>OZ010631.1:10057626-10664565 GCA_963932165.1 Pimpla rufipes | reverse complement strand
GTCTTGTCGGCACATTCTTTTCAACCCATTTACAATCGTTTACAATATTGGTAAGTTTCCTTCTGAATGATGTTACACTCGTTGATTTTTTTACGTCATCTGGTATGCTATTAAAAATCCGAATTCCATCGTAATTCAAGTCTTTCTGTCCTCTTTTTGTTTTCCTTCTGTCTACACAGATTTCCCCCGCTTGACGAGTATTATAACCGTGCTCCTCTCCTACTTCTCTTATCGTCTCCCACAGGTACTCTGGTACCAACTTATTCACTATCTTATACACTAATATACATAGGTTAAAAATTATTCTCTTTTTCACAGACATAAATTGTAATATTTCAAGCATTTGCTCCACCGGTGTATATCTATTGCACCTTAATACTGCTCTCATCGCACGGTTTTGCACTTTTTGTAAGACATCCAGCTCTTTGGTATTCATGTATATTCCCAACGTATTACAATATTCGAGATGGGGTGCTATAATTGCTTTATAGATGGTTACTCTCGTATACACTGTTAGATATTTTCCTATTCTATATAGATAACTCGCTTTCTTTCCTATTTTCTTTACTATTGCTTGTACATGTTCGTCGAATTTTAACTTGTTGTCCACCACTACCCCTAAGTATTTAAAACTATTAACCTCTTCAACTTCTTGTCCGTTAATTCTTACTATCATATCTGTATTTTTTATCACAGTTCGTATTCCTCTGATGAACATACATTTCGTTTTCTTAATATTGAGTTTTAGCTTATTTAACGAGAACCACATATTCAGTCTTTCAAGATCTTCGTTGAGTTTATTTATTATCGCTTCTTTGGATTTTCCTTTTACAAATATTGCCATGTCGTCCGCAAAAAGTTTTACCTTGCAGTGTTTCAGCATTTTCTCAATATCATTTACAAATACAATAAATAAAAACGGTCCTAATGCCGTCCCCTGCGGTACTCCTAATTCGATTAATTTTTCGTCCGCAAACGCAGTTCCATATTTTACCCTTTGGTACCTATCCGACAAATAACTCTCCAGCCATGTTACAACCGTTCCTCCCACCCCGTATTTCATCATTTTTTTAATTAAAAGCTTCCTATCTAGTGTTTCGAATGCTCTTGTCAAATCAATAAAAACAGTTCCGATTATTTTGCCTTCGTCACACTCTTGTTTCCATCTCGATATGACATATTGCAATGCAGTCTCGCATGAATGACTGCTTCTGAACCCCGACTGCATGCTAGTCAGCAGTTTGTTTGCCTCGAAGTATTCAACAAGTTGGTTTTTAACTACAGTCTCCAACAACTTTTCGTACACCGGAAGGACATTAATTGGTCGTAACTCCTCTGCTTTTTTTGTATTTACCACCTTTTGTATAGGGACAACTATTGACGTTTTCCAGTCCTTTGGAAAGTGACCTCTTTTTAACGATTCGTTTATTAATTTCCATATTTCTATTCCCAACTCTTTGAGTGCTGCCTTTAGTACGTTAGTGTTTATACCATCTAAACTGTCCGATTTGTTTGGCATTTTTCTCACGATTTCATTTAATTCTAACCATTCAATTTCGTTAAATTTGCACATTGTACACTCTACTTCAGTCTGCAAGGTCATTTCCGTTTCTTCGTGATTTGCTTCGATTTCGTTCCTAATCTCAACTATACTTTGGATGAAATAGTCATTTAGTGTGTTTGCGATTTCTTTCTCCCCTTCGATTTTAATTCCTTTACATGTAATGCTATTTTGTGTTTGTTTTTTGCTATAATGTGGGCCATTTATGACTTCTTTCAGTGTTCTCCAAAGCTTCTCGGGGTTTCCCTTGTTCATATCTATTTTGGCCTCGTAGTATATTCGTCTGTTATGTCTCATTATACTAACAACATCATTTCTTGCTCTCTTAAATCTATTCCAGTCATCGTCATTTTTTGTCTCCTTTGCCTCTATGTACAAACTATCTCGATACTCTGCCGCTGCTTTTATTTCCTCGCAGTACCAGGGCGATTTGTTCCATTTTTCTATTAATTTAATCTCTTTCCAGGGGGCACTTATATCCATCGCTTGTCGTATTATATGGACTATTCTACTCGCTTCCTCGTCAATACTCTGTGTTTTTGATGTCATGTCACTATCGTTATTATTGCTGTTATTATTATTGTTCTGGTCCCTATTACTTTTGATATTTCGAATATTCTCTATAAATTTTTCGTTAGTAAATTCCTTAAAATTTCTTGTGCGTATGGTTTTGTATTTTTTATTTTCATCAGCTCCCTCGAATGAAATGCTTATTATCGAATGGTCAGTAATTTTTGGTGTGTGTTCAACGTTTACTATCATACTGCTGTTCGAAAATACCAGGTCAATGAGTGTTTCCGATCTCTCCACTATTCGTGTCGGGGTCTTTACGCGTTGTTTCAAACCTAATATACCCAAGGCCTCACTCAACTTTTTTGCATAAAAATCCCCACTCAACATATTTAGGTTAAAATCACCGATGACTATGCATTTATGAATACAACTAACTGGCTCGAGTTCCTTTTCAACTATATCTATAAATGTGGCATCGCTTGTACTCGGAGAATGATAAACTCCCGCTATAATCCCTTCATACCATTTTTCTTTGATTTCGATTATAATTATACATGCATTTTGCTCGACGTTTTTGTTTTGAATCACTTTATATTTTATTTCGTTTTTAATATATATTAATACTCCTCCTGTTTTACTATTATTCGAGTCGCATCTGACACATTTATAATTTTCTATATTAATTTCGTGATCCTCGACATCGTTTGTTACGTGTGTTTCCGTGAAGATCGCGATGTTTGGCTTTTGTATTCTCATAATTTGATTTTCGATCTGCTCTTTATGATTCAAGAACCCTTGCGCATTTAGGCATATTAGTTGCTAATTCTTTGTATTGTAGTTTACGTTTCGTAGCTTCCTGTCGAGTATTCTGCGGGTGAATGGACAGTAACTATCCCTAGCCGAGTGATTTACATCGGAATTCCCCGCCTGTTTGCTACAGTTCGCGCATTTGCTTTGATCGCTGTTACAATCTTTCGCGCTATGCTCACCAGCGCAGTAACTACACGCTTGTTTGTTTACGCAGTCTTTCGCGAAGTGGTTGACACCCTGACAGTTAAAGCAACGCAAAAAGTCGATGTGTTCTAGCACCTTGCATACCTGGAACCCAATTTTGACCCTGTTGTCCGCGGACCATCGTTCGAAGATTTCAGGGTTCACTGCGACGATCACTACGTAGTTTTTATACTTAGCGTCTCTATATTTCCTCACGACGCGGATCCCCTCACTCGCCACGTTATTTTGTTTGACAAGTGTATTCTCGATTTCAACATTTTCCTTCGTCGCTTCTTCTTCGCGCACGCCGATGATTTTCATTTTGGGCCTCCTTTGTTGTGGTGTTTCAACTCGGAACTCCTTCATCTCATTGTTGACTGCCTCTCGTAGACGGTTGCATTCATCTCCGCTTGCACAAGATACAGCTATACCACCGTCGCGGATTTTGTGTATTCTGGAGATTCCGATCCCCAAATTCACCGGGTTGATTTTTGACTTCAATGTTGATTTCGTTCTCTCACTGTTTTGCTCGTCTCTTTTTTTCTTTTCAGCGTCGATGTCCGCATGTTGTTGTGGTGTGGGTCCTCCGGATGTGGATGCGCTCCCGTTGTTGATGTTTGCGCCCACACTTCTTGGCTTTATAAGTACTGTCGCTTCCGATGTCCGTTTACGTGCGATCGAGGCATATGTTTGATTTGCGATATTGTTGACGTTCTCGCTAACTCCCATTTTTTCTTTTTCCAAATTTATTAGTTTTTCTTTGATTTCGGTCAATTGTTCCGTCAGTATCGATGTTGCATTCGAAATTTCCGTTCGTACAATTTCGCGCATCATTCTGTTTACCTCACTGATTTGTATATATCCCTCGTATTTTGTGGTCATCTCTCCTTCTTCTTCGCTCTCATCTTCTCCTTCTATCTTTCTTTTCTTGTTGCTGTTAGTTGACCGATCTCCCTCATTGACGTTGACAGATTTGGTCTGCCCTCGGCAGGTCACTAGAACGTTGCTTGAGTTTAGAACCTTGTGTGACTTAGCGCATCTCGAGTGGAATTTGTTTCCGCATGTGTCACATACTGATGCCACTCGCGCTATACTTTCTTCGCATCGCTCACATTCCGTTGGTTCCGCGCTCACGCTCATTTTGAATTCGCGCCCTGTCACACGGTAAGCTTTTTCGCTGTGTTGGAGCAATCCGCGCGGCTCGGACACGTCACTTTACCGTATCCGTCCAGAGTTGGCATCTGACGGAAAATTACCGCTTGACGCTGGGCCTCAGGTTGAGCACCGTGTCTCGTGTCGCCGCGGAATGAGTGTCCCTTGGGTCTCCGGTCCAATATGGCTGCCCCCACAGTTCTGTCACTTCAGTTTTCACGAAAAGTTTATACTGCCTTGTTGTTTATAAATCGTCCCGAGCACGTGAAAATAATGTTCGAAACAATTGATGGCACTTCGATGTAAATGTCTATGCGAATATTTTGATTTATAACACAGCGTTTTCGGTTTATAACCACGATAACTGGGGAGCGATTTTGCGCGTGCGTACATCGAGAGAGGGAGAGAGAGAGAGAGAGGGGGGGGGGGAGGGTGGGAGGGAGGGAGGGAGGGAGGGAGGGAGTTTGCAGCGCGCGCGGAAGACGAGTGTTGCAATTACACGAGCTGAGTAAAAATATTTCTGTCGAGTATTATACTACGAATAATTATCACGTCATATTCAGAAGGATTATGCATGCATTACAACTGTCTGCTTTTGAAGTTTCGATAGCACCCGTTTATGTATAAAAGAAAACACGGACCTGGGCTCTAAAGTTGACCGAAACTGGTTCGTTTATTTTGCGACTATTACCACACCGAGTAAAGTAAAATTAAGTTCATAAATACCACGTAAAAACCTTGAAGATACAATTTCAAGAGTATCTAAGCGGAAAATCACAGAAATGCTTTGAAATGGAGAGAAGGCGAGCAGTACAGTTACATTCTGCTTAGGAAATTGTAGTATAGCAGCAAGCAAGCCGATTTCTTGTGTTTACATGGATCCGACATTGTTCGGCGAGCTTATTGGGTCAAATAAATAACACTCTGAACTATGTAAAATTACTTTCTGTCCCGAACTTATTTCAATGGACTATGTACGGAAGCAAAACGCTGGCACGCCAAGTTTGTTTTGTAGAGAAACGTCTTGTTTGTTGAAGATCTACGTCTCTTAAACATCTACCAAAGGGTTTAACTTGGCTTAACTTGGGGTTAAGTTTGTTTTGTAGAGAAACGTCTTGTTTGTTGAAGATCTACGTCTGTTAATCATCTACCAAAGGGTTTAACTTGGCTAATATATTGATTCGGATTAATATTTTTGAAACTTTATTTTTATAACTATTTTTTTGGAAAAAAATTATAACAGGGAATTTTTGTTTGTGAGATTTTTTGTTTGTGAGATTTTTTGTTTGTGACATTTTTGTTTGTGAGATTTTTTTTTGTGAGATTTTTGTTTGTTATAATTTAATCTCACGTCTCGATCGGGTTACGAGAATCTCTGTTTGACAGCACGAGATGAGACGACTCGATCGGTTGATGTTTCGAGATGAGTTCTGCTATTAATTTATTCCTCGTATCGTCTCGCTCAAATGCAATACTAGTACAAACCACTTTTATCGACGTTTTGGACCATTCTGAGTGTACTGACATAAAAATCTCAAAACATAAAAATGTCACGAAAACAAAGCTTCCTCTATGTGGAAGCAAAAAGAAAATACACTCAGCAAAAAAATTAAGGGAACAGTTGAATTTTACATTTTTTTCATTGATTTTTGAAGCGCTGTAATTTTGTGAAAAATAGTTGAATCGTAATAATACAAAATGCGTTTTAAAGCTTGATATCTCTAGTTTGAAAATCTTTTCAGTAATTTTTTTTTAAAGCAACACGCTCGGCATGAACCTAAGGAAAGGCGGGAAGAAAACATTTCCAAAATTTTTGTCCTTTTCAAAATCGTCCACGGGCACAAAAAAATGTTGTGTGGCTTTATCAATACTGGGGTAGTTTAGCCTGGTTCTTTAGCTTTAAAATGGTCTGTTGCTGATCTCTGTACGACCATTTGTTGCTGAGATATTGGCATTCAAAGAAAAAATGAGCTTTTTTGGTAGATCAGCAATATCTCATGAACTAATGATCGCACAGCGAGCTAAAGGTGGGTTTTGTAAACTGGAAGAAATGCTCTAAAAGTATCTTCTAGTACTTTAGAGATTTAATTTTTTTTGTAACCTTAATATTGATTTGAAAAAGACCAAAAAAATGAACTTTTTTCCCGTTTTGGAAAACCCACGTCAACTTGGGAGATATTGCGATAATGACTCATGTTTCTAGGGTTTTTTTTACTTCAATACATGCCCAACGACCCACCAAGATTTAAAAATTGATCTGCTGAACCGTTACTTTTTACCGAAGCGTCAAAGTTTTATCAAAAATTAAAGGAACGCTCATTGTTCCTTAAACGGAAATTCCTCGCGGTTTCGCAATAACAACTCTTTTTTAACCTTAATTAAAAAAAAATGAAATTTCTGAATTCAATTGAATTTTTTGTTTTTTTATTTTTATTCAACAAAAATCAAACTTGATTTTTTTTTTCTTTTTTAACCTTAATTTTTTTTAAATTAAGTTTTTGACTTCAATTGAACTTTGATTTTTTTTAAATTTTACAAAATTTCAAAAATGTTGAATGTTTTTTCTTTTTAACCTCAATAAAAAAAAATTTTGACTTCAATTGAATTTTGATTTCACATGAATTTTAATTTTTCTTATTTTTATTTAAAAAAAATCAAAATTTTGAAATTTTTTTCTTTTTTATCCGTAACTTTAAAAAAATTGAATTTTTGAATTCAATTGAATTTTAATTTTTTTTTAATTTTTGAAAAATTCAGAATTTCGAAATTTTGTTCTTTTTCAAAGATTAAAAGAGTTGTTATTGCGAAACCGCGAGGAAAACAACGGAAAAGTATTTTTTTAATTTGAATCATCATTAATTGCCATTTAAGGAACAATGAGCGTTCCTTTAATTTTTGATAAAACTTTGACGCTTCGGTAAAAAATAACGGTTCAGCAGATCAATTTTTAAATCTTGGGGGGTCGTTGGGCATGTATTGAAGTAACAAAAACCCTAGAAACATGAGTCATTATCGCAATATCTGCCAAGTTGACGTGGATTTTCCAAAACGGGAAAAAAGTTCAGTTTTTTTGGTCTTTTTCAAATCAATATTAAAGTTACGAAAAAAAATAAAATCTCAAAAGTACCAAAAGGTACTTTTAGAGCATTTCTTCCCGTTTACAAATCCCACCTTTAGCTCGCTGTGCGATCATTAGTTCATGAGATATTGCTGATCTACGAAAAAAGCTAATTTTTTCTTTGAATGCCAATATCTCAGCAACAAATGGTCGTACAGAGATCAGCAACAGACCATTTTAAAGCTAAAGAACCAGGCTAAAGGAGTCCAGTATTGATAAAGACACACAACATTTTTTTGTGCCCGTGGACGATTTTGAAAAGGACAAAAAATTAAAAAAAAAAATTCTTCCCGCTTTTCCTTAGGTTCATGCCGAGCGTGTTGCTTTAAAAAAAATTACTGAAAAGATTTTCAAACTAGAGATATCAAGCTTTAAAACGCATTTTGTTTTATTACGATTCGACGATTTTTCACAAAATTACAGCGCTTCAAAAATCAATGAAAAAAAGGTAAAATTCAACTATTCCCTCAATTTTTTTGCTGAGTGTATATTGACCCTGACAAATTTGGCGTCCGCGACGTATTGACTGAGATAATTTCAGTTAGAATTTCATAGCAGACGAAAAAGAACGAACGTGCTGTAAAGTAAGAGTATCGCTAGCGCTTCGGTCGTGAGCGGTCTCATGGAGTGGCACATAGATTTATTTTAATACTTGGCGCCGAGACGCTACCGTGTCTCTTGATAGGCACTCCTGTGCATTTTTTTACAACGTGCGTGCCTTAAAATAGAAAATATACATGTTAAGCCTCCGTGTGTAAGCTATATTTTTCTATATACGGCCTGTACACTGGGTCTTTCAGGGAACAGTCGAGTTTTCAAAATGTTCTAAGTTTTAAAAAAATCTGAAAAAATGCAGGGATACTTCTCGAAGTGTCTACTACACGGCCTAAAAGTTCCCGAAGTCAAAAGTTTATACCTATTGTTAATAATAATTTAATTGTAGTTGAAAATGGGGTAAAACAGGTTTTTCTTTAAAAATGTATAACTTTGCATTAAACAAATATTTTTTAAAAACTTTCAAAAGAAGTTTCAAAAGAAAAGAGCTTTCAAAAGAATATAGGGTCATTGGAGCGGGCATTAAGAAATTGATTTATTTTCGTACCTAATTGTTGGGAATATTTTACGAAGTCAAGCATGTTATAAGTACACTGAACGGTAATTATCCGGTGGCAAAATCAACGCCAGAAAAGCATAAAGTTACAAGAAACATGTGTATTAGCCCTAAATATAGTGATAAGACCGAAACACTACGAAAAAAGCAACAACAAAAAACTGCATCGGCTTAACTATCAAAACACCGACGCCGTCTGTACTGCAACAGAACGCCCTATCCCTTGCGATAAATTCGCAAAGTACGTCACGGCCGACCGTTACAAGCCACGAATCATACGATCAACGGCCGCGCGGTCCGCCCGCCGCGTCACCAACGGACAAATCTCACTCCCGTAGTGGGGACAATAATATAAAAGCGCGACGCAAGACGCCGAGACATATCATTCCAAATCCTACTTTCCGACGAGAAAGACCTCCTAATTTCCATTACGAGTATCCATATTGCGTTGACACTCGTAATTCCTCTGAGCATAGCCCAGGCTCACGTAGTTTAGTCGATCTCGCGCCTCGTTATTGCTACGACGCCGAGATTATCCCTCTGAGCATAGCCCAGGCTCCAATTGCGTCAACACAAGTTGTCCAGTAGTTATAATCCATTCTCCATTCTCTGCCTCGATATAGCATCGACACAGAGAAATTCATCTCTTCAAGCCTCGACATAGCGTCGCCGCTTGGGTCACCCTTTTTTTTCTCTTTTCCGAAATATAAGCCTCGATACTGCATCAACACTCAACTTATATTTTTCCTCAAAAAACCCAAAATATTTATTTTGCTTCAGTATTGCACTGACGCAAATAAATAATCCATCACAATTATTAGCCTCGATATTGCATCGACATTCGTACTGTCTCTCTATCCAAAATTCCAGAGATAATTATCCGCTCTTTGCGCTCGTGCCCGAGTATCGCGCTCACACACGACCGTGTCTACCAATCTCAACGAATTACGCAAAAACCATCACAAACTAGAGCACACAACGATTAATATTTGATATTTAAACTCCACAAAATTTTAATCATTATTCGCGAGCATTACCAGTTAAATAGTATTCACGGGAACATTCGCGATTGGGGAAAAGAAAGTGCCACCCACATAATTATCTCTCGAGCCGAACAATAGCTAACGCGATCCCCGCCATTAATTCGATTAGGACCGCGTATTCTCAGAAAACTCACCGTAGACGATCGGCCGGTCAAGCGCGACGTTACGTATAATTCGGAGAATTGTCTCGCGAGTCGAGCGAAATAATCGGGAATAATTCTAATAACGTAAATAACGTGATCGCCTCGATTATTTCGTATCCTCCCACACATTCTCTTCTGCACCACCCATCATTCAATTTGAGGATTAAATAATACTCGAATAATTGTTCAATGTATTTTTGAACTCAATTAAATTCCGATGATTAGTAATAAAAATTACTCTGAGGATATTCTCACTGGAATCGTCAATTTGTCAAACGAAAACCAATAATAATAACTAAAAACAATTGGCCTTGAGCAGCGTATGCTCCATACAAGTGCATCGAGTACTTGTATGGCCTTAACTTAATTTGCATTATTTTCGGAAAATCACCATCTCAAGTCAAATAATCGACCTCGAGTATTCGCAGATCACCAGTGATGAGATACTGACTACGTGTCCGCGACGTGCAGTCGAACTGAGGTGACTTCAATCAAAATAAAAACCTGCAAAGTAGAACCTTGCAAATTGCTTCTTCAGTATTTTACACTTTTGACGATGCTACCTCTATGAGGAAGTATACTGATCACTTTTGGCTTCCTCATAGAGGAAGCAACGTCAAAAGTGTAAAATACTGGGGAAGCAATTTGCAAGGTTCTACTTTGCAGGTTTTTTCGGTTGTTTTTTAAAAATAAATAAAAATGTAAGATTTTAACCTCTGAACTGATTTCTCTCAAATTTGTACCCAACCCTTGGTTTATAATAGTCAATGTGTGGACCAAATTAGAACCCGGTACCTTGTAATTTGCACGATCCAGCGCGAGAACGAGATTTTTCAAAATATTAAAAATGCCATAAAATTTGAAGACTGGACAGATCCGAGTGAAATTTGTACTCAAAACGTGGTCCATGGTTGTCCATATGTGAACCAAATTTGAGAAAATTCTGCAAAAATGTTTTCCCCATTTTTTTTTGTCGTGCTGCCTTTTTTCGGTTTTTCATGCAGCAAAATCGAAATTTACCGACATAATGGCAGTTTCCTTGACGAAACTCATCGTTAATAATCAATGAACGTGATGACATGTTCGAAATTACAATCGGATGTCTCATAATTTACAGGAGAGAAAGTACTTACAGACATTTGAAAAAATAATGAAATTGCAATAACATGAGAACTGCTTTACCGATTTTTGCCAAGTTTGGGATAGATCATGGTTTCATGGTGGTCCATTTACGAACAAAATTTCATCCCGATATCTCTCAATTTGTGGAAGTTATAGCGCGAAAACGATTTGTGCCAAATTTTCAAAATGCTGTAAAATCTGAATTTCTTAACCGATTCACGTCAACTACAATCCCATACAGTATTCTAAGATAGTCAACGTGCGTGCCAAATTTGAAGAACATTCTTAAAAAATTACGGCAGTTATCGTGTAAACAAAGAAACGTGCACACACGCACGCACGCACACATACAGACATTTCGTACAAACCACCTTTCTCGACGTTTTGGACCATCCTGAGTGTACTGACATGAAAATATCGAAAAAAAAAATTTCACGAAAACAATGCTTCCTCTATGAGGAAGCAAAAAGGAAGCATTTATTAAATCGCCGGTCCAACACATGACTTCCCTCCCGACCTTTACATAAATTCACGAATTTTACCAATCAGAAAAGTCTGATTTGTTTCAGTACACTGACCCTTTGAGGGAACGGTCGCAATTTGCACAGACCGGCGTTTGCCCGCTATCGGCTAGATCCGGGCGACACTTGAGCCTTCTGCCCACACTGCTAAATAGATTTTTAGGGGGGGGGGGGGGGGGGGGAGTCGAAGCCCACACTTCATTCGTTGGAGGGAAATTTCAGTTCGACATTTCGACTGTTCCTTAAAAGACCCAGTTTACACACGGGAGGTTAAGATGTTAGTTCCGCAAGTACGGCGAACGCCAGTAATGAATACGCTTTATAAATCTGTGTATAGGTATGTTCACTTATTCCTCATTTTTGTACATTAATAATAAACTATTATTATAATTAAATTATACAAATATCATGAATAAATAAAACAAATTAATCAAGCACGTTGTTTAATTATTTTTAGTTTTGTGATGTGTATAATACGCATTATGTAATTAGTTTTCACAGAAAAAAATAAATGAACTGACACAAGTGTTGAATTAATGCTAAGTCGATGAAACACTCGAATAAAAAAAGGCACGACCGTTTATTGTTTATCTCACGAGCCGTAGATTAGTTTGCACGTCCATCTAGTTCGCGGTGTCAACCGAGACTGTTTTGTTGATCTGTCATCGTCATCAGGTTGGTCCGTCGTCAGGTGCGTTGTCATGGTGTGTCGCGCTCGGTCCAAAACCCCAATATAAGATTACAACAACGACTACTACACGCAACATTCGTCACACTACTCCCCTCCTTTTTGAGTTGCCGTCCCGGCAATTCCCTAATTGTACCGAGATGTTGTTGTGATAGTCCATCCAGTGCTACTTGCGACCTGACTATACTGTCCTGACATTCGTCCTAGTCCTGAGGGAAAACCATGGCTGTAAAACCTGGGAAGGACAGTGTGTACAAATTTAAAACTCTACTTGATTGAAATTTAATTAAAAGTGTCTGTCTCGCAACTGTCGACTGTCATTTCTTAAATAATACAAAAGATGTTGAAATTGAAGATCTTCGTAGTTCTTTCTTCTCTTGGGTTCTATTGATGTAGAATTTCTTTGGCGTCCTTCGAATCGTAGTTGTGTTCCTTGAGGATAGTGGGTAAGGAAAGGAGATTCTCAAGAAACCAAGGAAATCTGTGACAGGAAAATAAATCTGCGAAAATATCTGAACATCCAGAAATATCTTATATTTCTAATTAATGTTGGCAAAACAGCAGCCCGGAATATCCGACGTAATGGCATTTTGGAAAGGTTTAATCAGTTGAGTACTCTATCGGTCACTATTATCTGAATAATACAGTGTGCACCCCTATCCGGCCCTAGTAAATCCGGCCACACATATCGCGGATTCGTTCTAGGGAATCCAAAAAAACAATCCTCTAGCGAGAATTATGATTAGTAATTCGAGTAGTTAAAGGATTATTTCTAGTCCTCATCCAGAGGAATTCCGACCAAGTGACACCTACGAAAAACCAAGCCTAGTTAGACGTTGAATACCCACTTTACAAAAGTTTATTCGGAAACCCTTCACAGAAGACCGTGCTACAGTATCACCTTTACTGAGGGCGAGTGGACCAGGCTCCAGCCAAGCAATCTAGTTTCCACCATTAACGTCTCTGAACTAGCATCGTTATTTTATTATTTTCGAAAGGTGCCAATCTATCTATATGAACGATTATCCATTTTCCACGAGGGAGTCTTTAAATCCTATAAACTACATCGTTGATTCTTGTTTTAACCAGGAATGAACCTCTTTGCAACTTTGGGCACTTTCCCACGACTGTATGGGGGTGGTAAAGCCAAACCTGTTGACCGGGTTTAAAGGAAAGCATATGTGACTTTAAGACAAACTTTGACTTAATTTTATTACTCTTTAAAGTGAATCGTTTTCTAACTGTGTCGTGAATTGCGTTTAATATTTCTATAGTTCTAAAACGAATTCGGGTGCATTACGAGTATTTGAATATTCAGTTTGTGGATGTCCACGAAGAAGCTCCAATGGTAACTTAAGTTTTCGTTCCATAAGTACCATTGCTGGTGAAAATTCGTTTGTTTCATGTTTTGATGAACGGTAAGATAGTAAGAAAAGAGCTATCGATTTGTCCCTATCTTTCTGAGTTTCTGAGTCAAATTTGGATGGATATTGAAGAATAGTCCTATTTAATATTTCGATCAAACCATTAGATTAAGGTTGTAATGGGGTAGTTCTAGTTTTTAGGCACTCACGTTTTACAAAAACGCATGGAAGAGCCTATTAAATTCGGTCAGATTTCGTCTAAATTACCTTTTTACACGAAAAAGTTAATATAAGTTCAAATTACCCATTTTTTTACAGCACGCTTCTCAAACTTAGTGAAATACATATTCTTGGTGTAACAGAACACAATATTTTCATTATTTAGTATTTTGTAATGTGGAAACAAGATTTGGTCCTACCCGGACATCCGTAACCCATGGTATATTTGGACTGAAGAGACTGAACAAGCTCAAATTAGCAATGTCTCTTATTATAGTATTGAGTAGTATGCACAAATATTATAAGAGTTTTTCCATTCCTTTATGTAGGCATTAACCTAAAAAAATTGCACTTTTCAGGTGTTTAAATGTGTACGGGTGACTATCTTCGCAGTGCATAAATGAATATGGCTATAACTTGCAGCGTATTTCAAATATTTAATTTAAATTAATTCATCACTTGCGACAGTTCATGTACTTTTTACTGTGGAAACTCATTACATACTACATATTATACACATCATAAAACGAAAATGAATTTCACAATGTGATTTTTTATTTTGTTATTCTTCCATTATATTTGTACAATTTAATTATAATGACAGTTTATTATTAATCTACAAAAATGTGGAATTAGTGAACATAACCTAAACGCAGGTTCGTAAAGCGTATCATTAGTCACTTTCGTCGTACTTGCGGAACTAACAGCTTAACATGTATATTTTCCATTAGACTTTTTTATTTTTATTTTTACGGACACGTAACTGTATTTGTAATTATTTTGTTATCGTGTATAAATTTGAACCTGTCAACAAGCGATACTACAAGCGGGGCTACAGACGATCAGACTGCAGTACCATCGGAAAAGCGTCTAGTTGTTTGCTCGGCCGACGCCGTGTCAGAGATTCCAAGATATTTTTGTTTTGCTCTTAGATAATTCTGAAGTGTTGATTACCTACAATAAAAAATTTAAAAAATTGGTGTGTTTAAAAATCAACCCGCACTACATATTATGGTCTGGAGGTTTATCGCAGTCAAGAATCACTGCATTCTTACTTTGCTTGGTGTATCTCAAGTAACCACAGTCAAACAAAATGTTCATGTTTAATGTAACGGCTACTTTTTCCCTCACCGATGAAAAAATAAGAAATAATTCTATTCTTTTAGGATTGCAGCAAAGGTTTTTTTACACTGGATCCAGTGGTTGGGTTTCACTTGCTTCGAAATAAAAAATATGGGTTTTTCACTTTGTTCGCAGTTCAGAGAAAACCAATACAGAATTGGCCTCCGCTATGGCTCAATCTCTTTACAATCACATTTCCTATTAATTAATTCTAGGGATTTCTAATGATTCTTAAACCCAAGTCACAGAATAATTTATAAAAAATGATGATATAGTTGGCATCACTGATATGGGTTTTTAAAAGTATTAACTTAAAATAATCCCTACGATTAATGTACAGAAAATATGAGTGCAAAGAGTATGAGCCCTAGCAGAGACCAATCCTATGGTTGGTATTCTCTAAACTACACGTAGAAGTAAGAGCCCACCCAGTAAACACGGTAATGTTACGGCAATGTAAGGGCTATGTAACCCAATGTAACAAGTAACATCACGTGTAACTTGCATGTGACTTACATATAACTTACTATTTCCCGCTCAGCAATCTTACCATATTATATACCATGCGTTACGTAACTGTTACAATTGAATTATGTTGCCCATACGTTGCGTAATGTAACTGATATCTAACAAGTAACATTTATATGTTATATAATCTGTGTTACATAACCGTTGCGACCTCGTAACGTTGCTAGTGTGTCGCACGATGTAACCGCAACGTAACGGGAATTTAACCACAAGATACAAGTAACGTCTCTAACTTACATGTAAGTTATTATTTCCCACTCAGTAAAGTTATCGTGTTATGTAACGTGTGTTATGTAACATGAATTAAACAGCTGCGTTACTGTTTACTTATATCGTCAAAATGTAGTCATATTGACAATACATTGACTTTTCTTTTGTGGACTGAAAGTCCACAAAAGATCTTCAAGGGTCGCTAAATCGCTACCCTTGGGAGTCAAAAAAATTAGCCGCTACGATTAAAAGTTGAACAAGCTTTAGGCAAATGATGCCAACCGATTGATACCTCCGAAGAGTATCACTCCAGTGTGTATATGAAGGTGCGCCGTTGCGCTGACTTATACACATTAGCGACAAGAATCGCTTGCGAGAAACATTTCAGTCGTAGGCCATCTAGCGGACATCACATCGTTATACACATGTTATGTAACAATAACACATTTTTGTTACATGACTGTAACGGAACTACAATATATAATAGTTATATAAAATGTATGTTGTGAATGCTACATAACCACTGTGATATGCATGTTACGTAAACGTTACATATTTGTACAACGTTCTAGCAATGTTACCACATTACGTAACTGTAACATGACCGGGCTATTATTGCAGTTACATTACAGTCGTTACATACATGTTACATACTTTTTGCAACATACTTGTTATGTTGTCACGTTATATCACTGCAACATCCCGTTCCTGTCACGAAAGTGATATCCCAATTGTTACTTGCACGGTGCGTTGCGGCTTCATAACTTTTGTTATGCAACTACAACGAAAATATGTCACATAACGGTAACATTACCTGCATATAACAAATGCAACATCACAAGTTACTCCTACGTTACATATCCTCGACATATCACAAGGGTAACATTTTTACAATCACATGTAACTTCCAGGTGACATTGCTGTTCAGAAACGCGTTTACTGGGCATATTTTTGGTTTTGAAGCAACCAGTTGACCCAACTGATGGGTCCAGTGACAAAAAATCCTTCGCTATCATCCTAAAAGAATAGAATTATTCCAAATTTTCTCATCGATGAGGAAAAACGTAACCCCTATAATATGAAAAACTTTTCTCTAAAACGGTCCCCTTAAATTAATTTAAACCTTATGACAATTGATATGACTGGTTAAAAGTTCCGATTACAATCAATAAAATCATTACACATTTGATACACATCACAATACTAAAATGATCAATTCCACAATGTTTTAGGCACTCACGTTTAAAAAAAACACACGAAATGTCTATTGAATTTGGTCTACATGTGTCTAAATTAACTTTTTATGGGCATTTTATTATTATTTGTATTTATCCATTTCTTTTTACAGCATGTTCTGTAACAGAATTTTCTGAACTCTCTGTCCCCCGGTCTGCAAAATCGCGAATCTGCGAGTTTTTAGCGCGATCCCTCCGAACTATGATTGGTATTTGTCCGGTTTGAAGGTATTGTTACCTGCTATGTTATCTGACGGTCAACTATCGTGGTCAGTGCACCGAAGATTACAGCTTTTCAGAGTCGAATTACTGTGCCACCTGGGACATCTCGGTGATAACGCTCAGGGTGTGTCGGCAGGAGAGGACAGAGGACCGGTGAAATTCCGGCGCTCCGCTGAGAGAAATTAGTTTGGTAAGCCGCAGCGGAGGTGCCTGCGACCACTCCGACGCTCGAATTGCCAGGTTGTTTTTCGGTTCCGTATTTCGTTATCTTTCCGTTTACGTTTGTTCTGACTACCGCGTCACAAGGAGGTTCCCTCGTTATCGACAGTAGGTAACGCGGTGTTTGCCAATCCAAGATGGCCGCCTGGCACATAAGTCCGAGCCGCCATCTTGCTTTCGCGCGACAGTGGGTGTTTGTGCCAATCCAAGATGGCGCCTGCGGACAGTGGGTGTTTGTGCCAAACTCAGGATTTTGGCCGTCTGGCGGCGCTGGTGTCGCTGGGGTCGCCCCTCTCTCTCTCGCCCTTGTCCTATGTCTTTCTCACTCGCTTTTTTTTGGTGGTGGGCCGCGCGGGAAAAAAAATCGCGAATATGAAAACCCCCTCACCCACCCACCCACCGCCCACCCACTCTCACCCTCACCGTGTATCCACCGACCACCCGCTCACCCTCACCGTTTACGCACCCCCAAGGACCCACCCATAGCCCATCTACCCCATCACCCATGAGCTTAGCATGCGCACCTACCCATAGCCATAAAACCACCCACCACTCACCACCCACCCACCGCCCAACCGTTTCTAGCGTTTCAAGTTAAGCGTGGAAAAAGTATCAGGCGACTAGGCCCCCGCGTGGTGACCCTTCCGCAGCGCCCGTGCGTTGACGCGCCGGTGGAGCCAAGCAGGTAAACGCACGGTCGCGAAAAAAAGGGTCAGCGCTCCGGTAGTACGCGCTGCGTAGCAAGCGCTGACCGTTTTTTTCTACCTCTACCTGAACGGGGGTCTCGCGCTACGCTAATTACACTGTAGGCAGGGAAATAATATAAAAACGTTTCACAAATATTAGCGTAAAAAAATGTCATTTTATTCTTAAATCTATGCATACATTTTTCATAACGTTTAAAAATATTCTAACATCGCAGTATCGAATTTTTCTTAAGGCGTGCAGGATTTTCTCTTTATATATTCAAAGTGTTGACAGACGAGCTCGGTGATGAGCAGTTGTTTTCTGCGGTGAATCATATTTTCCGGGTCGATATAATATTGCCAGCCTCCACCTTCAGCGTTGTCGAAGAATTCGTTTCTCTGCGCGTATTCAAAACAAGCGTTGCGAATCTTGTCATCGTTGTCCTTTGAAGAGTCCCGCTCTTCTTCTGTAGCCACCCCGCGTACAGCCTGTAGAAGCGCTTCTACGCAGCCTGTGAGTAGTGACGCCTCGCTGCGAAGTGTGTGGAGCTGTAGGTCAATGAGTGGTACGAGCTTTTTGAGTCCTTCGTACGTCGTTTTCTGAAAGACGACTGCGGGTGAATTCGAGTGTCTTGGTTTCTTTGGCTGCCGCTCGTCTTCCGTATTTTCGAGAAGAATTGACTTTTTCTTGTACGTCTTAGTACACGAAATTTTCTTCTGTCCGAATGGCTTCAGCGTAAGATCCAAAAGTTCTAAGTCTTCGTCGAACCAAGAGTCGATTGCAATCATCTCGTTCTTAAACGACGCCCACTCATCCTCGCTCATGGTGATTGCATAACCCGCTCGTCCATAGAACTTTACAATCGGCGTAGCTTCCTCCAGCTCGTCCGTGTAACTGATGCCAATCGACACCATTTTGCTCTACGATGCGTTGAGACTATGTGTAGTCGCCAGCAGTAACGGTGGTGCGGGTTTTCTTGTTTTCTCGCACTCTGGCTCACGAGGGCATTTAGCCGGTGACGATGCGTTGGATACGTTGATCACTGAGTTCTGCATTTTTATTTGTATGTTTAAATGATGGTGTAAAGTGAAGACTGATGTAGCGTTTTTGTTAGAATAAACTCGGAAGATTTTCGAGAGTATTTATATTCTGGTAAGAGTGGGCGTGATTTTGGACGCACCAAGTAGAAGGGGCTAAACATATCTTAACACGCAGCACCGAGAGGATAAAAGAGAATAAAATAAAATCTCTAAGAAGTAGGGATGAAGATGCGTTGTCACTTAGTGCGAGGGTCAAAAGAGAAAGTCAAAGATGTCGGAAGATACGGATTTTACACACCCTCAGTAAGTGAAAAGGGTTTATTTGAAAGAAACGGGGCGAGTGTTGTATTGTACGTGTCATGTAGCCGTGTCGAAGAGCCTGTCTCGACTTGTTCATCTTACAACAATGGTTCGAACGTTACGCATTGGGAGAGAAAAAAAAAAAAAAAAAAAAAAGGTCGCTGGCTATAAATCACGGGGAAAAAAATTGGAAAAATAAAACTGCGGCGTATACAAACTGTAAGAGTTTTCGAGAAAGGGAAAACTGTGTAGCGGGAAACGACCCTTTTTTTTCTAACGACTTTTATAGTAGTGGACTTGTCTCGACTTGTCTCGACCTGTCTCGGCCTGTCTCGGCGTGTCCGTCTCGCAGTTGTAGCTTACTCATTGGGAAGATTGAAAGAAAGAGCAATAAGGTCTGCTGTAATAAATTTTTTTTTTTAAATCCCTGTCTTGTACGCAGATAGCCAGAATTTCCGAGAAAAATAAAAGTTTGTAACAGAAATGCCTCTTTTTTTCTCTCCATAGTCTCGTTGTACTAAGTGAATGTTTTTATGACGGTATATCACGCGCTTGGGTGCACGGCTGCAATACTTTTAATTATATATCCGTACTATCGAAAGTACACTACCGAAGGATTACGCTCCCTGCGCTCGGACGCTATGGTGGGTAATAAAAATAATGGTCACCGTTACAATTTTTTTTCGTAGCCGCGAGCGATGCCCAGTGGTCACCAATAATATTTGAGCGTGGGTTTTTCCTAAAATATGTGGAAGCAAAGAAAACGTGATTGGCCAAGAAGTGTTAAGAAAGGGTGTGGTCAAGGGATGAGGGTGAGTATAACATCTCATCGACATTTCGAAATAATTTTATTCTGTGTCAACATCTACACCGTGAAAGTTCTTGCTGTGAGAATCCACTGTGAATTTCTGTTCTCCGTGAAAACTTGTGTTTGTGCGTGATAAACATATAAAAAAAATGAATTGTGTTGAGGAAGTTGCTATCCGCAATGCCATCCAGGCTCTCTTGCTCGTCGGTATTACCGAGCATGGGTGGCAAGTGGGAAGTGACGAGCGATTGGTTAGGTGTGGACGTGTCGCAATACGTCAACTACCCAAAAATGGGTTGTTGAAGTGTCTGCGTTATTTGTTGGGGTCCTTCTCATCGGAGGCAATCCAACAATTCTTCGAAGACGACCTACTTCCTTCGTCGGTGGAGTTTTTAGAGGTCGCTTGGTTGGTGGTGGAGGCGAAAGCAAAGGAGCGCGCCTTGGCTGATTTCAATGACAACGATGGGTTGTCACTTACAGCTGGGGAAATGAAATTGCAGCAGCAATACGACGCTGCTAACTGTAAGTTGAATTTTCAAGAAAAAAATAAATTTAATAATATAAAAAAAAATATTTTATTTGAATATTTTTATTCTAGTGGCAAAATACGCCGCGTCTCTGAAGACTGTGGACAGCCAACTCGCTCAAGGGTTGACCGCAAAACGGTCGCGGGACGCTGACGCTGAGTCTCCTGCTACGCAGAGACCAAAGCGTGTGGGGTTCGCGTTGCAGGCTGATCCCACGCAGAGGCCGCGGCGTGAGGCGTCAATCGCCGAAATTAAAACCATGGCAAAGCCTGTGTCTGACACGACTACCGCCGATTCAAATGGTTCGTATATGAATGTACATATTCATAATAATTTAAAGAATGAATTCAATTTAATTTAATTTAATTATTATTGCTTTTGTGTTTTCAGATTCTTTTTTTATGCCGCCATCGGGAGTACCAGCATCTAGGACCAATACACAAGAAGATCTGTCAACAGTATTTGATCTGGGTCCATTAGACAGTGCGTATATATTTAAAAAATATTTTTTATTATTCATATATGTGTTTATGTATATATTTAACGGTTTTCATTTCGTTTGTTTTCAGTTTCTGAGATTGCCAAGGCTAGCGTCGCGGATCTGCTGAACACGACGGTTGAGTCGTTGTTTAACCTGTCGGTCCAGGAGACGTCAGAACAGGCTATGGACGAGGACGTCGTGGCAGAAGAAGAAGAAGAAGAAGAAGATGAAGCCACGCTGCTTTCTCAGCCTGAGATCGCGGCTACAACCGAGCCGCATGGACCACCGCGAAAACAGTGTTGTGTAACGCAGTCTCTGATTGCTCGCAAGTGCAACGTGTCATGTGTGTGTGGCTTGGGTACCCCGCCTGCAGAGTGTTGCTGTGACACACCGCCGCAGAGTGCATCGCTGTTGCCGCCCACGCCGACGCAACAGGGAGGATCGCGTAAGCGTCCAGCGACGGAGCCTGCAGAGGGAGACGCAGAAGGTCCGCTCCGAAACGGTGAGCCGAAATTATTCATTTTAAGTGAAAATCGGCGATATTTTGCGCCCTTCCGTACGGCAGGAGTAGAGCTCGCGTTGAAGATTCGCGAGCCTGAAGAGGGTGTCAATTCGGTGAGATGGCTCGAGGAAGCTCTCGAAGAGCTGTGTGTTTTAATTGTTAGTGCTTGCCAGCCAACCGATAAAATCGGCGTAGAATTCCAATCCGACGCGTTTAGCAAGGGCCCCGCCGGTTTATCGTTTCGCTACGTCCATCAGTTCACGCTTCACGACCTGTGTGGACTAATCACTTCGGTTTCGCAAAGCACCGCGGGCTTTCGTATAGATAGCTCGTTCAATATCGTAGCAACGATCGTCGAGATGCCGGTCGGTGGCAAACGCTCGAAGCCGTTAGAGAAAGACGATTTTTCAAAAAAATCGATCTGTTTTATAGTGAACAGCGACAATCGGTGTCTTCTGCGGGCTATAGAAGTAGGGTTAGCGTATGCCGAGCGCGGAGAACTGCGAAAAGGCGAACTCCAGAAGCGGTGGAGAAATATCTCCCGCAGCAATTCAGCCACGCAGCTTGAGGCAGCTAAAAAGCTTGTCACGGCTAGCGGGGTAAGAATTCCGCAGGCGGGTTGTGGAATACCCGAAGTTCAGGGTTTTCAAGACTTCCTTGCGCCGTCTGGAGTTTGTCTTAGGGTATACGAGTTTGAATCGTTTGATACCGGAGTGCCACCTATTTTCGATGGGGCTAGCGTAGTAAGAAACGCCGCTGCTGAAATAATACATAGTGTAAATCTATTACACTGTCGCGAAACGGGTCATTTTAATATGATAAAAGACCTCACCGCCGCCGCAGGTTCCAAATTTTTCTGTGCACCGTGCGGAAAAGCGTATAACGACGCCGTTGCGCACAGCTGCACGTCGATCTGCACACATTGCACGAAGCTACCGCCGTGCGACGAAACCCTCGCAAAAGTCAAGTGTGACGATTGCGGGCGTTTTTTCCGCGGGGTTGATTGTTATCGGCACCACAAGAGCCTCGGCTCGCACGGGCCGAAATCAGCCTTGTGCGGCAGCTTAAAAGTGTGCAGTAAATGCCTGAGGCTCGTGTACAAACGATAAGAGCAGGATCACGTCTGTGGCACTTTTTACTGCAGAATCTGCAAGAAGAAGCGCCCAGACAACCACCAGTGTTTCATGGCACCGGCGGCTGCGCGGCCCGTAACGAAAAAGCGTGAAATATTCGTATTTTACGATTTCGAAACGAGGCAAGAGACAAAACGCGCCGGCATCGAGAACGAATTTTTACACGAGGTGAATTTGTGCGTGAGCCAGCAGCGGTGTTCGGCGTGTTTAGGACCAGAAAAAGATAGCGAGGCGTGTGCACTCTGCGGTGGTGTAGAAAGCGAAAAGATATTTGACGACAGCCCCGTTGCAGCTGTTGTGCCCGGCGACTCGGTAATTGATCAGGTTACGAGTCGAAGGGTAATTGTTTGTTTATTCGGGATCGTTCGCCGATTAAAGAGTTGGACTCACGCGAACTCGGGTTTACCATAAAGACAATTTATTTGAAAGAAAGATATTTCTGAGTTACAGTTACAGTTTGTTCTCTTCGTTTCTGTTTGTTCTACAACGTGAGGGTACCCGAGTCTAAGAGGAGCCTGACTGCTCGGCTCCGAGTCTGTTCTTCGACTGTCGGTGAATTGCAGTGGATCACTGCGATTTACCGAAAATCGGTGCGTAAGCATTTCGTGTCAATTCGCTCGATTTCGACATCGGCGAATTCCGGCACGCGCTCGATCGTTCACCCCGACCGGGCGTTCGATTGAGCAATAGAAATTTCGAAATCCTCCTCCCCCCTTAAGAAAAAAAAATGTTCTTCTTTTGTAAGAAATTTTTTTTTTTTTTTCATTAACCTCTACGCAGCGGCTTAGCTGTAGACTCGGGTTCACATTAACTTTCCCATATTCTAAACCCCGTATCACGTCGATTATTACTATTATGACGATGCGGTAATATTTATTGTCGCCGTGCATTGGTCTGGTCTGCAAATCCGACTCGGCTGTTCCTGGCGGAGCAGGCTCGTTGCAGTTCCGCGTGCAATCGGCTCTCCGGCCGCGCGTCAAGTGGCTGCATGTTTATACTCAGCGAGGGCCGCGGCAGAGTCGTTGCCTCCGCCGACCTTGTCGGTGTCGCGTTACGACCCAGTACGTGCCTGTAGAGCTTGTAGATAGCAAAGCAGACCAATGCTACCGGCGCTATAGCACCCGACGAATAAAATCCGACATTATGATAATATTGCGGATTATTTTCAAAGTCTTTATCAATTTGATCACTAATTTCGTTCACACGAGTGCCGAGGTTTTTTAATTCCTCCGGGTTGCGTAGCACATTCACTAATTTCACACTGCTGTTGGCGACTCGCGTGTTGAAATTTTTGTCGATCGTCGAAAGCGTCAGGTTAAATGACGGCAGGTAATTTCCGTCGGTCACTTGCGTAACCCGGCGGATCGTTTGGATGCTGAAATCAGGGGCGGTTACAGTACATGTGCCTACCAGAGACAAAATTCGCGTGTTTTTTAATTTTTCGTGTATCGCGGGTGCGCTGCCGCACGTGATCGAGATGGGTTCCTCGGCGGGCGCGATGTACAACTACTGGCCCGGTTTGTTCATAGTGATGATTAAGGTTCGTTCCGATTTTACCGCGCGTTTTGGACAGTTAAGTCCGTTTTGCGTGTCGATTTTCGCGTATGTTAATACTTCGCATGGCGCGTGACTCGTTATTTGTATGGACGGGTGTAACGGCGCGCACAAATATCGGTTGGCGAAGGTTTTACATTTCCCGAGGTCGTTGCCGGTCAACCGCAGGTAGGTACGGTGGACCTGGTCTATTACCACGAAGTCCTCCGTAGCGTCGACGTAGTAGTACGTTCCGTTGCCTGCATTTGTTGGTATTGGATATACCCGGCTGACGCTGTAGCGTTGCGCTCCTATCAGCGGGATATCAAGTATCAGCACGACGGCGGACCCGTGGCCGTAGGCCCTCGTGTCGATGAGTCGCATGAGTGTGGTCGCCTCGCCGCGCGTTATCGCGACGGGGAAACCCGTGCCGGCCGGCAAGTGTGGTAGTGCGTCGGTGAGGTGTTGCACTAGCTGCCGCGGTGTGAGTACCTCCGCGCTTATCCGCCCGGTGGATATCTCGGCGAGCAACAACACCAACTCCTTCACGTCGGTGAGGAGCTCCTCCACAATGAAGCTCAAGGCTCCGAGGCTTGCGTCGATTTGTTGCCGCCTTGCAAGGTCGTCAGCCCGCGTGGTGAACGTTTCGCGTATGCTGGCGACGAGGTTGAGCAGCATCACTTCATTCTGCCTTACCCTTATGGCGGTGTCGTTGAAAAGGTTAAGGGTCGACTTCACAACCTGCAGCTGATTATTCAATCCGTCCTTCAGCGTTCGCTGGTTCGCCTGCAGCGTCGATATTTCGTCGTGTATCTGCTCGGCGCCAGCAGCATCCATGTTTCCGGTAATCGATTTGACAATCGATCCTAGGCCGTCGATCAACCCCCGACACGTGCGCGCCGGCTCGGGTTTCACGAGGTCGTGGACCGTGCCCATGCCGTCATCGATTTTCGTTATCATACGACGGACGGTTTCGCCCATTTCGGCGCATTGCTCGTCATTTCGTCCCTGTTCTCTTCGCGGCTGCAAATTTCCGTGAGCTGTTGCAGGTTTTCGCGGATTGTTTTTTCCTGTCTCGCTAACGTGGTTAAATCCATGCTGATGGCCAGCCTCCAGGTCGCCTTTATCACCGAGAGGCTTCCGATGTCCTCGTAGTAGAGACCGGGGCTGCTCGTGAAGGGGGTTAGCCTGTAGTCGTCCGACGCCTCGGCCCACGGTATCAGGCAGAGGAGTAGTGTTTCCGTCCTGCAACGTGAAGGTGAGCGTTAGCGGGACTCGGACCGTGCGACTGCTGATTTTGCGGAATTTCGCCCCCACCCCCCGTTGTCATCGGGGCCTTCGCGACGCCGCCGCGCTCATAAGGTGGTCATTACCAACCAAACCACCGAGCTTTTCACACGCACCGGAATTTCAATCAAAAAAAGATTCAACGATGGAATTCCTAGGGTTTTCTGACGAACGCGAGGCGGCTCGCGAGCTGCTGCGACGAGCGGTGAGGTTTCCCCGTTTGTTCTCCACCCAAGAAGCCCCCCCGATCAGGTTTTCTAATTTTTCCCCCGTTGTTTTGTTCCAGCTTGACATGCTCGAGCGCCAGCAGCGCACAGAGCGGCCGGTATGGCTAAAAAAATTCATTTGCCATGCCAAGGAGGTCAGGCTCCAGAGGGAGTTCTTGCGAGCCTGTCGGGACTCCCTCTGGGAGAACGACTTTTGGGGAGGGGCCCCAGACCCAAGCCCCTATTTCCTGGGCCTGCAACGGCTCCTCGGCGTGGAACCCGAAGTCCGGTGCCCATTTTGTGGCACGTATTTCGAGCAGAAGGAGGGCTGCGCCACCATTGGCCACAACCCCCCGAGTCACCCGTCCCGGCGGCACTTGCGGAGCTCCACCCCAACCGATGAGCCCTGGTAGTCCGCGATGGGCCCGGACCGCAGCGACCATCAACTTAATTATTATCGTTCGAATTTTTTTTTTTTTTTTGATGATGCGCTGTATTCTATGAAAAGCCATCCCCGAGAGGGGGTGGAATAAACAAAACAAAAATATCCAGACGTGTTTTACCCCTATTACTTCCCCGTTAGTCTTTGTCTAATATTAATTGCGTTCCCCCTGGCTCGATTACTGGTCTACATAGGGACGGAGGCGGTTCGCATGTACCGTCGTCGTCTTCCGTCCCTTTTTAATCTCATAATCGACGTCGCCTCTCCTCGCCGTCACGAGATACGGGCCCGTCCATACCGGCGAGAGCTTCGCGGCCCGTCCTCGTCGCACGGTATCATCGTGCAGGAGCACGTGGTCTCCCACTCGATAGGCTGTCTCTCTCGCTCGCACGTCGTACGCCAGCTTGGCTCGCTCCTTCGCGCTGCGGAGATTGTCGCGGGCTATAGCCCAGGCGGCCCGCAGTCGCTCGCGTAGCTCGCTGGCGTAGTCGTGGTGAGTATATGTGAGGCGCGGCTCACGTTTCACCGACGTGGGCAGCTCGGCCTCCCGGCCGTACACCAACACATGCGGCGAGAGCCCCGTGGCTGTGTGAGGTGTGGTGTTGTATGTAAACATCGCATACGGCAACCACTCGTCCCAGTCGCACTGGTCCTCGCTGATAAAATTCTTTAGGTATTCAGCCAGAGTCCGGTGCGACCTTTGGAGTGCTCCGTTGCACTCGGGATGGTAAGCTGTTGTCTGGATCTTCTTTATCCGCAGCAGCTTGCATGCTTCTTTGAATGTAGCACTGAGGAAATTGGTGCCTCGGTCGGACAGGATGATCTCCGGCGTTCCATGCCGGCAGATTATTTCCTCGACGAGGGCCCTCGCCACGGTTTGGGCCTCCTGGTTTGGTAAGGCCACGGCAGCGCTGTACTTGGTGAGGGCGTCCTGAAAGGTGAATATATTTTTGTTTCCTCGATGGGTTTCAGGTAGCGGACCCACGATGTCAACAGCTACCTTCTGGAAGGCTCGATCGGGCGTGTCAGTGATGACCATTGGCGCCCGATTCTTGATCCTCAATTTATTTTTCTGACATTTGGAGTAGGCGGAAATGTAATTTTCCACCTCCTTCTTCATGCCCGGCCAGTTGTACGTCGCGCGAATACGCTTCAGTGTCCGTTTCACCTCCTGGTGTCCACCCAGGGGCGCACTGTGATATTCGCGAAGTATTTCTGGCCGGTCATTTACGGGCGGACAAGTGACGGCTCGGTCATCCTCGCTCGAGCTGTCAGTTGCCTCGCTGGGCCCCGAGCACGTGCTCGCGCCGTCCCCGCTCCCCTCATTCCGGGCGTCGCACGAGCTCGGCTGGCGTCCAGGCGGCGCGGCCCGTATACTCGAGCCGTCCCCGCTCCCCTCATTCCGGGCGTCACGCGGGCTTGGTCGGCCGCTAGCACGTATGCTCGTGCCGTCCCCGCTCCCCTCATTCCGGCCATCGCGCTGGCGTGCCTGGTTGCTAGGCGACGCGGCGCACGTGGTAGCGCCGTCCTTCTCGCTCTCCCGCGCGGGCACAGGCCCTCCCGCTCCCGCCTGTAGTCCAGCGGTAGAGCGAGCGCCGCCGTGCGCGACGGCTGGCATAGCGCTGTCCTTCTCGGCAGCGCTCTCTGTCTCCTCGGGTCTCCGCTTTGTGCGGGTCTTCGCGCCGTCCCCACTCCGGCCGCTTGGCCCCGCTGCCTCGTCGCAAGGGCCCTGCTGGCTGCCGGGCGTCTGGACTCTCTCTCTCTCTCTCTCGCTCTCGCGCTCGCCTCTTCTCGCGCGCTCGCTCCTTCTCGCGCGCCCGCTTCTTCTCGCGCGCCAGCTTCTTCCATCTCTCTCGCACGCGCACGGGTCATTACAAAAATGCGGCTAAGCGCGTCGGCGTTGGTATTTCGCTTTCCAGCCTTATATTCTACCTCAAATTCGTGCTCTGACAGTTTTATCTTCCATCTCATGAGCCGGGAACCTGGGTCCTTCTGGCTAAATAACCAGGTGAGCGGCATGACTTTGAACCGTGTACCGTAGATATACGGACGGAATTGCGCGATTGCCCACACTATCGCGAGCAGCTCTCTCTCGGTGGTGCTGTAATTTAACTCCGCCTTCGAGAGCGTGCGGCCCGCGTAGCATATCGGCGGTCCTCGCCGACTTTGCCTTGAGATAAAATCGCCCCGATGGCCTTTCCTGACGCATCTGTCGTTACCAAGAATTGCTTCTCGAAGTCCGGGTATTGTAGTACTGGAGCTGTGGTCAGAGCTGTTTTTAATTCCTCGAACGCAGCGTCTCGTACCGCCGTCCACTCGAAGACGGTGTTTTTCTTTATCAGCTCTGTCAGTGGTTTGGCAATTTCCGAAAAATTCTTTATAAATTTTCGGTAGTAGCCGGCAAGCCCGAGAAACGACTGAACTTGCTTTGCGCTTCTCGGCACCGGGTAATTTCGGACTGCCTCGAGTTTGACGGGATCTGCTCTCACGCCCTCCTTGGAAATTATGTGTCCCAGGTACGTTGTTTCCTTCCGCAGAAATTGACACTTCCCGGGCTGGACAGAGAGGTTCGCTTCCTTTAGTCGCCGGAAAACCTCCTCAAGTCGTTCGTTGTGTTCTCGCAGATTTTTCCCGTAAACCACGATGTCGTCCAGGTAAACATAGCATTTTATGCCCTGGATGCCGGCCAGAACGGAATTCATCAGATGTTGAAATGTGGGAGGCGCGTTTTTCAACCCGAAGGGCATTCGATTATACTCGAAATGCCCGTTCGGCGTCGAAAAGGCCGTCTTTTCCTTATCCTCGCTCGCCATTGGGATTTGATGAAACCCCGAGGCGAGGTCGAGGGTGGGAAAGTAGTGCGCTTTCCCCAGCTGATCGAGTATTTCCGTGATGTTCGGCAGGGGGTACGAGTCGCCGACGGTTACTTCGTTTAATTTTCGGAAGTCCACGACTACCCGCATTCGCTGTACCCCCGCCGGGTCGGGTTTTTTGGCCACTACCAGCAGAGGAGCGTTCCACTGGCTGCGGCTCGGCTGGATTATTCCGTCCGCCAGCATCTCCTCCATCTGCCGCTCGACTTCCCGTTTGTGCGTTTCCGGAAGTCGATACGGCGGCACTTTTATCGGCCTCGCACCGCTTTTTAGGGGGATGTTGTGTTCCACGGCGTGCGTGCACGGCAGAACATCTCCCTTTAAGTGGAAAATCCGCTCATATCGATTGACGATTTTCAGGAGTTCGTCACGTTCTTCGCTGTTGAGGTGACTCAGGCTGAGCTCCTGTTTCAGCCGCTCCAGTCGTTGGGCCCCCCTTTCCACCTGCACCGGGCTTACGAGCAGCGCCTTGGCGTTTGCGTCGAGCTCGGCCTCGGTTATCTCGACCGGCTCAAGTATCACCGTCGGCCGCTCTATCACCACCTCGTGCTCGGTAGTATTAGCGAGGCTCACCACACAGCTATTCCCTCGTGGCGGTGTGTAACACGCGCCGAGTATCACGCCTTTGCTCACCTCCGCGCGCGAGACTAAACCGACGTATTTACTCGTCGTCGCGAAGTAGGCTATTTTTTCCGAGCGAGGCGCGATCGTTAGCTTCGAGCGTCCGTCTATTAGCGGCATGCTGTGGCCGAATAATTTAAAGGTTTCGCCGCTGAGGATGTCGGCCTTGTGTTTTTTAATGAAGTCCATCCCCAGCAGCCCGTGCACAGCCAACGGCACGTTGTCCGGCACGACGTAAAACCAATGCTGCACGGATACTCGCGGTGTTTTCAGCGTAATTTCGGCCTTGCAGAGAGGAGAAAATTTACTCCCCCCTGCCCCTTGCAACTTAGCGTCGCTGTCCGCGATTCGCGCCTCGGCCTTCAAGCAGCTGTATTTAACGATACTGCATTGGGCTCCGGTGTCAGCCTTGAGGGTCAAGAGCCCGCGAGCGGCAGTAGGGCAAGCGATATCAAAGTCAGCGGCGGTGTCGCCCGCCGTATCGCTCGCGGCCGGGAGCGTTATCTGCAATACTCGCAGCGTCTCTCTCTCTCGGCCGCGGCCGTCTCGCTCCGGCCTTGCGCTACGTGCCGGACGGCCAGTGTGTTGACCTGCAGGGTGCCCAGCGTACGCGCGGCCCCGCTGCTGACGTTGCTCTTGGCGGCCATGCTGGATGCCTGAGGCTTATCGTTCCCCGCCGGCTGATTACTCGCCGCTTTGTTTTGCTGCTGCTGTCCTTGGCCGTTTTCCTTCTTCTTCTTCAGCCTCTTCCGGCATTCTTGCCAGGTGTGGCCTTTTATTTTGCAGTACGTGCAAGCGACGTCCACCTGATTTATTTTTTTGTCGTTTAGACCGGCCATTGGCAGGCTCACGCGGCCCGATTTCCGCGTGCAGTCCCGGGCCAGGTGCCCCGCATTTCCGCAGTTATAGCAGGTCTTTGCCCCCTGCGCCGGAGCTGCAGTTGATCACCGGTTGTTGTGGCTCTGTCCGGCGGCGCCGCCTTTCGGCTGCACCATGTTGCTGATTTCGATCGCCCCGGCGATCGATTCGTGCAGCGTGGCGAAATTTCGCGAGCGAACAAGAATTTGGACCTGCCCGTGCAGGCCATTCTCGAAATTCGCCTGGCCGCACTTCCGCGTGACTTCCTCGATTGTCAGCGCGTCGCACTCGGACGAGACGACACCGTAGAGTTTTTCGATCACCTCGATCGTGAGTTTCTCTGTCCGGGCCGCGTACGCGGCGATGTCCTCGCCCTGTCCCTGGCGAAGGGCGTTGAACTCCAACTGTAGGGCTGCCAGGGACTTGCGCTGCCCGTACAGGGATTCCAGTTCGGTTTTGAGCTCACTCACCGAATTTATGGTTTTGTGCTTGAGCTCACGGGTGGCTTGGCCACCGATTTTGCTGCTCAACACGAGCTTCAACAATATTCCGTGCCTGCTGGGAGAGACCATCTCGAACACGGTCTCGCAGCTGGTTATGAAGCCGTCGAGCTCCGTGGGCTTGCTACCATCGAAATTCTTTATGTTTTTCAAGGCCAAACCCAAATCGAGCGTGTCCGCGTCCCGTCTCGGGGGGTAGTTGGGCGCGTCCGGATGATAACCGTACGGCGGCTCCCAGCCGTTCTGGGCCGGGGAACCCCGCGAGTTCCTGTTCGGCGGGACCGGCGGATTACCCGTAGCGCCCGGCGTATTACCCGAGGCGCCCAGCGGATTTCCCGGAGCGCCCGGCGGATTCTCCCCCCCCCCCCCCCCCGCGAGGGAGGGTCCACCCATTTGCCCTTTTAGTGCTTGTAGCTCGCACGTGAGGGTCGCAACCTGCTCCTGCAGACGGCAGATGAGGTCTATCTCATCGCCCCTCACCCCCTGCAGGGCCTGCGCCACCCTCCTCCGCGCGCTTGCCCGGGGATCGACCTCCCGAACCGTCGATTGCTCTTCCCGGATCCGCCTCTCCTCCATCGTCTCCAGACAGTAGCTGTCGTCTCCGTCGTCCTCTGACCGACCGGGCCCTTGAGGGGAGGGCCCCGCAGCGCCCGCAGCCGCCCACCGGTTGGTGGTGTCCAGCTGGGCGCGGAGCTCCTCAATGCCCCGATCCACCATCGCGTTGGTCACGCGTCGTGTGTCATCCCTGCGGGGATCCATTAGGCTGTCGTCGGGGCCGCCGAACGCGGTATCCCGGACGGTGTTGACGCCGAAAGGCGCGCGCTAACTGGCAGCTAGCGCTGCTTCTGTGGCCGCTGGTAGTCGCCCTGTCGGCGAGTTTTCCAGCAGGGCCCGCCGGGTCCGGAAAGTGATGTCGTGGACCGCGGCCTCTAACCCAGTGGTCGGGGTAACGGGCTCAGCCGGCAAGGTCGAGTCCTCGGAATTCGCCCTCCTCTTTGGCAGCGAGGCACGACCTCCGGGCATGTGTTGGCCCCCCGGGATTACCCGCGCTTCCCCTCGCGTTTGTTTTATTTTTATTTTAGTTGTGTTGGACAGTGGTTGGTGTTAGCCTGGCCTCCTGTCTTTCGCGAATTAATACTGTGAATCCGCGTAAGTTGCTACAAACTTATTTGGATTCACAAGTAAGGGTCTCGGTTTTTGTTAACGAGAGATCTGGGCTCGCGGGCTCAGTCCCACGGGTTTACGCGATTTTTTTTTTTTTTTTTTAGTTCGAGAATTTTTTTTTTCCTTGGCTCTGGTATATTTAAAAAAAAACCCTAGCACATGTACATAGCAATCGCCACTTACAGAATCAGCATCCTTGCCATGGCGCTGTTGGTCGTCAGGGCTGTCGTCCTCGGTGCCGTGTTGGCCTGGACGTTGACCCCTGGCTGCGGCGTCTGGATGTCCTTGGTCGGTCCGATCGTCCTCTCCGGCGTGGTCGACCCTTTATCCTCCTCCGTCGGTAGCTCTCGTCGCCGGCGGTCCTCGGCCAACGAGCGTGTCGGTCGCGTCCTCCTGGTGGCGCTCCCGATCGTCTGACGGTCTGACGACTGCGTGTCAGACCGCACCAGGTCCTTTGCCCCAACGTCTGCGTGTCGGGTTTGACTCTGGGTTTTATTTTCGTGCGATGGAAATGTGGCCCCCCGACACGAGATCTTTCGCCTCAAGATTATCCTCGTGGCGTGTCCGGTTCGCTTACGGCAGATCCCACCGCTGCCACCAAAATGTTGTGCCCGGCGACTCGGTAATTGATCAGGTTACGAGTCGAAGGGTAATTGTTTGTTTATTCGGGATCGTTCGCCGATTAAAGAGTTGGACTCACGCGAACTCGGGTTTACCATAAAGACAATTTATTTGAAAGAAAGATATTTCTGAGTTACAGTTACAGTTTGTTCTCTTCGTTTCTGTTTGTTCTACAACGTGAGGGTACCCGAGTCTAAGAGGAGCCTGACTGCTCGGCTCCGAGTCTGTTCTTCGATTGTTGGTGAATTGCAGTGGATCACTGCGATTCACCGAAAATCGGTGCGTAAGCATTTCGTGTCAATTCGCTCGATTTCGACATCGGCGAATTCCGGCACGCGCTCGATCGTTCACCCCGACCGGGCGTTCGATTGAGCAATAGAAATTTCGAAATGGAATTTAAATATTCCGGGGTGCAACACAGCATTTGTAGATTACGTAATGCGTCTGGAGAGTAAAGCAGTCGGTCAAATCACGTGTATAGCCCACAACGCTAAAGGTTTCGATGCTCAATTTATTCTCCGATATCTTGTCGAAGAAAAATGCAGAACGCCGCCGAGTCTCATTATGAACGGCACAAGCATCATGTCGATGCAGACCGACACAGTTAAATTCATAGATAGTTTAAATTATTTTCATATGCCGCTCAGCGCTCTCCCACAAGCCTTTGGCTTAGGATCGAGCGTGTTCAAAGGCACTTTCCCACATCTTTTTAACAGAACTGAGAATCGAAACTACGCTGGGGTTTTACCAGAAAAGGCCGCGTACGATCCAGACGCGATGAGCTGTAAAAATCGTGCCGAATTTTTACAGTGGTACGACGCTGCTACAGTTGCTGGTCAAAGTTTCGACTTTGCAACGGAGCTGGTCCAATATTGTAAAAGCGATGTCAGTATTCTCCGCAGAGCCTGCGCCGCGTTTCGCCAGATTTTTCTGAAATGAGGCGAGGTGTGTCCATTCACGGAGGCGACAACAATAGCGTCTGCGTGTAACAAGGTGTACCGCAGAACATTTTTAGAGCCCGACACCATAAGTGTACTACCAAGAAACGGGTATCGACATGCCGATAAACAGTCTGAGGTAGGGATTGAATGGTTGCTGTGGTGCGAGAAAGCATTCAACACCGAGATCATGCATGCAGGGCGTGGTAGGGAATATCGCACGGAAGATGGTACGCGGATAGACGGTTATTTTGAATCGGAGGAGCACGGCAAAGTCGCGTTGCAATTTCACGGGTGCTTCTTCCACGGTTGCGATAAGTGCTACACAGACGCCACGACACGCGATAAAGAGTGGCACGGTGTCACTACGAACGATCGGCTTACGCAAACACTCACAATCTCTGAGCGCATTAGGGCCTGTGGCTACACGCTGCACGAGATGTGGGAGTGTGAGTTTAGAAATTTGAAGAAAGCAAACCCGGCGATTAAAGCGCACTTGCAGGGCCATCCGATCCTTACTACGTCACCGCTAGATCCGCGCGACGCGTTTTTCGGTGGTCGCACAGGCAACACGCGAACATTTTGCGAGACCAAAGGTAACGAGAAAATACATTACGCCGATGTATGTTCACTTTACCCGTACATTTCGAAGACGGGTAAATTTCCCATCGGACATCCTCGTGTGTACACAGAGGATACGTGTAGCGCGTTGACAGGCTCGACCAATGATTTGAGTAGAGTCGAAGGGATTGTCCGTTGTCGAGTTCTGCCCCCTCGAAATCTTTACCATCCCGTGCTCCCCGTGCGCATGCATAACCGACTAATTTTCGCGTTATGTCGTACATGCAGCGAGGAAATGTGTCAGACCGAGTGCTGTCACGAAAACGTGGATGAGCGAACTTTCGAGGGGACTTGGGTCTCATGTGAACTGCAGAAAGCCGTAGAATTGGGGTATAAGATACTCCAAATTTACGAAATTTGGCAGTACAACACGGAACAGTACGACCAAACGACAAAAACGGGAGGTCTCTTCGGAGGCTATATAAATCTGTGGTTGAAAATGAAGCAGGAGGCGAGTGGATGGCCCACTAAAGACCCGTCGCCCGCCGAGCAGGACGCGTATATTACACGTTATTTCGAAAACGAGGGTTTCGCGCTAGATAGAGAGAATATCGTTGCTAATCCGAGTTTGCGGTCCGTAGCAAAATTGTGCTTAAACTCCTGGGGTAAGTTCGGTCAATGGGAAAATCTACCAAAAACCGAGATCGTAAAGACGCGTCAAAGGGTCTTGGAGCTTTTGTCCGATGAATCGTGCGAAGTTCACAAGATTGTTCACGTTAACGATGACACAATGTACGTCTGTTATAACAGTACGTCTGAAAGTGTCAGCGTTAACGCGAACACGAATGTAGTCATCGCAGCTTACACCACAGCGCAAGTGAGGTTAAAACTTTACTCGTATCTGGAGAAATTAGACAGGCGCGTTTTGTATTATGATACGGACTCGTGTATCTACATTAGCAGCGGTAGCGAGGGCGAGTACCACCCACCATTGGGGAGTCTTTTGGGTGAGATGACAGATGAGCTAACCAAGTACGGGGAAGGTATCTTCATTAAATCTTTTGTATCAGGTGGGCCTAAATTCTACGGTTACTTGGTCAAGCGCCTCGAAGGTACCGATACCTCCGAGTGTAAAGTGAAGGGTATTACGTTGAACTGGGCAAACACTCAGATTGTCAATTTCGAGTCAATTTGCCAGCTCATCAGAGAGCCCGATAGCGTCCTTAGCGTGACGTATCGAGCCATTCGCCGAACGCACCTGCATCAGGTCATCACGCTCTGAGAGCAAAACGTGCAAGCCTGTGCTCGTCAAGAGACGGCGGCACGGGGAGCAGGACTCACTGCCGTACGGATATAGAGTTTAAGAAAAATGTTAGCCTTTAATATTTTTAAGATATTTCATAGTCACCTATGTTTTAGGATTCGTTGCGTTGGGGAACAGGAAGCCTCGACTCCTAAAAAAAAAAATAAAGAGGCTTTCTTCTTTTATATTTTCTCGGGAAAAAATTAAAAAAATGTATTTGTATATATGTATATACGTATTAGATTTTAAGTAATGACGTTTTTGTTTTTTCAAAATTTTAAATAAAATTCGGTTTTCTTTCGTATCTATATATTGCGGTGTATTTCATGTATATTTAGATTTAGTAATAAATATTTGTCTTAAAATTCAAATTGAATTGCAAAACTGTTCGTTTTTGCTTCCTCATAGAGGAAGCTTTGTTTTCATGCAAATTTTTTTTTTCGAGATTTTCATGCCAGTATGCTTAGATCCACCTAAAACGTCGAGAAAAATGGTTTAGAAAAAATGTCCGTATGTATATGTGTGTGTGTGTGTGTGTGTGTGTGTGTGTGTGTGTGTGTGTGTGTGTGTTCTGGGCTTCGAAAATTCAATCGCCTCTCACTCAGTAACCGTTCGAGCGATCGGACTCAAATTTGGTACATAAGTAGAGTAGTCGTCTCTCCTTGAATGGCGCGATTTTTGACAAAATGTATATAGTAATTAAGATTTGATGTAGTTTTGAATTTGTTGAAAAAAGGGCGTGGTCGCTCTAACTTTTGTAAAACTTCGCCGATTTAGCTAAATAGTTCTTCATAACTGAAGATACGTTTAATGTTGTATGGTATTGAATTTCGACAAAATCGGTAAAGCGGTTCAGATTTTATAGAATTTTGAAATTTTCGAAAAAACAATATTTTGCTCTAAATCACGTCGAATTTTAACAAACGAACCGAATTATTGTATAGTGGAAAAACAACATACAGGCCTGCTACCTACGAAATTTGGTGATGATCGGTAAAGTCGTTCGGATTTTACACCATTTTGAATTTTTCCAAAAATGTAGATTTTCGCTGTAACTTCCGCAAAAGTTAAGAAAGTAAGACAAAACTTTGTATTTAATCAAAATTAGATGTGACGGAGTTTGTAACAGAGTTTTCTTTAGTACAAATAGAAAAAAGTTGCAAAGTCGAACTTTGCACATTGCTTCCTCATTAATTTTCGATTTTCACAAAGCTTCCTCTATGAGGAAGACAAAAACGATAAACAAGCTTCTTCATAGAGGTGGCTTTGTGAAAAACGAAAATGAATGAGGAAGCAATGTGCAAAGTTTTTTTTTTAGTTTAAGCCTATACCCACTCCCTACACACTGCATTATAAGCTCGTTTGCAGTGCGTATAACCGCGGTTATTAGCTTTTCTTTTCTTCACACTGTGACCATAAGCTCATTCACAGTGTAGATCCGCAGTACATACCGGAAAAGCTTATTGGTATGTACAACCGCGGCGGCCCGGACGTGGCGGCGGCGGCGGCGGCGGCGGCGGTGAGAACGAACAAGCCCAAAAATAAAATTAGCGATAGAGTAGGTCTTCTCTTGAAATGTATACATATATATGTATATATTACTAGCTTCACATCTTTTCTATTCTCATTAGTTGAGATGGATCCACGGTGGAAACATCCATGGACTTCCATGATCGGTGGCCCGACCGGTTGTGGAAAAACATGTTTTGTGAAAAAGTTTTTAAAATATATTGCACAGATGGCCGATGTAGAGTTTGCGCGAATACTATTTTATTATTCAGAGTGGCAAGACGGCTACAAAGAGTACGGTGATAAAGTGGAATTTTTAGAAGGTCTGCCACAAAATTCAGATTTCGCTAGTGATCCGCGGCCAAAACTTTTAATTATCGACGACTTAATGCGCGAATCGTCTAATAATACAATAGTCGATTTGTTTACAAAGGCAGTCACCACAAAAATTTAAGTGTTATTTTTATTTCACAAAATATATTCCACCAAGGACACGGTCAACGCGATATTTCTCTAAACACAAACTACATCGTAGCCTTCAAGAATCCGCGAGACCGCGCACAGATTTCTCATCTCGCACGTCAGGTGTATCCAGAAGATCCAAAGTTTCTGCAAGAAGCTTATTGTGACGCAACTTCAAAGCCCCACGCCTATTTACTCTTAGACCTTAAACAATCGACACCGGATAATTGTCGTTTCCGAACATGCATATTTCCGGACGATCCTCACAATTATGTGTACATCCCAAAGCGTGGTAGTGGAGCTCGTTAAAAAATGTAAGTATAAATAACTGCCTGCAAGTCACAATCCTATTATTTGTCCTCGTACTATGGCACCGTCAACATCCGCTAAAGCTTCTATTGGGAAGAAAAATATAATTTTGTTACACGCCTTGTGTCACTTGGACAAACAGCAGCGAATGTCGTTACTGCGCACCATCGATAAAAATAGTGTAAAGTGTATTTGTGAATGTGCTTTAAACACTCTCCACGGTGTTGTGCCATTAAAAAAGAACGAAAGACTACGCTTGGCGAAATACAGAAATATTCTACGACGTCTTGGAAATAACAGAAGCTGCTGGAAAAGCAAGAAGCGTGTTATTGTGCAAAAGGGAGGTGGATATTTATTACCACTTCTTTTACCCATTATCGGCACCGTCTTATCCAACTATTTCACCAACAAATAAAAAGTAAAAATGCAGCACGCCAAGAAAATGATTTTAATGCCTCAAGATGTTGTGAAAAATTTCAACGTACCACAAGCATTCCATTCGAACAATCACAAACGGTTCAAACGCCGGGTAACATACTTAGTCGTCTCGACGCGGAAATGGATGAAATACTTCGCTCAGTGACTCCTGCTAACGAACGTGAAAAGTGGAAACTCTACCAACAAGTCGTACAACGCTATCAGTTTTTCACGGATGAAAATCGTCGCAATACGAGCGTGAGAGATAGTAAAGTAAACGAGCCAGAGGAAGCAGCAGCAGAAGCGGAAGAAGAAGAGCGCATCGACGACCAGACTATAATAGCTAGTGTTCCCTCAAAATACAGAAAACAAGCTGAGCAACTATTGCAATTTCTGAAAAGTTCGTCTGTCCGAAGCCAAATAAAGTGGGATAAAATTGGCGCTGTTACCATAAATGGTGAGCTTGTCAAAGACGCTAATATTATAGACCTTGTGAACGACGCCATGCGATCTAGAAAAACAGTGAGAGCTATTGGACGCGCTCAGTTTGGTGCCGAACTCCGACGTGTAGGTGTTCCTCGCGAATTCGTTGGTAATCATAGTTTGCTGTATGAAAATCTATCGTTGTCACCTCCACATCCAACGGTCATACCACAACCCAGCTTTTACGCAACAAGAAGCAATCAAAGCACACCGAATAGCAGCCAAAGTACTTCACCGAGACGTCAGCAGACTGAAGCACAAGCCAAAACTTGGAAGACATTAAATATATAATGGCTACGCTAGGAAAATTCTATTACGACCCGGATCATGCGGCCGGCTACGCTGGAGCTCCTAATCTAATTCGTACCGCCGAAAAAGAATCAATCCCGCGGGCTGATGTTGTGGACTGGTTGCAAGCCCAAAATGCTTACCCGCTACACAAACCAATACGTCGAAGATTCCCAAGACGACATTACGTGGTGAACAATATTGATGATGTATGGGAAGCTGATCTTGTAGATCTCCGAGTCCTCAAAGATCACAATGATGGGTATTCCTATATTTTAGTTGTAATAGATGTCCTGAGTAAATACGCATGGGTCGAGTTGCTTCGAGATAAAACGTGTTCAGCAGTTACGGAAGCCTTCAAACGATTATTGGATAGAAACAACGGCCGAATACCGGTATGGCTGCAGACAGATCGCGGCAAAGAATTTGTCGGAATCGTCCTGCAACAATTCTTAAAAAGTCGCAGCATCCGTTTTCGTGTGGCCCGTAGTCCTGACGTAAAAGCCGCTGTCGTCGAGAGATTTAATAGAACATTGAAAGAACGCATGTGGCGTTACTTTACACATAAAAATACACGACGCTACACGGATTTACTACAATCAATAGTAAAGGCTTACAACGATACGAAACATTCAAGCACAAAAATGCAACCCGCAGCGGTGACTCTGGACAATGCAGAGATAGCTCGTTCAAATATTGAGAGCCGCTACAACCACGGTTATCGAATAGCTAAATACAAGGTTGGTGAGTATGTACGCATCAGTAAAGCCAAGACTGCGTTCGAGAAAGGTTACGAAGAACGTTGGAGCGAAGAAATATTTAAAATACATCGAATTCTCACGTATAGACAACCGCCTGTATACGAATTGTCAGACTTGGAGGGTGAAGTGATTGACGGTTTCTTCTACGAGGAGGAAATAAGTGTTGTGAAAAAAGATATTAACGAAGAGGAATTTATAATTGATCAAATTTTACGCACAAAGGGACGTGGTCGTAATAAACAAGTTTTTGTTAGCTGGCGCGGTTACCCAGAAAAATTTAACTCTTGGATCCCAGCATCAAATATCTTGAAAAAGTAAATTTCGTTAGATTGAAATATTTTTGAAAATGCGTGATCAGTTTTATCTAATCTTACCCAGTAATAGTAGTATGAAGTATTATGTAGATAACACAGTAACTCACTTTGTAACACAATTACCGCATTCAATAAAATTACCAGGAGAATGAGCTGTTGCTTTAACAGAGATTCAATTTCCATACAATTTTATGCAATTTTCCGGTAAAGACACAGAAATAAAAGTAGCTCGACACTCTCCAACGACACCGAATGCAGGCAGTATTAAACACGATCTGAATGCAGGTTTAGTACAGGGTATCTTGTCTTTACCAACTCCAGAAAATGTCTTAAAAGGGCTCACGTCTTTAGCTAAGTCAGCCTACAAGCGCAGTACTACAGCTACTACACCACAGGGTAATTACACTTCGATAAATGCGTTAATTAATACAATTTACGAAGATGCCGCATTTGACGATCATATTAAAATCAAGTATAACAATGACGCCGGAGGCATTGTAAGCTTAGGCCGTGATATCGCCAATTGTGTATCCATAGGATGCCTTCAAATACACGAGGTTCATCTCAGTGATAAATTATCCCGAGTACTTGGTTTTGAATCTAACAAACCCATAACGCTGCGTGCGGAAACAGAAGATTTTGAGGCCAACTTTCCCGCATCTTTGTCCGAAACAATCCCCGATAAATTATTTGTGTATACTGATATATGTGAAAATTACATCACTGGTGATGTTCAAACTCCTCTTCTACGAATTGTACCGATAGACAATACAAATTATACGTACGGAGGCCTACAGACAAAAACTTTTTCACCACCAAACTATATACCCTTATTACGAACAGAATTCGACACGATCGACATAGATATAAGAACACACACTGGCGCGCCAGTGCCATTCGAGAGTGGAACGTCGACCGTTACATTACACTTTAAGCGTATACGCTAAATATACCTGACAAAAAATGAATCGTTACGTTGATCATTACGACAGTCAGGTTGGTGGTGGGGTTAATCGTGTGTTTGTCGGTAGCGCCTATCAACGAGGGCACGGGCTTGGTAGTTTTTTGAGCAGTTTATTTCCCCGTGCACTGCCATTGTTAACACGGGGTGCACGCGCGGTTGGTAAGGAGGCCCTTCATACAGGGTGGAATATATTGGACGACGTCGCTCATAACACACCGTTCAAAGAAGCGTTGAAAAATCGTGTTACCGAAAGCGGTCGAAAATTAAAACGCAAGGCCGAAGAGTCGCTCGATAACCTTATGAGTGGTTCGGGATATAAGGTAAAGAATCGTGGACCTCCGCATCATTCAGCGCTCAGTCACGCTGGTATACACTGTTACCGCACGGGTCACGAGCCGTACCCGGGAAGCCGCAAAACCCACCTGCAGCTGGTTTAGTATTTTTCCGAAGGGCGCCAGCCACGCGTTCGTCGCGCAGCCCAGCTGAAAAGATGAAAAAGAACAGGCGGGAAGGTAGACGTCCGACTAGCGTCAGCCTTCGCGACGGGTAGAGGGGCGGTTCGGGGACGCTGGCCGGGAACTTCGCTCGGGCTCGATTTTCAAAAGGAAAACAATAAAAAAAAAAAAAACGAAAACTTAGGCCGTCAAAAAAAACAATTCAGTTTATTCCTACGATTTTAACAAAAAAAAAAAAACGTTCACCCTACTAAAATCGGGGAACGGTTACTCAGTTCGCCGTTCCCGATTTCCTACGCCGTTTCAAGCAAAAAGATAATACAAAAAAAAACAAGGAGTCGCGACCACGAGCTACAAGCAGACCGGGAAACAATTTCACGCGCACGGAGGCCCTACTACGCCGCACGCTGCGGCCGACGGAAAATATACGACGCGACAAAATTACAAAAAAAAAACGACGAATCGCCGCGCAAAATTCGCAATACGCCAGAAGGGCGATACGCGACGGCACAACAGAAAAACAAAAAAAAAACAACGAAACACACGCACGCGCCCGGGGACAGGCCGCGCCAAGTCCGGCGGCCGAACACGCGGGACCGATCGACGACCGTCTCACGAGGTGGGAGGCAGAAGGCCGCCCACGCGCTCTCCAACGAGCCGTCGGTCGCTCACGCGCACTTTTCCCCGGGGATTGCGCTGACACGGCGCCCTACCCGAAAATTGGCGACTCCCGCCGTGTACAGAGGCCGATCGCCCGCGCACCCGGAGCACCCTCGCCGCGTTCTCGGGGGCCGAAGGGCCTGCCCGTCAACGAATACACGCGACCCAAAATGGTCCCCCGCACCCGGGAAGTGCCGACCCGGCCCTCGGACGATCGTGAAGACCTTCACGCAGGCCCACCCGCACGATCGTCGTCCAAACACTCAAAATATGCCCGGAGGAATCCTACCTTACAGCCTCGGCAATCACGAAAATCCAAAAGATCGGCGGGAACGTTCCGGCTCTGCCCCAACACGCAGCAATCGCTCACCGCTCACAGCACCGCGCCAACGACCAATGCCGGTCGCACGCGGCCGTAACGCGCGTCTCTCCGAAATTCGCCGCTTCCCCTACTTCCGCGTTCCGCACGTCGCGGACCGCGGTCTCGCTAGTCTAGCGCCGCGTAGGACGCGCGCGGCGCGCGGGCGGGGAACGCGACCGGGAGAGTTGACCGTCTCCTGTCGTCCCCGCCCGCGCGATACAATTTTCGCGCAATAATTAGCAACGTTGGCGAGACACGCAGCTTGTGCGTTTCCCGGGGACTCCACGGACCAGTGGACGCTATTTTCCCCGGCTTGCTGCAGAAAACGCAACCTGGAAATGTCGAAATATTCCGCGCGCGCGATCGTGCGGTGATGCGGCGCTCGGACTCGAACGGCGCCGACGTAGCCCGAGCGAGCGCGGCGGCGGATCGGCTCGCGCGCGACCGTTGTTAAACGCAAAAGACGCGTATTGTTAAACGCAAAAGACGAACCGCTGCTGATATATTTGAATAATTATTTGTAACTTATATCTTAAGATTGTGTGTCTACGTATTTATTTTCAAAATGGCTTTCTTGCATCCACACTCTTGTGAGTGTTTAAAATCAGAGCTTGATCTGTTCACTCTTCCACCAACACAGACGAGTATAGAAGCGTCTAAAGGTGTTCATTATAAACCCATTTCATCTATCACTGATTCTGCTCCCCTTGAATTTGTTGTCCCTGGACACGGTGATGAATATATTGATCTAGCGCATACTATGCTCAGCCTACGTGTAGTATTAAAACCTGCGGCTGGAGATGTATCGGAAAACGACAAAGTAGGACCTGTTAACAATCTGCTTCACTCACTTTTCAATCAATTAGATGTGTCATTCAACCAGAAGCTTGTATCTCCATCGAATAACGCATATGCCTACCGAGCATATATTGAAACATTATTAACTTATAAGGCCTCGACAAAGAATAGTCATCTGGCGTCTAGCATGTGGGTAAACGACGAGCCAGGTCAATTTGACAGGGCTCCCAGCGCACTTGGAGCCCTTGCGGGTGGAGAGGCAGTGGTGGCAGTGGTGGATAATAAGGGACTAACTGCACGGCAGATGATGATGCAGCCTGGCAAAACAGTAGACCTTCTTGGATACCTACATTCTGATATATTCAATCAAGAGAAATTTTTACTGAACGGCGTTGAGCTTCGGTTGCAACTCGTACGCTCGAGAAATGCCTTCTGCCTGCTAGATGCATCCGGAAAAAATTATTCTGTTCACATCACTGATGCAAGCCTTATTGTCCGACGCGTCAAAATTGCACCTGGTGTATTATTAGCTCATGCGAGAGCTCTGAGCAAAGGGAGTGCAAAGTACTCCTTTACACGCGCAGAGGTGAAACCATTTACCATCCACAGCGGCGTTCACGGGGCGACGCTAGATAACGTTATGCTTGGTCAACTGCCGAAAAGAATTGTTCTTGGTTTTGTAGATAATAAGGCGTTCAATGGAGATAAAAGTCTGAATCCTTTTAATTTCTAACATTTTGGAATTAATTATTTGTCGCTTTACGTGGATGGAGTGCAAATACCTAGCAAGCCTTTACAACCGAATTTTGATGAAGGACTCTACGTTGACTCCTTTCACACGCTAGTTTCTGGTACGGGTATTTGCTGGGATGACGACAGTTGCGGCATTAAAAGATCCGAATACCCTCTGGGTCACTGCTTATTTTGTTTCGACTTGACACCCGATCTCTCAGCCGGAAGAGCTGGCCATTGGAACCTTGTACGACACGGCAGTGTTAGGCTAGAAGTACGCTTCAAAGAATCTCTCGCGCAAGCCATAAATTGTATAGTTTACACCGAATTTGATAATGTAGTTGAAATAGATTCTTCGCGCCAGGTTATGGTAGACTTTACAGGGTAGTTTGAGTGAATATAAAATATTTTGTACGACAAATATAAAATAAATAAAATGTAAAAACAGGAATCTTGGTTTTCAATTTATTTGTATTCATCGAATTACAAGGTCTTGAGAAAAACATTTTACAAGAATATCCACATCCATATCCTTGACTTTTCCGCGCGGCTCATCCTGATCCTCAGCGGTGTACCCGCACGGACTATTTCTCATACGCAGTAGTGCGTATAATCGTTCAATCGTTGCCTGTAAAATAATAATAAGAAATATTTATATTCCGCAAATATTTACTTGACAATTGTAGATGTATACCACATACCTTGTCACGTAGGCGTCTTTTCTCCTGTCTTTTTATATGACGACGTTGTCGTCGATGGCGATGTTTCCGAAGAGTTTTTCCACTCGGGTGTTTTTTGCCCAGCTTTACCGTTATAGACCATTTGGTTTTACACGTGCAGGTTTGGTTTTCCATTGCAGAGTTTTTCATCCTCGCTGCGTACGTCTAAGCGTCTAAGCGTCTTCTCTCGAAATGGTCAAGATTTCTCTTGTGCACCCTCGAAGTCTCAAGGCTGCTGCTACTGACCACGTTGTATTTACCCTAAGAACCCTTTTTTTCTCGTTTTTTTTCTCGTTGACCGCGTCACAGACTGCCATCTCTGCGGGGTGTTCTTCCGAAGACTTTCCACGCAGTAGGGGGTTCATCCGGTCCGTGGACCCGTTGAAACAGGAATTTTCTTGTTGCGACGAGAAAAAAAAAATCAAAGTTCCCCTTCGCGGATCATCTTTTCGCCGCCCTTGCAACCCCCACCCCCGACAACTGTAGCGGTATTTATAAATAAGAACTGCAGCTTCGAAAGCACTCATCATAGTACACGTCAAGACGACTCAGAGAAACAAAGTCTGCAACGAGTTCTACCAGTTGCCTATCAATCACCAGTCAGATGGATTTCGTAATTGATATTCAAGGTCTTTACGACCAAGACGGTGAATTCATTCCGAAGGAAGTTTCGGTTCTTACTGTGGATCACGATTATTTACTGCACTGGATAATAGCACCACCGTGTCTCTACACAGATCTTCCTACTGACGTGCGATTAAAGAACAACCTCTTTACCGAACACACTCACGGTCTCGAGTGGTTTGATGGGGATATAACTCTCTGTCAATTAATAAACAATCTGAAAGACGTTGCTCGGGGCGCGAGACGAATTTATACTTACGGTGAAATTCAAACTGAGTATCTTCAAATTATTATGACCCGGGAGGTTCGAAATCTCGAACACGCGCACTGTCCACCATACGATCTTCTACCGGGCAATCCACAACGCTGCCTGCACCACGCTTTGAAAAACCCCACTAAAAAATGCAGTTTGAACAGAGCTGCAAAAATAAAGCAATGGGTTCTTCACGACGTCTCACCACTGGACATGCGTGTTCATTCCGTTGTGCAGGTCGCACCTACGACTCCGGAGGTCTATTCACCACAAGAATTGGACATCGATGAATACGCTGCAGATAGCTCGTGCCCTGCAGGGATTGCCCCAGGACGTCTTCCGCGGCGTGTATGCAGCGGACCGGATTCCAATTCACCTGACGAGACCGACTGCAAGTATTGTCAACACTGATGACCACGCACGTGGCGGGAGTCACTGGATCGCCATCTACATTGACCATGGAGGAAGAGGAGTGTATTTTGACAGCTATGGTATGCCGCCGGTTGTTACAAATCATATACACAGACTGCGAAAAAATTGCACAACCTTCCGATGGAACACGGAGCAAATGCAAAGTTTTTCTTCAACTGTGTGCGGCCACTTTTGCATTATGTTTCTGTATTATGTATGTACTGTAACGTGGTGGGGGTAAATTTCCCCGTTACAATTGGCTGTCGCGATTGACGTCAAGCTTTAAGCCTTCCCGTCCGCTGTCGAACCTCCCCGGGACCGTTAATTTTAGGTTAGAATTAAGCTAGGTGTAGATCTATTGTTTTTCGTTGTCGTTTTGCGAATAGCTTTGTATATATATATATATTTTTTTTTGTAATTACTCCCCCCTCACTGGCCCACTGAAAATTTAGCTTCTCGCCTCAGGGAAAATTGAGTCGCCCCTCGAGACCTCCAGTTAGGGTGACGTCACGCCACCGTGACGGGTACCGGCCTCTCGGACTTGAGGAATCCGGGAGGTCTTGGTCAGCGCCTCACCGATCGGAGGGAGTGGATGCCCACGACCGGGTAACCTCACGGCGAGATCATCCACCTCGTCGTGGGAGTCAGCTGAGGCGGGGAGCCATGGACGCCCGCATCTGACGGGCCTCATCGGTTGCCCCGTCCACCAATAGGGCACAGTTCCGGGCACGTTAGATGTCCGGACTGTTGCCTGGTATCGGTGGCAAAATTAAACGCCCCGGAGCAGCCCCGAGACGCCAACGGAATCGTCGCCGACCACCGGGCGACCGCGCGGGAAAAATTTGGGACAATTTTTGGAGTGGCCCAAGGTCCTTTTCCGGTCCACCCCGAGAAGCGGCGCCTCCAACACCCTGGCCGCTCACGGGACCCCGCGACGGCGAGAGCGAGCTCTGACAGCGGAGTTGTCGTCAGCACGGGCTGAGGCGGGGCCTCAATTTAGCTGTCGGCGGTGCACTGTTCTCTGGTTCGGAGTCCCAGCTGTCCGAACGACCCGGTAGTGCGTACTGTCAAGAGCACTCGGGTCACGCTGTCGAGAACGCGGCACCGCGGACACATTTTCGGAGAGAAGAGGAGTAAGGAGTCCAGGAGGTTCGAGAGGGGAGCGACGACAGCGAGGTACCGACAGCGACGATCGGCACGCGCCGGAAAAATTCGGCAATTTACCCCGGGGAGGGGATTAGTCTCGGAGCTGGACAGATCGAGAGCGATCGAGAGCACTCTTCGTGACGAGCAGTGATCGACAGCGGACGTGGATTCGTGATTGTGGAAATTCAGCGCTTTCGGACCCGATTGGTATTCAGCCGCCACTTCCCGGAGAGAGAGAGAGAGACTTGAACTGAGGAATAAGCCAGTGCCAGTGAGGGTAGTAAGTACCCGGCAGTCGGGAGAATTTGTAACCCCTTTTTGTTACCGGAAAAATGTAATTGTTAAATTAATAAGGAATAATTGAAAGTCGTTAAGGCCCCGGGAGAGAGGCTGCTCTCGCGAAGGGTCCACTCTCTAGCTTTAAGTTGTAGGATCCTAGTTGTAGTAAGTGCATTTTTTTTTGTAGTACGCGCTGTCGACCCCGGTAGGAAAATAGTCATAACGAAAACCAGTCGACCCCTATTTACGCTATAACCCCGACAGCACAGTATGACCCATTTCGCCGTTTTTGAAATTCGAGCTAAATAATTACGATTCGTGTCAAGATCGAGTCGAACCACCCACCTCCCCTCAACTCGCAATAATCCGGCTCGTTTTTCTCCCCTCTTGGCTGATTATAACCGTGGTAGACGACGCGCGTTCTTCTTAATTAATGTAGTATTTTTATGATAATTGCGCAGTTTCCGTTCGTTATTTATTTGATTGAATTTCTTATTATCCTTGTCATTTGAAGCGCACGTTCCATAGTTAGTCGTTCACGATAGCGCTGGTAACCGCGCAAACCACCTTAGGGAGGCTAAGGTAATCGTTAAGTCCGGGTAGAGCGGCCGGTACCAATCGGTGGACGTAGCCGAGTCCGCTGGAATTTCGCGCTGTCGTGCCGGGGATAGATTTCCCAGGGAACGCCCGGTTCTATTTGGTATCGCCACCCAAAGCCGAGTCCAGAAGGAGAAATACGTTGCGCCGTCGCCTATTCCCGTGTTACCGTTATCCGTGGTTACTTGTATGATTCGAGAGTTATAGATGGTTACGAAATTCAGTTCAGCTAGTCGGTATTCAGCTCAAGTAGTAAATAATGTCTAAGTAATAGTAGTCGGAGCCGTCCGTAAGACGGAACGTTTACAGGAAAATTTAAAGGCCCGCGCTTAAGTTGTTGCCGTGGCTAGTAGTTGTCATCGTTGTCTTTTGATTGTTTTTTTTCTCTCGGGAGATTATGTTCTAGCGGTAATTCCGTTCCGCTACCCCGATTCAATAAACCAGCTTTATATTTTAATTGAGACTGTTTTTTTTATTTTGCGTAATTTAATTCCGTTTGGTTGTCGTGATTTACTCCCCTCCCCCGAAATCAGGAACCCTGAGCTAGCGGGTTATTGCCGCCACTCCTGCTCCCGCGTTTTCCCTAAAACGAGCTAGAGCCGAGTCGCATCGGTTAAACATTTTCGAAGGGCCACCCGCGTGGTGGCTGGCGCCCCGGGAAGGCCGCGGGGAGTAGGGGGCGAAGGCGACCGGAGGGACTGGGTAAGCCCTCGGTTACAGTACTGATAAGACTGATGGATACCGAGGGCTTTTACGCTTCAGAAAAATCTTTACAAGCAATTTTAAACAGAACGATCGAATTGCAGAACAGTTCTACCATCGATTAATAAAACGTTTAACCGACGAAAAGAAAAATAATAATAAACATGATGATAATATGTTGGGTGGACGGCAAAATATTCAACACTGTAGCGCTATGGTAAAATATTAAGAAAAAATGTGTGCCTAGATTTAAGAATAAAACTGAACATTTTTACGTAAAACGTTTTAATATTATTTCCCTGCCTACATTGTAATTAGCGTAGCGCGAGACGCCCGTTCAGGTAGAGGTAGAAAAAAAAGGTCAGCGCTTGCTACGTAGCGCGTACTACCGGAGCGCTGACCCTTTTTTTTCGCGACCGTGCGTTTACCTGTTTGGCTCCACCGGCGCGTCAACGCACGGGCGCTGCGGAAGGGTCACCACGCGGGGGCCTGGTCGCCTGATACTTTTTCCACGCTTAACTTGAAACGCTAGAAATCGTTGGGCGGTGGGTGGTTTTATGGCTATGGGTAGGTGCGCATGCTAAGCTCATGGGTGATGGGGTAGATGGGCTATGGGTGGGTCCTTGTGGGTGCGTAAACGGTGAGGGTGAGCGGGTGGTCGGTGGATACACGGTGAGGGTGAGGGTGGGTGGGCGGTGGGTGGGTGGGTGAGGGGTTTTCATATTCGCGATTTTTTTCCCGCGCGGCCCACCACAAAAAAAAAGCGAGTGAGAAAGACATAGGACGAGGGCGAGAGAGAGAGGGGCGACCCCAGCGACACCAGCGCCGGCAGACGTCCAAAATCCTGAGTTTGGCACAAACACCCACTGTCGCGCGAAGTGAAATCCAAGCCAGCCGCTCCGGGACTTTCGTGCCAGGCGGCCATCTTGGGTTGGCACAAACACCCACTGTCGCGCGAAAGCAAGATGGCGGCTCGGACTTATGTGCCAGGCGGCCATCTTGGATTGGCACAAACGCCACGTTACCTACTATCGACCATCACCGCGACAGTTCGGTCATCTCTCGGTCAGTTTCGGTTACGTTTCGAGTATCTTTCGGTTATCTTTCGTTATCTCAGGTATCTTCGCTGTTTTTCGGCGTTGCCGCTGCTTTCGGATCCGTTCAGACGCTCGCAGGTGCGCGCGCATCGCCGCCGCAGCATCGTCGCGCCTCGCTCAGAGGGGGTCCCGGTAAGAGTGGGGGATTTCGCAGCGAATCTTGCTGCCCTGCTGGTTTGGTGAGCTACGTCCCGGCGAGCTCTCGTCGGCCAGCCTTCGGCCGGCAAGCAGTTCTCTTGTTCTCTGATGTTACTTGATGTTACTTGATGTTACTTGATGTTACCTAATGTTACCTAATGTTACCTAGAATTACCTTTTCGGTACCTGGGATCATTGGGCGTTATCTATGCTACCTAATTACATTTTTCTGGCGTTATCTATTAATTATTTTCTCGGCGTTGTCTTTAATTATTTTACCGGCATTCTCTGTTAACTATTCTTGAGTTTTTGCTTTATTTCGGATCGCCGTTTCGCCCGGTACGAGGTGTTTAGTACACCGATTATCAGTGGACTCGGATTAATGTTAGTTCAGTTATCGTGTGTTCCCTGGTTAACTCGCGTTCGTTCTCTGGTGTTCTCTAATTAATTTGTGCACATTATTTTGAGTTCTCCGATTTATTATTATTATTTATATTTGGTAAATCATTCTCTCGCTTCCGTTTGTGTGCGTGACCGCGATGTGTCACGCTCCCGCCGCGTATGGAAAAAAATAGATGTGAAATATACGCTAAACATATATACAGATTATAAGTTGCATATATTTGACATGTATACCGTATACTAATAATATACGTAACATATATGTCGTATATGCTACATATTGGCGCGTTTCTTATATACGACATATATGCACACATATACGCGACATAAATGCGCACATATGCACGACATATATGCACACATACACAAAAAGGCACATAGAAACATTCGTAATTACTCGCATTTAATTACCCAGACATATTCGCAAATTATGTCACATATTTTCAAAATATATTTTATAGTCGAGTAAAATCTTTTCTATTCTATCGATCTACTCTATTTTATGCGTCGTATATCTATGACATCATGCATAAGATATGTCAGATATATAATATTCATTTTCAAAATATATGTTACATATCAGAAATATATATTAAACATAGTATATGTTTCGTACATTCAGAACAAATATACACGAGGCATTCCATCCCGTTTCGCACGGTCAAAAAGTTCATAACTCCGAAAAAACTTGTATAATTTTAACATACTTCATAATCGCCTCCTTAGAATACATGGGATTTTTTTCAAAATGTTTGGAGCACATTTTTTAAGTTATTTGAAAATTGACTTTTTTTCAAAAATCGTCTGTATCTTTAAAATATGCACTGAAAAAAATGTATGAGCGCAACGGAAACGTGGTCGACTCAACATCCCCGTGAGGTTATCGGCGGCGAAGTGAATGAGGAGGTTGACTCAACCTCGCCATTAGTTTGCCGAGTTTTCGTCGATCCAAATGTTTCATGTAGTTGAGACAACCACAGCGCCATTAATTCTAACTGTAACATTGTTTTCTCTCAGACAATCCGCACACCTGCATCAATCTCTAATTGATTATTTGAAAGTATTGACGCGGTTGGATGAACTACATTGATAATTCAATTAAATTCATTACACGATCCAGCGAATCAATCGTGACACATGATTTGAGCATCATAAATTGCCGCAACGAAACTTTATGTTTCATTGAAATGATACATTTTTTTCTTACAAATACGTTATGTTTTGAGTCAGTAATATGCGAGGCTCAGACGTAATTCATTATACATTTGAGTAAATCTATCGTTACACATGATTTGAGCACCTAATAATTGTCGCAACGAAACCTTATGCTTTATTCAAACGATACATTTTTTTTATAAAAATTGCGTTATGTCGAGTCAGCAATATGCGAGGCTCAGACAGATGCCTTAAGTGCATAATTAGACATAACGTACGGTCGAGGCGACAAAATTGCGGTCTTATCCAACAGGTTGAATTTTCACCCAACGTTATGTTAATAACGAAATGCATGATAACGCTTATCAAATACTACTGTTTTTAGTTTTTTAACAGGAATACAACTTTGTTATTTAGTATCAATATGTACTGGATTTTTCCGAAGTTTTGGTTGTTGTCGTTTTGTTCAATCGTTAATATCATGTTTTCGGTGTATTTCGTTCCGTTTATCTGATCCCATTTTGTCTGAATAAAGTCTTCTTCCCAAAGCGTGTTCGGTACATTTTCTTTTAGAGTATTAAACTCTTCCAACGCACTCAACATCGTTCCCTCCGAAGGACCCGTTGTTAATCGTTCATCGAATCCCCTTTGCGCGTGAAAAGTTCGCTTAACACCAGTTGATTTTTCAACGCTAGACTGTAACAAACATTTTTCCTCGACCTTATTACTTCGGCGTGCTCTTTCAAGTCTTTATGGCGACTCTCAAATCGGATAGTTGATACTGGACCGAGAGGCCCTATACATTTAATAATTCGCACGTAATGGAGCGCAAAGTGAAATTTCGGCGTCACATTTTTACCTGTAAGCTTCTGGTAATCTTTGTGGTGTTGTGTTACAAGTTTTTCAAGTCTGTCTAGATCAGTTTCATCTACAGCCTCACGCGTCAAGATACATGTAATTTCACGTAGTTTTATATAAAGTTGCCAGGATTTGTCACCGCGCGGGATCAGATCTCCAATCATCAAACCTAACATTTTGACCACGCAGGACATTTCAGTAGCCGAACAAATGACAAGTTTTTCAAGTCTGTCTAGATCAGTTTCATCTACAGCCTCACGCGTCAAGATACATGTAATTTCATGTAGTTTTATATAAAGTTGCCAGGATTTGTCACCGCGCGGGATCAGATTGTCACGTGCCGTGACTGTGCGTCATTCGTAGGATAATTATGATTAAGTGATTATTTGGTTATTTAGTAAGTAGTTGCTCGTTGTGGTTGCACTCGGGGTTATCCTCGCGGGGTCGCGCCTCTGTCGATGTCGACATAGGCGGGAATTTGTAGAGTGAGCAATCGAACGGCTTGCCACCGATCGAACGGGGATTGCAGCATCTTACGAAACCGCTGAACTTCCAAATTCCTCCTCGCCGGCCTGTCCGCCGTTCACAATAAAGTTGGACCGGTCAGCGAGGAGAGGCAGTCTCTAATCAGAAATTACGGCGAACGCTTGATTTGTAGAGGAACTCCACACGCTGCTCCACGCAGGAGTGTCAATCTCGTGGGCATAGTTCCGCGGTTACCCCCCATAAGTCGCCGTTCGTAAGTCGATGGGAGCCGTATCGAAACCCCGAGTTTCTCGCGCAGTGTTCTGTAAGACAACGTGTGTTAGTTTAAGGGTTAATATCCAACACCGCCACGAACTGTCAGTCGTGTAATTTTAAGTAGTGGAATAAGCATACAAGTGTACAAGGAAAGTGAGGAGAAGGAGCGAGACCAACAGCGATTGTAAGAGTGAGTACGAGTGTGTGTGTGTGTGTGTGCGTGTGTACACGAAGTAGATCATTGTAAGTGTGCTTGCGTAGGGAAATCCATTCTGACTTCCGTTATATTTATCTCAAACACGTTCGAACATTCTATCAATTTCAACCGGGTTAATTGTATCACTTTCGACTTTTGCAATATATGTTACTTGTTCGAACGAACTAACTCTCTCATTTATTCAAACGGCCTTTCTACCCAGCATCACTCCTCAACCCCAAGGACCGGGCCTGTACAGGATGGTTGTTAGAAACTTATCCTAAAACAAAAATAAATATAAACCTCCGTGCTTCACACGGAGGATTAACTTTGCTCAGCGTGCAACAACGCCCTGCACGTCACAAGTTAATTGGTGTCAGAAGTGGGATACTTTTCTAACGATTCCAAAAGGTCTAGGAGTGGCTCGGGTAAATTTTTCTTTTTCCTGTTCTCTTAGTTTACCCCCTGTGGGCTTTTCCAAATTCATAAAAAAACGGAGTTAGTTGACCCGGATTTTATTTCGGGGCAAAAGTTGAGAGCGTTTTAGAACATTGACAATCGACTTGCTCGTAGATTCTCCTAATGGCGGAATCCAGGGATCAGGACATGACCACACAGCTGGTGGAGAGTTTCACCACCGCGTTGGGGAACATGTCTCTCCAAAATCGGCTTCTCCAGATACCTCGATTTGACGGGAAAAATATGTCATTGCGCAATTACATTCTTGACATAAAAAACGGCGCTGTTTTCATCCCTGCGGGTTGTGAGCCTCAGTATGTTGAGCAATGCATAGCGAAGCTGGAGGATCGTGTTCGGGGTATATTCTATGGAGAGAGAGTCAATACAGTAAAGGCATTTATCAACCACTTAAAATCGCGGTTAGCCAGGGGAAGGACGTACGATTACTATCATGATGCTATCGCAAATTTGCGTATGAGGCAAGGCGAAACGATAGGCGAATTCTATGACCATCTCAGGGTGTTGATAGATGCGGGCCGCTCTGCGTACAGGACCGAGTTCAACGCTGAGCCATTGGCGGCGGACAAAGATCCGATGCAAAAAAGGGCAGTGATCGCGTTTATCGATGGTCTGCCAACAAATATCCGTCAAGCGGTTTGCTGGCGTAATCCAACCACGCTCCGTGAGGCGTTTGAGCTGGCTGAGGATTACGAAGTCCGGGAGTCACGTTCCCGAAGGGTTGACAGAGATCCGGAGAGGGTCCTATATTCACAAACGTATCGTTCACCGAATCCCTACTATCGAGATGATGCCCCTCGTGCAGGGTACGAGCAAAGAGAGACCCGGGGCCAGTACCGGGATTACGGTCCGCGTTATGGTCAACGGGAGTTGAGTCCCCGTTATCGCGGGTGTGACTGGAGTCCGCACTCCCCGGGTCGCGACGGTCGTCCCGATTTTTCGGAACGACGGGATAAGTGGCAGCGCGAGGGAAACCGGCCGCGCAGCGAAGATAGGGGGTACCGGTACTCAGCAGACTCGCGGACGAAATCGCCGGCGCATCATAGCGCTATGGCCGGAAGCGGTGCCGAAAAACCGGTTGCACCTGGAGAGTCGGGGGGTTGCGGGAACCAGTACTGCGTTCTGCAGTACAAGGGCTGTCCTTGCTGCTACAGGTGGAAGGGCTGCGGTTGCTGCCCCAATTGTCATGCCAAGTATTCTCCGGGTCCGGTACGCCGAAACTCTTTAAACTCGCAGCAGGCTCGCCGTGCGGGTCCGCCGGTGAGCCGGCCAACGGATGTATCTCGGGCAAGTGCGGCGCCTACCAACCCGCCGTCCGTGCAATTCCAGGAGACACCCGAACGGTCTTCTGGACTCACAGCCGCGAGGAATTTCCAGTAGTGGAGTTGGTGGCGCCGGAGCTACGCAATCCGAAGGGGAAGATCTTCCTTGACACCGGTTCCGACGCGTGCTTAATCAAGCTGGGTGTGTTATTGGGTGATGTCGAGATTGATACAAATGAGACGATATTCGTCTCGGGACTTGCAGAAGTACCTGTGCTGACACTCGGCACAGCGCTTTTACATCTTGGCGACAGACCCACTAAATTCCATGTTGTGAGGCATCTTCCTCTGCATAGTGACGCCCTGGTGGGGAAGCCTTACTTTCGGGCGGAGAAAGCGGAAATATCGTTCAGTCACAACACGATGGTGACATTAAGTGATCCAATTCGGCCGAAGCCATTTATAGATTCAAATCCACATCACCCTGATACCGTTCTGTTGGCGAAAACATTCGGGATGAGTCGCGTGAAAATTCGCGCTCGTACAAAGCAGCGGGTTGACATAGTGGTATCAAATGCTGGTTTATCGGAGGGTTATCTGCCGCGTATCCCTACGGTCGATGGGTTGTATATAGGTGAGGCTCTGGTTACGCAGAACGGCGGTGTGTGTCAGGTATTCGCGATAAATACTTGTGGGGAGGATCTCGACATCGAGCTGCCAGCGCAGGAAATACAGCCTTTTACCTGTTGTCGCCCTGATAGTGGGGACGACTTGGAGGATACGGACTCTAGCGATGCTGAAGAGTGCCCGGTGGAAAATCGGGTAGAGAGGATTTTGGAAGTCCTGCGATTGGAACACCTTAATGGAGAGGAGCGCGAGCATGTGATAGCTCTTGTGGAAGAGTATCCTGAGAGATTCAAATTGGCCGGGGACAAATTGCAGAGTACGGATCGCGTTTTTCACCGAATTCCCACTACTGATGATTTGCCAATAAACACCAGGCAATACAGATTCCCAGTTATACATAGGGAGAGGTGGCCCGGCAGGTTGCGGCGAAGTTGTCTGATGGAATAATCGTGCATTCACAGTCGCCTTTCAATTCTCCTGTGTGGATTGTTCCGAAGAAACCGGATTCGCAGGGGCGGCCACGAATGAGTATGGTAATTGACTTCAGGAAATTGAATGAGAAGACGATTTCTGATGCGTATCCACTGCCGAATATACTGGATATATTGGATCAGTTGGGTGGCGCTCAGTACTTCTCGACGTTTGATCTGGCCAGCGGATTCCAGCAGATTCCCATGGATCCTCGTGATGGCGAGAAGACGGCTTTCTCAACTCCTAACGGGCACTACGAGTACGCTCGAATGCCCGAGGGATTGAAAAATGCACCAGCTACGTTTCAGAGGTTGATGGATAATGTGCTGCGGGGTTTGCAAGGTACAGAGTTATTTGTGTATCTGGACGATATAGTTATCTTTGCGAGTACACTGGAGGAACACAAGAAAAAGGTGCGGCGGCTCATGAAACGGTTGGAAGATGCAAACTTGACGCTGCAATCCGACAAGTGCGAGTTCCTTCGGCCCGAGGTCATGTATCTCGGCCACATTGTCGGTCGCAATGGCCTGAGGATGGATCCGAAGAAGCTGACGGCGGTCCGGAACTTCCCGGTGCCGAAAACGCAAAAGAACGTGCGTTAGTTCCTTGGGCTTGCGGGCTATTATCGACGGTTTATTCCGAATTTTTCAGCGCGCGCGAAGCCCTTATCGGACTTGCTCAAAAAGGGGCTTCGGTTTAAGCCGCAAAACCGACTGGGGAAAGGAACAAGGAAGGAGTTTCAAGGACTTGCGGGAGGCGCTGTGCAGTGAGCCGGTGCTGCAATATCCTGATGTTGACAAACAATATATATTAACGTCAGACGCTTCGGGTATCGTGTTGGGAGCCGTGTTGGCTCAGGAGCACGATGGAATCGAGTTACCCGTGGCATATTACTCCCGTGTTTTGTCGAAAGCAGAGAGAAATTATTCGGCTACTGACAGGGAGTGTCTAGCGGTAGTGGACTCAATAGATCAGTTCAGCATCTATTTATACGGAAGGAAATTCAAGCTCGTAAGTGATCATGAGCCACTGAAGTGGGTCGGAACATTTAGCGATCCGGGTAAGCGATTGTCGCGCTGGAAAATGAAGCTACGACGTTATACTTATGAGTTTCAGTATAAACCGGGTAAGTACAACATCAATGCCGATGCTCTGTCCCGTAATCCGGTAAGCGCAACAAAATCAGAATCAGAGTCAAGTGAGCCGGAGTAAGCAATTCCGAACCGGGTGTACATACTGAAGAGCAAAACTTCCGACCCCGTGACGGTGAAGCGAACAACCCGGAGAACATCTGCTACTACCACATCGACATTAGCTCCAACTGCAGTGGCCGCTAACACACGTTCCCGTGTGCGTAGTGTGCCCGTCCCGCCTTCGATACCTGAGACTGATGAGTCAAGCACGGACGCCTCGGAGCCACCAATACATCGGATGCACCCTAGTATGCTGCCCTCGCCGCCATTGCCGGCGAGGAGGCCGGCGACCGTGGTGAAGGCCGCCGCTCGCAAGGCCGCGCTGGCGGGTAAGAATGCTGACACAGCTTTGGTGACTAGGTCGGGCGATGCCCCGGCGTTAGCGCATGCCACTCCGTTGGCGGTGGATCTGAGTCCCGTCGCGGATGACTCAGAGGACAGCGTGTTTGAGGAACCTGTGATTGACAAGGACGGTGAGAACCGACCGAAGTCCGAGGATGCACCGCCGGCTATGGAGGAGATTTCAACGGATATCCAGGATTCAATACGAAAATTCGATGCTTCCATACGGATCCCCGAGGAGCGATTTCAATCAAAGTCACCTCCTCGGGTGGACCAGGGAGGGGAAGACAATAACCAATGCGAAGTGGCGTCGGACGGAGAGTCCGCGGTAGATGAAGCGCGTCAACTACTACGCGAACTTGACCCTTATGACAGCGATCTCGAAGATGTCGTGCTTGCCGATAGAATAGAGAAATTGGCGGAGTCAATTCCCGCAGTACCGGAGGAGTTGCTGCAGAGGTTAAGCGGAGTCGGTATCGAGAATTTAAAATCGTATTCCTCCGAAAAACAACAACAGATGGACCCCGAGGGGGGCGCGTCTGAGCCGCGGAAAACCGAAACTCCGGAGAGTGCCACGGTGGACCCGGGTGCGGCTGCCGTTCCGTCATGCACTGATACCGGGCAGCGACGTTCCGTCAGGTTCTCGTTGCCGGATGCCGGGGTTTTGCCGGCCGCGCGCTCGACACCGTTTCTAATGCGGATTTTGTCTCTTGGACCAACAGGGACAACGGCTTCTTGGGATGAGAACTCAGCTAAGAGCCCTACCTCGGAGAGAAGTGCAACCAATGATCTGAGGGTTGGCGACGACTGTCTGTCCGCTGTCGATTCTTCATCGGAGTCAGAGTCTGCGACGCCGGGCAAGGATGAAATTCTGGAGGCCAAAATTCCGGGTAACGTGCCGTACTCCGATGCGCCAGGGCGGGTTGTCGGATCTCGTGAGTGTCTAACATACAGGGCCGACAACTATGTGCACTTCATCTCAGGTGATGGGGAATTGGTGGCACCGATTGGGAGGATTTTGTCCGACCTGGGCAAAATCGACTCAACCGAGATTAAACAACGTTGTTTGAGAGAGGGGCAAATTGCTGTCACGCCGTGCGGTAAAAACAAGATCTTTAGCATCTGCATTAAAGCGAGGTATTTCGCACCATCTGAACCAGCTGCTATTGCAACAGGGTTGAAAAATTTGAGGGAAATCCTCGAGGAATGAGAAGAGAGATCTTTTCGAATCTCCCGATCAGGGGATCAAGCCGATGTCTTGCCTGCGTAGGAGCTTGTCAAGTTAATTCATGACGTATTCGAAAATACGAAAATTACGGTCGCTATACGTTACGGAAAAATTCAGTTGCCCTGCGAAGGAGATCGCGCGGAAATTATTAACGAATTTCATGGCAGCTTGGTGGGTGGACATCGGGGAGTGACTAAAACGTATCGGAAGATTCGGGAAAGATTCTACTGGCCCTCTCTCCGAAACGATGTGCAGAACTTCGTGAGGGGTTGCAAAGGTTGTCGGGAGAAGAAACTCGTCCGAGTAAGAACCCGCGAACCAATGTTAATAACTGATACGCCGGCCGATGTTTTCGACAAGGTTGCCATTGATACAGTTGGACCATTGCCAACCACACCCTGCGGTAACAAGCATATCTTGACAATGCAAGATCAATTGTCGAGGTATTGTATATCAGAACCTATTCCGGATTTGAAGGCTACGACCATTGCCGAAGCAATGGCGCGGCGGTTGATTAGCCAGTTCGGGGCGCCACGAGCTATATTAACCGATCGAGGTGCGTCCTTTACGGGTAATTTGCTGAGAGAAATAGCTAAAATATTTAACATTAAACAATTAACAACTTCGGGCTATAGACCTCAGACCAACGGCGCTTTGGAACGCAGCCACATCATGATTGCGGAATATGTGAAGCACTACGCAAAGGCATATGATGACTGGGACCGACTGCTACCTTTCGCGGAGTTGTCATATAATACGTGCGTGCATGAAGCTACGAATTTCACGCCGTACGAAGTCGTTTATGGGAGATTACCTCGGCTACCGAGTGATTTCCCAACGGAGCACAGGCTGGAAACATATAATTCATTCACGGCTGAATTAATTAGGCGAATGTCGGAAATACGTAAACTGGCCGGCGAAAATGACAACAAAGCAAAGGAAAGAACTAAACGATATTATGACAGGAAGGCTCGTCCATTTACCGGGAAGGTAGGAGATAAAGTGTGGGCTAAAAAGATGGTAAAAGAGGGGAAATTCGACAGTCAATGGCACGGACCTTACACTCTAGTTGAGATTACCGATAGAAATAACGTAGTTCTGGAAGGTACGAATGGATTTAGATTCCGCAAGCACACGGATAATATTAAGTTGTCATATGATTAAGAATAAAAAAAAAAAAGGAAAAAAAAATGTGATCCGATTCCTCGTGTCTGGTCGCGTCACTCGGGACTGCGTGACAAAGAGCATGGAATGGTCCCTGCTGTTTAGTTCCTTGCTGATTCGGAAACCGCTGATCGGCCCAGAGGGGCGGGGGAGATTGCTGACTGGGCAGACGCGGGGATCGCGAATTCAAATTCCATCGATCGGTTATTGATATAAACGCTAGGCGAGCCGTCAGGTGCTTCACTTATTGGTGATACACCGAACGTGCCTGGTGGTCTGAGAGCCGATACGTGACTCGGAAGTAACAGTGCAATCATAGTGTGGTTAGTGATTTTATACGCTAATTAGCCTAGTACAAAATTGTTCTTGCCGCAAGTCAGGCCCTGGGGGGTGCACGGGCTATCGCTACGGTTATTCGATAGAAGTAGTAATCAAATCCACTTGGGTTTGTAAAGGTTATTTCTGCGTGATTTCTACCGAGCACTGCGGGTTGGTACCTAGCAAGTGCTACGTGTGGACAGTTACCGAATATCCCGAGCGTAATCCAAGTCGAACAATTTTTAGATTTTTTCCCGAATTGATCCTCGCTGGATAACTGTGTGGAAAACTACCGAGTACTACGTGTGGAATTAAGCTACCGAGTACTTCGTGTGGAAGGTTACCGGTGTCCAGCCGGGGGTTATTTCGCCATTTGTAAAAGTAAAAATTAAAAAAACACAAAAACCAGATATTTTGCTTTGAGGAAAGGAAGCGATAGCGCGTGCAGCCCACGGAGGAGGGCAACCGGGAGAGATTAGAGCGGGAATAACTGTTACTTCATGAGGAAGTGTCGTGCGGGGTCGAAGCTGCGATGGAAAAGGAAAACTCTTATCTTAATACGAGAGGAGTTGGAAAGAGAATTGGAGACTAGCCATACGATTGGCACACGGTCTTCAGTTTACACGGCCCAAAACGTTGCGGAGACCTACAACGCTATCATCACGGATTCCGCCGTTAGCGCCAACAGCTCGTGTGACACGCTGATCACTGCCCCGGCTTTTACATCGCTTGCCAGGCCAGTAGCTGTCGTGGAACCTTGGCGGGTGGAAAAGCCATACATCCTCCCGGACCCACCATCCTCATCGCAGGGAGCGGGCACCAGCCAGCCACAGGAAGTGCCAGTAAGAGCAGGGGCCATCACTCCAGCCAACCAGGAGGAGATCGAAGTCATAACTTTGGATTAGCGCAGTCCTCAATATGTATTGCCCGGGAATCATAGCGAGTTTGCTAGCGGGGCTGGTGCTAAAAACCACCGCGGCTTCGGAGTTATCCGACCTCAATAGTGCCAACTCGTACCAGAATATCGTCATCAAGGATCGTCCCGGGCTATACTTCGAGCGCATTTCGCCGTTGCGATTGCAGCACGCGGACTGGAGAGTGAGTGTGTATATAAACATACAGCAATTCATTGGCGAATTTCCCACATTAGACAATAAAATTAAACGATCAAACGAACTTACCTGTAAGTGAAGTTCGATCGTGATTATATGAAAGCCTCGTTGAGAGATTACTTGTAGTAGTCTGCTTCGCAGGTAGGTGGAACCACACGTTTAGAGATAAATGAAATTCGGTTTCTCGGATACGTGTGTATCCATCTCGTTCACGATCTTCATTATTTCAAAGCTAATAGGAAATTGCTGGGAGGGGTAATTAGGGCGGGTGATAATCTCTCAACGAGGCTTTCATATAATCACGATCGAACTTCACTTACAGGTAAGTTCGTTTGATCGTTTAATTATATTACAAGCCTCGTTTCGAGATTACTTGTAGATGTTTAGAGTATTGCAATTTCCGTATATATTACTCTTTTGTTTGTTTTTTTTTATTTTTTTTTATTTCATAAGATTGTACACTGCAAACTGAACATGAATGAAACTGGTTTACAGATATAATACCATATAGCGATGGTTACTTTTTGGGTTTCGATTTCGCGTTCAAAACGGCTAAGGCGAAAGCACTATTATCGGCAGATATGGGACGATTATAAAATTTGCCGAAAACATTCGATCGTTCGGACCAACCTGCAGTGCGTCTAATAGTATCTATGTCAACTCCTCTTAGAACCGCTGATGAGGTAGTTGCATGTTTTGTACTGTAAGCCGAAAACATGTTAACATTAATGCCAGCTGACGCTAGGAGGGACTTGATCCAACGACTGAGGGATTGAGTCGAAGCTGCTCTATGAGGTTTCTTGAATGTTATGAATAGACTCTTTTCACCTGATCTAATCTCTCGAGTCCTGTCGATGTATGCAAGTATCGTGGTTGCTACGCATAGCTTCGGTTTTTCGTTAAAAAATGGTAGAGTCAATAAAGGCTGATGTGCACCAGGTCTCGAGGTTTTTGTCCTTCCCGGTACTGCGATCCTGACGACATCCGGATACGTCTTGATATTCTCGACATCTATGAGAGAGAAGGTCTGTGGCCTATGGGCCGTGCTTAGGGCCAAAAGCGAAATCGCTTTCGCGGTCAACAACTCAAGATTTAAATTGTCATTCTCCGGTAGTCCTTCGATGTAATTGAGTACGATGTCGGGATCCCATCTTTCGGAGTATTTTGCCCTTGGCGGACGGAGTTTGAAGGCGGCTTTGAAGAAACGCTGAATGAGCGGGTTCTTGCCGAGGGCTTCGCGAGAAATCAGTGAAATAGCGGAGCGGGTTGAATTCAGGGTACCGTAAGATGCGCCTTCGTGATATCGGAGTGTCAGAAAAGATAGAACGGCGTCCGGAGATGCTGCGAACATGTCGATTGAGTTTCCTTGACAGTAAAGCCACCACTGTTTCAGGCTGGAATTATATTGCTTCCGGGTTGACTCTGTTACGGATTGCATGAGTACCTCCGACGAACGTTCCGATATTCCTTGCGCTAAGTACGCCATCCGAATAAGAGAGCAACAACCAGGGTAGTTCGCTCCGCTAGAGGATGGTGTAGCGATCTGCATGGAGAAAGTAACAAATCCATAGAAGGTCTGAATTTGATCGGTTCTTCGGCTAGAATTGACAGGAACAGCGGGTACCATGGCTGGGATGGCCATTCAGGCACAATTATGATACCAGTTGCCTTATCTGATATGACTTTCCTCAGTGTTCGAAGAATTATCGAAAACGGAGGAAAAGCATAAAAGAACCAATTGGTCCACGGTACCGTGAAGGCATCAATCGCAAATGAATCTGGATCTCTATGCCAGGAGCAGTATAAATGACATTTCGTGTTTATTCGTGACGCGAATAGATCAATCTCTGGTCTACCAAAACGTTCAACAATCCTTGAGAAGGCAAAATCCGCGAGTTCCCATTCTGTGTCCAAGTTGTTAATTCTAGACTCATGATCCGCAACGATGTTATCGCGAGAAGCAATATAAGACGCGAATAGCCAAATGTTGCGTTCTTCGCACCATTGCCAAATTTCCCTTGCTAACGTATTGAAGGTAGGTAATCTAGTTCCTCCCATTTTATTGATGTGAGCGATCGCCGTTGTGTTGTCGATTCTGAGAAGTATCTCACAATTTGACATTGATTCTGCGAATCATTTAAGGGCTAGAAAAACCGCTGTCAACTCGAGAAAATGTATGTGCTTATTCCGTTCGTGTATGGACCATAACCCGCCAGTTGAGTTGTCCCCGCAAGCCGCGCCCCATCCTGTCATCGACGCGTCCGAAAAAATAGTTATTTCGAATTGCATCGTCCTGATAGGATTATTGGCGGAAAGAATGTTCTCATGCCACCAGTCGAAATCTTGCTGCAATGCTCTCGAGATAATCATTTTTTGGTCGTAGTCTTGGTCGTTCAGAAGTAATGCGAGTTATTTCTCTCTCTCAAAATTTTTACAATATAGGTTACCGTACGCTACGCCTGGACAACTAGCAACGAGGTTCCCGATCAGACACGCGAACTCCGTAATCGTGCATTCGCTTCCGGGTGTGATTCGTTCTAGCAAGGCTCTAACTTTGTCCCTCTTCTTCTTTGTGAGTTCCAAAGTGAATCGTTCTGAGTCTATTATTTTTTTTTTATTTGATTCCTATATACACCTTCTTCAGGTTTTTACGTTTTTTCTCCCCACTCACCTTGATCCCCTTTCATTCCTTGTATTCCCCTCGGTGTCATTTATTGAGTTCCCCCCCAGAGTGTTACCCGCAGCCACTCTTTCCTAATGCACTACTGTATCGCATTTGCACGAGGGCACAGGGAAACTGCGGAAAACCTATGCCGATACAGGCGGCTATATTTTTCTGAGTGTCTGTTGCATGAGATTACATCAGAAACTCAGAAAAACTGCCTCCCGCTCAACAGTCGACGTGCAAATCAGTGCACGGCTAAGCGGTCACCCATCCAAGTAGCGACCGTGAGTCGAGCTGCTTAACATGGGAGATCGCCGAAGCCATGCACCGACCGCACGCCCACTGCTGTCGGTTGTTCTGAGTCTATTATAAAACCGAGGTATTCTTGCCTTGTACATGGATGAAGTTGACTTTTTTCCCAATTTATCACAAAGCCCAATTGAGTTAACAATGATATAGTTTCGCGAATATTATCTTGACAAATTTTGAAAGTTCGGCCGATGCATAATGTGTTATTATATAATATATATATAAATATACTAGGGGGCTTCGCCACCTGCGCGCTTCGCGCGCCAACCCCAGGGGGGGGGGCTTCGCCCCCCCCCCCCCCCGCGCTTCGCGCGCTCCCCCCCCCCCCCTCAGCGTCTTAAACCTACCTAACCTAACCCTGATTAACTTAACCCTACCTAACTTAACCCTATCTAACAGAACCCTACCTAACTTAACCCTATCTAACAGAACCCTACTTACCTAACTACCACCTACTTAACTAAACACTACCAAACGTAACCCTACTTAATTTAATTCTACTTAACTCGGGACCCCCATCCCTCAGAACCCCTATCCCTCGGGACGTCCCTCCCACCCCTCAGAATCCATTATCCCTCGGGACCTCCCATCTCTCAAAACCCCTATCCCTCGGGACTCCAATACTTGAAATCCATATCCCTCGGAACCCCCATACTCGGAACCCCTATCCCTCGGGAACCCCGTTACTCGGAATCCTTATCCGTCGGGATCTCCCATCTCTCGGGAACCTCCATACTCGGGAACTCCCATACTCCGAACCCCTATGCCTCGATAACTCTCGTACTCGGAACTCCTTTCTCTCGGGAACCCTGCAATCGGAAACCCTATCCCTCGGGAACCCCCATGGAGCTTAGAAAAATCACCTAACTTAACCCTACCTAACTTAACCCTACCTAACTTAACCCTACCTAACTTAACCCTACCTAACTTAACCCTACCTAACTTAACCCTACCTAACTTAACCCTACCTAACTTAACCCTACCTAACTTAACCCTAGCTATCTTAACCCTACCTAACTTAACCCTACCTAACTTAACCCTACCTAACTTAACCATACCTAACTTAACCCTACCTAACTTAACCCTACCTGACTTAACCCTATCTAACTTAAACCTACCTAACTTAACCCTGCCTAACTTAACCCTACCTAACTTAACAATATCTAACTTAACCCTACATAACTTAACAATATCTAACTTGACCCTACCTAACTTGACGCTACCTAACTTAATTCTATCTAACTTAATCCTACCTAACTTAATTCTATCTAACTTAATCTTACCTAACTTAATTCTATCTGACTTAACCCTACCTAACTTAACCCTACATAATTTAATCCTACCTATCACGGGACCCACATCCCTCAGAACCCCTATCCCTCGGGACGTCCCTCCCATCGCTCAGAATCCATATCCATCGGGACCCCCCTTCCGTTCCTCAGATCCCCTATCCCTCGTTCGCGCGCTCAGATGTCCGTTTTTCATTTTCCAAAACCATAAATCCCCCAAGGCCTGATTTTTCTAAGTCCTTTTCCAAAAACATAGGCCCCCAAGCGCGGATCTTTCGATGGCCTTTTTCAAAAACAGACTCCGAAACACCGGATTTTTCTTAGCGCTTTTCCAAAAACATAGGCCCGCCAAGTCATGGCGGGCCTATGTCCGTATATAAAAAATATCGAGATCTTTTTATAATATAGAGATAATATATCTGGGTATTTTATAATACCCAGAATAGGGGGCCTTAAGGGACTTAGAAAAATTCAGGCCCCAGGGCCCCTTGGAGGACTTAGAAAAATTCAGGTCCAAGGGCCCCTTGAAGGACTTAGAAAAAATCATCCGAAGTCCCTTCCCAGGTCACCTTCACCGTGCTGTTTGGTGAAGCTGACCCCCCCCCCCCCTCGATTATCCTACACGGCGGCGAGATATTTTTATTATATAGAGAGATATATATTTTATCTTACTAATAAAATATATATATTGTAACACGGGAAAATTCCGTGTCGCCCAACTGCCGCTCTGCACTCCCGCTCGACGACGCCTAGACCGATCCGCAGGGCCATAGGTAGCGCTATAACGATTATTAATTCGTTTCTTTATTTTTTTTTATTTATCTTTCCCGCTTCACCGGCCGTCTTGGCGCTGACGCCGTCGTCGGGGCGAGCTCTGACGACGATCTACGCGGGAGAGGGAGATAGAGAGGGAGCGACGACGCTGGGACCTCGCCGCCGCCTCGCCGTCGCCTCGCCGCGGCGCCGCTGACCGCTCGGCGGTTCGAATCGCCCGCCACGGCCGCCGACGGAGAGACCGCCGCCGTCGAAGCCTCGCGCCACGCCAGCCAACTGTGGCGCGAGAGATCTCAGCTGGGGAGATCTAGCCGCTGCGCGGCACGGCAGAGTTGGCCGCCTGCCTGCCGGTCAGCGCTGCGAGCCGGGGAAGGGATCATTTCCCTGAGCGAGCGAGCGAGAGACGTGAATTCGAGAGCACTTCCCGAGGAGCCGTCGAGCGAGAAGCAGAGCGTGCGAGCGAGCGAGCGACAGCGACGAATACGCCAAGGAGATCGAGAGGGAAAAACGCGAGAGAGCGAGCACGTCCATCCCGCCGCCAACGACGCCTTCCGAGATCGAGAGAGAGACGCGAGGATTTTTCCACGAGGGTTACGGGTGAGCCTCGCCGCGAGGCGTCAGTGCTTTTTCCTTATTTTCTTTTTGTTAAATTATTGCGCGTGACATCGCGCCTTCGTCGCCTTCGCGCGAGACGGCCGCGTCGACGGGGCTCTCGCGAGCATCCCGCGTGGCTGTGGCCTGTGCACGCGAGCGCAAAATCTCGGCGACGAGCCCTAGAGGCCTTCGCGCCGAGACATAATTCACGATAACAAAGGCCAGCGCCGGGTGCAGCGGGAGAGGCCCGATCGTCCGGGCGGTCCTGCGGGAAACTCGCGCGCGAGTTCGACCTCTCTACCGGTCGTTCGGTCGCGGGAAGTGAGCCGTCGCGCCGAGGATCTGAGTGTAAATTCATTCGTTTATTTTTTTGTGCATCCCGCGACGATAATATTCGAGTCAGTGTGCGAGGAGAGAAGCGGTGCGCGATCGACAGGTGTCTTCATTTTATTGTTCGTAATTTCATTTCTTGTAAATCGTTCTTTTGCAATTGTTTATTTTTCACGGGTTTTTCCCCGGCGTTATTTTTCGAGTCATTCCGCCGTTGTAACTGCGCAGTTAGACCGGGGAAAACCACGCGACCGCTATCCCTCCCGCCGCGTGTGAGAGCGTGTGTGTGCGTGTGTGTGTGAGTGTGTGTGTGGCGAGGGCCGCGTCGCGCGCGGTGGCTCGCGACCTTGTAAGGGAGAGTTTTGTTGTCAAGCGGTAGACCGGCGAAACTGAGAGAAACGAAGAAATGTTTCGTTTCGATTAGACAGCATTGCGGGAGACTATTCTTGAATTATTCTCGTCACTATTAATTTGTCTTGTTTAATAAACGGTTTTGTGAGCTCCCGCAGATTGACCGTTGTTCGGTTGTTGCATCATTTCTTGACCTTTCCGAGATCGTCAGCTCTTCGCATCCCGCCACTCTACAGATTGGACGGCTGCGGCTAGCCTGGCCAGAGCAGCCGGGTCCTGACAACGCGTGAGTTCTTCCCGGCGCGAAAGCGCCTGGCGCCCAGGGTAAAAGGGAGGAACTCCGAGGACCTTGGCAATTTGTGGGCGGTTTATGGACTAGTAGACTAAAAGCCACTACAATATATTTATGCGAGACGCACCGACATATATATATATATATATATATATATATATATATATATATATATATATATATATATATATCCCTCTATAATATAAAAAGATCTCGCCGCCGCCGCCGCCGCCGCCGCCGCCGCCGCCGCCGCCGTGTAGGATAATCGAGGGGGGGGGTCAGCTTCACCAAACAGCACGGTGAAGGTGACCTGGGAAGGGACTTGGATGATTTTTTCTAAGTCCTTCAAGGGGCCCTTGGGCCTGAATTTTTCAAAGTCCTCCAAGGGGCCCTGGGCCTGAATTTTTCTAAATCCCTTAAGGCCCCCTATTCTGGGTATTATAAAATACCCAGATATATTATCTCTATATTATAAAAAGACCTCGATATTTTTTATATACGGACATAGGCCCGCCATGACTTGGCGGGCCTATGTTTTTGGAAAAGCGCTAAGAAAAATCTGGTATTTCGGAGTCTATGTTTTTGAAAAAGGCCATCGAAAGATCCGCGCTTGGGGGCCTATGTTTTTAGAAAAGGGCTTAGAAAAATCAGGCCTTGGGGGATTTATGGTTTTGGAAAATGAAAAACGGACATGTGAGCGCGCGAACGAGGGATAGGGGATCTGAGGAACGGAAGGGGGGTCCCGATGGATATGGATTCTGAGCGATGGGAGGGACGTCCGGAGGGATAGGGGTTCTGAGGGATGTGGGTCCCGTGATAGGTAGGATTAAATTATGTAGGGTTAAGTTAGGTAGGGTTAAGTTAGATAGAATTAAGTTAGGTAAGATTAAGTTAGGTAGAATTAAGTTAGGTAGGATTAAGTTAGATAGAATTAAGTTAGGTAGCGTCAAGTTAGGTAGCGTCAAGTTAGGTAGGGTCAAGTTATATATTGTTAAGTTAGGTAGGGTTAAGTTAGGTGGGTTAAGTTAGGTAGAGTTAAGTTAGGTAGGGTTAAGTTAGGTAGGGTTAAGTCAGGTGGGTTAAGTTAGGTAGGGTTAAGTTAGGTAGGGTTAAGTTAGGTAGGGTTAAGTCAGGTTGGTTAAGTTAGGTAGGGTTAAGTTAGGTAGGGTTAAGTCAGATAGGGTTAAGTTCGGTAGGGTTAAGTTAGGTAGGGTTAAGTTAGATAGGGTTAAGTTAGGTAGAGTGAAGTTAGGTAGGGTTAAGTTAGGTAGGATTAAATGAGGTGGAATTAAGATAGGTAGGGTTAAGGTAGGTAGGGTTAAGTTAGGTAGGGTTAAGATAGCTAGGGTTAAGTTAGGTAGGTTTAAGACGCTGAGGGGGGGGGGGGGGGGGGGAGCGCGCGAAGCGCGCAGGGGGCGAAGCCCCCTAGTATATATATATATATATATATATATGATACGCGGCGCAACGGCGCGTTTGAACCGGCACACGGACGCGACGACGCACACGAGAGTTACCGCGGGACAACGGGCTTAAATCCGCGGGTACGCAAGACAGAGCGCGTGGACGCGCGAGACAATCCGAAACTCCGCGCGAGGCGGACAGAGCCGCTGCGAAGACGCTACGACGCCCGGACCGACCGCGATCGAAACCGGCGAGAACACGCCGCGAACACTCTCCGCGATTTATGGCGAACGCGGGTGATACCCTCGCGTGCCAGAACGCGCGCGAGGGATTCGATTCCCAAGACGATGAAGACACCCGCGAGAACTTCGCACCCGAGGGACTCGATCTCTAAGACGCGCACGAGGGACTCGATGTCTAACACGCACGCACCTCGCTCCTACGAATCCCGGACGACAATGGACGAGCGGAAGCGCGAGGCAGTCCGAGCGCCAACCCCTGGGGCGCGCGCGTCGCGCGGAAGCCCGCGCGATTCCTCGTTCCGACTCGGTCCGCGCTTCCGTGCGCCGACAACGCCGCGGCGCGCGTCGAGGTTCGGCTCGAAATTCAAAATCCCCCACCCAGTACTTATAACCCCGAACAGACACACCAAGTCATTGGCATGCCAAGTTTTTTGTACCGAATCATCCACTGATGATCTACTCATGGTAAATTTTACTTGGCTAATATATTGCATTAGTTTTATTATTTTTTAAAGGACATTTTTTATTGTGATTTTTTTTGCAAGGGATGACTACTCTTTTATACTTGGTGTACCATTTTTGTTTTGAAGAAACATTTTTTGTTTTGTTTCACATCTTTTTGAAAGTCATTTTCAACACGTGCATGCAAAGACAGGGCTTCGTTGTGAAGCGTCAGATCGCACTTCTTGCAACTGACGTTGTTCACTATTATGCTCAGTCGCTCCGCCAGGGGATAAACCATTTTTACCAGATCGATCCTCTGCGTTCTTTATTTCTACGAGACACCAAATAACTAGTGCTCTATCACGAATGACAAATGGAAATACAAAGTCTGTTGAATAGTATCGACAACAGAGGCATTCCAGTGCATTCCAGAGAGCATTCCATTGTCGACTTCCTGTTTAGCTTCCCTGAATACTGCTGTTGCTTCCTATACAGCATTTGAATTCGTTATCGTGTGATTGAATAAACCTCACGCTGTCTAAAAATACTACAATAAATTATCCCAACGTAACAATTAGTAATAATAAAACCCAAAATGTAACCTCAAAAAATCAATTTCTTATCAACAGGATAAAGTATCCTCCATATTTTCACTTTGTTGTTTTTTTTAGCCGCGAGATTATTATTAAATCATTACACTCGATAGTAAGTATCAGAGTAATAATTACGTACGATCTCACACTTTCTGTCAGACGACGAGAGCGAGCCGTTCGGCAGACGATTGTTGCCGCAACTTCTTCTTCGGGCTGCCGCTGCGGGCGCTACTTGTTATGTTATGTAGGCGTTTTTCGTTCACACGGATGCACACGTATATGCGATCGCACAAATCTGTCTCGATGTGTGAGTTTTGCCAGATATCATCACTTTTTGCCAGATATCAGCACTTCGAGAACCGATTTTATCGCAATAGATCTGATTAAAAAGGCGGAAAAATATTTTAAACATTTGATACATTTGATACATTTAGCGCCCGCGATGTATTGCCTGAGACAATTAGAGTTACAGACGAAGTTAGAGTGTGCTGGTATACGCCTTGCACATGTATGGATCGGACAAATTCGCAACGATGTTGTGTGAGTGCGGACGAAAAGTTTTTGATAGAGTCGAAATCGTAAGTGCCAGATATTAGCGTTGCGGGCACCGATTTGATTGAAAGAGGGCTCATTGGAAAGGAAAAAAATATATATACTAGGGGGCTTCGCCCCCTGCGCGCTTCGCGCGCCAACTCCAGGGGGGGGGGGGGGGCTAAGCCCCCCCCCCCCCTGGAGCCCCCGTCCCTCCCATCCCTCAGAATCCATATCCCTCGGAACCCCCCATCTCTCAAAACCCCTATCCCTCGGGAATCCCATACTTGAAATCCATATCCCTCGGGACCCCCATACTCGGAACCCCTATCCCTCGGGAACCCCGTTACTCGGAATCCTTATCCGTCGGGATCTCCCATCTCTCGGGAACCTCCATACTCGGGAACTCCCATACTCCGAACCCCTATGCCTCGATAACTCTCGTACTCGGAAATCCTTTCTCTCGGGAACCCCTGCAATCGGAAACCCTATCCCTCGGGAACCCCCATGGAGCTTAGAAAAATCACCTAACTTAACCCTACCTAACTTAACCCTACCTAACTTAACCCTACCTAACTTAACCCTACCTAACTTAACCCTACCTAACTTAACCCTACCTAACTTAACCCTACCTAACTTAACCCTACCTAACTTAACCCTACCTAACTTAACCCTACCTAACTTAACCCTACCTAACTTAACCCTACCTAACTTAACCCTACCTAACTTAACCCTACCTAACTTAACCCTACCTAACTTAACCCTACCTAACTTAACCCTACCTAACTTAACCCTACCTAACTTAACCCTACCTATCTTAACCCTACCTAACTTAACCCTACCTATCTTAATTCCACATCATTTACTCCTACCTAACTTAACCCTACCTAACTTCACTCTACCTAACCCTACCGAACGTAACCCTATCTGACTTAACCCTACCTAACTTAACCCACCTAACTTAACCCTACCTAACTTAACCCTACCTAACTTAACCCTACCTAACTTATCCCTACCTAACTTAACCCTACCTAACTTAACCCTACATAACTTAACAATATCTAACTTAACCCTACATAACTTAACAATATCTAACTTGACCCTACCTAACTTGACGCTACCTAACTTAATTCTATCTAACTTAATCCTACCTAACTTAATTCTATCTAACTTAATCTTACTTAACTTAATTCTATCTAACTTAACCCTACCTAACTTAACCCTCCATAATTTAATCCTACTTATCACGGGACCCACATCCCTCAGAACCCCTATCCCTCGGGACGTCCCTCCCATCGCTCAGAATCCATATCCATCGGGACCCCCCTTCCGTTCCTCAGATCCCCTATCCCTCGTTCGCGCGCTCACATGTCCGTTTTACATTTTCCAAAACCATAAATCCCCCAAGGCCTGCTTTTCTAAGTCCTTTTCCAAAAACATAGGCCCCCAAGCGCGGATCTTTCGATGGCCTTTTTCAAAAACATAGACTCCGAAATACCAGATTTTTCTTAGCGCTTTTCCAAAAACATAGGCCCGCCAAGTCATGGCAGGCCTATGTCCGTATATAAAAAATATCGAGATCTTTTTATAATATAGAGATAATATATCTGGGTATTTTATAATACCCAGAATAGGGGGCCTTAAGGGACTTAGAAAAATTCAGGCCCCAGGGCCCCTTGGAGGACTTAGAAAAATTCAGGCCCAAGGGCCCCTTGAAGGACTTAGAAAAATTCAGGCCCAAGGGCCCCTTGAAGGACTTAGAAAAAATCATCCGAAGTCCCTTCCCAGGTCACCTTCACCGTGCGGTTTGGTGAAGCTGACCCCCCCCCCTCGATTATCCTACACGGCGGCGGCGGCGGCGGCGGCGGCGAGATATTTTTATTATATAGAGAGATATATATATATTGAACCTGACAAATTTGCCGTCCGCGGCGTGTTGACTGAGATAATAACAATTAGAATTTCGTAGCAGACGAAAAAGAACGAACGTGCTGTAATATAAGAATAGCACTAGCGTCTCGTCGTGAGACTCTCGTAATGCGGCATTATTATCTCTTTCAGCATTAGCTCTTTTAGCATTAGATCTCTTTTAATACTTGGCGTCGAGACGCTACCGCGTCTCTTCATACATTCATAAAATTATTATTGGTGTCAAAAGAGGCGGTAGCGTCTCGACGCCAAGTATTAAAAGAAACTAATAATGCCGCCTCATGACACTAGCAATCTTGACGACCGTCGTTTTCGGCTGATTTACCGTAAAAACTAACGTCAAACCACCGGGTAGTTTTTTGCAACAAAAAAAAACGAAAATTGGTCGAAACCACCGTAAAAACGACCGCCTTTCGAATGTTTTGTTCGGTCGTTTTCGCGGTAGTCGATGACGCGAAACCACCGTGAAAACGACCGTTTTTCGAATGCTTAGCTCGGTCGTTTTCGCGGTAGTCGATGACGAGAAACCACCGTGAACACGGCCGTCTGTCGAATGTTTAGTTCGGTCGTTTTCGCGGTAGTCGACCTGGAAAACGACTATCGAAACGACCAACTACATAATCAAACTTCAAATAGACAATCAAAAAGTATACCTTTAAAGGTTTGAATGGCCGTGTGGTCTAAGGCGCAACGCAACAGTCGGAAGGTCCCAGGTTCGAATCCGAGTCGTGATAAATTTTTTTTTTTTTTTTTCTAATTTCGATAAAAAAGGGGTTGTTTCGACAGTTGTTTCTCGGTCTTCACGGAAAAAACGACCGGTTAGAAGTTTTTGAATTGGTCATTTCGACGGTCGTTTTCACGGTGGTTTCTCGTTATCGACTACCGCGAAAACAACCGAGCTAAACATTCGAAAGACAGTCGTTTTCACGGTGGTTTCTCGTTATAGACTACCGCGAAAACGACCGCGCAAAACATTCGAAAGACGGTCGTTTTTACGGTGGTTTCGACCAATTTTCGGTTTTTTTTTGCAAAAAACTACCTGGTGGTTTTTACGGTGAATTGGCGGTGGTTAAGATTGCTAGGGGCTACTCTTACTTTACAGCACGTTCGTCCTTTTTCGCCTGCTACGAAATTCTAACTGGAATTATTTCAGTCAAGACGTCGCGGACGCCAAATGTGTCAGGTTCAATATTTTTTCTTTTTTTTTTTTCCAATGAGTCGTCGTTCAATCAAATCGATGCCCGCAACGCTAATATCTGGCCACTTACGATTTTTCGTTTGTCAAAAACTTTTCGTCCGCACTCACACAAAATCGATGCGATCCATATACGTGTATGGCGTGTACCAGCACACTCTCACTTCATCTGTAACTCTTATTATCTCAGACAATATATTGTGGACGCTAAATGTGTCAGCGCCAATATTTTTCTTTTTTTTCGCCTTTTTAATGAGACCAATTGCGATATAATCGGTTCCCGAAGTGCGGATATCTGGCAAAATGTCATTTTTGTCCGAACTCACACATCGAGACACATTTGTCCGATCGCATATACGTGTGCATCCATGTGAACGAAAAACGCACACATGTCATCACAAGTGGCGCCCGCAGCGGCAACCCGAAGAAGTTGCGACGACGATCGTCTGCCGACCAGCTCGCTCTCGTCGTCGGATCGGAGATGTCAAAATGACAAAATGAATAAATAAAAAAATTTAATAATAATTGCGTGTGTTATGGATATTATTACCTGCGGTAAGTAACAAAAATATCGACATTTGAGGTTATAATATAAATTTATAGACTGCATTAATTTAAAATATAAAATACATAAATAATTTTTTTACAGAATTTTTCATTACAGATTTGTCTGCCGGTAACTCATCTGCAATTTTTTTTTTTTGTTCGAAAATCAGAATTCTGTCTAATTCATGCACGAAATTCGAATCACTACCGTCTGTATTTCAGTTTTCGCTTCGATCCGTTCATAATTTATCATTTTTCCGTGTATGCGTTACACCGAAATCCCACGTCGCCGAGCGGGATCTGATAGATTGAAATATGCGGGGGAATTCAGCGGATATATCTGCTTAAGGGCATGTGAAACATGTACCACCTGACAGGTAAGTGCGAGAGAGCTGCCTGCGAGACGTGAAAATTTGTTGTAGTTACCGACAGTTCTTTCGGAAGTGCGTTCTGCTTATATATTACTCCCAAATCGTAATCGGAATGCACGTATCATGTGTGATATTTAATTACCTAGTGCGTGAATTAGTCGCTTTTCTCAATTATTGTCGAAAAATTGAAAAAAAAATTCAATTTTTCATTACAGATTTCTCTGCCGGTAACTGATCTGTAATTTTTTTTCGAAAATCCAAATTCTGACTAATTCACGCACGAAATTCACATCACTGGCGTCTGTATTTCAATTTTCGCTTCGATTCGTTCATAATTTATCATTTTTCCGTGTGTGCGTTACACCGAAATCCCACGTCGCCTTGCGGGATCTGATAAATTGAAATATGCTCTTTCGGAAGTGCGTTTTGCTTATTTATTACTCCCAAATTGTAATCGGAATGCACGTATCATGTGTGATTTTTAATTGTCTAGTGCGTGAATTAGTCGCTTTTCTCAATTATTGTCGAAAAATTGAAAAAAAATTGAATTTTTCATTACAGATTTCTCTGCCGGTAACTGATCTGCAATTTTTTTTTCGAAAATCCAAATTCTGACTAATTCACGCACGAAATTCACAGCACTGGCATCTGTATTTTAATTTTCGCTTCGATTCGTTGATAATTTATCATTTTTCCGTGTGTCTGTCACACCGAAATCCGGGCTATATCCAAAATCTCAAAAAGTAAAAGTCTCAAAAACTGTAATACCGACCGAACTTCTTAATTGATGAAAGCGCCACAAGAAGGAGTTGGCGGCAGAAACCCAATTCGCCAATTCCGGTAACAGTGGTACCAACTCAAATCGAAAAGACACAAAATCGTGTACGCGCGCGTGTTTCGACGATGTTTGTACGGCAGTTACGACCTTAAGAATTACGAGAAATTAAACTCGTACATTAAAAGGGTGCATTAAACTCGTGGATAATAAATGATAAGACGAGACACTGATGTTTAATTGCTTTAATCACCTTTATTACAATAAGCATTACAGATACATATAAATAATTGCGTGCTGGATCGCCGTTCCCTCCTCGCAGGACACGAGCGTGGAGATGGTTTTCCTGCCGGGTGTCTGCTTGCGCACGGATTCCGACATCATCGACGTCGAGCTCCGCCTGCTCCTCTGACGACGCGGACGCAGCTCCCGGCAGAGCCTCGAGCTTGTCGTCCGCGAGCTTCAGCAACTCCTCGACGCTCGCCGTCGCGTTGCCTTCGGGAACGTCGGTCGGGCCCAAACCGTTGGTCTTCAGGGAGTCGAAGGCCGCTTGTATCATCTCGCCCTCGGTGTTACCTAACGCTCGTAAAGGGGGGCGGTTAACTCGGTTGAGCTGCCAACCGAGCGCGTCTCCGGGTGGCGGATAGGAGGGGCCAGGGTTTCGGGGACCTCTGCGGTCGCGTGGACTGGGGCGTCGTAAGGTGACCAGAACACAAGACGGGAGCTCTTCTGGGTCTGGCCTGCGGGTGCTATACGTGAACCCGGCGGGATAAAATCCGTCTTGGGGGAACTTAGGCCCTGCCGCGGACCACCTCCCCAATCCCACGGTGTAAGCTATCGTGCCAACGGGATGCATGGCACTAGGGGAGTAGTGTCGCGTACGATGTCCTTTGGGTACCAGGCGCCCCCCAATTGTATACAGCCTTACCCCCCTAAGCAGGCTCTGGGGGGCGGACCTCTTTTCCTCGCAACTCGTGGGACTTAATGTGGTGCTTTAGTCACAATATTGAGCCCATGGAGGAGGTGGAGGCCCCGGAAGGGGACACCGCACCCTCTAACGACGCAGACGGCATGACTGCGGAGCCCACCTGGGGCGAAGGGGTTTCGGCCCTTATGAACCAGGAGGGCATCCATTGCATGACCTCTGAGTTTTCCGAGAAGGAAGAGGGATCAGCGCAAGCCGGTCCTACTGACTCCTCAATCAGCAGGCCGAAGAAGGGACGCAGCGGGGCGGCGAGGAGGAGGGCACGCAAGGCCAAACTGGCGGCGCAGGGCTCGTCCTCGGAGCAGCCTAGCAGCGACACCACGGAAGCCTCGCTCAACTATCTGTGAACCTGGGCACGTCTGCGGTACCTACGACTGCGGACGGACCAAGGTTTCGCAGATTAACTTGCAGCACTGCAAAGCGGCCACGGCTCTTCTGAGCCGGGACCTCGATAGGCTGCAAGTAGACATATCCCTGATACAAGAACCCTGGATACACAGGGGACTAGTAAAAGGGATAAGTACAGATTCAGGATCACTGATCTACGATAGCGCAGAACCGGGTCCGAGGGCCTGTCTCTTCATCAATAAGAGACATGGTGCCCTCAAGTTGAACCGATTCTGCACCAGAGACCTTGCAGCAGCTACCATCAGGTTTCGCGTGGGAGGAGTAGTAACCGAGCTGGTAATAGCCTCGGCGTACCTCCCGTACGACTCTGAGGACCCTCCCCCTACGAGGGAACTCAGAGAACTGGTGGACTACTGTAAAAACAAGGGGCTGAACTTACAGGTGGGGTGCGATGCTAACTCGCACCACATCATATGGGGCAGCTCCAACACAAATGAGAGGGGTACTGCTCTTCTAGAGTATCTCTCTACAACGGATCTTGAGATTCTGAACAGAGGATCCAAGCCCACTTTTGTCACCTCACGTAGACAGGAGGTGATTGACATAACGATGGGCTCACCAAGAGTGGCCCAAACGATAACAAACTGGCAGGTTAGTGAAGAGGACACTCTTTCGGACCACCGGATGATAACCTTCGAATTGGCAGGAAGTGATAGCCAGATCCCGACGGAGACCTACAGGACCCCTAGGACCGCGGACTGGCCCAGCTTCCAAGCAGGGCTAAGAAGCAGGCTCGGGGACACCGGTGGGTGGCCGCGGACGGAGGGCGCGATCGAGCGGGAGGCAGATCTACTGCAGACCGCCCTGGTCGGGTCCTTCGAGGATGCATGCCCGCTAAGGAGAAGGAAAACAAGCAAAAAGGTGGCCTGGTGGAGTGGTGAGCTGAACCAGTTCCGCTCCCGCTCCCGTAGGCTGCTAAACAGAGCCCTGAGGACAAAAACGGACAACGACTGGGACGCCTACAGGAAGGCCCAGAGAGAGTATAAGAAGCTCGTAAAGAAGTCCAAAGAAGCGGCCTGGAGGAGATTCTGCGGGGAGATCGAGGCCCTACCTTTAGTGGCCAGGCTCCGCAAAGTGTTTGCATCAGGCCCGCAAAACAAACTCGAGGGACTCACACTGCCTGATGGCGGGACAACTGAGAACCACGAGGAAGTACTGGCGCACCTTTTTGAGGTACATTTCCCGGGTTCGGAACTTACGGACCGGGGACAACCTCAAGAGGAGGCGCCCTTAATCAAAAAACCGGGTGATTGGGTGACGGCAGCCAAGGTTGTCACACCGAGCAGGATAGACTGGGCGATTAAGACTTTTGACCGGTACAAAAGTCCAGGGGTGGATGGGATTTTCCCCGCCCTCCTACAAGAGGGAGGGGAGCCTCTCATCAAGCGCCTGAACCGTATCTTTCGGTCCTGTTTGGCACTAAGATACGTGCCTAAAGCTTGGCGTGAGGTCAGGGTAGTTTTTATCCCAAAGCCGGGTAAAAGCAGCTATGACCAGGCCAAGTCATTCAGACCGATCAGCCTGACGTCTTTCCTCCTTAAAACGCTGGAGAGACTGGTTGATAGGTACATTAGAGAGGGAGCACTGGTTGATAGACCGGTGCAAACCTCACAGCACGCCTACCAGGCCGGCAAGTCTGTCGAGACCGCCCTCCACTGTATTGTTAAAGATATAGAGAGGACGCTCGGCAGGAAGGAGTCGGCCCTATGCGTGTTCTTGGACGTCGAAGGAGCGTTTGACAACACCTCCTTCGACGCCATATGCGAGGCTGCAAGGGAATTCAGGGTAGATGAGTCTATCATCGAATGGATACACCTAATGCTTCGCACAAGAACGGTTACCGCAGGGCTCAGAGGGTCAACCGCGAGGGCGCACGTTAAGCGGGGCTGTCCGCAGGGGGGGGGGGGGGGGGGTACTATCCCCCCTCCTGTGGACAATGGTCGTTGACGGGCTACTGGCGGCGCACGATGGGCTCAGGGTAAACGTGGTGGGTTATGCTGATGACATTATGATAATGGTCAGAGGCTCCCACTCAGCAGAGATGACGTGGAGAATGCAGCGCGCACTCCACCTCATGCAAGAATGGTGCACCTCCAAGTCGCTGAGGGTTAACCCGAGCAAGACGGAGATGATGCTATTTACACGGAGGAGAGGTTTTCAACCAAAACTCCCCTACATATTTGGAACTGAGCTGCAATACTCCTCGGAGGTACGCTACCTAGGCGTCACCCTGGATAGCAAGCTCAGCTGGAAAAGCCACATCGCCAGACAGGCTACGAAAGCCACTGCCACTTTCTGGGCCTGTAGGCGAATGTTTGGACAAACCTGGGCCTTAAAACCGGAAATGGTCAAGTGGATATACACGGCCATCCTGGTTCCCCAAATAACGTACGCTTTCCTGGTTTGGTGGCCCGCTTTGCAGAAGGCCACCAACAGGAAGACACTGGATAAAATGTATAGATTAGTGGGCCTTGGAATCACGGGGGCGATGAGAACGACTCCGACCTTGGCCATGGGGGCCCTTTTGAACATGGCGCCCCCTCACATCTTAGTCGAGGCTAACGCCAAAAATGCTGCGTTACGCCTACACTTCAGTGGTAAGTGGAAGAGGGCAGAGGCGGGCCACGCGTCACTACTGCAGTGCGATGGGGACCTTGAAGGGATCCTAGCGCGAGGAGGGGATTGCTGTGACCGCTTCCACCAATTCGACCACAATTACCAAGTCCTGTATCCCAGCAGGCAGGAATGGATGGAGGAACAAGACAAACTTCTGTCTCCTGGTGGGCTCGTCTGGAACACAGATGGATCCAAAACAGGAACAGGATCAGGAGCGGGAATATGGAGCAGTGGACCCAAAACAAGGATATCCTTGGCGCTGGGAGACACTGCCTCGGTGCTCCAAGCAGAGGTGTACGCCATCTGGACCTGTGCCAGGCTCATCCTGGACAAGGGATACAGTGGCAAGCACATATATATATGCAGTGACAGTCGGGCGGCGATCGGGGCACTCCACCATGTGGTGAAGAAGTCCGGATTGGTGCTTGACTGCAATGCGCTGGTGTCGCAGGTTGCCTGCAGCAACAAAGTAAAAGTTCTATGGGTGCCTGGACACGTGGGCATCCAGGGAAACGAAGAGGCGAATATTCTTGCCAGGGCCGGGGCTACGGTTACTGATCCGGCAAGGATTTGCCATGTCCCAATTGCCATGGATCATATTAAGACCCTGTCGAAACAGTGGGTGGAGGGACGATTTGCGGACCTCTGGCTACGGACAGAAGGCATGGGACACTCGAGGGCCCTGTTTAAAGGTCCCTCGGGCAAGCTAGGCTCTGTATTTATTGGCCTAGACAGATATCAGCTCAAGGCTGTAGTGGGCCTTGTCACTGGACATTGGCACACATGGAAGCATCTAAGACGACTGGGGCTAAGTGAAGAACCATTCTGTCCGAGATGTACGGAGGAGGAAGAAACACCCCTCCACGTGATTACGAGATGCAGGGCGCTGGAGGACATTCGCAGGAATGTACTTGGGGCGCCCGTACTCGAATCTCTGGACCTTGAGGAGGTTGGGGTGCGCGCCCTCCTGCACTTTGCAAAGGAGGCTCGCCTAACCGACTATCCTACATAATCGGATACCCTCCCGTGAATGGGCACGAGCACAATGGTCCGTATAGGACTGAGCGCTCGGAAATTTTACATTACATTACATTACATTACATCATCTCGCCACTTTCCACCTTTGGGATCTTCGATTTGACCCGTCGGTCCGCGTCTTTCTGCTACGGGGAAAAATCGACGAACGATTAAACATAGAACAGTCGTTAATGGGAAAGATAGAATCCTGAGTTGTAAACTCTCATTGGTTTAGGAAATAAATGTTATAATATGGTTTGTTTTATTATAACATTTATTTATAATAAATCAAACCTTATTATTGTTGTTAATTAATTATTATTGAAATAAATAAATAAATAATTATTGAAATACATATTTTAATATGGCTTGTTATATTGTAACATTTATTTCCTATGAAATAAATGGTTTAATATAACAAGTCAGTTTGTCAATTTATTTCATAGGAAATAAATGTATATAATATGGTTTCTTTTGCAGGTGTGATTTAATAATAACGTCCTGTGGAGATTATAAAATTATGTGTGAACTTTTGAACAGCTGCATAGATGCCTCATGAAAAAAAAAAAAAAAAAAAAAATTGCGAGTAATTGCGGAAAAATGGAAGACGTTGTCCATTAATTTCGTGATGCATCAACCACGTTTCTCCATTTTTTTCAGGAAGAATACAGGGAAATTTTACCAATAATAAATATTCTTTGCAGCCACTAAAAATGTACACATTATATTATAACTACTGTGTGTTACTATTGTCTGATAATAATCACAAAACCAACTGTACCATCAATTTTATTTCTAAAAGATTTAGGGATTTACAACTCTGGTAGAATTATTGGAGCACCATTAATTCCTCTGTCCTAAAACAAAAAAAATCCAAAAAATGTGTTTCTTCAAATTCTTCCGAGTTTTCACGATAATAGTGGATTTTTCTTGACGCGAGCGCGAGTTTTACGCGGCGCGTCTACGAGCGCTGGATGTGCGGGAGTCCTGATAATGCCGCGCGGCGGCTCTTTCGATGGCCGCGGCGTATTCCGCGGGCGAGAAACGTGGAGCGGAGCGAGCGATGGTGCACGCTCGAGCGATGACTCGCGTAACGCGTCTCCGTCTAGCCCTGACCGCGGGCTCGATTATTCGCAACCGGTGGACGAGCGGCGGCGGGTACGAATAGAACGGGAGCGGCAGTATAGCGGGCCTCCGGCGTTCTGGACTTCGCGGCCCTCGCGGTTTTCCTGGGCTCCGGATGAGTCGTTCTTCTCGGCGAGGCGGAGGGCGTATGGGCCACGGCGCGGTCGGGACCCGCGTAATCGCGTGTGCGACGATCGGGTCGATCGCGGGAGTAGCGGGGCGCGTTGCCTTTGGCTGCACGAGTAGCTGTGGGGCCTCGTACCGGTTACTCCGGAATGCGTAGAGTAGCAGTTCGAATTCCCGGCGACGTTCGGCGTCGCGGGTTATCTGAGCGGTTGGCTCCGCGTCCGCGGATTTGGCGATTGACGCGAGGAACGGCGCGGCGCGACACGCGTCGTGAAACGCGACCCACACTTTCGGGGTCTCCCGGGGGGCGGGAGAGGCGACGGGGGGGCGCTTAGTAACGCATGAAGCGGGAGGGGGGAGGGAACGGAATGCTGCTCCGAACGACGCGGCGACTGGCGAATCCGACGAGCTGGGTCTGGCGACTCCTGGACGATCCTCGAGCGGGGTCTCGGTCGACGGAGGCGAAGTCCCGGTAGCCGCGGCGGCTCGCTGTGCCTTTCGTCGGAGATAGGCGGCGTTAACTTTCTTCGGCATACGGCCGTCCCGATGTCCTGGCTGTTGGAACGGTGGCGAAACAAACAGCGGAAACGAGCAGAGCGGGATGCGTGCACGTGCGGGGAAGAGAGGGGGAAAAGCGGGGTATAGTAAGCGTTAGCGTGCGAAGTAGCGAGCAAAAGAACAAGCGCATTCGATTTATTACTTTGAATTTACAACCGCGGTTTTACAAGATTTCCGGGTCGTGAGGAGAGTTCCTCGCCGTTCCTTTCGGTACGGTCTACTGACCTGAGGACCGCGACGCCCAGCCTTATAGCTCGTCGCCGCGTTACGCGGCCGCGGCGATTGGCCGGCGTTCCCGGAGTGGGGGGCGACGACGAGTGGCTCTTGGCGGGGCATCGGGGACCTCAGGTACCGCGCGTCGGCGATCGCAGAGCGCGCGCTGGTTGGTTCGGGAGATCGTGGCAGGGGGGTTGATACGACCGATTATTCGGCGTATAACATTCTTTCTGAAGGAAAATCTGTGCACAAAGCAAGATACAAAAATTGAGAAAAAGAAGCAAAGCTGTAAATCTTCATGAAAATCTTATTGAAAACATTGGTTTAAAAACATGTTTGGCTAAAAATTGGCTAAAACATGTTTTTCAGTTTTAAAAACACGCTTTTAAATAATAATAAAAAAACATGTTTAAAAACACGTGACACGTATCGGGCGGCCGACAACCCGAGAGAATCTGCGCGTGGGTCATCGCGTCGAGGCAGAGAAAATTCGTGAGCCACTCCTCGACAGAGTCGCCGGGTCTGTAGCAAATGGATTCCTCGAGGCTTAATTCGCAAAGCTGACCACTGAGAATTTGGCTCTTTTCGGATTTCGCTCTTTGGGCCTTTTCGTGACTGTTCGGCGCGCCCGTTTGGGCTCGCAATTGCTGAAACAATTTCAGCGACAGTGAACGTCCAATGCCCTCGTAACCGTTTATCGTGGACGAGAGGAAAACGAGGTAGGGACCGAGCATCGCCTTGACGTAAGGCAGCGAAATCGCCACCGCCTCGTCGATCACCAGCAACTCCGCCTGACTCAGCTTGTGAACGTCAATCGGAACGTCAATCGGAACGTCAATCTCTCGTTGAACCTGCGTTGAACCAAAACTCGTTTCCTGTCATCCCGGAAAACATTTAAAATTTACGCAAAGTACAGAAGATTAGTTACCTGAACAGAAATGTTAACGCGTTCCAAGTCACGAACATCGTTGGTCTTGGATTCTTCCTCTTGACTCCGAACGTCGTCGTCATCCTCGGCAATATCGTTTGTCAATGTGGAATTTGCGGCCGGAATCTTAGGACCCGGCGTCATGGACTGTCTCAGCAGAGTTTGTTTGGCCGGTTTAATGTGCAGGGCGCTCATAGCTTTCCCCAGATGGTAAAAAGTTAATTGTTTATACAATTTTATTGTTATTACATATTGTAAAATGTCTTTTCATTTTTTCGATTTGATCTTTTCGATGAAATATATATTACACGTAAAGAAAACATTTCATATGCTATTTCTCATTCTCAATTTGACGTACGTATTATTGGCGTCAATCAAACGAGATTCATTTGTTTCTCCGCATATCCGTCTTTCTCGCCTCCTCGGCTGTATCAATTCTCGCCTCCTCGGCTGTATTAATTCCAAAAAAACTGTGGCTTTGTCATCGGACTAATCGCGTTTGTGTATCATGTTTGTGCCGTGTTCGTGTATTTAATTTTTTTTTCGGAGTGTGCAAGGGCTACATAGGTCATGGACGGCCCCAGACGTGGCCGCCGCAAGGCTCAGATGAGCAATCATTGTTTCGAGGGCTACCGATATGTCCATCGTGGGTGGTCAAAGACACACAGTAAGTATACTGTTCACATTATATGTTTCACCGATAAATTTCGGGCGTGATTGTAAAAAAAACGGTCAATTGACGGCCACAAAGCCCAACTATATAGATGTACTAGGATAATCACACGCGCTGTTCGCGCGTGCCTGAAAAACTTTTCGTCAAAATCGACCTCGGAAATTGTTCTTTTCAAAATATCGACTTTTAACCTATACCATCGTTCTCAAGTCGCATATTCTACCCCTAAAAACACTGTTTAACAACCTTTTTTTTATCGATTCTGAAAAAAGTAATTTTTGTGGACGATTTTGTGCCAGAAATCATAGATTCGACCAAAAATCGCCAAAATCGACCTCGGAAATATTTTCATTCAAAATTTCACCTTTAATAGGCTAACCAATTTTGCGCTGCTGCGCTCTTATAAAGCTCTAAAATTACATTTCTTGTGTAGTATTCATTATTTCTCACCATATTTACAGATACGTAGTGTGTGTAAAAAACCGCGGCAGAAATTGCGAGGGTAGCGGGCGAATCGTAAGCGGGAAATTTTTCGAAACGAAGGCGCATCGTTAAGACGATCCGGACCCTCACGCGAGGAACATTGAAATGTTTCGGAGCGAGCTAAAAACCGCGACAAAATGAAAGAGGAATGCGCGGGAAGTTTATAATGAAGTGGCGTTACGGTATGAAGTGACTCCCTCCCTCCCTCCCTCCCTCCCTCCCTCCCTCCCTCCCTCCCTCCCTCCCTCCCTCCCTCCCTCCCTCCCTCCCTCCCTCCCTCCCTCCCTCCCTCCCTCCCTCCCTCCCTCCCTCCCTCCCTCCCTCTCCTCTCTCTCTCTCTCTCTCTCTCTCTCTCTCTCTCTCTCTCTCTCTCTCTCTCTCTCTCTCTCTCTGTCTCTCTCTCTCTTTCTCTCTCATCAGAATATGTCTCGCTTTGCCTAGCTTATGTAAAGCTATCGTTATGGTTCAATAGGTACTCGGGCCGCGAAATTACTGCTCTCACGAGACACCCGCACATCATTTTCTATGACATTCGCCCTTTTCTTTTTTCTTCCTTTACCTTGTCCTTACCCACAGACATCCGGAATCCGCAATCCATTTGCCCTTCCGAAGCGTCAAGCGCTCAATGTCGAGGTGGAAGGGAAACTGGCTTTGTTCTTACGCCGGCGCCAGAACATTCAAAACACTCGATGAATTGAATCAATTCGTAACAACGAAGAAAGATGAGCTCTTCACTCATACCCACGGTGTTTTGGAGAGCAAGGTAGTCAAGTGCGGCGATTCGACGTCCCTCATTTTGTGGGACAAGGAATTTGTGCAGAAGTTCACTAAGACGAAGATGCTGCTATAGACGCAACATTCAAAGTCTTTCCACGCATTGGAAAAAAAAGGAGCCGGAAATACCAGCTCCTCGTTGTTCTCGCGAACCACTCTGGCTGCGTAAAATTGAACCGCATCTATTGATATTTATATGTTGCAAGACAAAATGATTAATTTCAGGCGATTCCAATAATATGGGTTCTGATGGAAGGACGGACGGAGGCAGAATACACCACCGTCTTCCGCGAAATATTTTCGTCGTTCGCTGGATATACTGGCAACGTCATGAGTGACTTCGAAGTTGCAATGCGCAACGCCGTACGATCTGTTTTGCCAGGAGCGCATGTCCTGGGCTGCTTATTTCACTTCAGCCAGGTTATCTTCTGCTGTTCCTAATGTTCTTTAGAGACAGGTGTTTCCTGTAAACATTTAGTTTACGTCTTTTTTTTCAATATCTACAGCCTGTTTCTCATTACAGGCGATCCATAAAATGGCGAAGAAGCTGGGAATCCTGCAGAGAGCTCGCAACGACGAGCATCTGTCATTTTTTATTCGCAGAATCGTAGCGCTATCGTTGTTGCCGGCTGAAATGATTCCCCGTGGTTACCAGGACCTCTGCGCGGAAGCCCGTCCAGAGTGGCAGAATATGCTTCTGCCATTCTTCGAGTACTTCGAGTTATTGGCTACAGACGAGGACGCCGGCGGATTTTTGCCTTCACCGACAGTTGGTCCGGACCAACAACGTGGCCGAAACGAACAATTCTCGGATGTCGGCGACAATCTCGAGAAGGCCAAACGTCTTAATATTTTGTGGTGAGTATTTATAACGTTAAGTTAACAAACCATGTTTTCGAAACATAAAATATATACGTATAATACAAAATACAAGATAAGAATAAAAAATAACAAATAACAATACAATATACGATGACATTAAAACAAAACAAAACAAGCAAAGAAACGAGAAAACAAAACGAGAACAAAACGAGAAAACAAATTAATATATAATATAACAAAGAAAAAAATAACGGTTTGTGACTTTTTTCAGTCACAAACCGTTTCAAACAAAACAAAACAAGCAAAGAAACGAGAAAACAAAACGAGAACAAAACGAGAAAACAAATTAATATATAATATAACAAAGAAAAAAATAACGGTTTGTGACTTTTTTCAGTTCAGATCTTCGATATCCTCCGAATCGCTACTATGGAATTCACCGCCGCGCAAAAGGGTCACGAAGTGCGGAGTAGGCGTTGCGGATACATGATTAATAACGACACATTGGTGTACGCATGGGATGGATTGGCCGAAGAGTCGATAACGGCGATGGATTTTTTATCAAGAGCAGCAAGGGCAGTACACAAATACCCCAGGGAGCAGGATGTTCCACTGAGTGCGGAGGAGAACGAGGACTCGGAGTCGGAACAAATTACTGATCAACAGATCATCGACGCCGGAAACGATGTCGACGACGGAAACGAGAGCGACGACGTTGCAACAATATTCGCGGGTAAGCAGCAATAAATAAATAAATAAATAAATAAATAAATAAGTAAATAAATAAATAAATAAATAAATAAATAAATAAATAAATAAGTAAATAAATAAATAAATAAATAAATAAATAAATAAATAAATAAGTAAATAAATAAATAAATAAATAAATAAATAAATAAATAAATAAATAAATAAATAAATAAATAAATAAATAAATGATCCGATGTGCCATGTGGCCCGAGATTCGGGACTGCGAGGCGAAAAGAAGTGGAATTCGAAACGTCGAAGCACACTCGCGAGACCTCGTCTACCCGCTAAAAGAAATTTCAATCAGAGCATCATAAGTGCGGGTCGTCCTCTTATTTTAACCCGCATCTTCTGACGAACTACCCCTTTTAACACCATATCTTAATAAATATTATTCTTGATTTTTCAGAATGTTCTACTCCAGGACCATCGACGCTGCCGAATCTCGAAGAATCCGCCACGTCGGTCGTTTCCCCACCTCCCTCCCCACAAAGTTCAGCCATTTCTGCGCCAGGACCTTCAGTCTGTTCTACTCCAGGACCATCTACGGTGCCGAATCTTGAGGAATCCGCCCCATCGGTCGTGTGCTCCGCTCCATCCCCACGAACTGCAACCCTTTCTGCGCGGGGACCATCGACTTTGCGACCTCCCCAATTGCAATGGACCCCAGCAATAGTGTCCTCCACTCGAAGTCTTCAACCGACACCGAAAGCGATGGTGGAAATCCCGACCCGAAATCGTTCCGATCGCGGAATCCAGGCTCGACGATATCCGCCACTTCAACGGACATCGAAAGATCGATCCGTGACCGAAACGTCGACATCAAGTAACCCTCCTCCAGTGCTGTCGTTTAACGATTGGATATTGCGTAATATGAAAAAATAATGTAACTTGAAAACTATGGAGAAACCAACCTGGACTTCGAAAACTATGGAAAAATCAACCGGGACATCGAAAACTATGGAGAAATCAACCTGGACATCGAAAACAATGGACATATCAACTTGAACATCGAAAACAATGGAAACATCAACCTGGATATCGAAAACTATGGGGAAATCAATCTGGACATCGAAAACTATGGGGAAATCAAACTGGACATCGAAAACTATGGGGAAACCAACCTGGACATCGAAAACTATGGAAACCAACCTGGACATCGAGAACATGAATCTGAGTGAATAATTTCACCGATTTTCGATCGTTTTTACGTAATAAAATATTTCACTTCAGGAAATCGAAAATATGTCCGTCTACGTTCTTTCCCTACATCCAAAATAATCGAGACTTCTCGATTTCTCGCCCGAGAGTCTCGGCGGTCGAGACGTATTTCTCGTCTCGTCTCGAGATGTCGAGACGAGAAATTTATTTATTCGAGACGAGACATTTCTCGTCTCGGCGGCATCACTATATACAACAAAGTTCCCGACATTTCCAACGAAAATACACTGATCGGCTTCGGTTTCCTCGAAACGGAACTCTCGCAAAAATGCACTCAATTTTTTGTTCCAGCACCTCGGTGCTTGTTTTAACCTGTACAGGGATTTTTCCAAACGGCACACGACACTACCTCCCGCATTTTTCTTCCCGCCCTTGACGCCGAGGCCTTCTGGTACCTCCATGAAGATTTCTTCGTCCAGTTTCCCGTACAAAAACGCTGTCTGCACGTCAAACTGCGCCAGCTCGAAGTCCCTCGATGCAACCACGGCGAGCAGCACCCTCAGCGAGTCGTATCTCACGACAGGCGCGAAGGTTTCCTCGAAGTCCACTCCTTTCCGCTGCATGAACCCTCTCGCGCACAATCGGGCCTTGTGCTTGTAGACGTTGCCCTCCGGATCTCTCGTCAGCCGGAAAACCCACTTGGAATCGATGACTTTCATCCCAGGTTTCTTCTCGACCAGAGACCACGTACCGTTCTCTCTGTGAGCCTCCAGCTCCCTCTCGATCGCCTCAATCCATTCGGATGAGTCCTTGCTCACCATCGGTTCGCTGAACGTTCCTGGTACCTCGTGTTCCGCGACATTCGTCTCGTAACGCGCCGGTTTCCTCAGCGACCCGCGATCTCGCAAGCTCCAGGTTTCTCTGGTCGGCTGCTGCTGCACGGCCAACTGCGTAGGTTCCTCGGTTGCCGGCAGAAAAACGTCATCGTCGTCGTCAGCTGTTTCTCCCTCCTCGGCACAAACCCCGTCCGCCTCAATCTTCGGCAGCACTATCTCCTCGTCAGTACTCTCGTTCACTGCGCCCTCGTCGGTAGAAACCGTCGCTCTCCCGATTGTTTCGTGGAACACGACGTCCCGCGACACCGTGACTTTCTTCGACACTGGATCATAAACACAATAGTTTGATGAGTTTCCCTCGTAACCGACGAGAATCATTCTCCGAGCCCGCACGTCGAACTTGTGCGTGAATTGCTTCGGTATATTTACGAATGCTTCCGCCCCAAAGATACGTAGATGCTTCAAATCCGGCTTTTTACCGACCCACAGTTCATACGGTGTCGCGCCGCCGTGCACTCCCGACAATCCTGATCGATTCATCAGATACACCGCCGTATTCGACGCCTCAGCCCAGAGAGTCAGCGAGAGATTTTTCGCGTGCAACATCGTTCGCGCGCTCTCAATAATCGTCCGATTATCTCTCTCCGCCTTACCGTTCTGCTCCGGCGTATATGGCGCCGTGTTCTCTCGTTGAATCCCGCGCGACTCGAGATAACTGTCCATGTTATTGTTTTTAAACTCACGACCGTTATCGGACCGCAGCACTCGCATCTTCCGTCCGAACTTATTCTCGATTAACTTGTCAAAGATTTTAAACTTCTCAAACACGTCGCTCTTGTGTCGCAAGAAATAGATATACCGATAGCTCGTGGCATCATCTTTGAATGTCAACAAAAATCGCGCGTGTTTCTTTTGACATGGGGCCACATACGTCCGTGTGAATGACCTCGCCCGGTACCGTCATTGCACGCTCGCGCTCCTTCCGAAATGGACGCCTGTGCGACTTCCCCATTTGACACGAGTCACAAAACACTTCCCCGGTTTTCGGCAACGTAACTCCCTGCACGTGTCCCTTACTCACCAGCTCGCGCAACGTGCGTCCATTCACATGGCCGAGCCGCTCGTGCCACACTTGAAGACTTGCGTTCGCTATGTTCGCCTCGTTGTCGACACGCGCGCGTTTCACTCGGAAAGCCATCCGATACAGCTCGTTCTGCTGCTTCACTCCGTAGGCCAACGTTTTACCGTCGTGTTTTACCCGGACGAACTCCCTCATAAACCCGACCTCGAGTCCTCGCGACGTGCACACACCCACGGAAAACAGATTTTTCGTCATGTCAGGAACGTACAGGACCTTCTCAAGACGCGAATCGCACCACTTGCCACCGATGAATTTCTCGATCAAAACGGTTCCCTCCCCGACGACGTCGCACTCCTTATCGTCCCCGAGAGACACTTTCCCCCCATTTTTCAAGGGCCGGTACTCGTTGAACCATTCACGTCGAAATGTCATATGACGAGACGCCCCACTGTCGCTAAGCCAGATTTCCTTTCTATCTGCGCTCAGTATCGACCGTATTATCTCGGCAAGCAGAAACGAGTCGCCTTCTTTACCGACCGTCGACTTCTTCGGATTTTTCACTTCGACAACGAACGCACAATCTTGATCACCACTCGTGTCGTCGTCGTCTTTCCCGCGTTTTTTACTCGGACACTCGCGCGAATAATGCCTCTTTTCATGACACTTGAAACACAGCACTTTCTCTTTGTTTCTCGGCTTCTTCTTTTTCTTTTCGTCCTTCGCGCCGCTCGACCTGTCACTCTTCTTCGCGTTCCCGCCCCGACAGGCTGCGAAAGCCCCGGGTGCCTCGTCGCTCGAGGTCAGACGAGCCTCTTCGCGAATAAGCCGATCCTGTAAATTCGCGAGCGTCTGCATTTCCGGCGCGACATTGTCCCACGCGGTCTGAAATGCCGCGTACTTTGGCGACAAACTTGCGAGCACTTTCGCTATCACCGTCAACTCACTCACTTTCTCACCGACATCGGCCAATTGCGCGGCCATGTTCTGCACCGTCGCCACGTGTTTCACCATCGAGTCTCCCGACGCCATGCGATACTCGTACAGTCTCGTCATTAGCAGCAACTTATTCGCCGCCGACTTCTGCTCGTAAATACTCGATAATTTCTGCCACATGTCTCTCGCGGTCACACACACTAACAACGGCTGCAGCTGCTCGTATTCCATCGCCGAGGACATCAGATACATCGCCCGCGCATTGTCCGACAGCCATGCCTTCCTCGCTGGCCCTTGGTCGTCGCCGGCCGGCATTAATCGCGACCTGTCAACCACGTCGTAAATGTCGTTCGCGATAAATAACATTCTCATCTGAAATTTCCATCCTTGGAAATTCTCCCCGTTGAATTTCGTCACGTTCCTCACTGAGATGGCCTCAGACATTCTTGATTACGTTCGACTCTTACTCGCACAACTCTCCCGCATGGAGATCGCACACCACAATGGACGCCGACGAACCGCCTCGTGTCCCGCACTTCGCGTCTCCCAAGACTCTTTTCCTCCTTTCCCGACTTAAACACGGCGCACGGCTAGGGTGATTGGGCCCATAACCTATTGCAGTAGCCAATTATTGCGACAGAAAGGAGTTTTCGGGAGGAGAGTTTTGACGAAGGTAGAAATGGTGGCACGTGGTGAATGTGAACAACGAATTTATTCTGTTTTAATACACGGTGTGTCTGCTCTGCGCTACGGTTACAACCGGACTGCTCGTGCGCAGCGCGAGCTTCTTTCTCGTCGCGTCGACGCTCGACGCGCCCTCTCTTCTTCTCGGCGCGCGGTGGTAACTAACTGAATAAAGGCAGACGCGCAACAAACTACTCCAATAAAGACGATGGGGTCGGCTAAAAAATAAAATATCGCGTTACACATTGAATAGGACGCATGTGCCGTTTATTCTCCGCACATAATGCAACTAAAAAAAGCCTACGTACAATTTTTAATTATTTGTTTTTTGCCGGAGTCCATTTCTACGTGTGACGCGCAAGAGAAACAACAACGAAAAAGAAACAACGATGAAGATGACGGATATGCGGAGAAACAAATGAATCTCGTTTGAATGACGCCAATAATACGTACGTCAAATTGAGAATGAGAAATAGCATATGAAATGTTTTCGTTACGTGTAATATATATTTCATCGAAAAGATCAAATCGAAAAAATGAAAAGACATTTTACAATACGTAATAATAATAAAATTGTATAAACAATTAACTTTTTTACATCTGTCGTCACTATTCTGACTAGTGTGGTGGTTTTCAGCTGTACTACGTGAGAATATCATATCGCCGTCGGCCGTCGGATACTTGCTCTAGCCATGACAACGCCATTCCGCGAAGTGCGCGCGGCTGTGAGTCGTGAGACGTGTGACGTTGCGAGACAATAAGTCGCCGCATCGTTAATTGTGTAATAATAAAAAACGTGAGTGGTGCCCGATATTTGGTTCATTTGTCCCGCGGGACGAGGCGACGTCGGTTTCCACAATCGCCGTCGCCGAAACGAAAAACTATCCTAACCTCCTAAACTCGTGCAAGGTAGGAGGTTAGTATTTTGATTAATGATTAATATTTTTACATTTTATAGCCAGCGAGAGTCTGGGGAAAGCCATGAGCACCCTGCACATTAAACCGGCCAAACAAACTCTGCTGAGACAGTCCATGACGCCGGGTCCTAAGATTCCGGCTGCAAATTCCACATTGACAAACGATATTGTCGAGGATGACGACGACGTTCGGAGTCAAGAGGAAGAATCCAAGACCAACGATGTTCGTGACTTGGAACGCGTTAACATTTCTGTTCAGGTAACTAATCTTCTGTACTTTGCGTAAATTTTAAATGTTTTCCGGGATGACAGGAAACGAGTTTTGGTTCAACGCAGGTTCAACGAGAGATTGACGTTCCGATGGACGTTCACAAGCTGAGTCAGGCGGAGTTGCTGGTGATCGACGAGGCGATGGCGATTTCGCTGCCTTACGTCAAGGCGATGCTCGGTCCCTACCTCGTTTTCCTCTCGTCCACGATAAACGGTTACGAGGGCATTGGACGTTCACTGTCGCTGAAATTGTTTCTGCAATTGCGAGCCCAAACGGGCGCGCCGAACAGTCACGAAAAGGCCGAAAGAGCGAAATCCGAAAAGAGCCAAATTCTCAGTGGTCAGCTTTGCGAATTAAGCCTCGAGGAATCCATTCGCTACAGACCCGGCGACTCTGTCGAGGAGTGGCTCACGAATTTTCTCTGCCTCGACGCGATGACCCACGCGCAGATTCTCTCGGGTTGTCGGCCGCCCGATACGTGTCACGTGTTTTTAAACATGTTTTTTTATTATTATTTAAAAGCGTGTTTTTAAAACTGAAAAACATATTTTAGCCAATTTTTAGCCAAACATGTTTTTAAACCAATGTTTTCAATAAGATTTTCATGAAGATTTACAGCTTTGCTTCTTTTTCTCAATTTTTGTATCTTGCTTTGAGCACAGATTTTCCTTCAGAAAGAAAAATCCACTATTATCGTGAAAACTCGGAAGAATTTGAAGAAACACATTTTTTGGAGTTTTTTGTTTTAGGACAGAGGAATTAATGGTGCTCCAATAATTCTACCAGAGTTGTAAATCCCTAAATCTTTTAGAAATGAAATTGATGGTACAATTGGTTTTGTGATTATTATCTGACAATAGTAACACACAGTAGTTATAATATAATGTGTACATTTTTAGTGGCTGCAAAGAATATTTATTATTAGTAAAATTTCCCTGTATTCTTCCTGAAAACAATGGAGAAACGTGGTTGATGCATCACGAAATTAATGGACAACGTCTTCCATTTTTCCGCAATTACTCGCAATTTTTTTTTTTTTTTTTTCATGAGGCATCTATGCAGCTGTTCAAAAGTTCACACATAATTTTATAATCTCCACAGGACGTTATTATTAAATCACACCTGCAAAAGAAACCATATTATATACATTTATTTCCTATGAAATAAATTGACAAACTGATTTGTTATATTAAACCATTTATTTCATAGGAAATAAATGTTACAATATAACAAGCCATATTAAAATATGTATTTCAATAATTATTTATTTATTTATTTCAATAATAATTAATAAACAACAATAATAAGGTTTGATTTATTATAAATAAATGTTATAATAAAACAAACCATATTATAACATTTATTTCCTAAACCAATGAGAGTTTACAACTCAGGATTCTATCTTTCCCATTAACGACTGTTCTGTGTTTAATCGTTCGTCGATTTTTCCCCGTAGCAGAAAGACGCGGACCGACGGGTCAAATCGAAGATCCCAAAGGTGGAAAGTGGCGAGATGATACAAGCGGCCTTCGACTCCCTGAAGACCAACGGTTTGGGCCCGACCGACGTTCCCGAAGGCAACGCGACGGCGAGCGTCGAGGAGTTACTGAAGCTCGCGGACGACAAGCTCGAGGCTCTGCCGGGAGCTGCGTCCGCGTCGTCAGAGGAGCAGGCGGAGCTCGACGTCGATGATGTCGGAATCCGTGCGCAAGCAGACACCCGGCAGGAAAACCATCTCCACGCTCGTGTCCTGCGAGGAGGGAACGCGATTCAGCACGCAATTATTTATATGTATCTGTAATGCTTATTGTAATAAAGGTGATTAAAGCAATTAAACATCAGTGTCTCGTCTTATCATTTATTATCCACGAGTTTAATGCACCCTTTTAATGTGCGAGTTTAATTTCTCGTAATTCTTAAGGTCGTAACTGCCGTACGAACATCGTCGAAACACGCGCGCGTACACGATTTTGTGTCTTTTCGATTTGAGTTGGTACCACTGTTACCGGAATTGGCGAATTGGGTTTCTGCCGCCAACTCCTTCTTGTGGCGCTTTCATCAATTAAGAAGTTCGGTCGGTATTACAGTTTTTGAGACTTTTACTTTTTGAGACTTTGGATATAGCCCCGAAATCCTACGTCGCCGCGCGGGATCTGATAGATTGAAATACCCTAGCAATCTTGACGACCGTCGTTTTCGGCTGATTTACCGTAAAAACTACCGTCAAACCACCGGGTAGTTTTTTGCAAAAAAAACCGAAAATTGGTCGAAACCACCGTAAAAACGACCGCCTTTCGAATGTTTTGCTCGGTCGTTTTCGCGGTAGTCGATGACGCGAAACCACCGTGAAAACGACCGTCTTTCGGATGTTTAGCTCGGTCGTTTTCGCGGTAGTCGATGACGAGAAACCACCGTGAATACGACCGTCTGTCGAATGTTTAGCTCGGTCGTTTTCGCGGTAGTCGACCGGGAAAACGACTATCGAAACGACCAACTACATAATCAAACTTCAAATAGACAATCAAAAAATATACCTTTAAAGGTTTGAATAGCCGAGTGGTCTAAGGCGCAACGCAACAGTCGGATGGTCCCAGGTTCGAATCCGAGTCGTGACAAATTTTTTTTTTTTTTTCGAAACTCGATAAAAAAGGGGGTTGTTTCGACAGTTGTTTCTCGGTCTTCACGGAAAAAACGACCGGTTAGAAGTTTTTGAATTGGTCATTTCGACGGTCGTTTTCACGGTGGTTTCTCGTTATCGACTACCGCGAAAACGACCGAGCTAAACATTCGAAAGACGGTCGTTTTCACGGTGGTTTCGCGTCATCGACTACCGCGAAAACAATCGCGCAAAACATTCGAAAGGCTTTCGTTTTTACGGTGGTTTCGACCAATTTTCGGTTTTTTTTTTGCAAAAAACTACCCGGTGGTTTTTACGGTGAATTTGCGGTGGTTAAGATTGCTAGGGTACGCATGGGAATTCAGCGGATATATCCGCTTAAGGGCATGTGAAACATGTACCACCTGACAGGTAATTGCGAGAGTGCTGCCTGCGAGACGTAAAAATTTGTCGTAGTCACCGACAATTCTTTCGGAAGTGCGTTTTGCTTATTTATTACTCCCAAATCGTAATCGGAATGCACGTATCATGTGTGATTTTTAATTATCTAGTGCGTGAATTAGTCGCTTTTCTCAGTTTTTGTCGAAAAATAGAAAAAAATCGAATTTTTCATTACAGATTTCTCTGCCGGTAATTGATCTGTAATTTTTTTTTCGAAAATCAAAATTCTGACTAATTCACGCACGAAGTTCACATTACTGGCGTCAGTATTTCAGTTTTCGATTTGATCCGTTCATAATTCGCGAAAAACGGCACTTTCGAACTTTTGAGGTGCAAAATCGGTATTTCACATTACCTTAAGGGCATGTGAAACATGTACCACCTGACAGGTAAGTGCGAGAGAGCTGCCTGCGAGACGTGAAAATTTGTCGTAGTTACCGACAGATCTTTCGGAAGTGCGTTTTGCTTATTTATTACTCCCAAATCGTAATCGGAATGCACGTATCATGTGTGATTTTTAATTATCTAGTGCGTGAATTAGTCGCTTTTCTCAATTATTGTCGAAAAATTGAAAAAAAATTGAATTTTTCATTACAGATTTCTCTGCCGGTAACAGAACGGTAATTTTTTGTTCGAAAATCCAAATTCTGACTAATTCACGCACGATATTCACATCACCGGCGTCTGTATTTCAATTTTCGCTTCGATTCGTTGATAATTCGCGAAAAACGGCACTTCCGAACTTTTGAGGTGCAAAGTCGGTATTTCACATTCCCTTAAGGCGATGTGAAACATCCACGTCGAGCCCAGTCGGTATCAAAAACTGTAATAAACGTTTTTTACGGATATTTGCGTTTATAGCGAAAAGAAGAAATTCATTACCAGCGGATTTCACCAGCGCAGGGAATGAATTTCTTCTTTTAGCTGTAAATACAAATATGCGGAAAAAATGTTCATTACAGTTTTTATTACCACAGTCGGTATTTCACATGCCCTTCCGTGAAATACCGACCGCGGTAAAAAAAACTAATGGACATTTTTACACATATTTGCATTTACAGCTAAAATTAGAAATTCATTCCCTACATTGGTGAAATCCGCAGGGAATGAATTTCTTCTTTTAGCTATAAACGCAAATATCCATCAAAAACGTTCATTACAGTTTTTGATACCGACTGTGCTCGACGTGGATGTTTCACATTGCCTAAAAAAAAGAAGGAACAAAGAATTTTATTTTATTTTTTTATTTTTCAAAAATACATGATACGGTATTTCTCGTTTCGCCAATCTGAAACAAACAAATTAATTACATTTTTTTCAATAGACATATATACACGAGGGCGGAAAATAAGATGTCATGCAACGAGTGAAATGAAAGAAAAAAACTTACTTTCATGGTACCAATTGTACCCGCGCGGGGGGTCCACAGGACCGCGTCCCGCCGGTGGACCCGCTTCGTCGCGGCCGCCACAGTTGCCCCGACCCCCCGGTGGAGCACCGGCGTTGAGGCCGCCGCGTCCTCGGGGTCCTCGTCGCCCACGGCCTCGCCTACAAATGTAGCCGTGGGCGACAATCGCCCGAACCATCCGGGCTGCCTTCAGCTCGGCATAGCGTTCCCGCGCGTACCAGCCGGCGCGGGTACCGCGATACGGACCTGAAAAATAAACAAATACATACAATAAATACAAAAAAAAACAAATTAACATAATAAAAACCGTACGATTCGGTCGATGCATTTTGCCTGTCGATTCTTCAAATCGACAGGCAAAATCCATTGACTTGTGTACTGAAAAGCAGCAATAAATGAAAAGTCATTTCATGCTGTGTCAAATGAAAAATCATTTCTCGCAGTGATAAATGAAAAATTATTTGTCGCTGTGACAAATAAAAAATAATTTGTTGCTGCGACAAATAAAAAGTCATTTGTCGCTGCGACACATTATTTTTTATTTGTCACAGCGACAAATGTCTTTTCATTTAACGCAGTGACAAATAATTTTTCATTTGTCACTGCGAGAAATGGAAAGTCATTTCTTGCTGCGTCAAATGATTTTTCATTTGTCGCAGCGACTAATGACTTCATTTGACACAGTGACAAATGACTTTTCATTTGACGCAGTGACAAATGAAACGACATTTGTCGCTGTGACAAATAAAAAATAATGTGTCGCAGCGACAAATAAAAAGTCATTTGTGGCTGCGACACATTATTTTTTATTCGTCGCAGCGACAAACAAAAAATTTTGTATTTGTCGCTGCTTCTCAGTACACTAGTCAATGGATTTTGCCTGTCGATTTAAAGAATCGACAGGGAAAATGCATTGACTAGTGTACTTTAAAATTAACCTAATAAAAAATAAAAAACTTACGTCGGTTCTCGTCGTCCGGCACCGGATCGGCGGCTGGCACGACGGCGGGAACGGCTATGCCGGCGGCTGGCTGGATGGCGGGGGCGGCTGGCCCTCGTCCACGGGCTGGAGCAGGTAGCCCCCGTTGACCGGCGGCGACAGCCGCGTAGGCCCGCCGAGCCGGCACATTTCCCCCGATGACGGGCGGCGGGGCGACGTGAACAACGCGGCCGACGGGTCTCCGTCGGCCGCGGGGTTCGCCGCGTGCGGGCGGCTCGAATTGACGCCCGCGTACGTTTGCGGGCGCCTCGAGATCGAGAGGGAGATGTTCCTCGATGAGGATATCCTCCAGTTCCCTCTCGATCTCGAGGATGTTCGCGTCGTCCTCCTCGAAATCCATCTGAATCTGAAACAAAAAAGACATTATTAAAACAACGCTACAACTATCAAGAGACGCGATAGCGTCTCGACGGTATTTCGGCCGAAAATTCAGTCCTCCGCGGGCCTCGCGGGCTAGCAGAGGACCGACTTTTCGGCCGAAATACTGTCGAGTCGCTATCGCGTTTCTTGATTTTGAGGAAATTGTAAAAACATTTCATAAAAAGAAAATCAAAAAAGGCCTTACCATTTCATCGTCGACCTCCCTGTCTGCCATCTTGAACGCGAATGGACGAGACGAGCAGCGCCTCGTAGTCACGTGACCCACCAAACCAATCACATTCACGCAACATATTCTCCAATTGGAGGAGACGAGCAGCCGCGTTATTATTTCGTGGCGGTAGTTTTCCTTTCGTATTAGGCGCGCTGCGATTGGTTCTCGCATCTCGCGCCTCGCGATCGACGCCATTGCCGTCCCGTTTGGCAGTTTGGCGAGTGACGTTTGCGTCGTTCGGCTACCCTGACGGTTTATCTTTGCGTCGCTTAGTTACCCTGACGGAATTCCAGTATTCCCGGTTTTCTCGTACGTGTTCATCGATACGGAATATACAGGTACGATACAAAAGCGTTACAAAGCTATCCTAGTGAACATATTTCTCTGACAATTTGTCGGAAAATCTCTGGCCGGTCCGTTTCAGTGACATTCAGTGATTCTAAAACATTGTAAACAATTTCTCTGGTATATGCTGAAAATCTCTGAGGTTTTCGCCGCACAAACTCCAGCTGTTACAATTTATATGCGAGTTGTTGGTAATATCACCGAAGTTAAGGGGAAGCTGGAGTAGATTTCGTTACCCACATTTTTCGTGTAAAAAGTGTTATTTCGTAGAACACACTATACGTCGTTAAAACGCTACGTACGTAGTTGACATTTGAAAGAGATGTTATGTGAATATTCGTGAGTCGGCGTCAGTGCGAATTTCGGTCAAAAACTAAGAGAAAATGTACAAAATCGTATACATATTTCTGAACCTCTCAAAATTCATATGGTCGCTCGAAACGTCAACTGTGCCTTTGCTGTACCATGCAATCGTTGCAGGAATTCATACTTGTCAAATCAGACCGTACGCCGATTCTTTGAAGTTTCCTCACAAAATGTCGATTACATCAACTAAATCCACGTATAGTGTGTTCTACAAAATACCTCTTTTACACGAGAAATGTTGGTAACTGAGTCTACGCCAGCTTCCCATTAAGACGAGGTGACACCTACTCAGTCGGTAATAAAAACTGTAACCCATTATTCCGACGATGCCCAACGTTTCTGGAAGAAGAAAAGTTTTACACCATTCCTCTTTCGATTCTGGTTGATGTAAAACTTATTTTTCCTGGCATGTGTCTAGTTTCCGTGTGTTTTTGGCCCGAAAATTATTTTCTATTTCTCTCGGACTCACGGTGGGTTCACCTCGCCTTAAGAGGATGCTGGAGTAGATTTTTTACCGACATTGCTCGGTACAAACAGGCTATTCCGTAGTTTAGACCTCGCGTCGTTATAACGCTTCAGATATGCTTCAAATTTGACACAGATGTGATAACAATATAAACGGTTTGATGTTAATGCAGTTTGCAACAAAAAACTAACAGGAAATAGAAACGAAAAACGTATACCTGTAAATCATCGAAAATCAATATGCTGTAAGATATAATAATCGTTTTGGAAACTCAAGTGTCAAATCCGTAGCAGCGACAATTCCTTGAAGTTTTCAGAATATTGCAGAACCCGCGAAATGTCGATTATACAAATCTAAATCCGTAAAACATAGCGCCTAAACTATGGTCGCATCGTCAGATTGTTTTTGAGCCGATAAAGAAGATCAATATCGACTCAAAATGTACAATTTTTTCTATTTCCAGTTACATTTCCACCGCAAATCGCATCTACGCCGAATCGTTCATATTTCATATAATATCTCTGTCAAATATCAAGAATGTGTACCGACTTAACGACGTAAAGAGTAACCTACATAAAGGCTATTTCTATCGACCAATGTCGGTAAAAGAATCTACTTCAGCATCCCCTTAATAGTTTTTCAGATAATTTGGCATGAAAATCAAAGATTTTCATAATATTTAGAGAATTACTACGATATTTTCACAGAAATATTTTCACCAAGTCATGTAATTATTATCTGCGCGCATGGCGCGTGGATATTTTTCCCTAATAGTGATCAGATTTTTTTTGCCGGTCCAGCAACCACGGGAAGCATTTTCATTTTATTTTTCGTTTTCATTTTTTTATCATTCGTTTTTTGTTGTGTTGGCAGCTCTTTGCGCCTATCAAAACTCGTTTGCAGCCTATAGCGCATCGGTAGCACTTTGCGCCTCTCAAAATTCGTCTACAGCCTATAGCGCACTGGTAGCACTTTGCGCCTATCAAAACTTATTTGCAGCCAATAGCGCATCGGTAGCACTTTGCGCCTCTCAAAATTCGTTTGCAGCCAATAGCGCATCGGTAGCACTTTGCGCCTCTCAAAAATCGTCTGCAGCCTATAGCGCACTGGGAGCACTTTGCGCCTATCAAAATTTGTTTGCAGCCAATAGCGCATCGGTTGCACTTTGCGCCTCTCGAAATTCGTTTGCAGCTTATAGCGCATCAGTAGCACGATAAAACATTACTACGATAAAAACATTACTACGGCTATGACGTTTTATTTGAAACACTTGCGAGTTTAAAACTGACTGACAGCTGACAGCGCACGGGCAGCTTCTAACGCGTCCTTCCGAGTCGTGGACTATAAGGAAACTGTTACTTAAAACCTGTTATCAAGATGGCAGGTGTGAATCGGGAGTTCGCACAAAAGATCATGATTATTGAAGGTCATCGACTAAACGACGATCATATAGATGAATTTGGGCGTTTGTTAGCAGCAAATTCAGACTTCATGGCACCATCCGAGATATGGAAGATTCATTTTCCAGATCTAATAAGCAGTATACCGCACGACCAAACGCACATTCAGCTATTGTACAGCTCGAGCGATCTTACTGATCTAAAAGCACCTGGCGGTCATTGGGTTTGCAGTTACTATGATAAAAAGAAACTGTTTGTCTATGATTCCAGCATGTCTCCGTCGCAACGGTTGCACGAACATCACAGATTATTTCTCTCGAAATTGTATCCTCATCTGGATTTGACTAAGAAATCGAATGTTGTATTTCCACTCGTAGATCGCCAGCAGAATAATAAAGATTGCGGTGTATATGCCATCGCATACGCCGTATCGATTTTGTTCGGTTTAAAGCCGGAGAACGTCAGGTATGATAAGACAAAGATGCGTCGGCATTTGCTGGAGATGTTTGAATGCAGAAGAATCGAACATTCTCCTCGTCAATTGATAGACAACAACATCGTACCAACGTTACAAGTTGCAATCAACAGGCGAAAATCGAGCGTCAATCGAGCTCTGGTGAGGGCAAAGAGTCAAAATCAGGAAACAGAGTCTGCATCAGTAAGAGACGGCTATACTGGCGATTTCTTGACGGTCCCGTCCCGAAAAAAGACCCCACGCCCTGAGGGCCGTAATCATGGCGAAAAGAGTGGAGTAGTGACTGACACTGTTGTAGCGGTCCAGAATATAAATCGATTTTCTATATTAAATAAGTTTGACGAGAACACTAGCGATACGAAATGCACCCTCAAAGAAAGTGTAAGCAGTGTAGAAAGTCGCGTAAGTATTAATAAAGCAAAAAGAACTGCAAGCTCGAAAAGTATTCACGCTAACAAAGTTATCGTTGTTGATGGCGCCAGTGCACTCATATTAAATAAGCTTGACGAGAACACTAGCGATACGAAACGCACCTTCAAAGAAAGTGTAAGCAGTGTAGAAAGTCGCGTAAGTATAAATAAAGCAAAAACAACTGCAAACCCGAAAAGTATTCACGCTAAGAAAGTTATCGTTGTTGATGGCGCTAGTGCACTTAATAAAACAGATAAAACAGACAAACAACAAGTCCTTGGTAATGAATTACAGCAACATGTTAAGAATACCAAATTAACCGAAAAAAGAAAGTTCGTTACGATAGAGGCTTCTTACATATTCAACGATCGCCGCCGGTCGACAGCTGAACGACGGGCATATTAATGAATTTGTAACCTTGTTATCAAGATTTTCAGAATACAAATCGGTATGTACATACAGGTTTCAACAACTTCATAATGTGCCGTGTATTTTACCGTGTGAAAAACACATTCAGATGTTGTACAGCTGTGTCAAACACGACGGCATTGTAAATAATCATTGGATTTGCAGCTATTATAAAGAAGGGAAAATATATATTTACGACAGCATGCGATTTGATAAATTGCATCAGTTCCATGAAAAGTTTCTTCGTGCATTGCATCCATATATCGATCTACATGATAGCAAATCAGTACTTTTTCCACCAGTTGAGAAAGCATCTAATATTCATGATAGTGGTGTGTATGCGAACGCTTATGCTGTAGCTCTTACCAAACAATTACAACCCGAGCATGTAAGATTCGACGAGACAAAGATGCGTAGTCATTTAATTAATATGTTGCAGACGAACACGTTTAAAGAGTTTCCGTTTCAGTTTATTGAAACAAATACAAAACAGTCATTGAATATAACACAGTGTCAACCTGAGCATATGCACTATAAGAAACAACATTAACCAGCTGTGCAGCTTACGAGAATCAACAAAAGAAAGTTTATTCCTCAAAGTAGTCAAAACAGTAAAATATTAATACTTGATGACGAACTTGTATCTGATGATAGCATTATCAGTAAATCGGCATCTATAGTGCGCAAAGATATAATTAGTAGGTCTGCTAATATCGAGGTGTTACGCGATCGCCAGATGCAAATTGTCGTTTCTGGTGAAAGACTAAATGATGATCATATTAACGAGTTTGGAGATCTTTTAAGAATGTATTCCGGCTATAACCCAGCGCAAACGTATTTGCTTCAACGGCCTGAAAACATACCTTCTACTTCAGCAGTGAAAAAACATATTCAGATCTTGTATAGCTGCGCTTGTAATGGTAATAATCATCGCGATTGCAGAGGTAGACATTGGGTCTGTAGTTATTATGACACGGAAAAAATATACATTTACGATTCTCTCAGGACAAATAAATTGCACAAGCACCATGTTATCTTTTTGGAAAAACTACACCCACACATTAATTTAAGTGATAATAAATTGGTCGTATTTCCATCAGTTGACCAGCAGCGAAATGCCGTTGATTGTGGAGTATACGCGATTGCTTTTGCTGTGTCACTGTTCTATGGAATACAGCCAGAGACTGTAAGATACGATGAAACAAAAATGCGTCCTCATTTGTTAAATATGTTTCAAGAAAAACGGATCCGTCATTTCCCACGACAGGTAATTGATTTTGACGTAACACGTGCCTCACAAGTTTTACCGTCCAGTTCCATGAGTGAGGTCGAACCAAGTGTTCGTGATTCAAATTCAAATTCTTTCAATATCATTGAAGTACAGGGTAGCAAATGCGAAAAACAGCTTCTAGACATTGCTCCCTTGGCTGAAAATATGAATCACGTTGCTGACAAGAACTGCAATGTCACTGATACCACAGTGACCAATGGCAAGAGGAAATTTGTTTCTAAACCGCATTACAATGTCAATAAACTGAAGAATCGAACAAGAACCAATTTGATCGTTGGAACAAAAATTAAGAACAAATACAGGAAACTCAATAATAATTGTCTAAGAACAAAATATACAGCAGAAAAATACATCCGCGATATATCTGAAGCATTAACACGCGATGCATCGTCGCCTGTTTCGCCTATTACAAGCAGGTTGAAGGCCGACTGCATTCTCAAATGGTGTTTACATACAAGGGAAACGCTCGTTTCTGGATTAAAGAAAGTATTTAAGGATATCAAAGAAAAGTCTGAAGTGTGTGTGTCACGATTAGAGGACAATGCGACGCTTAATCTCTGTGATAACGTCGAAGCATTATGTGGACAACGCAGACATATTGCTTCGGCCGAAGCTTATTATGCAGAAACTGCTTACTATCCCCTGAATAGTACTGAACCTATCGTCATGAATTCTGAAGGCATAGTCACGAATATTTTACCTTTGTTAATAACTAATGATAAAAAAACCAAAACAAAGTCTTGGATTTGCAGCGATCTCTGTAAGACAAATGATCCTGAGGTTATAAATGATTTAGCGAATTTTCTTCGAAAACTATCAAATTGTACATTGCGAATACTAAATAGATTCTTATGCCGTGTACATATGTGCACGAATAAAATCAACATTAATAAATTTGGCCATTCTCACGGCTGTTATATAAACTCCAAATCATGCACTTCTGAATTCTTATCAATGGAAGTTTTAGCACCACATTTTCCAAAAATACGGTATATTAAAAGACTGTTTTACAGTTTAATGAGTTTTGACAAACGATTGACCGATTTGGATGAAGCTTTGAATAACAATGATATAACCAAACTATGCCACATTTCTGATCAAGCTCAAACGAAAGCACAAACTTGTGAACCGAAGACTGCAGAGATTAATTTGAATGAAGATGTGATACAAGCAAAGTATAACTATGCTTTTAGACTTTACACAAAACGAATCACTGATACCCCACGCAACAAATGTATTTCTTGTGAAAAGTTGTGTTGTGAGAGAAGCGGTAGTTTTATTGAACTTTCTAAAACCATGATCGGACCAATTTGGAACAATTTAATGGATCACGTTAAAAAACGCGACTTCGCACCGAAGGAATATAACTTTCTGTGTCGATACTGTCGAGATAAATTTCGTCAAAATACGATGCCTCCAACTTGTATTCTTAATAATCTTGATGTTCCAGCGCGGCCATTTGAAATAAGGTGTTTAAACGATTTCGAGCGCATCTTAATACAACGGGTCAAAGCGTTTCAAACTGTTCAAAAATTAGATCCTGTTTCAAAGAAAAATATGCCTCACTGGTGCAAGGTTCCAAAAGTCGTAGGAAGAACTTTCCATCTGCCGTTACCTTTGGAAGAAACGTTACAAAAGATATGTCCCCCAACTGAAGCAATTAATCGCAATCATGAATTATATATATTAGTTCGTAGCATACCAACAAAATCAAAGATAGTATGGGAAAGATTGGTAGATTTAAAGAAAGTGGGGAATGCGTCAAAATGGTTGAAATCGCATAATCCACTTTACCAAGAAATAATTTTGCCATCGTCTCATAAAGATTTATTACCTGATGATTTACCCGACGTAGAATTTCAGGACGTTACTCAAGTCCAATCTGGCTTAGTTACACAAATAACGAACGATAGCACAATTCCTGATGAAAAGGAAAATAAGCCCATTCTTGACATTAATGAACACAAAAAAGCTGCACTCTTGACGCAAATGTCGCAATCTGACTTATATTATGAACAGTTTACAATATATCTAATACACGAGAAACGGGTAAACAAAACTGCTACAGAGCTCTATCAAATGTTAAAGATTCATGATGTTCCTGTTGACAAGCGTCATAAAGATTTCGACGTAATGTGTTTTCCAGATTTATACCCTTACGGGATCAATGGGCAGTATGCCCAAAGATCAGTACGCCTTACTGATCATGAATTCATTAAAGCAAAGATGATGTCCGAACATCCTCATTTTCGTATGAATATACAATATATTTTTTATTTGTTGAACGACACCAATATACGGCAATTAAATGCTGGAATTTACAGTAAGATGAATGTAACTAATCCTCGTGAAAAGTATACTGCTGTTTCTTACTTAGAACAACTTAATAAAGATAAACTGGAATCCGATTTAACTACAATTTTCCGCAGATTGCGTAATTCGGAACAATATTGGACAATACCGAGAAACAACGTAAGATGCATGTCGCGTCATTACGGGCCTGCGACATGGTTCTTAACAATAAGTCCGAGTGAGTGGCAATGGCCCGACCTCATACAATATCTTCGTGATATACTTAAAAATCCAGAACACGCAAAAGTTAATGGTAGCGAACTTATTGCGGCTGATCCAGTTTCGGTTTCTAGATTTATCGACATAAAGTTCAAAGCCATGCTTGACTTTATTTTGTCACCCGATAATCCTATCGGAGAAGTTGAACATTACTTTTATCGACGAGAGTACCAGTCTAGGGGTGCACAACACTTTCACCTTATGATTTGGATCAAAGATGCCCCCATAATCGGCAAATCGACAACCGAAGAAATTGCATCATTTATTTTAACGTATGTGACATGCAGGATGCCAGATAAAAATGTTTCCCCGCAATTATATCAACGTGTAAATACTCATCAGCGGCACCGCCACAATGGTTACTGTTTACGAACTAAGAAAACCGAAACAGGTTTCACACGACGATGCAAGTTCGGACATCCGCGACCTCTCACGGACACAATAAAAATCAGAGATGTCGCTGTATCAATTGCAGGTAGACAGCGATTGAAAACAAAAAGCAGACTTCATGATTTGCCTCGCGGTTCAGATGAAGCCTCAATTAATGATTACAATCCAGCTATTCTTTGCGTCTGGGAAGGAAACATGGATATACAGTTTATTGGTGAGGTGTCGACCATTTTAACATCGTATGTAACCAAGTACCACACCAAAGCGGAAAAGTCTAATGCGTCAAACGTATTTAAAGTGCAAGATTCAACAAAAACAGTGCGATCCTGTCTTTGGAATATAGGAATGCGAGCGTTAAACAATAGAGAATGCGGTGCTCTTGAAGCTTCTGATACTCTTTTGGGTATGCCATTGCATGGAACTGACCCGTGGACGACCATAAGGTGGCTTGACGTCAATAAAATAAGAAACAGGAAATTAAAAACTCGCAAAGAAATTGAATTGTTGGACAAACAAAAATCTCACAAACAAAAATCTCACAAACAAAAATATCACAAACAAAAATCTCACAAACAAAAATTCCCTGTTATAATTTTTTCCAAAAAAATTGTTATAAAAATAAAGTTTCAAAAATATTAATCCGAATCAATATATTAGCCAAGTTAAACCCTTTGGTAGATGTTTAACAGACGTAGATCTTCAACAAACAAGACGTTTCTCAAAACAAACTTGGCGTGCCAGCGTTTTGCTTCCGTACATAGTCCATTGAAATAAGGATGGGACCACTATTGACTTCTACTCATTATTAGGATTCGGAGAGAGAGAGAGAGAGAGAGAGAGAGAGAGAGAGAGGGAGGGAGGGAGGGAGGGAGGGAGGGAGGGAGGGAGGGAGGGAGGGAGGGAGGGAGGGAGGGAGGGAGGGAGGGAGGGAGGGAGGGAGGGAGGGAGGGAGGGAGGGAGGGAGGGAGGGAGGGAGGGGAGTGTTGCAATTACACGAGCTGAGAAAAATTATTTCTGTCGAGTATTATACTACGAAAAATTATCGGATCATATTCAGAAGGATTATTGCATGCATTAGAACTGTCTGCTTTTGAAGTTTCGATAGCACCCGTTTATGTATAAAAGAAAACACGGACCTGGGCTCTAAAGATGACCGAATCTTTTTCATTTATCTTGCGACTATTACCACATCGAGTAAAGTAAACGTAGGTTCATAAATACCACGTAAAAAACCTTAAAGATACAATTTCAAGAGTATCAAAGCGGAAAATCACAGAAATGCTTTGAAATGGAGAGAAGACCAGCAGCACAGTTACATTCTGCTTAGGAAATTGTAGTATAGCTGCAAGCAAGCCGATTGCTTGTGTTTACAGGGATCCGACATTGTTCGGCGAGCTTATTGGGTCAAATAAATAACACTCTGAACTATGTAAAATTACTTTCTGTCCCGAACTTATTTCAATGGACTATGTACGGAAGCAAAACGCTGGCACGCCAAGTTTGTTTTGTAGAGAAACGTCTTCTTTGTTGAAGATCTACGTCTGTTAAACATCTACCAAAGGGTTTAACTTGGCTTAACTTGGGGTTAAGTTTGTTTTGTAGAGAAACGTCTTGTTTGTTGAAGATCTACGTCTGTTAAACATCTACCAAAGGGTTTAACTTGGCTAATATATTGATTCGGATTAATATTTTTGAAACTTTATTTTTATAACAATTTTTTTGGAAAAAAATTATAACAGGGAATTTATATTTGTGAGATTTTTGTTTGTGAGATTTTTTGTTTGTAAGATTTTTGTTTGTGAGATTTTTGTTTGTGAGATTTTTGTTTGTGAGATTTTTTGTTTGTGAGATTTTTGTTTGTGAGATTTTTGTTTGTGATATTTTTGTTTGTGAGAGTTTTTTTTGTGAGATTTTTTTTTGTGAGATTTTTTTTTGTGAGATTTTTTTTTGTGAGATTTTTTTTTGTGAGATTTTTTTTTGTGAGATTTTTTTTTTGTGAGATTTTTTTTGTGAGATTTTTTTTTGTGAGATTTTTGTTTGTGAGATTTTTTTTTGTGAGATTTTTGTTTGTGAGATATTTTTTTTGTGAGATTTTTTTGTGTGTTGAGTATTACACCGATTCCCCTATGGACGTTTTTGACGCACTAGCAACAATGTGCTCGCTTCGCTCGTACTCCATGATTTTCATTTATCTTTTCTTGTGACTAAGTAAAATATCTGCATGTTTGTAGAATGCCATATGAATCCGCGCTCTTTTAGGTTAGGTGTGTCCAGCTGAACTCTACGTGACTCTATTTCTGCTTCAGTGTTTCGAATATGTAATCAACTTTCGATGTGAAGAATGTATTCTATTCCACACAACTGTGAAGAATACAGCCGTTCAAAACGCGCGCGACACGTGATTCTGCAGCGGGTATGACAGTCCGAAATCGACTTTATATCGTAGCTGCTGCCGACCAATTAGAAAGCTTGAAAAATGGCTTCAGTTTTCGATATTTCAACTTTCGATGTGTCATGTCTTTTCTAAGATAGAAATATTTGCGTTTACAGCAAAAATAAGAAATTAATTCACTGCGGATATCACCAGTGCAGAAAATGAACTTCTTCCCAGATAGAAAAATGTCGGCAAGATGCCGACAGAAGTGCGGAACACAGCGCCACGCGGTGAGTCAAATAACGCGACATGTACTGCAGCATTAAGCTGCGCAGTGACGGCACGCCGAGGCGTCTCACTGCGACGCCACGTTGGCGCCAAAGATGTGGCATATTTGAACGCAACGTTTGCAGTTATATCGATGCACGCTTTGGAGGCAAATCGGGTGTTCGCGGTACCGCGTATATTGCGTAAATGTTACAGAACATGATGACAGTCCTTTAACGGCATAATTGATGCATGCTGTGCCGCTGCGTTGATTGAAAACAGCACCACACGTTGACGGCATCTTGACGGCAGAATCACTGCACGACGTGTCGCTCCGTTGGCGCAATTTCTTGAGCACGTGTCGATGGCATAAATGATAATAAAGGTGGCACGATTTGACGGCAAACTAACGGCATTTGAGTGGCACAATTTGACGCCAACATTACGGTATTGTAATGGCACGTTTTGACGGCAAAATTACGGCATTTGAGTGGCACAATTTGATGGCAACACTTCGACATTTTAACGGCACAGTTTTACGGCAACATTGCGGTATTTTAATGGGTCGGTTTGTCGGCAAACTAACGGCATTTGAGAGGCACAACTTGACGGCAACATTACGGTATTGTAATGGCACGTTTTGACGGCAAAATTACGGCATTTGAGTGGCACAATTTGACGGCAACACTACGGCATTTCAACGGCACTGTTTTACGGCAACATTGCGGTATTTTAATGGGTCGATTTGACGGCAACACTTCGACATTTTAACGGCACAGTTTTACGGCAACATTGCGGTATTTTAATGGGTCGGTTTGTCGGCAAACTTAAGGCATTTGAGAGGCACAAATTGACGGCAACATTACGGTATTTGATTGGCACGTTTTGACGGCAAAATTACGACATTTGAGTGGCACAATTTGACGGCAACACTACGGCATTTCAACGGCACTGTTTTACGGCAACATTGCGGTATTTTAATGGGTCGATTTGACGGCAAACTAACGGCATTTGAGAGGCACAACATTACGGTATTTGAATGGCACAATTTCACGGAAAAATGACGTCATTTGAATAGCACAATTTTGCAGCAACACGACGGCATTTTAATGGCAAACTAACGGCATTTGAATGCCACCATTTGACGGCAATATTACGGTATTTGAGTGGAACAATTTGACGGCATTTCAATGGCACGATTTAATGGCAAAATGACGGCATTCTGACGACACGGTTTGCCGTCATATTGCCAGTAGTTTTGGCGACCGCTGTGACGACGCGATTGTCAATAGATTGCCAAACGCGATGTCGGAAGTTAATTTTTTTCTTCTTCTTACTATCGCCGTAGTTTTGTCAATAACGCGAGGAATAATCATATAGCAGGTAAGTACGTAAAAAATCATTTATTATTGAAACAATTCAGAATATTCCTAGATAATTCGATTATTTCTTTGAGCTTATTGCATAATTTCCTTTAAAACATGCGCGATGATGTACCGTTGTGCGATTTGATGAATGTGCGTATGAAATACAAGGATCCAAGCTACGCGACATTGACAAACGCTCTCAGTTACCCGTATGCCAATGCCCCGAAAGCTTGAATGCCTTAAATCGCACACGCGACTGTTGGACCTCCGGTTTAAAGTGGAATCCGAACCACTCATTCGCATAGCACACACCACGATAACACGTACTTAAGATACTTCATACTTAAGATACTTCATACTTAAAATAATGCATACATAAATATAATCATTCAACATAATTATTCGATTAGGATGACAGACAATACCCTGTTCATCCTAATCGATAACGCACGGGTGAGTCAGCAAATTGACTACTTAAGGGCATGTGAAACATGTACCACGTGACACTGCGAGACGTGAAAATTTGTCGTAATTACCGACAATTCTTTCGGAAGTGCGTTTTGCTTATTTATTACTTCCAAATCGTAATTGGAATGCATGTATCATGTGTGATTTTTAATTATCTAGTGCGTGAATTAGTCGCTTTTCTCAGTTTTTGTCGAAAAATAGAAAAAAATGGAATTTTTCATTACAGATTTCTCTGCCGGTAATTGATCTGTAATTTTTGTTTTCGAAAATCAAAATTCTGACTAATTCACGCACGAAGTTCACATTACCGGCGTCTGTATTTCAATTTTCGATTCGATCTGTTCATAATTCGCGAAAAACGGCACTTCCGAACTTTTGAGGTGCAAAGTCGGTATATCACATTCCCTTAAGGGGGCATTCGGTTTTTTGTCGCTGAAATAAGCGTTTTTCTTGCGAGTTTCAAAAAATGATATTACGCAATGAGTTTCTTTTAAATTCTCAGCGTATACTAAATAACATTTCGTGTGTTCAAAATAATTCTGCGTTTCATGAAAAATTTTGCTCGCTGCTCCCCCGTCGACCGTAACGTTGCGGGGAATTTCGCGGTTGTTGGCTTGCGCGAATTCTTCAATTATCGTCATCAGAAACAAAATAAATCAAACGGAATTTTACTTCGTACTCATGTGGTCATTGTTTTATGAACCAGCAGAAACCAAATTTTTGTACGAAATTGTCAAATGAACCAAATGTTAAATAAAACGCTTGTTTCAGGGGGGAAAAAACGGTATCTCCCATTTAATGACAAATGCTATTTGAATCGCAAAAAATCACATATTATACAGCCAATTATTAGACAGCCAACATTATCACAGCGAAGTAGTTAAAATGTTATCACCATTTCACGTGCAGGTTTTTCTACTAACACGGAACGAGTTAATTTTAAACGAAAAAATTAAACAAACTGAAAATGGCAGTAAAGCTTTTCCGAAAATTATTATTTTTTCAATGAAAATTCGAAAATCGAAAGGATACATTAATTTTACGATCAAAAAGGCTCAGCCGCAGTACGTTCAGCCGTGTCGAACCAATACATTTTTAAGAAAAATAATTTTTTAAATTAATAAAAATTGGAACAAAAATTTGATCTAAAAAAAACACGACATAAAAAGAAATACAATATAAATAAAAGTCTTTTCAACGCGATCCTAGTGTCAGAAGAAAAAACCCGTTATACCGATTTTACACTTCTGCTTCATCGTCGTCGAGACGTCTCCTTTGATGATCCTGCAAATCGGGCTCCAACTCTTCCGGATCACCATCCCGTGGCCTGCGGATGCGTTGCCGTTGCGCTGCATTTCGGTTCCTCTGTTTGCACGACTTCAATGCATTGGTCATGCTTTCCGTGAACGCCCGCATCGTCGGTTCCGAGAACGCCTTGTTCTTTGCCGCAGCCGCTGCGAGATGAAATCAGACACGTAAATAAAAAATAAAAAAACGTACATTGGAAATATAAGAACAACTGGGGACAATGACCCGCGCGATCGGTGGTCATGTACGAGGATCAAGTCCTGATGATAAAAACATATAACGTACCATACATGGCTTTCGCCAGCTTTGTGTCCTGCAACTTCAAGGTCCCCTGTTCACGACTCTGCCACGTCAAGGGTGGCGACAACGAATCGACGATGGCGTGTTTGACTATTATGTTGGTCGTTTCGGTGAGGTTGTAGCCTCCCAATTCGGCCAGATATTTGATCTGTGAACAATATTAAGACGCGTTAAGGCGAACAATCTCCGTCGTTTGCATAAATGTATTAAGCCAACGGTACTTACGACTTTTCGGTACTCCTCGTTGTCGATGATTTCGAAGTCATCGATGTCCTGTCGCGTTTTCATCGGCAAGCAGTCGGGCTTCGTCGGAAAATCTTGATCCCGTTCCACGAACTCGGCAAGACGGTCGATGCGTCGGTTTATCTGGCTGCGAATATGAGAAGGAAGCTTTGTTATTTGAGGTAGTAAAAGCGGACAGTACGACCCAAATTGAGATTCAAAGAGAGCTTTGCCGAACACTCGTCCGATGGAATAGAAATGTGAAAAAATCAAGCATACGTAAGGTGTAACAAAATTCAGGTTAACCTGGTCATCCTATTCCATCGAGAAGTGTTCGCAATTCTCGCTCAGTTCATTCGGAATCTCACTTTGGGCAAAAAAAAACCGTCATGTACGCACCAAAATTCGTTCACGCAAAGTTCGCGATGATCTCTGAAAAATAACACACATGAGTCGCTAGTTTATATAAAGGCCTTTCAGGCGACGGAAGACCAGCTGGTGTTCACGACGGTAAATCATCAACAAAACGAAGCGTTGAAGGGATCATCAGCGGATCATTATGAACAACATGTATATTGATAAGTAAGCGTACCTTTGGTTGTCCCGAATGGTTTGGAGCAGTTGCACGATTAAATCGGAATTACTCGGTGGATTGTACGGATTTCCCCCGTGTCCGAGGCCATTTTCCGGCTGCCAGTACCCTCTGGGGATAAAATTCTGCGGATCCGCTTGCCGACGTTGCTCAGCCTCCAGGCGATTTTGATCTCCTCGCCGACGTTGCTTTGCCTCCAGGCGGTTTTGATCGGCTTGCCGACGTTGCTCAGCCTCCAGGCGATTTTGATCTGCTTGCCGACGATGCTCGGTCTCCAGACGGTGTTGCTCGGCTTGCTCTTCTCGCCGACGTTGCTCTGCCTCCAGGCGGTCTAGATCTGCTTGCCGACGTTTCTAAGCCTCCAGTTGTTCCGCCTCGACGTGACAACGTCTCTCAGCCTCCAGATGGTGTTGCTCGGCTTGCTCTGCTAGCCGACGTTTTTCAGCCTCCTGTTGTTCTCGCTCCATGTACCAACGATTCTCAGTCTCACGACGGTGTTGCTCTGCTTGCTGACGTTTCTCAGCCTCCAGCTGGTCTTGCTCTGCCTGCCAATGTTCCCCTGTGTTCACCTGGTCTTTCTCCCCTTGACGCTCTTTTTCCGTTTTCTCGTGCTCTGCCTGTCGACGTTCCACTTCCTCCAGCGCTGTTGTGTCAAGATCAAAGATCTCCAAAACTGGCAGATGCGACATATCATGTCTATTTTGGCCAGAAATCGACTCTGGATATTGCTCGGCGTGCGTGTGCGGCACCGAATACAGCTGTAAAGCAATATTTCAACAAATTGTTGGAAAATTACTTTATGTTTGATTCGGGCACTCGAACATGTGTTGACGAAGGAAGATACGAATCATTTCGAATTCCGTCGAAAACCGTTCGCAGAGCGGCCATGCTCTCGGTCATCGTGGAAGTCGGACGGCGCCCCCGAATCGAATCGTTTTCATCGGAAGATGTACTGAATTGCGAATAATATTGGAGCCTCGGCGGTGGTCCTGCTGTTCTCTTCGGCCGTTGGGACATGTTTACTAAAACTCGGCGAATTATTTACAAAAAAAACCACGGATACCGGTCGCGTTCGTTTAGAGAACGTTCTCGACGAAAGTGCTTCAATAATCGACCTCGCACGACATGATTGCTACTGCAAATACATCGCTGACGAGTTGCTCCCGACCATTCTCGTCGAGGCGATGCGACTGCCAATAGGGCATCAGATGGCACTTGTTCGTTACATCATCGAAACTGACAACCGAGAGATCCTGCCGCAGTGCTGAGCACTTGTAGTACCCGACCGACGACGATGGCAAGCCATCATTGTAAAGTGCTTCGATGCGATCGAATTTCTTTACGATCAAAAACACTCCAGCGCGACTTGTAATTACATTAGCGACTATGCATATCGATGAATCTTTCAAAATGGAGCAGTTGTCCCGTTTTCCCGTAGTGAGCACGAATTTGCGACTCTTCAGTCGACGATACTGCTCCACCACGTCGGCAGCGAGGTCCGTTGTGAGAGGCCCTTCGCTGTGCTTCTCAAGAGCAACAGTGTCGCAGTTACCGCGCCGAGGTCGAACAGCAGACCGCTGAGCAACTTCAGCGCGTCTATTCGCGATTTGCTGCAAATGCGCATCTGGCTTTCTGCAATAACGCCGAAAGATTTTCATGTTGTTTTCGTAAGGGAAGGCCGAAAACGAATCTACCGGACCCAACAGCTTGACATCTTCGACGAGATGCAGCAGACCGTGGACGTTGTAACTAACGAACGACTTTCCATACAAATTCTGACTTTGCTCCACGAAAATGCGGAGTGCAGATTCTGCATAAGACAATTGAATGGCCGATGGTCGTGGGGACGCTAAAATGCGCATAGCCACGTGGAGTAGCAGGAAGTGATGCCAATGATCATCGGCGAGAATACCAATCAGGACTGCCGGTCCTGTGTACAGTAAAAACTGCCGGAACTCGGTAGCTTTATAACGAGGATAATACTTAAGTTCTCGGGGTGGACGTGCAAATTCCCTTGGATAGCAACGCGTCAGGTGAACGAGTCTCATCGAGACCAAGTTTATATCATGCGCGCAGAGCCGACTTTCGTTGGAAAATTTGCCATCTATCCACGCGGAGAAAAGACGCTTAACAGCCCCGAGATTCACAAGGTGCATGTACTCGAATGGCACTTGAGAAACCATGCCGATCGGAAGAAGCGGCAACGGACTTGGACCTTCCTTGTGGTGATCGTCATCCTCCTGTCTGCAGTACTCTTCGTCCGTCCGAGGAACGAGATCTACCTCACTCAAGGTCATACGTCTCTCGATGTACTCACCTGCGATATGACATTTGGAGCATGGATTCTGCGAAGTATGGCCCATATGGTTCAGTAGGAATGCTCGCGCTGGAGCATCGGCAATAACGGATCTGAAGGTAAACCTAATTCTCGACCCGCGGTAGAATTAGGTTTACCTAATTCATCCGCGCTACGCCTCCATCGCGTATCAGTATGTTAGCTTCTTCGATGAAAGATTCGAAAAAAACCATCGCGCTGTCTGGTTTTTTGTTTCCTCGATATATACCAATGACTTCGGTCGGGCTGTTACGTACGTTCGCGATTCTACATTGGATTGGCCATATTTGATTATTACCCGAATTGTCAAGGTTAGCTCCGTCCGTACTTACATCAACTTCGAGATTGTCAGGAATGTTATCGTCAGAGCAACGATCCAAAATAGACACTAGAGCTGCCTGAAACCCAAGATGCAAATATTTCCCGGGTGGAACGTCCAACAGTGCTGCGGCTTCTCGGGGAGTGCCCAACAAAGTCTTCGCAGACTTGGGAAGATAGGCAAAGCACGAATGCGAGCGAAGGATATGAAGAAGTCCATCGCAAGCAACGCCACTTATGGAATTCTCAACGGCCCAAGATGCGAGCTCTTCACGAAAACACGGACCTTCATCTGCTACACCCGATATCGATTGCCAACTGGACTGACTGGATTCACTCAAGCGATCGCTCGAGATGTCATCGGAAGAATCATTAATTATTGCATCGCCGAGGGGATCGGTTGAAAAAAAAATCGACAGGCACTTGAACGTTCACTGCAACCGGTACATCGGCAACAGGAGGAGGTAGAGGAATGTAATTCCAAGAGATCGGTTCATTTTCCACCGTAACTTAGTGCGGTAATATCGAAAATACTGATTCTTGCCTCGACGGCGGACAATTCCGCAGTTCGCGAAGAATGGCACTGCGTTGACGACGCGTCAGTTCACTCAAAGGTTTTCTACCGTGCGAATTTTTCAAACGATAAGGCATCTCGAAATAGGAAATTAATTTCACGCGCTTGAGGTAAGTATAACTGCAAAGTGAGGGTGAGGACTATGTAATAAATCCGCGCAGTAAAGATTCGAATTAGATGAAATAAATTCGTACCGACAAATCAATCTTCTGAGACCGAATATGTTTAAAGCCAACTGTACCGCGCAGCATCCTTCATGGAACTTTTACGAATTATTCAGAAGTTAAGAAGAAGAGCGTTCGGAAGAATCGGAATATATCGAAATAAAGTTAACGCCGGGAACACAAAAAGGCTCCGACAGCCTCTGCGATAAGACACAATTCTCAGCGCTTCCAGTGGAGAAAAGTGTAGACCATTACGCGTCGTAAAAATGTGCTAAACAATGCACAATGCGTTATATAAATAAGTTTACGAAATGATAACATGCACTATTCAAAGAGATTCGTCGTTGTCAAAGATCCACTGACCAATCAATCCTCCAGCGTACGTCTCGTACCTGTCTTCGAAGGCAACTCGTCGGCGACGATGACCGATACTTACCGGAATCGCCCTGCTGAATTAATTCTCGTAGAAAAATAATAGCCAACTGCAAATCTGTCAAGAAAAAGTCTGAAGCGAATAAAAAATAAGTACGCGAAAGAAAGTGTTAAAAGCAAGATCGCTGTGTGATAATAAATTATGCTACGAGAGAGGGACGTGCGTGATTTTTGCCAAGCGTGAAATATGTTGGCCAAGCAAAGCTGGGACAGCAATTGCACGTGGTCAAAATCACGCTCCCTCTCTCGTAGCACAAAATATCGATTCACGAATTTTTCTGTGAAAAAAAAAAACGGACCGTCCATTTCCTACTTATGAAAAACAGCACATTACGCGGTTATCGCGACGCACCCCAGGCCCGGGCTTGTATTCCGATCGATCAAAAGTCTCTTAATTCGGATGGGAGGTATGCGCGTGGTTTACAGCGCCAAACAGCGACGAAAAATTTATGAAAACTAAATTATTCCTCGTACAAAAATAATAGCCAACTGCAAATCTGTCAAGAAAAAGTCAGACGCGAATAAAACATAAGTACGCGAAAGAAAGTGTTAAAAGCAAGATCGCTGTGTGATAATAAATTATGCTACGAGAGTGGGACGTGCGTGATTTTTGCCAAGCGTGAAATATGTTGGCCGAGCAAAGCTGGGACAGCAATTGCACGTGGTCAAAATCACGCTCCCTCTCTCGGAGCACAAAATATCGATTCACCGATTTTTCTGTGAAAAAAAAAACGGACCGTCCATTTCCTACTTATCAAGAATAGCACATTACGCGGTTATCGCGACGCACCGTAGGCGCGGGCTTGTATTCCGATCGATCAAAAGTCTCTTAATTCGGATAGGAGGTATGCGCGTGGTTTACAGCGCCAAACAGCGACGAAAAATGTATGAAAACTAAATTATTTCTTGTAGAAAAATAATAGGTAACTGCAAATCTGTCAAGAAAAAGTCTGACGCCAATGAAAAATAAGTACGCGAAAGAAAGTGTTGAAAGCAAGATCGGAGTGTGATAATAAATTATACTACGAGAGAGGGACGTGCGTGATTTTTACCAAGCGTGAAATATGTTGGCCGAGCAAAGCTGGGACAGCAATTGCACGTGGTCAAAATCACGCTCCCTCTCTCGTAGCACAAAATATCGATTCACCAATTTTTCTGTGAAAAAAAAAACGGACCGTCCATTTCCTACTTATGAAAAACAGCAAATTACGCGGTTATCGCGACGCACCCCAGGCCCGGGCTTGTATTCCGATCGATCAAAAGTCTCTTAATTCGGATGGGAGGTATGCGCGTGGTTTACAGCGCCAAAGAGCGACGAAAAATTTATGAAAACTAAATTATTTGGTGTAGAAAAATAATAGCCAACTGCAAATCTGTCAAGAAAAAGTCTGACGCGAATAAAAAATAAGTACCCGAAAGAAAGTGTTGAAAGCAAGATCGCTGTGTGATAATAAATTATGCTACGAGAGAGGGACGTGCGTGATTTTTACCAAGCGTTAAATATGTTGGCCGAGCAAAGCTGGGACAGCAATTGCACGTGGTCAAAATCACGCTCCCTCTTTCGTAGCACAAAATATATATTCACCGATTTTTCTGTGAAAAAAAAAACGGACCGTTCATTTCCTACTTATCAAGAACAGCACATTACGCGGTTATCGCGACGCACCGCAGGCGCGGGCTTGTATTCCGATCGATCAAAAGTCTCTTAATTCGGATACTAGGTATGCGCGTGGTTTACAGCGCCAAACAGCGACGACAAATTTATGAAAACTAAATTATTTCTTGTAGAAAAATAATAGCCAACTGCAAATCTGTCAAGAAAAAGTCTGACGCGAATAAAAAATAAGTACGCGAAAGAAAGTGTTGAAAGCGAGATCGCTGTGTGATAATAAATTATGCTACGAGAGAGGGACGTGCGTGATTTTTGCCAAGCGTGAAATCTGTTGGCCGAGCAAAGCTGGGACAGCAATTGCACGTGGTCAAAATCATGCTCCCTCTCTCGTAGCACAAAATATCGATTCACCAATTTTTCTGTGAAAAAAAAAAAAAAAACGGACCGTCCATTTCCTACTTATGAAAAACAGCAAATTACGCGGTTATCGCGACGCACCCCAGGCCCGGGCTTGTATTCCGATCGATCAAAAGTCTCTTAATTCGGATGGGAGGTATGCGCGTGGTTTACAGCGCCAAACAGCGATGAAAAATTTATGAAAACTAAATTATTTCTTGTAGAAAAATAATAGCCAACTGCAAATCTGTCAAGAAAAAGTCTGACGCGAATAAGAAATAAGTACGCGGAAGAAAGTGTTGAAAGCAAGATCGCTGTGTGATAATAAATTACGCTACGAGAGAGGGACGTGCGTGATTTTTGCCAAGCGTGAAATATGTTGGCCGAGCAAAGCTGGGACAGCAATTGCACGTTGTCAAAATCACGCTCCCTCTCTCGTAGCACAAAATATCGATTCACCGATTTTTTTGTGAAAAAAAAAAATGGACCGTCCATTTCCTACTTATCAAAAACAGCACATTACGCGGTTATCGCGACGCACCCCAGGCCCGGGCTTGTATTCCGATCGATCAAATGTCTCTTAATTCGGATGGGAGGTATGCGCGTGGTTTACAGCGCCAAACAGCGACGAAAAATTTATGAAAACTAAATTATTCCTCGTACAAAAATAATAGCCAACTACAAATCTGTCAAGAAAAAGTCTGCCGCGAATATAACATAAGTACGCGAAAGAAAGTGTTAAAAGCAAGATCGCTGTGTGATAATAAATTATGCTACGAGAGAGGGACGTGCGTGATTTTTGCCAAGCGTGAAATATGTTGGCCGAGCAAAGCTGGGACAGCAATTGCACGTGGTCAAAATCACGCTCTCTCTCTCTCGTAGCACAAAATATCGATTCACCGATTTTTCTGTGAAAAAAAAACGGACCGTCCATTTCCTACTTATGAAAAACAGCACATTACGCGGTTATCGCGACGCACCCCAGGAACGGGCTTGTATTCCGATCGATCAAAAGTCTCTTAATTCGGTTGGGAGGTATGGGCGTGGTTTACAGCGCCAAACAGCGACGAAAAATTTATGAAAACTAAATTATTCCTCGTACAAAAATAATAGCCAACTGCAAATCTGTCAAGAAAAAGTCTGACGCGAATAAAACATAAGTACGCGAAAGAAAGATTTAAAAGCAAGATCGCTGTGTGATAATAAATTATGCTACGAGAGAGGGACGTGCGTGATTTTTGCCAAGCGTGAAATATGTTGGCCGAGCAAAGCTGGGACAGCAATTGCACGTGGTCAAAATCACGCTCCCTCTCTCGTAGCACAAAATATCGATTCACGAATTTTTCTGTGAAAAAAAAAAACGGACCGTCCATTTCCTACTTATCAAGAACAGCACATTACGCGGTTATCGCGACGCACCGCAGGCGCGGGCTTGTATTCCGATCGATCAAAAGTCTCTTAATTCGGATACTAGGTATGCGCGTGGTTTACAGCGCCAAACAGCGACGAAAAATGTATGAAAACTAAATTATTTCTTGTAGAAAAATAATAGCCAACTGCAAATCTGTCAAGAAAAAGTCTGACGCGAATAAAAAATAAGTACGCGAAAGAAAGTGTTGAAAGCGAGATCGCTGTGTGATAATAAATTATGCTACGAGAGAGGGACGTGCGTGATTTTTGCCAAGCGTGAAATATGTTGGCCAAGCAAAGCTGGGACAGCAATTGCACGTGGTCAAAATCACGCTCCCTCTCTCGTAGCACAAAATATCGATTCACGAATTTTTCTGTGAAAAAAAAAAACGGACCGTCCATTTCCTACTTATGAAAAACAGCACATTACGCGGTTATCGCGACGCACCCCAGGCCCGGGCTTGTATTCCGATCGATCAAAAGTCTCTTAATTCGGATGGGAGGTATGCGCGTGGTTTACAGCGCCAAACAGCGACGAAAAATTTATGAAAACTAAATTATTCCTCGTACAAAAATAATAGCCAACTGCAAATCTGTCAAGAAAAAGTCAGACGCGAATAAAACATAAGTACGCGAAAGAAAGTGTTAAAAGCAAGATCGCTGTGTGATAATAAATTATGCTACGAGAGTGGGACGTGCGTGATTTTTGCCAAGCGTGAAATATGTTGGCCGAGCAAAGCTGGGACAGCAATTGCACGTGGTCAAAATCACGCTCCCTCTCTCGGAGCACAAAATATCGATTCACCGATTTTTCTGTGAAAAAAAAAAACGGACCGTCCATTTCCTACTTATCAAGAACAGCACATTACGCGGTTATCGCGACGCACCGTAGGCGCGGGCTTGTATTCCGATCGATCAAAAGTCTCTTAATTCGGATAGGAGGTATGCGCGTGGTTTACAGCGCCAAACAGCGACGAAAAATGTATGAAAACTAAATTATTTCTTGTAGAAAAATAATAGGTAACTGCAAATCTGTCAAGAAAAAGTCTGACGCCAATGAAAAATAAGTACGCGAAAGAAAGTGTTGAAAGCAAGATCGGAGTGTGATAATAAATTATACTACGAGAGAGGGACGTGCGTGATTTTTACCAAGCGTGAAATATGTTGGCCGAGCAAAGCTTTGACAGCAATTGCACGTGGTCAAAATCACGCTCCCTCTCTCGTAGCACAAAATATCGATTCACCAATTTTTCTGTGAAAAAAAAAAAAAAAAAAAACGGACCGTCCATTTCCTACTTATGAAAAACAGCAAATTACGCGGTTATCGCGACGCACCCCAGGCCCGGGCTTGTATTCCGATCGATCAAAAGTCTCTTAATTCGGATGGGAGGTATGCGCGTGGTTTACAGCGCCAAACAGCGATGAAAAATGTATGAAAACTAAATTATTTCTTGTAGAAAAATAATAGCCAACTGCAAATCTGTCAAGAAAAAGTCTGACGCGAATAAGAAATAAGTACGCGGAAGAAAGTGTTGAAAGCAAGATCGCTGTGTGATAATAAATTACGCTACGAGAGAGGGACGTGCGTGATTTTTACCAAGCGTGAAATATGTTGGCCGAGCAAAGCTGGGACAGCAATTGCACGTTGTCAAAATCACGCTCCCTCTCTCGTAGCACAAAATATCGATTCACCGATTTTTTTGTGAAAAAAAAAAACGGACCGTCCATTTCCTACTTATGAAAAACAGCAAATTACGCGGTTATCGCGACGCACCCCAGGCCCGGGCTTGTATTCCGATCGATCAAAAGTCTCTTAATTCGGATGGGAGGTATGCGCGTGGTTTACAGCGCCAAACAGCGATGAAAAATTTATGAAAACTAAATTATTTCTTGTAGAAAAATAATAGCCAACTGCAAATCTGTCAAGAAAAAGTCTGACGCGAATAAGAAATAAGTACGCGGAAGAAAGTGTTGAAAGCAAGATCGCTGTGTGATAATAAATTACGCTACGAGAGAGGGACGTGCGTGATTTTTGCCAAGCGTGAAATATGTTGGCCGAGCAAAGCTGGGACAGCAATTGCACGTTGTCAAAATCACGCTCCCTCTCTCGTAGCACAAAATATCGATTCACCGATTTTTTTGTGAAAAAAAAAAATGGACCGTCCATTTCCTACTTATCAAAAACAGCACATTACGCGGTTATCGCGACGCACCCCAGGCCCGGGCTTGTATTCCGATCGATCAAATGTCTCTTAATTCGGATGGGAGGTATGCGCGTGGTTTACAGCGCCAAACAGCGACGAAAAATTTATGAAAACTAAATTATTCCTCGTACAAAAATAATAGCCAACTACAAATCTGTCAAGAAAAAGTCTGCCGCGAATATAACATAAGTACGCGAAAGAAAGTGTTAAAAGCAAGATCGCTGTGTGATAATAAATTATGCTACGAGAGAGGGACGTGCGTGATTTTTGCCAAGCGTGAAATATGTTGGCCGAGCAAAGCTGGGACAGCAATTGCACGTGGTCAAAATCACGCTCTCTCTCTCTCGTAGCACAAAATATCGATTCACCGATTTTTCTGTGAAAAAAAAACGGACCGTCCATTTCCTACTTATGAAAAACAGCACATTACGCGGTTATCGCGACGCACCCCAGGAACGGGCTTGTATTCCGATCGATCAAAAGTCTCTTAATTCGGTTGGGAGGTATGGGCGTGGTTTACAGCGCCAAACAGCGACGAAAAATTTATGAAAACTAAATTATTCCTCGTACAAAAATAATAGCCAACTGCAAATCTGTCAAGAAAAAGTCTGACGCGAATAAAACATAAGTACGCGAAAGAAAGATTTAAAAGCAAGATCGCTGTGTGATAATAAATTATGCTACGAGAGAGGGACGTGCGTGATTTTTGCCAAGCGTGAAATATGTTGGCCGAGCAAAGCTGGGACAGCAATTGCACGTGGTCAAAATCACGCTCCCTCTCTCGTAGCACAAAATATCGATTCACGAATTTTTCTGTGAAAAAAAAAAACGGACCGTCCATTTCCTACTTATCAAGAACAGCACATTACGCGGTTATCGCGACGCACCGCAGGCGCGGGCTTGTATTCCGATCGATCAAAAGTCTCTTAATTCGGATACTAGGTATGCGCGTGGTTTACAGCGCCAAACAGCGACGAAAAATGTATGAAAACTAAATTATTTCTTGTAGAAAAATAATAGCCAACTGCAAATCTGTCAAGAAAAAGTCTGACGCGAATAAAAAATAAGTACGCGAAAGAAAGTGTTGAAAGCGAGATCGCTGTGTGATAATAAATTATGCTACGAGAGAGGGACGTGCGTGATTTTTGCCAAGCGTGAAATATGTTGGCCAAGCAAAGCTGGGACAGCAATTGCACGTGGTCAAAATCACGCTCCCTCTCTCGTAGCACAAAATATCGATTCACGAATTTTTCTGTGAAAAAAAAAAACGGACCGTCCATTTCCTACTTATGAAAAACAGCACATTACGCGGTTATCGCGACGCACCCCAGGCCCGGGCTTGTATTCCGATCGATCAAAAGTCTCTTAATTCGGATGGGAGGTATGCGCGTGGTTTACAGCGCCAAACAGCGACGAAAAATTTATGAAAACTAAATTATTCCTCGTACAAAAATAATAGCCAACTGCAAATCTGTCAAGAAAAAGTCAGACGCGAATAAAACATAAGTACGCGAAAGAAAGTGTTAAAAGCAAGATCGCTGTGTGATAATAAATTATGCTACGAGAGTGGGACGTGCGTGATTTTTGCCAAGCGTGAAATATGTTGGCCGAGCAAAGCTGGGACAGCAATTGCACGTGGTCAAAATCACGCTCCCTCTCTCGGAGCACAAAATATCGATTCACCGATTTTTCTGTGAAAAAAAAAAACGGACCGTCCATTTCCTACTTATCAAGAACAGCACATTACGCGGTTATCGCGACGCACCGTAGGCGCGGGCTTGTATTCCGATCGATCAAAAGTCTCTTAATTCGGATAGGAGGTATGCGCGTGGTTTACAGCGCCAAACAGCGACGAAAAATGTATGAAAACTAAATTATTTCTTGTAGAAAAATAATAGGTAACTGCAAATCTGTCAAGAAAAAGTCTGACGCCAATGAAAAATAAGTACGCGAAAGAAAGTGTTGAAAGCAAGATCGGAGTGTGATAATAAATTATACTACGAGAGAGGGACGTGCGTGATTTTTACCAAGCGTGAAATATGTTGGCCGAGCAAAGCTTTGACAGCAATTGCACGTGGTCAAAATCACGCTCCCTCTCTCGTAGCACAAAATATCGATTCACCAATTTTTCTGTGAAAAAAAAAAAAAAAAAAAACGGACCGTCCATTTCCTACTTATGAAAAACAGCAAATTACGCGGTTATCGCGACGCACCCCAGGCCCGGGCTTGTATTCCGATCGATCAAAAGTCTCTTAATTCGGATGGGAGGTATGCGCGTGGTTTACAGCGCCAAACAGCGATGAAAAATGTATGAAAACTAAATTATTTCTTGTAGAAAAATAATAGCCAACTGCAAATCTGTCAAGAAAAAGTCTGACGCGAATAAGAAATAAGTACGCGGAAGAAAGTGTTGAAAGCAAGATCGCTGTGTGATAATAAATTACGCTACGAGAGAGGGACGTGCGTGATTTTTACCAAGCGTGAAATATGTTGGCCGAGCAAAGCTGGGACAGCAATTGCACGTTGTCAAAATCACGCTCCCTCTCTCGTAGCACAAAATATCGATTCACCGATTTTTTTGTGAAAAAAAAAAACGGACCGTCCATTTCCTACTTATGAAAAACAGCAAATTACGCGGTTATCGCGACGCACCCCAGGCCCGGGCTTGTATTCCGATCGATCAAAAGTCTCTTAATTCGGATGGGAGGTATGCGCGTGGTTTACAGCGCCAAACAGCGATGAAAAATTTATGAAAACTAAATTATTTCTTGTAGAAAAATAATAGCCAACTGCAAATCTGTCAAGAAAAAGTCTGACGCGAATAAGAAATAAGTACGCGGAAGAAAGTGTTGAAAGCAAGATCGCTGTGTGATAATAAATTACGCTACGAGAGAGGGACGTGCGTGATTTTTGCCAAGCGTGAAATATGTTGGCCGAGCAAAGCTGGGACAGCAATTGCACGTTGTCAAAATCACGCTCCCTCTCTCGTAGCACAAAATATCGATTCACCGATTTTTTTGTGAAAAAAAAAAATGGACCGTCCATTTCCTACTTATCAAAAACAGCACATTACGCGGTTATCGCGACGCACCCCAGGCCCGGGCTTGTATTCCGATCGATCAAATGTCTCTTAATTCGGATGGGAGGTATGCGCGTGGTTTACAGCGCCAAACAGCGACGAAAAATTTATGAAAACTAAATTATTCCTCGTACAAAAATAATAGCCAACTACAAATCTGTCAAGAAAAAGTCTGCCGCGAATATAACATAAGTACGCGAAAGAAAGTGTTAAAAGCAAGATCGCTGTGTGATAATAAATTATGCTACGAGAGAGGGACGTGCGTGATTTTTGCCAAGCGTGAAATATGTTGGCCGAGCAAAGCTGGGACAGCAATTGCACGTGGTCAAAATCACGCTCTCTCTCTCTCGTAGCACAAAATATCGATTCACCGATTTTTCTGTGAAAAAAAAACGGACCGTCCATTTCCTACTTATGAAAAACAGCACATTACGCGGTTATCGCGACGCACCCCAGGAACGGGCTTGTATTCCGATCGATCAAAAGTCTCTTAATTCGGTTGGGAGGTATGGGCGTGGTTTACAGCGCCAAACAGCGACGAAAAATTTATGAAAACTAAATTATTCCTCGTACAAAAATAATAGCCAACTGCAAATCTGTCAAGAAAAAGTCTGACGCGAATAAAACATAAGTACGCGAAAGAAAGATTTAAAAGCAAGATCGCTGTGTGATAATAAATTATGCTACGAGAGAGGGACGTGCGTGATTTTTGCCAAGCGTGAAATATGTTGGCCGAGCAAAGCTGGGACAGCAATTGCACGTGGTCAAAATCACGCTCCCTCTCTCGTAGCACAAAATATCGATTCACGAATTTTTCTGTGAAAAAAAAAAACGGACCGTCCATTTCCTACTTATCAAGAACAGCACATTACGCGGTTATCGCGACGCACCGCAGGCGCGGGCTTGTATTCCGATCGATCAAAAGTCTCTTAATTCGGATACTAGGTATGCGCGTGGTTTACAGCGCCAAACAGCGACGAAAAATGTATGAAAACTAAATTATTTCTTGTAGAAAAATAATAGCCAACTGCAAATCTGTCAAGAAAAAGTCTGACGCGAATAAAAAATAAGTACGCGAAAGAAAGTGTTGAAAGCGAGATCGCTGTGTGATAATAAATTATGCTACGAGAGAGGGACGTGCGTGATTTTTGCCAAGCGTGAAATATGTTGGCCAAGCAAAGCTGGGACAGCAATTGCACGTGGTCAAAATCACGCTCCCTCTCTCGTAGCACAAAATATCGATTCACGAATTTTTCTGTGAAAAAAAAAAACGGACCGTCCATTTCCTACTTATGAAAAACAGCACATTACGCGGTTATCGCGACGCACCCCAGGCCCGGGCTTGTATTCCGATCGATCAAAAGTCTCTTAATTCGGATGGGAGGTATGCGCGTGGTTTACAGCGCCAAACAGCGACGAAAAATTTATGAAAACTAAATTATTCCTCGTACAAAAATAATAGCCAACTGCAAATCTGTCAAGAAAAAGTCAGACGCGAATAAAACATAAGTACGCGAAAGAAAGTGTTAAAAGCAAGATCGCTGTGTGATAATAAATTATGCTACGAGAGTGGGACGTGCGTGATTTTTGCCAAGCGTGAAATATGTTGGCCGAGCAAAGCTGGGACAGCAATTGCACGTGGTCAAAATCACGCTCCCTCTCTCGGAGCACAAAATATCGATTCACCGATTTTTCTGTGAAAAAAAAAAACGGACCGTCCATTTCCTACTTATCAAGAACAGCACATTACGCGGTTATCGCGACGCACCGTAGGCGCGGGCTTGTATTCCGATCGATCAAAAGTCTCTTAATTCGGATAGGAGGTATGCGCGTGGTTTACAGCGCCAAACAGCGACGAAAAATGTATGAAAACTAAATTATTTCTTGTAGAAAAATAATAGGTAACTGCAAATCTGTCAAGAAAAAGTCTGACGCCAATGAAAAATAAGTACGCGAAAGAAAGTGTTGAAAGCAAGATCGGAGTGTGATAATAAATTATACTACGAGAGAGGGACGTGCGTGATTTTTACCAAGCGTGAAATATGTTGGCCGAGCAAAGCTTTGACAGCAATTGCACGTGGTCAAAATCACGCTCCCTCTCTCGTAGCACAAAATATCGATTCACCAATTTTTCTGTGAAAAAAAAAAAAAAAAAAAACGGACCGTCCATTTCCTACTTATGAAAAACAGCAAATTACGCGGTTATCGCGACGCACCCCAGGCCCGGGCTTGTATTCCGATCGATCAAAAGTCTCTTAATTCGGATGGGAGGTATGCGCGTGGTTTACAGCGCCAAACAGCGATGAAAAATGTATGAAAACTAAATTATTTCTTGTAGAAAAATAATAGCCAACTGCAAATCTGTCAAGAAAAAGTCTGACGCGAATAAGAAATAAGTACGCGGAAGAAAGTGTTGAAAGCAAGATCGCTGTGTGATAATAAATTACGCTACGAGAGAGGGACGTGCGTGATTTTTACCAAGCGTGAAATATGTTGGCCGAGCAAAGCTGGGACAGCAATTGCACGTTGTCAAAATCACGCTCCCTCTCTCGTAGCACAAAATATCGATTCACCGATTTTTTTGTGAAAAAAAAAACGGACCGTCCATTTCCTACTTATGAAAAACAGCAAATTACGCGGTTATCGCGACGCACCCCAGGCCCGGGCTTGTATTCCGATCGATCAAATGTCTCTTAATTCGGATGGGAGGTATGCGCGTGGTTTACAGCGCCAAACAGCGACGAAAAATTTATGAAAACTAAATTATTCCTCGTACAAAAATAATAGCCAACTACAAATCTGTCAAGAAAAAGTCTGCCGCGAATATAACATAAGTACGCGAAAGAAAGTGTTAAAAGCAAGATCGCTGTGTGATAATAAATTATGCTACGAGAGAGGGACGTGCGTGATTTTTGCCAAGCGTGAAATATGTTGGCCGAGCAAAGCTGGGACAGCAATTGCACGTGGTCAAAATCACGCTCTCTCTCTCTCGTAGCACAAAATATCGATTCACCGATTTTTCTGTGAAAAAAAAACGGACCGTCCATTTCCTACTTATGAAAAACAGCACATTACGCGGTTATCGCGACGCACCCCAGGCCCGGGCTTGTATTCCGATCGATCAAAAGTCTCTTAATTCGGTTGGGAGGTATGGGCGTGGTTTACAGCGCCAAACAGCGACGAAAAATTTATGAAAACTAAATTATTCCTCGTACAAAAATAATAGCCAACTGCAAATCTGTCAAGAAAAAGTCTGACGCGAATAAAACATAAGTACGCGAAAGAAAGAGTTAAAAGCAAGATCGCTGTGTGATAATAAATTATGCTACGAGAGAGGGACGTGCGTGATTTTTGCCAAGCGTGAAATATGTTGGCCGAGCAAAGCACGGACAGCAATTGCACGTGGTCAAAATCACGCTCCCTCTCTCGTAGCACAAAATATATATTCACCGATTTTTCTGTGAAAAAAAAACGGACCGTTCATTTCCTACTTATCAAGAACAGCACATTACGAGGTTATCGCGACGCACCGCAGGCGCGGGCTTGTATTCCGATCGATCAAAAGTCTCTTAATTCGGATACTAGGTATGCGCGTGGTTTACAGCGCCAAACAGCGACGAAAAATGTATGAAAACTAAATTATTTCTTGTAGAAAAATAATAGCCAACTGCAAATCTGTCAAGAAAAAGTCTGACGCGAATAAAAAATAAGTACGCGAAAGAAAGTGTTGAAAGCGAGATCGCTGTGTGATAATAAATTATGCTACGAGAGAGGGACGTGCGTGATTTTTGCCAAGCGTGAAATATGTTGGCCAAGCAAAGCTGGGACAGCAATTGCACGTGGTCAAAATCACGCTCCCTCTCTCGTAGCACAAAATATCGATTCACGAATTTTTCTGTGAAAAAAAAAACGGACCGTCCATTTCCTACTTATGAAAAACAGCACATTACGCGGTTATCGCGACGCACCCCAGGCCCGGGCTTGTATTCCGATCGATCAAAAGTCTCTTAATTCGGATGGGAGGTATGCGCGTGGTTTACAGCGCCAAAGAGCGACGAAAAATTTATGAAAACTAAATTATTTCGTGTAGAAAAATAATAGCCAACTGCAAATCTGTCAAGAAAAAGTCTGACGCGAATAAAAAATAAGTACCCGAAAGAAAGTGTTGAAAGCAAGATCGCTGTGTGATAATAAATTATGCTACGAGAGAGGGACGTGCGTGATTTTTACCAAGCGTTAAATATGTTGGCCGAGCAAAGCTGGGACAGCAATTGCACGTGGTCAAAATCACGCTCCCTCTTTCGTAGCACAAAATATATATTCACCGATTTTTCTGTGAAAAAAAAAAAACGGACCGTTCATTTCCTACTTATCAAGAATAGCACATTACGCGGTTATCGCGACGCACCGCAGGCGCGGGCTTGTATTCCGATCGATCAAAAGTCTCTTAATTCGGATACTAGGTATGCGCGTGGTTTACAGCGCCAAACAGCGACGACAAATTTATGAAAACTAAATTATTTCTTGTAGAAAAATAATAGCCAACTGCAAATCTGTCAAGAAAAAGTCTGACGCGTATAAAAAATAAGTACGCGAAAGAAAGTGTTGAAAGCGAGATCGCTGTGTGATAATAAATTATGCTACGAGAGAGGGACGTGCGTGATTTTTGCCAAGCGTGAAATCTGTTGGCCGAGCAAAGCTGGGACAGCAATTGCACGTGGACAAAATCATGCTCCCTCTCTCGTAGCACAAAATATCGATTCACCAATTTTTCTGTGAAAAAAAAAAAAAAAAACGGACCGTCCATTTCCTACTTATGAAAAACAGCAAATTACGCGGTTATCGCGACGCACCCCAGGCCCGGGCTTGTATTCCGATCGATCAAAAGTCTCTTAATTCGGATGGGAGGTATGCGCGTGGTTTACAGCGCCAAACAGCGATGACAAATTTATGAAAACTAAATTATTTCTTGTAGAAAAATAATAGCCAACTGCAAATCTGTCAAGAAAAAGTCTGACGCGAATAAGAAATAAGTACGCGGAAGAAAGTGTTGAAAGCAAGATCGCTGTGTGATAATAAATTACGCTACGAGAGAGGGACGTGCGTGATTTTTACCAAGCGTGAAATATGTTGGCCGAGCAAAGCTGGGACAGCAATTGCACGTTGTCAAAATCACGCTCCCTCTCTCGTAGCACAAAATATCGATTCACCGATTTTTCTGTGAAAAAAAAACGGACCGTCCATTTCCTACTTATGAAAAACAGCACATTACGCGGTTATCGCGACGCACCCCAGGCCCGGGCTTGTATTCCGATCGATCAAAAGTCTCTTAATTCGGTTGGGAGGTATGGGCGTGGTTTACAGCGCCAAACAGCGACGAAAAATTTATGAAAACTAAATTATTCCTCGTACAAAAATAATAGCCAACTGCAAATCTGTCAAGAAAAAGTCTGACGCGAATAAAACATAAGTACGCGAAAGAAAGAGTTAAAAGCAAGATCGCTGTGTGATAATAAATTATGCTACGAGAGAGGGACGTGCGTGATTTTTGCCAAGCGTGAAATATGTTGGCCGAGCAAAGCAGGGACAGCAATTGCACGTGGTCAAAATCACGCTCCCTCTCTCGTAGCACAAAATATATATTCACCGATTTTTCTGTGAAAAAAAAACGGACCGTTCATTTCCTACTTATCAAGAACAGCACATTACGAGGTTATCGCGACGCACCGCAGGCGCGGGCTTGTATTCCGATCGATCAAAAGTCTCTTAATTCGGATACTAGGTATGCGCGTGGTTTACAGCGCCAAACAGCGACGAAAAATGTATGAAAACTAAATTATTTCTTGTAGAAAAATAATAGCCAACTGCAAATCTGTCAAGAAAAAGTCTGACGCGAATAAAAAATAAGTACGCGAAAGAAAGTGTTGAAAGCGAGATCGCTGTGTGATAATAAATTATGCTACGAGAGAGGGACGTGCGTGATTTTTGCCAAGCGTGAAATATGTTGGCCAAGCAAAGCTGGGACAGCAACTGCACGTGGTCAAAATCACGCTCCCTCTCTCGTAGCACAAAATATCGATTCACGAATTTTTCTGTGAAAAAAAAAACGGACCGTCCATTTCCTACTTATGAAAAACAGCACATTACGCGGTTATCGCGACGCACCCCAGGCCCGGGCTTGTATTCCGATCGATCAAAAGTCTCTTAATTCGGATGGGAGGTATGCGCGTGGTTTACAGCGCCAAACAGCGACGAAAAATTTATGAAAACTAAATTATTCCTCGTACAAAAATAATAGCCAACTGCAAATCTGTCAAGAAAAAGTCAGACGCGAATAAAACATAAGTACGCGAAAGAAAGTGTTAAAAGCAAGATCGCTGTGTGATAATAAATTATGCTACGAGAGTGGGACGTGCGTGATTTTTGCCAAGCGTGAAATATGTTGGCCGAGCAAAGCTGGGACAGCAATTGCACGTGGTCAAAATCACGCTCCCTCTCTCGGAGCACAAAATATCGATTCACCGATTTTTCTGTGAAAAAAAAAACGGACCGTCCATTTCCTACTTATCAAGAACAGCACATTACGCGGTTATCGCGACGCACCGTAGGCGCGGGCTTGTATTCCGATCGATCAAAAGTCTCTTAATTCGGATAGGAGGTATGCGCGTGGTTTACAGCGCCAAACAGCGACGAAAAATGTATGAAAACTAAATTATTTCTTGTAGAAAAATAATAGGTAACTGCAAATCTGTCAAGAAAAAGTCTGACGCCAATGAAAAATAAGTACGCGAAAGAAAGTGTTGAAAGCAAGATCGGAGTGTGATAATAAATTATACTACGAGAGAGGGACGTGCGTGATTTTTACCAAGCGTGAAATATGTTGTCCGAGCAAAGCTGGGACAGCAATTGCACGTGGTCAAAATCACGCTCCCTCTCTCGTAGCACAAAATATCGATTCACCAATTTTTCTGTGAAAAAAAAAAACGGACCGTCCATTTCCTACTTATGAAAAACAGCAAATTACGCGGTTATCGCGACGCACCCCAGGCCCGGGCTTGTATTCCGATCGATCAAAAGTCTCTTAATTCGGATGGGAGGTATGCGCGTGGTTTACAGCGCCAAAGAGCGACGAAAAATTTATGAAAACTAAATTATTTCGTGTAGAAAAATAATAGCCAACTGCAAATCTGTCAAGAAAAAGTCTGACGCGAATAAAAAATAAGTACCCGAAAGAAAGTGTTGAAAGCAAGATCGCTGTGTGATAATAAATTATGCTACGAGAGAGGGACGTGCGTGATTTTTACCAAGCGTTAAATATGTTGGCCGAGCAAAGCTGGGACAGCAATTGCACGTGGTCAAAATCACGCTCCCTCTTTCGTAGCACAAAATATATATTCACCGATTTTTCTGTGAAAAAAAAAAAACGGACCGTTCATTTCCTACTTATCAAGAACAGCACATTACGCGGTTATCGCGACGCACCGCAGGCGCGGGCTTGTATTCCGATCGATCAAAAGTCTCTTAATTCGGATACTAGGTATGCGCGTGGTTTACAGCGCCAAACAGCGACGACAAATTTATGAAAACTAAATTATTTCTTGTAGAAAAATAATAGCCAACTGCAAATCTGTCAAGAAAAAGTCTGACGCGAATAAAAAATAAGTACGCGAAAGAAAGTGTTGAAAGCGAGATCGCTGTGTGATAATAAATTATGCTACGAGAGAGGGACGTGCGTGATTTTTGCCAAGCGTGAAATCTGTTGGCCGAGCAAAGCTGGGACAGCAATTGCACGTGGACAAAATCATGCTCCCTCTCTCGTAGCACAAAATATCGATTCACCAATTTTTCTGTGAAAAAAAAAAAAAAAAAACGGACCGTCCATTTCCTACTTATGAAAAACAGCAAATTACGCGGTTATCGCGACGCACCCCAGGCCCGGGCTTGTATTCCGATAAATCAAATGTCTCTTAATTCGGATGGGAGGTATGGGCGTGGTTTACAGCGCCAAACAGCGACGAAAAATTTATGAAAACTAAATTATTCCTCGTACAAAAATAATAGCCAACTGCAAATCTGTCAAGAAAAAGTCTGACGCGAATAAAACATAAGTACGCGAAAGAAAGAGTTAAAAGCAAGATCGCTGTGTGATAATAAGTTATGCTACGAGAGAGGGACGTGCGTGATTTTTGCCAAGCGTGAAATATGTTGGCCGAGCAAAGCTGGGACAGCAATTGCACGTGGTCAAAATCACGCTCTCTCTCTCTCGTAGCACAAAATATCGATTCACCGATTTTTCTGTGAAAAAAAAACGGACCGTCCATTTCCTACTTATGAAAAACAGCACATTACGCGGTTATCGCGACGCACCCCAGGCCCGGGCTTGTATTCCGATCGATCAAAAGTCTCTTAATTCGGTTGGGAGGTATGGGCGTGGTTTACAGCGCCAAACAGCGACGAAAAATTTATGAAAACTAAATTATTCCTCGTACAAAAATAATAGCCAACTGCAAATCTGTCAAGAAAAAGTCTGACGCGAATAAAACATAAGTACGCGAAAGAAAGAGTTAAAAGCAAGATCGCTGTGTGATAATAAGTTATGCTACGAGAGAGGGACGTGCGTGATTTTTGCCAAGCCTGAAATATGTTGGCCGAGCAAAGCTGGGACAGCAATTGCACGTGGTCAAAATCACGCTCTCTCTCTCTCTCGTAGCACAAAATATCGATTCACCGATTTTTCTGTGAAAAAAAAACGGACCGTCCATTTCCTACTTATGAAAAACAGCACATTACGCGGTTATCGCGACGCACCCCAGGCCCGGGCTTGTATTCCGATCGATCAAAAGTCTCTTAATTCGGTTGGGAGGTATGGGCGTGGTTTACAGCGCCAAACAGCGACGAAAAATTTATGAAAACTAAATTATTCCTCGTACAAAAATAATAGCCAACTGCAAATCTGTCAAGAAAAAGTCTGACGCGAATAAAACATAAGTACGCGAAAGAAAGAGTTAAAAGCAAGATCGCTGTGTGATAATAAGTTATGCTACGAGAGAGGGACGTGCGTGATTTTTGCCAAGCGTGAAATATGTTGGCCGAGCAAAGCTGGGACAGCAATTGCACGTGGTCAAAATCACGCTCCCTCTCTCGTAGCACAAAATATATATTCACCGATTTTTCTGTGAAAAAAAAACGGACCGTTCATTTCCTACTTATCAAGAACAGCCCATTACGAGGTTATCGCGACGCACCGCAGGCGCGGGCTTGTATTCCGATCGATCAAAAGTCTCTTAATTCGGATACTAGGTATGCGCGTGGTTTACAGCGCCAAACAGCGACGAAAAATGTATGAAAACTAAATTATTTCTTGTAGAAAAATAATAGCCAACTGCAAATCTGTCAAGAAAAAGTCTGACGCGAATAAAAAATAAGTACGCGAAAGAAAGTGTTGAAAGCGAGATCGCTGTGTGATAATAAATTATGCTACGAGAGAGGGACGTGCGTGATTTTTGCCAAGCGTGAAATATGTTGGCCAAGCAAAGCTGGGACAGCAATTGCACGTGGTCAAAATCACGCTCCCTCTCTCGTAGCACAAAATATCGATTCACGAATTTTTCTGTGAAAAAAAAAACGGACCGTCCATTTCCTACTTATGAAAAACAGCACATTACGCGGTTATCGCGACGCACCCCAGGCCCGGGCTTGTATTCCGATCGATCAAAAGTCTCTTAATTCGGATGGGAGGTATGCGCGTGGTTTACAGCGCCAAACAGCGACGAAAAATGTATGAAAACTAAATTATTTCTTGTAGAAAAATAATAGGTAACTGCAAATCTGTCAAGAAAAAGTCTGACGCCAATGAAAAATAAGTACGCGAAAGAAAGTGTTGAAAGCAAGATCGGAGTGTGATAATAAATTATACTACGAGAGAGGGACGTGCGTGATTTTTACCAAGCGTGAAATATGTTGTCCGAGCAAAGCTGGGACAGCAATTGCACGTGGTCAAAATCACGCTCCCTCTCTCGTAGCACAAAATATCGATTCACCAATTTTTCTGTGAAAAAAAAAAAAGGACCGTCCATTTCCTACTTATGAAAAACAGCAAATTACGCGGTTATCGCGACGCACCCCAGGCCCGGGCTTGTATTCCGATCGATCAAAAGTCTCTTAATTCGGATGGGAGGTATGCGCGTGGTTTACAGCGCCAAAGAGCGACGAAAAATTTATGAAAACTAAATTATTTCGTGTAGAAAAATAATAGCCAACTGCAAATCTGTCAAGAAAAAGTCTGACGCGAATAAAAAATAAGTACCCGAAAGAAAGTGTTGAAAGCAAGATCGCTGTGTGATAATAAATTATGCTACGAGAGAGGGACGTGCATGATTTTTACCAAGCGTTAAATATGTTGGCCGAGCAAAGCTGGGACAGCAATTGCACGTGGTCAAAATCACGCTCCCTCTTTCGTAGCACAAAATATATATTCACCGATTTTTCTGTGAAAAAAAAAACGGACCGTTCATTTCCTACTTATCAAGAACAGCACATTACGCGGTTATCGCGACGCACCGCAGGCGCGGGCTTGTATTCCGATCGATCAAAAGTCTCTTAATTCGGATACTAGGTATGCGCGTGGTTTACAGCGCCAAACAGCGACGACAAATTTATGAAAACTAAATTATTTCTTGTAGAAAAATAATAGCCAACTGCAAATCTGTCAAGAAAAAGTCTGACGCGAATAAAAAATAAGTACGCGAAAGAAAGTGTTGAAAGCGAGATCGCTGTGTGATAATAAATTATGCTACGAGAGAGGGACGTGCGTGATTTTTGCCAAGCGTGAAATCTGTTGGCCGAGCAAAGCTGGGACAGCAATTGCACGTGGTCAAAATCATGCTCCCTCTCTCGTAGCACAAAATATCGATTCACCAATTTTTCTGTGAAAAAAAAAAAAAAAAAAACGGACCGTCCATTTCCTACTTATGAAAAACAGCAAATTACGCGGTTATCGCGACGCACCCCAGGCCCGGGCTTGTATTCCGATCGATCAAAAGTCTCTTAATTCGGATGGGAGGTATGCGCGTGGTTTACAGCGCCAAACAGCGATGAAAAATGTATGAAAACTAAATTATTTCTTGTAGAAAAATAATAGCCAACTGCAAATCTGTCAAGAAAAAGTCTGACGCGAATAAGAAATAAGTACGCGGAAGAAAGTGTTGAAAGCAAGATCGCTGTGTGATAATAAATTACGCTACGAGAGAGGGACGTGCGTGATTTTTGCCAAGCGTGAAATATGTTGGCCGAGCAAAGCTGGGACAGCAATTGCACGTTGTCAAAATCACGCTCCCTCTCTCGTAGCACAAAATATCGATTCACCGATTTTTTTGTGAAAAAAAAAAACGGACCGTCCATTTCCTACTTATCAAAAACAGCACATTACGCGGTTATCGCGACGCACCCCAGGCCCGGGCTTGTATTCCGATCGATCAAATGTCTCTTAATTCGGATGGGAGGTATGCGCGTGGTTTACAGCGCCAAACAGCGACGAAAAATTTATGAAAACTAAATTATTCCTCGTACAAAAATAATAGCCAACTACAAATCTGTCAAGAAAAAGTCTGCCGCGAATATAACATAAGTACGCGAAAGAAAGTGTTAAAAGCAAGATCGCTGTGTGATAATAAATTACGCTACGAGAGAGGGACGTGCGTGATTTTTGCCAAGCGTGAAATATGTTGGCCGAGCAAAGCTGGGACATCAATTGCACGTGGTCAAAATCACGCTCTCTCTCTCTCGTAGCACAAAATATCGATTCACCGATTTTTCTGTGAAAAAAAAACGGACCGTCCATTTCCTACTTATGAAAAACAGCACATTACGCGGTTATCGCGACGCACCCCAGGCCCGGGCTTGTATTCCGATCGATCAAAAGTCTCTTAATTCGGTTGGGAGGTATGGGCGTGGTTTACAGCGCCAAACAGCGACGAAAAATTTATGAAAACTAAATTATTCCTCGTACAAAAATAATAGCCAACTGCAAATCTGTCAAGAAAAAGTCTGACGCGAATAAAACATAAGTACGCGAAAGAAAGAGTTAAAAGCAAGATCGCTGTGTGATAATAAATTATGCTACGAGAGAGGGACGTGCGTGATTTTTGCCAAGCGTGAAATATGTTGGCCGAGCAAAGCTGGGACAGCAATTGCACGTGGTCAAAATCACGCTCCCTCTCTCGTAGCACAAAATATATATTCACCGATTTTTCTGTGAAAAAAAAAACGGACCGTTCATTTCCTACTTATCAAGAACAGCACATTACGCGGTTATCGCGACGCACCGCAGGCGCGGGCTTGTATTCCGATCGATCAAAAGTCTCTTAATTCGGATGGGAGGTATGCGCGTGGTTTACAGCGCCAAAGAGCGACGAAAAATTTATGAAAACTAAATTATTTCGTGTAGAAAAATAATAGCCAACTGCAAATCTGTCAAGAAAAAGTCTGACGCGAATAAAAAATAAGTACCCGAAAGAAAGTGTTGAAAGCAAGATCGCTGTGTGATAATAAATTATGCTACGAGAGAGGGACGTGCGTGATTTTTACCAAGCGTTAAATATGTTGGCCGAGCAAAGCTGGGACAGCAATTGCACGTGGTCAAAATCACGCTCCCTCTCTCGTAGCACAAAATATATATTCACCGATTTTTCTGTGAAAAAAAAACGGACCGTTCATTTCCTACTTATCAAGAACAGCACATTACGAGGTTATCGCGACGCACCGCAGGCGCGGGCTTGTATTCCGATCGATCAAAAGTCTCTTAATTCGGATACTAGGTATGTTCGTGGTTTACAGCGCCAAACAGCGACGATAAATGTATGAAAACTAAATTATTTCTTGTAGAAAAATAATAGCCAACTGCAAATCTGTCAAGAAAAAGTCTGACGCGAATAAAAAATATGTACGCGAAAGAAAGTGTTGAAAGCGAGATCGCTGTGTGATAATAAATTATGCTACGAGAGAGGGACGTGCGTGATTTTTGCGAAGCGTGAAATATGTTGGCCAAGCAAAGCTGGGACAGCAATTGCACGTGGTCAAAATCACGCTCCCTCTCTCGTAGCACAAAATATCGATTCACGAATTTTTCTGTGAAAAAAAAAAACGGACCGTCCATTTCCTACTTATGAAAAACAGCACATTACGCGGTTATCGCGACGCACCCCAGGCCCGGGCTTGTATTCCGATCGATCAAAAGTCTCTTAATTCGGATGGGAGGTATGCGCGTGGTTTACAGCGCCAAACAGCGACGAAAAATTTATGAAAACTAAATTATTCCTCGTACAAAAATAATAGCCAACTGCAAATCTGTCAAGAAAAAGTCAGACGCGAATAAAACATAAGTACGCGAAAGAAAGTGTTAAAAGCAAGATCGCTGTGTGATAATAAATTATGCAACGAGAGTGGGACGTGCGTGATTTTTGCCAAGCGTGAAATATGTTGGCCGAGCAAAGCTGGGACAGCAATTGCACGTGGTCAAAATCACGCTCCCTCTCTCGGAGCACAAAATATCGATTCACCGATTTTTCTGTGAAAAAAAACTAACCGTCCATTTCCTACTTATCAAGAACAGCACATTACGCGGTTATCGCGACGCACCGTAGGCGCGGGCTTGTATTCCGATCGATCAAAAGTCTCTTAATTCGGATAGGAGGTATGCGCGTGGTTTACAGCGCCAAACAGCGACGAAAAATGTATGAAAACTAAATTATTTCTTGTAGAAAAATAATAGGTAACTGCAAATCTGTCAAGAAAAAGTCTGACGCCAATGAAAAATAAGTACGCGAAAGAAAGTGTTGAAAGCAAGATCGGAGTGTGATAATAAATTATACTACGAGAGAGGGACGTGCGTGATTTTTACCAAGCGTGAAATATGTTGGCCGAGCAAAGCTGGGACAGCAATTGCACGTGGTCAAAATCACGCTCCCTCTCTCGTAGCACAAAATATCGATTCACCAATTTTTCTGTGAAAAAAAAAAACGGACCGTCCATTTCCTACTTATGAAAAACAGCAAATTACGCGGTTATCGCGACGCACCCCAGGCCCGGGCTTGTATTCCGATCGATCAAAAGTCTCTTAATTCGGATGGGAGGTATGCGCGTGGTTTACAGCGCCAAAGAGCGACGAAAAATTTATGAAAACTAAATTATTTCGTGTAGAAAAATAATAGCCAACTGCAAATCTGTCAAGAAAAAGTCTGACGCGAATAAAAAATAAGTACCCGAAAGAAAGTGTTGAAAGCAAGATCGCTGTGTGATAATAAATTATGCTACGAGAGAGGGACGTGCGTGATTTTTACCAAGCGTTAAATATGTTGGCCGAGCAAAGCTGGGACAGCAATTGCACGTGGTCAAAATCACGCTCCCTCTTTCGTAGCACAAAATATATATTCACCGATTTTTCTGTGAAAAAAAAAAAAACGGACCGTTCATTTCCTACTTATCAAGAACAGCACATTACGCGGTTATCGCGACGCACCGCAGGCGCGGGCTTGTATTCCGATCGATCAAAAGTCTCTTAATTCGGATACTAGGTATGCGCGTGGTTTACAGCGTCAAACAGCGACGACAAATTTATGAAAACTAAATTATTTCTTGTAGAAAAATAATAGCCAACTGCAAATCTGTCAAGAAAAAGTCTGACGCGAATAAAAAATAAGTACGCGAAAGAAAGTGTTGAAAGCGAGATCGCTGTGTGATAATAAATTATGCTACGAGAGAGGGACGTGCGTGATTTTTGCCAAGCGTGAAATCTGTTGGCCGAGCAAAGCTGGGACAGCAATTGCACGTGGACAAAATCATGCTCCCTCTCTCGTAGCACAAAATATCGATTCACCAATTTTTCTGTGAAAAAAAAAAAAAAAAAAAACGGACCGTCCATTTCCTACTTATGAAAAACAGCAAATTACGCGGTTATCGCGACGCACCCCAGGCCCGGGCTTGTATTCCGATCGATCAAAAGTCTCTTAATTCGGATGGGAGGTATGCGCGTGGTTTACAGCGCCAAACAGCGATGAAAAATTTATGAAAACTAAATTATTTCTTGTAGAAAAATAATAGCCAACTTCAAATCTGTCAAGAAAAAGTCTGACGCGAATAAGAAATAAGTACGCGGAAGAAAGTGTTGAAAGCAAGATCGCTGTGTGATAATAAATTACGCTACGAGAGAGGGACGTGCGTGATTTTTACCAAGCGTGAAATATGTTGGCCGAGCAAAGCTGGGACAGCAATTGCACGTTGTCAAAATCACGCTCCCTCTCTCGTAGCACAAAATATCGATTCACCGATTTTTTTGTGAAAAAAAAAACGGACCGTCCATTTCCTACTTATCAAAAACAGCACATTACGCGGTTATCGCGACGCACCCCAGGCCCGGGCTTGTATTCCGATCGATCAAATGTCTCTTAATTCGGATGGGAGGTATGGGCGTGGTTTACAGCGCCAAACAGCGACGAAAAATTTATGAAAACTAAATTATTCCTCGTACAAAAATAATAGCCAACTGCAAATCTGTCAAGGAAAAGTCTGACGCGAATAAAACATAAGTACGCGAAAGAAAGTGTTGAAAGCGAGATCGCTGTGTGATAATAAATTATGCTACGAGAGAGGGACGTGCGTGATTTTTGCCAAGCGTGAAATATGTTGGCCAAGCAAAGCTGGGACAGCAATTGCACGTGGTCAAAATCACGCTCCCTCTCTCGTAGCACAAAATATCGATTCACGAATTTTTCTGTGAAAAAAAAAACGGACCGTCCATTTCCTACTTATGAAAAACAGCACATTACGCGGTTATCGCGACGCACCCCAGGCCCGGGCTTGTATTCCGATCGATCAAAAGTCTCTTAATTCGGATGGGAGGTATGCGCGTGGTTTACAGCGCCAAACAGCGACGAAAAATTTATGAAAACTAAATTATTCCTCGTACAAAAATAATAGCCAACTGCAAATCTGTCAAGAAAAAGTCAGACGCGAATAAAACATAAGTACCCGAAAGAAAGTGTTAAAAGCAAGATCGCTGTGTGATAATAAATTATGCTACGAGAGTGGGACGTGCGTGATTTTTGCCAAGCGTGAAATATGTTGGCCGAGCAAAGCTGGGACAGCAATTGCACGTGGTCAAATTCACGCTCCCTCTCTCGGAGCACAAAATATCGATTCACCGATTTTTCTGTGAAAAAAAAAACGGACCGTCCATTTCCTACTTATCAAGAACAGCACATTACGCGGTTATCGCGACGCACCGTAGGCGCGGGCTTGTATTCCGATCGATCAAAAGTCTCTTAATTCGGATAGGAGGTATGCGCGTGGTTTACAGCGCCAAACAGCGACGAAAAATGTATGAAAACTAAATTATTTCTTGTAGAAAAATAATAGGTAACTGCAAATCTGTCAAGAAAAAGTCTGACGCCAATGAAAAATAAGTACGCGAAAGAAAGTGTTGAAAGCAAGATCGGAGTGTGATAATAAATTATACTACGAGAGAGGGACGTGCGTGATTCTTACCAAGCGTGAAATATGTTGTCCGAGCAGAGCTGGGACAGCAATTGCACGTGGTCAAAATCACGCTCCCTCTCTCGTAGCACAAAATATCGATTCACCAATTTTTCTGTGAAAAAAAAAAAACGGACCGTCCATTTCCTACTTATGAAAAACAGCAAATTACGCGGTTATCGCGACGCACCCCAGGCCCGGGCTTGTATTCCGATCGATCAAAAGTCTCTTAATTCGGATGGGAGGTATGCGCGTGGTTTACAGCGCCAAAGAGCGACGAAAAATTTATGAAAACTAAATTATTTCGTGTAGAAAAATAATAGCCAACTGCAAATCTGTCAAGAAAAAGTCTGACGCGAATAAAAAATAAGTACCCGAAAGAAAGTGTTGAAAGCAAGATCGCTGTGTGATAATAAATTATGCTACGAGAGAGGGACGTGCGTGATTTTTACCAAGCGTTAAATATGTTGGCCGAGCAAAGCTGGGACAGCAATTGCACGTGGTCAAAATCACGCTCCCTCTTTCGTAGCACAAAATATATATTCACCGATTTTTCTGTGAAAAAAAAAAAACGGACCGTTCATTTCCTACTTATCAAGAACAGCACATTACGCGGTTATCGCGACGCACCGCAGGCGCGGGCTTGTATTCCGATCGATCAAAAGTCTCTTAATTCGGATACTAGGTATGCGCGTGGTTTACAGCGCCAAACAGCGACGACAAATTTATGAAAACTAAATTATTTCTTGTAGAAAAATAATAGCCAACTGCAAATCTGTCAAGAAAAAGTCTGACGCGAATAAAAAATAAGTACGCGAAAGAAAGTGTTGAAAGCGAGATCGCTGTGTGATAATAAATTATGCTACGAGAGAGGGACGTGCGTGATTTTTGCCAAGCGTGAAATCTGTTGGCCGAGCAAAGCTGGGACAGCAATTGCACGTGGACAAAATCATGCTCCCTCTCTCGTAGCACAAAATATCGATTCACCAATTTTTCTGTGAAAAAAAAAAAAAAAAAACGGACCGTCCATTTCCTACTTATGAAAAACAGCAAATTACGCGGTTATCGCGACGCACCCCAGGCCCGGGCTTGTATTCCGATCGATCAAATGTCTCTTAATTCGGATGGGAGGTATGCGCGTGGTTTACAGCGCCAAACAGCGACGAAAAATTTATGAAAACTAAATTATTCCTCGTACAAAAATAATAGCCAACTACAAATCTGTCAAGAAAAAGTCTGCCGCGAATATAACATAAGTACGCGAAAGAAAGTGTTAAAAGCAAGATCGCTGTGTGATAATAAATTATGCTACGAGAGAGGGACGTGCGTGATTTTGGCCAAGCGTGAAATATGTTGGCCGAGCAAAGCTGGGACAGCAATTGCACGTGGTCAAAATCACGCTCTCTCTCTCTCGTAGCACAAAATATCGATTCACCGATTTTTCTGTGAAAAAAAAACGGACCGTCCATTTCCTACTTATGAAAAACAGCACATTACGCGGTTATCGCGACGCACCCCAGGCCCGGGCTTGTATTCCGATCGATCAAAAGTCTCTTAATTCGGTTGGGAGGTATGGGCGTGGTTTACAGCGCCAAACAGCGACGAAAAATTTATGAAAACTAAATTATTCCTCGTACAAAAATAATAGCCAACTGCAAATCTGTCAAGAAAAAGTCTGACGCGAATAAAACATAAGTACGCGAAAGAAAGAGTTAAAAGCAAGATCGCTGTGTGATAATAAATTATGCTACGAGAGAGGGACGTGCGTGATTTTTGCCAAGCGTGAAATATGTTGGCCGAGCAAAGCAGGGACAGCAATTGCACGTGGTCAAAATCACGCTCCCTCTCTCGTAGCACAAAATATATATTCACCGATTTTTCTGTGAAAAAAAAACGGACCGTTCATTTCCTACTTATCAAGAACAGCACATTACGAGGTTATCGCGACGCACCGCAGGCGCGGGCTTGTATTCCGATCGATCAAAAGTCTCTTAATTCGGATACTAGGTATGCGCGTGGTTTACAGCGCCAAACAGCGACGAAAAATGTATGAAAACTAAATTATTTCTTGTAGAAAAATAATAGCCAACTGCAAATCTGTCAAGAAAAAGTCTGACGCGAATAAAAAATAAGTACGCGAAAGAAAGTGTTGAAAGCGAGATCGCTGTGTGATAATAAATTATGCTACGAGAGAGGGACGTGCGTGATTTTTGCCAAGCGTGAAATATGTTGGCCAAGCAAAGCTGGGACAGCAATTGCACGTGGTCAAAATCACGCTCCCTCTCTCGTAGCACAAAATATCGATTCACGAATTTTTCTGTGAAAAAAAAAAACGGACCGTCCATTTCCTACTTATGAAAAACAGCACATTACGCGGTTATCGCGACGCACCCCAGGCCCGGGCTTGTATTCCGATCGATCAAAAGTCTCTTAATTCGGATGGGAGGTATGCGCGTGGTTTACAGCGCCAAACAGCGACGAAAAATTTATGAAAACTAAATTATTCCTCGTACAAAAATAATAGCCAACTGCAAATCTGTCAAGAAAAAGTCAGACGCGAATAAAACATAAGTACGCGAAAGAAAGTGTTAAAAGCAAGATCGCTGTGTGATAATAAATTATGCTACGAGAGTGGGACGTGCGTGATTTTTGCCAAGCGTGAAATATGTTGGCCGAGCAAAGCTGGGACAGCAATTGCACGTGGTCAAATTCACGCTCCCTCTCTCGGAGCACAAAATATCGATTCACCGATTTTTCTGTGAAAAAAAAAACGGACCGTCCATTTCCTACTTATCAAGAACAGCACATTACGCGGTTATCGCGACGCACCGTAGGCGCGGGCTTGTATTCCGATCGATCAAAAGTCTCTTAATTCGGATAGGAGGTATGCGCGTGGTTTACAGCGTAAAACAGCGACGAAAAATGTATGAAAACTAAATTATTTCTTGTAGAAAAATAATAGGTAACTGCAAATCTGTCAAGAAAAAGTCTGACGCCAATGAAAAATAAGTACGCGAAAGAAAGTGTTGAAAGCAAGATCGGAGTGTGATAATAAATTATACTACGAGAGAGGGACGTGCGTGATTCTTACCAAGCGTGAAATATGTTGTCCGAGCAAAGCTGGGACAGCAATTGCACGTGGTCAAAATCACGCTCCCTCTCTCGTAGCACAAAATATCGATTCACCAATTTTTCTGTGAAAAAAAAAAACGGACCGTCCATTTCCTACTTATGAAAAACAGCAAATTACGCGGTTATCGCGACGCACCCCAGGCCCGGGCTTGTATTCCGATCGATCAAAAGTCTCTTAATTCGGATGGGAGGTATGCGCGTGGTTTACAGCGCCAAAGAGCGACGAAAAATTTATGAAAACTAAATTATTTCGTGTAGAAAAATAATAGCCAACTGCAAATCTGTCAAGAAAAAGTCTGACGCGAATAAAAAATAAGTACCCGAAAGAAAGTGTTGAAAGCAAGATCGCTGTGTGATAATAAATTATGCTACGAGAGAGGGACGTGCGTGATTTTTACCAAGCGTTAAATATGTTGGCCGAGCAAAGCTGGGACAGCAATTGCACGTGGTCAAAATCACGCTCCCTCTTTCGTAGCACAAAATATATATTCACCGATTTTTCTGTGAAAAAAAAAAAACGGACCGTTCATTTCCTACTTATCAAGAACAGCACATTACGCGGTTATCGCGACGCACCGCAGGCGCGGGCTTGTATTCCGATCGATCAAAAGTCTCTTAATTCGGATACTAGGTATGCGCGTGGTTTACAGCGCCAAACAGCGACGACAAATTTATGAAAACTAAATTATTTCTTGTAGAAAAATAATAGCCAACTGCAAATCTGTCAAGAAAAAGTCTGACGCGAATAAAAAATAAGTACGCGAAAGAAAGTGTTGAAAGCGAGATCGCTGTGTGATAATAAATTATGCTACGAGAGAGGGACGTGCGTGATTTTTGCCAAGCGTGAAATCTGTTGGCCGAGCAAAGCTGGGACAGCAATTGCACGTGGACAAAATCATGCTCCCTCTCTCGTAGCACAAAATATCGATTCACCAATTTTTCTGTGAAAAAAAAAAAAAAAAACGGACCGTCCATTTCCTACTTATGAAAAACAGCAAATTACGCGGTTATCGCGACGCACCCCAGGCCCGGGCTTGTATTCCGATCGATCAAAAGTCTCTTAATTCGGATGGGAGGTATGCGCGTGGTTTACAGCGCCAAACAGCGATGAAAAATTTATGAAAACTAAATTATTTCTTGTAGAAAAATAATAGCCAACTGCAAATCTGTCAAGAAAAAGTCTGACGCGAATAAGAAATAAGTACGCGGAAGAAAGTGTTGAAAGCAAGATCGCTGTGTGATAATAAATTACGCTACGAGAGAGGGACGTGCGTGATTTTTACCAAGCGTGAAATATGTTGGCCGAGCAAAGCTGGGACAGCAATTGCACGTTGTCAAAATCACGCTCCCTCTCTCGTAGCACAAAATATCGATTCACCGATTTTTTTGTGAAAAAAAAAACGGACCGTCCATTTCCTACTTATCAAAAACAGCACATTACGCGGTTATCGCGACGCACCCCAGGCCCGGGCTTGTATTCCGATCGATCAAATGTCTCTTAATTCGGATGGGAGGTATGGGCGTGGTTTACAGCGCCAAACAGCGACGAAAAATTTATGAAAACTAAATTATTCCTCGTACAAAAATAATAGCCAACTGCAAATCTGTCAAGGAAAAGTCTGACGCGAATAAAACATAAGTACGCGAAAGAAAGTGTTGAAAGCGAGATCGCTGTGTGATAATAAATTATGCTACGAGAGAGGGACGTGCGTGATTTTTGCCAAGCGTGAAATATGTTGGCCAAGCAAAGCTGGGACAGCAATTGCACGTGGTCAAAATCACGCTCCCTCTCTCGTAGCACAAAATATCGATTCACGAATTTTTCTGTGAAAAAAAAAACGGACCGTCCATTTCCTACTTATGAAAAACAGCACATTACGCGGTTATCGCGACGCACCCCAGGCCCGGGCTTGTATTCCGATCGATCAAAAGTCTCTTAATTCGGATGGGAGGTATGCGCGTGGTTTACAGCGCCAAACAGCGACGAAAAATTTATGAAAACTAAATTATTCCTCGTACAAAAATAATAGCCAACTGCAAATCTGTCAAGAAAAAGTCAGACGCGAATAAAACATAAGTACGCGAAAGAAAGTGTTAAAAGCAAGATCGCTGTGTGATAATAAATTATGCTACGAGAGTGGGACGTGCGTGATTTTTGCCAAGCGTGAAATATGTTGGCCGAGCAAAGCTGGGACAGCAATTGCACGTGGTCAAATTCACGCTCCCTCTCTCGGAGCACAAAATATCGATTCACCGATTTTTCTGTGAAAAAAAAAACGGACCGTCCATTTCCTACTTATCAAGAACAGCACATTACGCGGTTATCGCGACGCACCGTAGGCGCGGGCTTGTATTCCGATCGATCAAAAGTCTCTTAATTCGGATAGGAGGTATGCGCGTGGTTTACAGCGCCAAACAGCGACGAAAAATGTATGAAAACTAAATTATTTCTTGTAGAAAAATAATAGGTAACTGCAAATCTGTCAAGAAAAAGTCTGACGCCAATGAAAAATAAGTACGCGAAAGAAAGTGTTGAAAGCAAGATCGGAGTGTGATAATAAATTATACTACGAGAGAGGGACGTGCGTGATTCTTACCAAGCGTGAAATATGTTGTCCGAGCAAAGCTGGGACAGCAATTGCACGTGGTCAAAATCACGCTCCCTCTCTCGTAGCACAAAATATCGATTCACCAATTTTTCTGTGAAAAAAAAAAAACGGACCGTCCATTTCCTACTTATGAAAAACAGCAAATTACGCGGTTATCGCGACGCACCCCAGGCCCGGGCTTGTATTCCGATCGATCAAAAGTCTCTTAATTCGGATGGGAGGTATGCGCGTGGTTTACAGCGCCAAAGAGCGACGAAAAATTTATGAAAACTAAATTATTTCGTGTAGAAAAATAATAGCCAACTGCAAATCTGTCAAGAAAAAGTCTGACGCGAATAAAAAATAAGTACCCGAAAGAAAGTGTTGAAAGCAAGATCGCTGTGTGATAATAAATTATGCTACGAGAGAGGGACGTGCGTGATTTTTACCAAGCGTTAAATATGTTGGCCGAGCAAAGCTGGGACAGCAATTGCACGTGGTCAAAATCACGCTCCCTCTTTCGTAGCACAAAATATATATTCACCGATTTTTCTGTGAAAAAAAAAAAACGGACCGTTCATTTCCTACTTATCAAGAACAGCACATTACGCGGTTATCGCGACGCACCGCAGGCGCGGGCTTGTATTCCGATCGATCAAAAGTCTCTTAATTCGGATACTAGGTATGCGCGTGGTTTACAGCGCCAAACAGCGACGACAAATTTATGAAAACTAAATTATTTCTTGTAGAAAAATAATAGCCAACTGCAAATCTGTCAAGAAAAAGTCTGACGCGAATAAAAAATAAGTACGCGAAAGAAAGTGTTGAAAGCGAGATCGCTGTGTGATAATAAATTATGCTACGAGAGAGGGACGTGCGTGATTTTTGCCAAGCGTGAAATCTGTTGGCCGAGCAAAGCTGGGACAGCAATTGCACGTGGACAAAATCATGCTCCCTCTCTCGTAGCACAAAATATCGATTCACCAATTTTTCTGTGAAAAAAAAAAAAAAAAACGGACCGTCCATTTCCTACTTATGAAAAACAGCAAATTACGCGGTTATCGCGACGCACCCCAGGCCCGGGCTTGTATTCCGATCGATCAAATGTCTCTTAATTCGGATGGGAGGTATGCGCGTGGTTTACAGCGCCAAACAGCGACGAAAAATTTATGAAAACTAAATTATTCCTCGTACAAAAATAATAGCCAACTACAAATCTGTCAAGAAAAAGTCTGCCGCGAATATAACATAAGTACGCGAAAGAAAGTGTTAAAAGCAAGATCGCTGTGTGATAATAAATTATGCTACGAGAGAGGGACGTGCGTGATTTTTGCCAAGCGTGAAATATGTTGGCCGAGCAAAGCTGGGACAGCAATTGCACGTGGTCAAAATCACGCTCTCTCTCTCTCGTAGCACAAAATATCGATTCACCGATTTTTCTGTGAAAAAAAAACGGACCGTCCATTTCCTACTTATGAAAAACAGCACATTACGCGGTTATCGCGACGCACCCCAGGCCCGGGCTTGTATTCCGATCGATCAAAAGTCTCTTAATTCGGTTGGGAGGTATGGGCGTGGTTTACAGCGCCAAACAGCGACGAAAAATTTATGAAAACTAAATTATTCCTCGTACAAAAATAATAGCCAACTGCAAATCTGTCAAGAAAAAGTCTGACGCGAATAAAACATAAGTACGCGAAAGAAAGAGTTAAAAGCAAGATCGCTGTGTGATAATAAATTATGCTACGAGAGAGGGACGTGCGTGATTTTTGCCAAGCGTGAAATATGTTGGCCGAGCAAAGCAGGGACAGCAATTGCACGTGGTCAAAATCACGCTCCCTCTCTCGTAGCACAAAATATATATTCACCGATTTTTCTGTGAAAAAAAAACGGACCGTTCATTTCCTACTTATCAAGAACAGCACATTACGAGGTTATCGCGACGCACCGCAGGCGCGGGCTTGTATTCCGATCGATCAAAAGTCTCTTAATTCGGATACTAGGTATGCGCGTGGTTTACAGCGCCAAACAGCGACGAAAAATGTATGAAAACTAAATTATTTCTTGTAGAAAAATAATAGCCAACTGCAAATCTGTCAAGAAAAAGTCTGACGCGAATAAAAAATAAGTACGCGAAAGAAAGTGTTGAAAGCGAGATCGCTGTGTGATAATAAATTATGCTACGAGAGAGGGACGTGCGTGATTTTTGCCAAGCGTGAAATATGTTGGCCAAGCAAAGCTGGGACAGCAATTGCACGTGGTCAAAATCACGCTCCCTCTCTCGTAGCACAAAATATCGATTCACGAATTTTTCTGTGAAAAAAAAAACGGACCGTCCATTTCCTACTTATGAAAAACAGCACATTACGCGGTTATCGCGACGCACCCCAGGCCCGGGCTTGTATTCCGATCGATCAAAAGTCTCTTAATTCGGATGGGAGGTATGCGCGTGGTTTACAGCGCCAAACAGCGACGAAAAATTTATGAAAACTAAATTATTCCTCGTACAAAAATAATAGCCAACTGCAAATCTGTCAAGAAAAAGTCAGACGCGAATAAAACATAAGTACGCGAAAGAAAGTGTTAAAAGCAAGATCGCTGTGTGATAATAAATTATGCTACGAGAGTGGGACGTGCGTGATTTTTGCCAAGCGTGAAATATGTTGGCCGAGCAAAGCTGGGACAGCAATTGCACGTGGTCAAATTCACGCTCCCTCTCTCGGAGCACAAAATATCGATTCACCGATTTTTCTGTGAAAAAAAAAAACGGACCGTCCATTTCCTACTTATCAAGAACAGCACATTACGCGGTTATCGCGACGCACCGTAGGCGCGGGCTTGTATTCCGATCGATCAAAAGTCTCTTAATTCGGATAGGAGGTATGCGCGTGGTTTACAGCGCCAAACAGCGACGAAAAATGTATGAAAACTAAATTATTTCTTGTAGAAAAATAATAGGTAACTGCAAATCTGTCAAGAAAAAGTCTGACGCCAATGAAAAATAAGTACGCGAAAGAAAGTGTTGAAAGCAAGATCGGAGTGTGATAATAAATTATACTACGAGAGAGGGACGTGCGTGATTCTTACCAAGCGTGAAATATGTTGTCCGAGCAAAGCTGGGACAGCAATTGCACGTGGTCAAAATCACGCTCCCTCTCTCGTAGCACAAAATATCGATTCACCAATTTTTCTGTGAAAAAAAAAAAAACGGACCGTCCATTTCCTACTTATGAAAAACAGCAAATTACGCGGTTATCGCGACGCACCCCAGGCCCGGGCTTGTATTCCGATCGATCAAAAGTCTCTTAATTCGGATGGGAGGTATGCGCGTGGTTTACAGCGCCAAAGAGCGACGAAAAATTTATGAAAACTAAATTATTTCGTGTAGAAAAATAATAGCCAACTGCAAATCTGTCAAGAAAAAGTCTGACGCGAATAAAAAATAAGTACCCGAAAGAAAGTGTTGAAAGCAAGATCGCTGTGTGATAATAAATTATGCTACGAGAGAGGGACGTGCGTGATTTTTACCAAGCGTTAAATATGTTGGCCGAGCAAAGCTGGGACAGCAATTGCACGTGGTCAAAATCACGCTCCCTCTTTCGTAGCACAAAATATATATTCACCGATTTTTCTGTGAAAAAAAAAAAACGGACCGTTCATTTCCTACTTATCAAGAACAGCACATTACGCGGTTATCGCGACGCACCGCAGGCGCGGGCTTGTATTCCGATCGATCAAAAGTCTCTTAATTCGGATACTAGGTATGCGCGTGGTTTACAGCGCCAAACAGCGACGACAAATTTATGAAAACTAAATTATTTCTTGTAGAAAAATAATAGCCAACTGCAAATCTGTCAAGAAAAAGTCTGACGCGAATAAAAAATAAGTACGCGAAAGAAAGTGTTGAAAGCGAGATCGCTGTGTGATAATAAATTATGCTACGAGAGAGGGACGTGCGTGATTTTTGCCAAGCGTGAAATCTGTTGGCCGAGCAAAGCTGGGACAGCAATTGCACGTGGACAAAATCATGCTCCCTCTCTCGTAGCACAAAATATCGATTCACCAATTTTTCTGTGAAAAAAAAAAAAAAAAAACGGACCGTCCATTTCCTACTTATCAAAAACAGCAAATTACGCGGTTATCGCGACGCACCCCAGGCCCGGGCTTGTATTCCGATCGATCAAAAGTCTCTTAATTCGGATGGGAGGTATGCGCGTGGTTTACAGCGCCAAACAGCGATGAAAAATTTATGAAAACTAAATTATTTCTTGTAGAAAAATAATAGCCAACTGCAAATCTGTCAAGAAAAAGTCTGACGCGAATAAGAAATAAGTACGCGGAAGAAAGTGTTGAAAGCAAGATCGCTGTGTGATAATAAATTACGCTACGAGAGAGGGACGTGCGTGATTTTTACCAAGCGTGAAATATGTTGGCCGAGCAAAGCTGGGACAGCAATTGCACGTTGTCAAAATCACGCTCCCTCTCTCGTAGCACAAAATATCGATTCACCGATTTTTTTGTGAAAAAAAAAACGGACCGTCCATTTCCTACTTATCAAATGCAGCACATTACGCGGTTATCGCGACACACCCCAGGCCCGGGCTTGTATTCCGATCGATCAAATGTCTCTTAATTCGGATGGGAGGTATGGGCGTGGTTTACAGCGCCAAACAGCGACGAAAAATTTATGAAAACTAAATTATTCCTCGTACAAAAATAATAGCCAACTGCAAATCTGTCAAGAAAAAGTCTGACGCGAATAAAACATAAGTACGCGAAAGAAAGAGTTAAAAGCAAGATCGCTGTGTGATAATAAGTTATGCTACGAGAGAGGGACGTGCGTGATTTTTGCCAAGCGTGAAATATGTTGGCCGAGCAAAGCTGGGACAGCAATTGCACGTGGTCAAAATCACGCTCTCTCTCTCTCGTAGCACAAAATATCGATTCACCGATTTTTCTGTGAAAAAAAAACGGACCGTCCATTTCCTACTTATGAAAAACAGCACATTACGCGGTTATCGCGACGCACCCCAGGCCCGGGCTTGTATTCCGATCGATCAAAAGTCTCTTAATTCGGTTGGGAGGTATGGGCGTGGTTTACAGCGCCAAACAGCGACGAAAAATTTATGAAAACTAAATTATTCCTCGTACAAAAATAATAGCCAACTGCAAATCTGTCAAGAAAAAGTCTGACGCGAATAAAACATAAGTACGCGAAAGAAAGAGTTAAAAGCAAGATCGCTGTGTGATAATAAGTTATGCTACGAGAGAGGGACGTGCGTGATTTTTGCCAAGCGTGAAATATGTTGGCCGAGCAAAGCTGGGACAGCAATTGCACGTGGTCAAAATCACGCTCCCTCTCTCGTAGCACAAAATATATATTCACCGATTTTTCTGTGAAAAAAAAACGGACCGTTCATTTCCTACTTATCAAGAACAGCCCATTACGAGGTTATCGCGACGCACCGCAGGCGCGGGCTTGTATTCCGATCGATCAAAAGTCTCTTAATTCGGATACTAGGTATGCGCGTGGTTTACAGCGCCAAACAGCGACGAAAAATGTATGAAAACTAAATTATTTCTTGTAGAAAAATAATAGCCAACTGCAAATCTGTCAAGAAAAAGTCTGACGCGAATAAAAAATAAGTACGCGAAAGAAAGTGTTGAAAGCGAGATCGCTGTGTGATAATAAATTATGCTACGAGAGAGGGACGTGCGTGATTTTTGCCAAGCGTGAAATATGTTGGCCAAGCAAAGCTGGGACAGCAATTGCACGTGGTCAAAATCACGCTCCCTCTCTCGTAGCACAAAATATCGATTCACGAATTTTTCTGTGAAAAAAAAAAACGGACCGTCCATTTCCTACTTATGAAAAACAGCACATTACGCGGTTATCGCGACGCACCCCAGGCCCGGGCTTGTATTCCGATCGATCAAAAGTCTCTTAATTCGGATGGGAGGTATGCGCGTGGTTTACAGCGCCAAACAGCGACGAAAAATTTATGAAAACTAAATTATTCCTCGTACAAAAATAATAGCCAACTGCAAATCTGTCAAGAAAAAGTCAGACGCGAATAAAACATAAGTACGCGAAAGAAAGTGTTAAAAGCAAGATCGCTGTGTGATAATAAATTATGCTACGAGAGTGGGACGTGCGTGATTTTTGCCAAGCGTGAAATATGTTGGCCGAGCAAAGCTGGGACAGCAATTGCACGTGGTCAAATTCACGCTCCCTCTCTCGGAGCACAAAATATCGATTCACCGATTTTTCTGTGAAAAAAAAAACGGACCGTCCATTTCCTACTTATCAAGAACAGCACATTACGCGGTTATCGCGACGCACCGTAGGCGCGGGCTTGTATTCCGATCGATCAAAAGTCTCTTAATTCGGATAGGAGGTATGCGCGTGGTTTACAGCGCCAAACAGCGACGAAAAATGTATGAAAACTAAATTATTTCTTGTAGAAAAATAATAGGTAACTGCAAATCTGTCAAGAAAAAGTCTGACGCCAATGAAAAATAAGTACGCGAAAGAAAGTGTTGAAAGCAAGATCGCTGTGTGATAATAAATTATACTACGAGAGAGGGACGTGCGTGATTCTTACCAAGCGTGAAATATGTTGTCCGAGCAAAGCTGGGACAGCAATTGCACGTGGTCAAAATCACGCTCCCTCTCTCGTAGCACAAAATATCGATTCACCAATTTTTCTGTGAAAAAAAAAAAACGGACCGTCCATTTCCTACTTATGAAAAACAGCAAATTACGCGGTTATCGCGACGCACCCCAGGCCCGGGCTTGTATTCCGATCGATCAAAAGTCTCTTAATTCGGATGGGAGGTATGCGCGTGGTTTACAGCGCCAAAGAGCGACGAAAAATGTATGAAAACTAAATTATTTCGTGTAGAAAAATAATAGCCAACTGCAAATCTGTCAAGAAAAAGTCTGACGCGAATAAAAAATAAGTACCCGAAAGAAAGTGATGAAAGCAAGATCGCTGTGTGATAATAAATTATGCTACGAGAGAGGGACGTGCGTGATTTTTACCAAGCGTTAAATATGTTGGCCGAGCAAATCTGGGACAGCAATTGCACGTGGTCAAAATCACGCTCCCTCTTTCGTAGCACAAAATATATATTCACCGATTTTTCTGTGAAAAAAAAAAAACGGACCGTTCATTTCCTACTTATCAAGAATAGCACATTACGCGGTTATCGCGACGCACCGCAGGCGCGGGCTTGTATTCCGATCGATCAAAAGTCTCTTAATTCGGATACTAGGTATGCGCGTGGTTTACAGCGCCAAACAGCGACGACAAATTTATGAAAACTAAATTATTTCTGGTAGAAAAATAATAGCCAACTGCAAATCTGTCAAGAAAAAGTCTGACGCGAATAAAAAATAAGTACGCGAAAGAAAGTGTTGAAAGCGAGATCGCTGTGTGATAATAAATTATGCTACGAGAGAGGGACGTGCGTGATTTTTGCCAAGCGTGAAATCTGTTGGCCGAGCAAAGCTGCGACAGCAATTGCACGTGGACAAAATCATGCTCCCTCTCTCGTAGCACAAAATATCGATTCACCAATTTTTCTGTGAAAAAAAAAAAAAAAAAACGGACCGTCCATTTCCTACTTATGAAAAACAGCAAATTACGCGGTTATCGCGACGCACCCCAGGCCCGGGCTTGTATTCCGATCGATCAAAAGTCTCTTAATTCGGATGGGAGGTATGCGCGTGGTTTACAGCGCCAAACAGCGATGAAAAATTTATGAAAACTAAATTATTTCTTGTAGAAAAATAATAGCCAACTGCAAATCTGTCAAGAAAAAGTCTGACGCGAATAAGAAATAAGTACGCGGAAGAAAGTGTTGAAAGCAAGATCGCTGTGTGATAATAAATTACGCTACGAGAGAGGGACGTGCGTGATTTTGACCAAGCGTGAAATATGTTGGCCGAGCAAAGCTGGGACAGCAATTGCACGTTGTCAAAATCACGCTCCCTCTCTCGTAGCACAAAATATCGATTCACCGATTTTTTTGTGAAAAAAAAAACGGACCGTCCATTTCCTACTTATCAAAAACAGCACATTACGCGGTTATCGCGACGCACCCCAGGCCCGGGCTTGTATTCCGATCGATCAAATGTCTCTTAATTCGGATGGGAGGTATGGGCGTGGTTTACAGCGCCAAACAGCGACGAAAAATTTATGAAAACTAAATTATTCCTCGTACAAAAATAATAGCCAACTGCAAATCTGTCAAGAAAAAGTCTGACGCGAATAAAACATAAGTACGCGAAAGAAAGAGTTAAAAGCAAGATCGCTGTGTGATAATAAGTTATGCTACGAGAGAGGGACGTGCGTGATTTTTGCCAAGCGTGAAATATGTTGGCCGAGCAAAGCTGGGACAGCAATTGCACGTGGTCAAAATCACGCTCCCTCTCTCGTAGCACAAAATATATATTCACCGATTTTTCTGTGAAAAAAAAACGGACCGTCCATTTCCTACTTATGAAAAACAGCACATTACGCGGTTATCGCGACGCACCCCAGGCCCGGGCTTGTATTCCGATCGATCAAAAGTCTCTTAATTCGGTTGGGAGGTATGGGCGTGGTTTACAGCGCCAAACAGCGACGAAAAATTTATGAAAACTAAATTATTCCTCGTACAAAAATAATAGCCAACTGCAAATCTGTCAAGAAAAAGTCTGACGCGAATAAAACATAAGTACGCGAAAGAAAGAGTTAAAAGCAAGATCGCTGTGTGATAATAAATTATGCTACGAGAGAGGGACGTGCGTGATTTTTGCCAAGCGTGAAATATGTTGGCCGAGCAAAGCAGGGACAGCAATTGCACGTGGTCAAAATCACGCTCCCTCTCTCGTAGCACAAAATATATATTCACCGATTTTTCTGTGAAAAAAAAACGGACCGTTCATTTCCTACTTATCAAGAACAGCACATTACGAGGTTATCGCGACGCACCGCAGGCGCGGGCTTGTATTCCGATCGATCAAAAGTCTCTTAATTCGGATACTAGGTATGCGCGTGGTTTACAGCGCCAAACAGCGACGAAAAATGTATGAAAACTAAATTATTTCTTGTAGAAAAATAATAGCCAACTGCAAATCTGTCAAGAAAAAGTCTGACGCGAATAAAAAATAAGTACGCGAAAGAAAGTGTTGAAAGCGAGATCGCTGTGTGATAATAAATTATGCTACGAGAGAGGGACGTGCGTGATTTTTGCCAAGCGTGAAATATGTTGGCCGAGCAAAGCTGGGACAGCAATTGCACGTGGTCAAATTCACGCTCCCTCTCTCGGAGCACAAAATATCGATTCACCGATTTTTCTGTGAAAAAAAAAAACGGACCGTCCATTTCCTACTTATCAAGAACAGCACATTACGCGGTTATCGCGACGCACCGTAGGCGCGGGCTTGTATTCCGATCGATCAAAAGTCTCTTAATTCGGATAGGAGGTATGCGCGTGGTTTACAGCGCCAAACAGCGACGAAAAATGTATGAAAACTAAATTATTTCTTGTAGAAAAATAATAGGTAACTGCAAATCTGTCAAGAAAAAGTCTGACGCCAATAAAAAATAAGTACGCGAAAGAAAGTGTTGAAAGCAAGATCGGAGTGTGATAATAAATTATACTACGAGAGAGGGACGTGCGTGATTCTTACCAAGCGTGAAATATGTTGTCCGAGCAAAGCTGGGACAGCAATTGCACGTGGTCAAAATCACGCTCCCTCTCTCGTAGCACAAAATATCGATTCACCAATTTTTCTGTGAAAAAAAAAAAACGGACCGTCCATTTCCTACTTATGAAAAACAGCAAATTACGCGGTTATCGCGACGCACCCCAGGCCCGGGCTTGTATTCCGATCGATCAAAAGTCTCTTAATTCGGATGGGAGGTATGCGCGTGGTTTACAGCGCCAAAGAGCGACGAAAAATTTATGAAAACTAAATTATTTCGTGTAGAAAAATAATAGCCAACTGCAAATCTGTCAAGAAAAAGTCTGACGCGAATAAAAAATAAGTACCCGAAAGAAAGTGTTGAAAGCAAGATCGCTGTGTGATAATAAATTATGCTACGAGAGAGGGACGTGCGTGATTTTTACCAAGCGTTAAATATGTTGGCCGAGCAAAGCTGGGACAGCAATTGCACGTGGTCAAAATCACGCTCCCTCTTTCGTAGCACAAAATATATATTCACCGATTTTTCTGTGAAAAAAAAAAAACGGACCGTTCATTTCCTACTTATCAAGAACAGCACATTACGCGGTTATCGCGACGCACCGCAGGCGCGGGCTTGTATTCCGATCGATCAAAAGTCTCTTAATTCGGATACTAGGTATGCGCGTGGTTTACAGCGCCAAACAGCGACGACAAATTTATGGAAACTAAATTATTTCTTGTAGAAAAATAATAGCCAACTGCAAATCTGTCAAGAAAAAGTCTGACGCGAATAAAAAATAAGTACGCGAAAGAAAGTGTTGAAAGCGAGATCGCTGTGTGATAATAAATTATGCTACGAGAGAGGGACGTGCGTGATTTTTGCCAAGCGTGAAATCTGTTGGCCGAGCAAAGCTGGGACAGCAATTGCACGTGGACAAAATCATGCTCCCTCTCTCGTAGCACAAAATATCGATTCACCAATTTTTCTGTGAAAAAAAAAAAAAAAAAAACGGACCGTCCATTTCCTACTTATCAAAAACAGCAAATTACGCGGTTATCGCGACGCACCCCAGGCCCGGGCTTGTATTCCGATCGATCAAAAGTCTCTTAATTCGGATGGGAGGTATGCGCGTGGTTTACAGCGCCAAACAGCGATGAAAAATTTATGAAAACTAAATTATTTCTTGTAGAAAAATAATAGCCAACTGCAAATCTGTCAAGAAAAAGTCTGACGCGAATAAGAAATAAGTACGCGGAAGAAAGTGTTGAAAGCAAGATCGCTGTGTGATAATAAATTACGCTACGAGAGAGGGACGTGCGTGATTTTTACCAAGCGTGAAATATGTTGGCCGAGCAAAGCTGGGACAGCAATTGCACGTTGTCAAAATCACGCTCCCTCTCTCGTAGCACAAAATATCGATTCACCGATTTTTTTGTGAAAAAAAAAACGGACCGTCCATTTCCTACTTATCAAATGCAGCACATTACGCGGTTATCGCGACGCACCCCAGGCCCGGGCTTGTATTCCGATCGATCAAATGTCTCTTAATTCGGATGGGAGGTATGGGCGTGGTTTACAGCGCCAAACAGCGACGAAAAATTTATGAAAACTAAATTATTCCTCGTACAAAAATAATAGCCAACTGCAAATCTGTCAAGAAAAAGTCTGACGCGAATAAAACATAAGTACGCGAAAGAAAGAGTTAAAAGCAAGATCGCTGTGTGATAATAAGTTATGCTACGAGAGAGGGACGTGCGTGATTTTTGCCAAGCGTGAAATATGTTGGCCGAGCAAAGCTGGGACAGCAATTGCACGTGGTCAAAATCACGCTCTCTCTCTCTCGTAGCACAAAATATCGATTCACCGATTTTTCTGTGAAAAAAAAACGGACCGTCCATTTCCTACTTATGAAAAACAGCACATTACGCGGTTATCGCGACGCACCCCAGGCCCGGGCTTGTATTCCGATCGATCAAAAGTCTCTTAATTCGGTTGGGAGGTATGGGCGTGGTTTACAGCGCCAAACAGCGACGAAAAATTTATGAAAACTAAATTATTCCTCGTACAAAAATAATAGCCAACTGCAAATCTGTCAAGAAAAAGTCTGACGCGAATAAAACATAAGTACGCGAAAGAAAGAGTTAAAAGCAAGATCGCTGTGTGATAATAAGTTATGCTACGAGAGAGGGACGTGCGTGATTTTTGCCAAGCGTGAAATATGTTGGCCGAGCAAAGCTGGGACAGCAATTGCACGTGGTCAAAATCACGCTCCCTCTCTCGTAGCACAAAATATATATTCACCGATTTTTCTGTGAAAAAAAAACGGACCGTTCATTTCCTACTTATCAAGAACAGCCCATTACGAGGTTATCGCGACGCACCGCAGGCGCGGGCTTGTATTCCGATCGATCAAAAGTCTCTTAATTCGGATACTAGGTATGTGCGTGGTTTACAGCGCCAAACAGCGACGAAAAATGTATGAAAACTAAATTATTTCTTGTAGAAAAATAATAGCCAACTGCAAATCTGTCAAGAAAAAGTCTGACGCGAATAAAAAATAAGTACGCGAAAGAAAGTGTTGAAAGCGAGATCGCTGTGTGATAATAAATTATGCTACGAGAGAGGGACGTGCGTGATTTTTGCCAAGCGTGAAATATGTTGGCCAAGCAAAGCTGGAACAGCAATTGCACGTGGTCAAAATCACGCTCCCTCTCTCGTAGCACAAAATATCGATTCACGAATTTTTCTGTGAAAAAAAAAACGGACCGTCCATTTCCTACTTATGAAAAACAGCACATTACGAGGTTATCGCGACGCACCGCAGGCGCGGGCTTGTATTCCGATCGATCAAAAGTCTCTTAATTCGGATACTAGGTATGCGCGTGGTTTACAGCGCCAAACAGCGACGAAAAATGTATGAAAACTAAATTATTTCTTGTAGAAAAATAATAGCCAACTGCAAATCTGTCAAGAAAAAGTCTGACGCCAATGAAAAATAAGTACGCGAAAGAAAGTGTTGAAAGCAAGATCGCTGTGTGATAATAAATTATACTACGAGAGAGGGACGTGCGTGATTCTTACCAAGCGTGAAATATGTTGTCCGAGCAAAGCTGGGACAGCAATTGCACGTGGTCAAAATCACGCTCCCTCTCTCGTAGCACAAAATATCGATTCACCAATTTTTCTGTGAAAAAAAAAAAACGGACCGTCCATTTCCTACTTATGAAAAACAGCAAATTACGCGGTTATCGCGACGCACCCCAGGCCCGGGCTTGTATTCCGATCGATCAAAAGTCTCTTAATTCGGATGGGAGGTATGCGCGTGGTTTACAGCGCCAAAGAGCGACGAAAAATGTATGAAAACTAAATTATTTCGTGTAGAAAAATAATAGCCAACTGCAAATCTGTCAAGAAAAAGTCTGACGCGAATAAAAAATAAGTACCCGAAAGAAAGTGTTGAAAGCAAGATCGCTGTGTGATAATAAATTATGCTACGAGAGAGGGACGTGCGTGATTTTTACCAAGCGTTAAATATGTTGGCCGAGCAAATCTGGGACAGCAATTGCACGTGGTCAAAATCACGCTCCCTCTTTCGTAGCACAAAATATATATTCACCGATTTTTCTGTGAAAAAAAAAAAACGGACCGTTCATTTCCTACTTATCAAGAATAGCACATTACGCGGTTATCGCGACGCACCGCAGGCGCGGGCTTGTATTCCGATCGATCAAAAGTCTCTTAATTCGGATACTAGGTATGCGCGTGGTTTACAGCGCCAAACAGCGACGACAAATTTATGAAAACTAAATTATTTCTGGTAGAAAAATAATAGCCAACTGCAAATCTGTCAAGAAAAAGTCTGACGCGAATAAAAAATAAGTACGCGAAAGAAAGTGTTGAAAGCGAGATCGCTGTGTGATAATAAATTATGCTACGAGAGAGGGACGTGCGTGATTTTTGCCAAGCGTGAAATCTGTTGGCCGAGCAAAGCTGCGACAGCAATTGCACGTGGACAAAATCATGCTCCCTCTCTCGTAGCACAAAATATCGATTCACCAATTTTTCTGTGAAAAAAAAAAAAAAAAAACGGACCGTCCATTTCCTACTTATGAAAAACAGCAAATTACGCGGTTATCGCGACGCACCCCAGGCCCGGGCTTGTATTCCGATCGATCAAAAGTCTCTTAATTCGGATGGGAGGTATGCGCGTGGTTTACAGCGCCAAACAGCGATGAAAAATTTATGAAAACTAAATTATTTCTTGTAGAAAAATAATAGCCAACTGCAAATCTGTCAAGAAAAAGTCTGACGCGAATAAGAAATAAGTACGCGGAAGAAAGTGTTGAAAGCAAGATCGCTGTGTGATAATAAATTACGCTACGAGAGAGGGACGTGCGTGATTTTGACCAAGCGTGAAATATGTTGGCCGAGCAAAGCTGGGACAGCAATTGCACGTTGTCAAAATCACGCTCCCTCTCTCGTAGCACAAAATATCGATTCACCGATTTTTTTGTGAAAAAAAAAACGGACCGTCCATTTCCTACTTATCAAAAACAGCACATTACGCGGTTATCGCGACGCACCCCAGGCCCGGGCTTGTATTCCGATCGATCAAATGTCTCTTAATTCGGATGGGAGGTATGGGCGTGGTTTACAGCGCCAAACAGCGACGAAAAATTTATGAAAACTAAATTATTCCTCGTACAAAAATAATAGCCAACTGCAAATCTGTCAAGAAAAAGTCTGACGCGAATAAAACATAAGTACGCGAAAGAAAGAGTTAAAAGCAAGATCGCTGTGTGATAATAAGTTATGCTACGAGAGAGGGACGTGCGTGATTTTTGCCAAGCGTGAAATATGTTGGCCGAGCAAAGCTGGGACAGCAATTGCACGTGGTCAAAATCACGCTCCCTCTCTCGTAGCACAAAATATATATTCACCGATTTTTCTGTGAAAAAAAAACGGACCGTCCATTTCCTACTTATGAAAAACAGCACATTACGCGGTTATCGCGACGCACCCCAGGCCCGGGCTTGTATTCCGATCGATCAAAAGTCTCTTAATTCGGTTGGGAGGTATGGGCGTGGTTTACAGCGCCAAACAGCGACGAAAAATTTATGAAAACTAAATTATTCCTCGTACAAAAATAATAGCCAACTGCAAATCTGTCAAGAAAAAGTCTGACGCGAATAAAACATAAGTACGCGAAAGAAAGAGTTAAAAGCAAGATCGCTGTGTGATAATAAATTATGCTACGAGAGAGGGACGTGCGTGATTTTTGCCAAGCGTGAAATATGTTGGCCGAGCAAAGCAGGGACAGCAATTGCACGTGGTCAAAATCACGCTCCCTCTCTCGTAGCACAAAATATATATTCACCGATTTTTCTGTGAAAAAAAAACGGACCGTTCATTTCCTACTTATCAAGAACAGCACATTACGAGGTTATCGCGACGCACCGCAGGCGCGGGCTTGTATTCCGATCGATCAAAAGTCTCTTAATTCGGATACTAGGTATGCGCGTGGTTTACAGCGCCAAACAGCGACGAAAAATGTATGAAAACTAAATTATTTCTTGTAGAAAAATAATAGCCAACTGCAAATCTGTCAAGAAAAAGTCTGACGCGAATAAAAAATAAGTACGCGAAAGAAAGTGTTGAAAGCGAGATCGCTGTGTGATAATAAATTATGCTACGAGAGAGGGACGTGCGTGATTTTTGCCAAGCGTGAAATATGTTGGCCGAGCAAAGCTGGGACAGCAATTGCACGTGGTCAAATTCACGCTCCCTCTCTCGGAGCACAAAATATCGATTCACCGATTTTTCTGTGAAAAAAAAAAACGGACCGTCCATTTCCTACTTATCAAGAACAGCACATTACGCGGTTATCGCGACGCACCGTAGGCGCGGGCTTGTATTCCGATCGATCAAAAGTCTCTTAATTCGGATAGGAGGTATGCGCGTGGTTTACAGCGCCAAACAGCGACGAAAAATGTATGAAAACTAAATTATTTCTTGTAGAAAAATAATAGGTAACTGCAAATCTGTCAAGAAAAAGTCTGACGCCAATAAAAAATAAGTACGCGAAAGAAAGTGTTGAAAGCAAGATCGGAGTGTGATAATAAATTATACTACGAGAGAGGGACGTGCGTGATTCTTACCAAGCGTGAAATATGTTGTCCGAGCAAAGCTGGGACAGCAATTGCACGTGGTCAAAATCACGCTCCCTCTCTCGTAGCACAAAATATCGATTCACCAATTTTTCTGTGAAAAAAAAAAAACGGACCGTCCATTTCCTACTTATGAAAAACAGCAAATTACGCGGTTATCGCGACGCACCCCAGGCCCGGGCTTGTATTCCGATCGATCAAAAGTCTCTTAATTCGGATGGGAGGTATGCGCGTGGTTTACAGCGCCAAAGAGCGACGAAAAATTTATGAAAACTAAATTATTTCGTGTAGAAAAATAATAGCCAACTGCAAATCTGTCAAGAAAAAGTCTGACGCGAATAAAAAATAAGTACCCGAAAGAAAGTGTTGAAAGCAAGATCGCTGTGTGATAATAAATTATGCTACGAGAGAGGGACGTGCGTGATTTTTACCAAGCGTTAAATATGTTGGCCGAGCAAAGCTGGGACAGCAATTGCACGTGGTCAAAATCACGCTCCCTCTTTCGTAGCACAAAATATATATTCACCGATTTTTCTGTGAAAAAAAAAAAACGGACCGTTCATTTCCTACTTATCAAGAACAGCACATTACGCGGTTATCGCGACGCACCGCAGGCGCGGGCTTGTATTCCGATCGATCAAAAGTCTCTTAATTCGGATACTAGGTATGCGCGTGGTTTACAGCGCCAAACAGCGACGACAAATTTATGAAAACTAAATTATTTCTTGTAGAAAAATAATAGCCAACTGCAAATCTGTCAAGAAAAAGTCTGACGCGAATAAAAAATAAGTACGCGAAAGAAAGTGTTGAAAGCGAGATCGCTGTGTGATAATAAATTATGCTACGAGAGAGGGACGTGCGTGATTTTTGCCAAGCGTGAAATCTGTTGGCCGAGCAAAGCTGGGACAGCAATTGCACGTGGACAAAATCATGCTCCCTCTCTCGTAGCACAAAATATCGATTCACCAATTTTTCTGTGAAAAAAAAAAAAAAAAAACGGACCGTCCATTTCCTACTTATCAAAAACAGCAAATTACGCGGTTATCGCGACGCACCCCAGGCCCGGGCTTGTATTCCGATCGATCAAAAGTCTCTTAATTCGGATGGGAGGTATGCGCGTGGTTTACAGCGCCAAACAGCGATGAAAAATTTATGAAAACTAAATTATTTCTTGTAGAAAAATAATAGCCAACTGCAAATCTGTCAAGAAAAAGTCTGACGCGAATAAGAAATAAGTACGCGGAAGAAAGTGTTGAAAGCAAGATCGCTGTGTGATAATAAATTACGCTACGAGAGAGGGACGTGCGTGATTTTTACCAAGCGTGAAATATGTTGGCCGAGCAAAGCTGGGACAGCAATTGCACGTTGTCAAAATCACGCTCCCTCTCTCGTAGCACAAAATATCGATTCACCGATTTTTTTGTGAAAAAAAAAACGGACCGTCCATTTCCTACTTATCAAATGCAGCACATTACGCGGTTATCGCGACGCACCCCAGGCCCGGGCTTGTATTCCGATCGATCAAATGTCTCTTAATTCGGATGGGAGGTATGGGCGTGGTTTACAGCGCCAAACAGCGACGAAAAATTTATGAAAACTAAATTATTCCTCGTACAAAAATAATAGCCAACTGCAAATCTGTCAAGAAAAAGTCTGACGCGAATAAAACATAAGTACGCGAAAGAAAGAGTTAAAAGCAAGATCGCTGTGTGATAATAAGTTATGCTACGAGAGAGGGACGTGCGTGATTTTTGCCAAGCGTGAAATATGTTGGCCGAGCAAAGCTGGGACAGCAATTGCACGTGGTCAAAATCACGCTCTCTCTCTCTCGTAGCACAAAATATCGATTCACCGATTTTTCTGTGAAAAAAAAACGGACCGTCCATTTCCTACTTATGAAAAACAGCACATTACGCGGTTATCGCGACGCACCCCAGGCCCGGGCTTGTATTCCGATCGATCAAAAGTCTCTTAATTCGGTTGGGAGGTATGGGCGTGGTTTACAGCGCCAAACAGCGACGAAAAATTTATGAAAACTAAATTATTCCTCGTACAAAAATAATAGCCAACTGCAAATCTGTCAAGAAAAAGTCTGACGCGAATAAAACATAAGTACGCGAAAGAAAGAGTTAAAAGCAAGATCGCTGTGTGATAATAAGTTATGCTACGAGAGAGGGACGTGCGTGATTTTTGCCAAGCGTGAAATATGTTGGCCGAGCAAAGCTGGGACAGCAATTGCACGTGGTCAAAATCACGCTCCCTCTCTCGTAGCACAAAATATATATTCACCGATTTTTCTGTGAAAAAAAAACGGACCGTTCATTTCCTACTTATCAAGAACAGCCCATTACGAGGTTATCGCGACGCACCGCAGGCGCGGGCTTGTATTCCGATCGATCAAAAGTCTCTTAATTCGGATACTAGGTATGCGCGTGGTTTACAGCGCCAAACAGCGACGAAAAATGTATGAAAACTAAATTATTTCTTGTAGAAAAATAATAGCCAACTGCAAATCTGTCAAGAAAAAGTCTGACGCGAATAAAAAATAAGTACGCGAAAGAAAGTGTTGAAAGCGAGATCGCTGTGTGATAATAAATTATGCTACGAGAGAGGGACGTGCGTGATTTTTGCCAAGCGTGAAATATGTTGGCCAAGCAAAGCTGGAACAGCAATTGCACGTGGTCAAAATCACGCTCCCTCTCTCGTAGCACAAAATATCGATTCACGAATTTTTCTGTGAAAAAAAAAACGGACCGTCCATTTCCTACTTATGAAAAACAGCACATTACGAGGTTATCGCGACGCACCGCAGGCGCGGGCTTGTATTCCGATCGATCAAAAGTCTCTTAATTCGGATACTAGGTATGCGCGTGGTTTACAGCGCCAAACAGCGACGAAAAATGTATGAAAACTAAATTATTTCTTGTAGAAAAATAATAGCCAACTGCAAATCTGTCAAGAAAAAGTCTGACGCCAATGAAAAATAAGTACGCGAAAGAAAGTGTTGAAAGCAAGATCGCTGTGTGATAATAAATTATACTACGAGAGAGGGACGTGCGTGATTCTTACCAAGCGTGAAATATGTTGTCCGAGCAAAGCTGGGACAGCAATTGCACGTGGTCAAAATCACGCTCCCTCTCTCGTAGCACAAAATATCGATTCACCAATTTTTCTGTGAAAAAAAAAAAACGGACCGTCCATTTCCTACTTATGAAAAACAGCAAATTACGCGGTTATCGCGACGCACCCCAGGCCCGGGCTTGTATTCCGATCGATCAAAAGTCTCTTAATTCGGATGGGAGGTATGCGCGTGGTTTACAGCGCCAAAGAGCGACGAAAAATGTATGAAAACTAAATTATTTCGTGTAGAAAAATAATAGCCAACTGCAAATCTGTCAAGAAAAAGTCTGACGCGAATAAAAAATAAGTACCCGAAAGAAAGTGTTGAAAGCAAGATCGCTGTGTGATAATAAATTATGCTACGAGAGAGGGACGTGCGTGATTTTTACCAAGCGTTAAATATGTTGGCCGAGCAAATCTGGGACAGCAATTGCACGTGGTCAAAATCACGCTCCCTCTTTCGTAGCACAAAATATATATTCACCGATTTTTCTGTGAAAAAAAAAAAACGGACCGTTCATTTCCTACTTATCAAGAATAGCACATTACGCGGTTATCGCGACGCACCGCAGGCGCGGGCTTGTATTCCGATCGATCAAAAGTCTCTTAATTCGGATACTAGGTATGCGCGTGGTTTACAGCGCCAAACAGCGACGACAAATTTATGAAAACTAAATTATTTCTGGTAGAAAAATAATAGCCAACTGCAAATCTGTCAAGAAAAAGTCTGACGCGAATAAAAAATAAGTACGCGAAAGAAAGTGTTGAAAGCGAGATCGCTGTGTGATAATAAATTATGCTACGAGAGAGGGACGTGCGTGATTTTTGCCAAGCGTGAAATCTGTTGGCCGAGCAAAGCTGCGACAGCAATTGCACGTGGACAAAATCATGCTCCCTCTCTCGTAGCACAAAATATCGATTCACCAATTTTTCTGTGAAAAAAAAAAAAAAAAAACGGACCGTCCATTTCCTACTTATGAAAAACAGCAAATTACGCGGTTATCGCGACGCACCCCAGGCCCGGGCTTGTATTCCGATCGATCAAAAGTCTCTTAATTCGGATGGGAGGTATGCGCGTGGTTTACAGCGCCAAACAGCGATGAAAAATTTATGAAAACTAAATTATTTCTTGTAGAAAAATAATAGCCAACTGCAAATCTGTCAAGAAAAAGTCTGACGCGAATAAGAAATAAGTACGCGGAAGAAAGTGTTGAAAGCAAGATCGCTGTGTGATAATAAATTACGCTACGAGAGAGGGACGTGCGTGATTTTGACCAAGCGTGAAATATGTTGGCCGAGCAAAGCTGGGACAGCAATTGCACGTTGTCAAAATCACGCTCCCTCTCTCGTAGCACAAAATATCGATTCACCGATTTTTTTGTGAAAAAAAAAAACGGACCGTCCATTTCCTACTTATCAAAAACAGCACATTACGCGGTTATCGCGACGCACCCCAGGCCCGGGCTTGTATTCCGATCGATCAAATGTCTCTTAATTCGGATGGGAGGTATGGGCGTGGTTTACAGCGCCAAACAGCGACGAAAAATTTATGAAAACTAAATTATTCCTCGTACAAAAATAATAGCCAACTGCAAATCTGTCAAGAAAAAGTCTGACGCGAATAAAACATAAGTACGCGAAAGAAAGAGTTAAAAGCATGATCGCTGTGTGATAATAAGTTATGCTACGAGAGAGGGACGTGCGTGATTTTTGCCAAGCGTGAAATATGTTGGCCGAGCAAAGCTGGGACAGCAATTGCACGTGGTCAAAATCACGCTCCCTCTCTCGTAGCACAAAATATATATTCACCGATTTTTCTGTGAAAAAAAAACGGACCGTTCATTTCCTACTTATCAAGAACAGCCCATTACGAGGTTATCGCGACGCACCGCAGGCGCGGGCTTGTATTCCGATCGATCAAAAGTCTCTTAATTCGGATACTAGGTATGCGCGTGGTTTACAGCGCCAAACAGCGACGAAAAATGTATGAAAACTAAATTATTTCTTGTAGAAAAATAATAGCCAACTGCAAATCTGTCAAGAAAAAGTCTGACGCGAATAAAAAATAAGTACGCGAAAGAAAGTGTTGAAAGCGAGATCGCTGTGTGATAATAAATTATGCTACGAGAGAGGGACGTGCGTGATTTTTGCCAAGCGTGAAATATGTTGGCCAAGCAAAGCTGGAACAGCAATTGCACGTGGTCAAAATCACGCTCCCTCTCTCGTAGCACAAAATATCGATTCACGAATTTTTCTGTGAAAAAAAAAAACGGACCGTCCATTTCCTACTTATGAAAAACAGCACATTACGCGGTTATCGCGACGCACCCCAGGCCCGGGCTTGTATTCCGATCGATCAAAAGTCTCTTAATTCGGATGGGAGGTATGCGCGTGGTTTACAGCGCCAAACAGCGACGAAAAATTTATGAAAACTAAATTATTCCTCGTACAAAAATAATAGCCAACTGCAAATCTGTCAAGAAAAAGTCAGACGCGAATAAAACATAAGTACGCGAAAGAAAGTGTTAAAAGCAAGATCGCTGTGTGATAATAAATTATGCTACGAGAGTGGGACGTGCGTGATTTTTGCCAAGCGTGAAATATGTTGGCCGAGCAAAGCTGGGACAGCAATTGCACGTGGTCAAAATCACGCTCCCTCTCTCGGAGCACAAAATATCGATTCACTGATTTTTCTGTGAAAAAAAAAACGGACCGTCCATTTCCTACTTATCAAGAACAGCACATTACGCGGTTATCGCGACGCACCGTAGGCGCGGGCTTGTATTCCGATCGATCAAAAGTCTCTTAATTCGGATAGGAGGTATGCGCGTGGTTTACAGCGCCAAACAGCGACGAAAAATGTATGAAAACTAAATTATTTCTTGTAGAAAAATAATAGGTAACTGCAAATCTGTCAAGAAAAAGTCTGACGCCAATGAAAAATAAGTACGCGAAAGAAAGTGTTGAAAGCAAGATCGGAGTGTGATAATAAATTATACTACGAGAGAGGGACGTGCGTGATTTTTACCAAGCGTGAAATATGTTGTCCGAGCAAAGCTGGGACAGCAATTGCACGTGGTCAAAATCACGCTCCCTCTCTCGTAGCACAAAATATCGATTCACCAATTTTTCTGTGAAAAAAAAAAACGGACCGTCCATTTCCTACTTATGAAAAACAGCAAATTACGCGGTTATCGCGACGCACCCCAGGCCCGGGCTTGTATTCCGATCGATCAAAAGTCTCTTAATTCGGATGGGAGGTATGCGCGTGGTTTACAGCGCCAAAGAGCGACGAAAAATTTATGAAAACTAAATTATTTCGTGTAGAAAAATAATAGCCAACTGCAAATCTGTCAAGAAAAAGTCTGACGCGAATAAAAAATAAGTACCCGAAAGAAAGTGTTGAAAGCAAGATCGCTGTGTGATAATAAATTATGCTACGAGAGAGGGACGTGCATGATTTTTACCAAGCGTTAAATATGTTGGCCGAGCAAAGCTGGGACAGCAATTGCACGTGGTCAAAATCACGCTCCCTCTTTCGTAGCACAAAATATATATTCACCGATTTTTCTGTGAAAAAAAAAAAACGGACCGTTCATTTCCTACTTATCAAGAACAGCACATTACGCGGTTATCGCGACGCACCGCAGGCGCGGGCTTGTATTCCGATCGATCAAAAGTCTCTTAATTCGGATACTAGGTATGCGCGTGGTTTACAGCGCCAAACAGCGACGACAAATTTATGAAAACTAAATTATTTCTTGTAGAAAAATAATAGCCAACTGCAAATCTGTCAAGAAAAAGTCTGACGCGAATAAAAAATAAGTACGCGAAAGAAAGTGTTGAAAGCGAGATCGCTGTGTGATAATAAATTATGCTACGAGAGAGGGACGTGCGTGATTTTTGCCAAGCGTGAAATCTGTTGGCCGAGCAAAGCTGGGACAGCAATTGCACGTGGTCAAAATCATGCTCCCTCTCTCGTAGCACAAAATATCGATTCACCAATTTTTCTGTGAAAAAAAAAAAAAAAAACGGACCGTCCATTTCCTACTTATGAAAAACAGCAAATTACGCGGTTATCGCGACGCACCCCAGGCCCGGGCTTGTATTCCGATCGATCAAATGTCTCTTAATTCGGATGGGAGGTATGCGCGTGGTTTACAGCGCCAAACAGCGACGAAAAATTTATGAAAACTAAATTATTCCTCGTACAAAAATAATAGCCAACTACAAATCTGTCAAGAAAAAGTCTGCCGCGAATATAACAAAACTCCCAAAAAAAATCTCTCACCAAAAAAAACTCTCCCAAAAAAACTCTCTCACCAAAAAAAAACTCCCAAAAAATATCTTACAAAAATATTAACGAATCAATATATTAGCCAAGTAAAACTCCTCGGTAAAAAAAAAAAAAAACTTGGTGTACCAGCGTTTTGCTTCCGCACATAGTTCATTGAAATAAGGACGAGAAGTAAAATGCTGGTACACCAAGTTTTTTTTTTTTTTTTTACCGAGGAGTTTTACTTGGCTAATATATTGATTCGTTAATATTTTTGTAAGATATTTTTTGGGAGTTTTTTTTTGGTGAGAGAGTTTTTTTGGGAGAGTTTTTTTTGGTGAGAGATTTTTTTTGGGAGTTTTTTTTTTTGTGAGAGACGGCTACTCTTTTAATACTTGGCGTACAATTTTTGTTTTGAAAAAACATTTTTTGGTTTATTTCACATCTTTTTGAAAACCATCTTCAATACATGCATGCAACGACAGGGCTCATTGGGCGTATGGTCAGATCGCCCTTCTTGCAATTGACGTTGTTCACTGTTATGCTCCGCCAGTGGACAAACCATTTTCACCACGTCTATCCTCTGCATTCTTTATGTCTACAAGACACCAAATAGTTAGTGCTCTATCACGGATAAGTAATGGAAAGGTCTAAAAATACTACATTAAATTATTCCAACATGACAATTAGTCCAAATTAACCCAAAATATAACCTCAAAAAATCGATCTTTCATGGATAGGATAAAGTATCCTCCACATGATGATTTTTGTTGCTTTGAAAAGACACTTTTGCGTTAAGACGCGAGATTATTATTAATCACGCACGATCTTCTCACTTTTTGTCACACGTCGGGAGCAGCCGGTCCGCTCAGGCGATTCACGATCATCGCGATCTCATGACTTTGGGGCCGTCGCTCCTGTGTGCGCGTCTTTCCTTCACATCGATTATTTTTATTGATATGATAGACAAACCATTACACTAGAGTCCTCATTACACTACAGTAGAGTGTACGACCCTGTCACTTTTTTACTGTCAGACGACGATTATGTCAGACGACGAGAGCGAGCTGGTCGATAGACGATCGTTGCCGCAACTTCTTCAGGCTACCGCTGCGGGCGCCATTTGTTATGTTATGTGTGCGTTGTTCGTTTACACGGATGCACACGTATATGCAATCGGACAAATCTGTCTCGATGTGTGAGTTCAGACAAAAGTGACATTTTGCCAGATATCAGCACTTCGGGAACCGATTATATCGAAATAGGTCTCATTAATAAGGCGGAAAAAGATAAAAAATATTGGTGCTGACACATTTAGCGCCCGCGATGTATTGCCTGAGATAATTAGAGCTACAGACGAAGTGAGAGTGTGCTGGTACACGCCATGCACGTATACGGATCGGACAAATTCGCATCGATGTTGTGTGAGTGCGGACGAAAAATTTTTGACAGAATCGAAATCGTAAGTGGCCAGATATTAGCGTTGCGGTCACCGATTTGATTGAAATAGGGTTCATTGGAAAGAAAAAAAAAAAGAAAAAATATTGAACCTGACACATTTGGCGTTCGCGACGTGTTGACTCAGATAATTCCAGTTAGAATTTCGTAGCAGACGAAAAAGGACGAACGTGCTGTAAAGTAAGAGTAGCGCTAGCGTCTCGTCGTGAGAGTCTCGTGAGGCGGCATTATAGATTTCTTTTAATACTTGGCGTCGAGACGCTACCGCGTCTCTTGATAAGTACGCGAAAGAAAGTGTTAAAAGCAAGATCGCTGTGTGATAATAAATTATGCTACGAGAGAGGGACGTGCGTGATTTTTGCCAAGCGTGAAATATGTTGGCCGAGCAAAGCTGGGACAGCAATTGCACGTGGTCAAAATCACGCTCTCTCTCTCTCGTAGCACAAAATATCGATTCACCGATTTTTCTGTGAAAAAAAAACGGACCGTCCATTTCCTACTTATGAAAAACAGCACATTACGCGGTTATCGCGACGCACCCCAGGCCCGGGCTTGTATTCCGATCGATCAAAAGTCTCTTAATTCGGTTGGGAGGTATGGGCGTGGTTTACAGCGCCAAACAGCGACGAAAAATTTATGAAAACTAAATTATTCCTCGTACAAAAATAATAGCCAACTGCAAATCTGTCAAGAAAAAGTCTGACGCGAATAAAACATAAGTACGCGAAAGAAAGAGTTAAAAGCAAGATCGCTGTGTGATAATAAATTATGCTACGAGAGAGGGACGTGCGTGATTTTTGCCAAGCGTGAAATATGTTGGCCGAGCAAAGCAGGGACAGCAATTGCACGTGGTCAAAATCACGCTCCCTCTCTCGTAGCACAAAATATATATTCACCGATTTTTCTGTGAAAAAAAAACGGACCGTTCATTTCCTACTTATCAAGAACAGCACATTACGAGGTTATCGCGACGCACCGCAGGCGCGGGCTTGTATTCCGATCGATCAAAAGTCTCTTAATTCGGATACTAGGTATGCGCGTGGTTTACAGCGCCAAACAGCGACGAAAAATGTATGAAAACTAAATTATTTCTTGTAGAAAAATAATAGCCAACTGCAAATCTGTCAAGAAAAAGTCTGACGCGAATAAAAAATAAGTACGCGAAAGAAAGTGTTGAAAGCGAGATCGCTGTGTGATAATAAATTATGCTACGAGAGAGGGACGTGCGTGATTTTTGCCAAGCGTGAAATATGTTGGCCAAGCAAAGCTGGGACAGCAATTGCACGTGGTCAAAATCACGCTCCCTCTCTCGTAGCACAAAATATCGATTCACGAATTTTTCTGTGAAAAAAAAAAACGGACCGTCCATTTCCTACTTATGAAAAACAGCACATTACGCGGTTATCGCGACGCACCCCAGGCCCGGGCTTGTATTCCGATCGATCAAAAGTCTCTTAATTCGGATGGGAGGTATGCGCGTGGTTTACAGCGCCAAACAGCGACGAAAAATTTATGAAAACTAAATTATTCCTCGTACAAAAATAATAGCCAACTGCAAATCTGTCAAGAAAAAGTCAGACGCGAATAAAACATAAGTACGCGAAAGAAAGTGTTAAAAGCAAGATCGCTGTGTGATAATAAATTATGCTACGAGAGTGGGACGTGCGTGATTTTTGCCAAGCGTGAAATATGTTGGCCGAGCAAAGCTGGGACAGCAATTGCACGTGGTCAAAATCACGCTCCCTCTCTCGGAGCACAAAATATCGATTCACCGATTTTTCTGTGAAAAAAAAAACGGACCGTCCATTTCCTACTTATCAAGAACAGCACATTACGCGGTTATCGCGACGCACCGTAGGCGCGGGCTTGTATTCCGATCGATCAAAAGTCTCTTAATTCGGATAGGAGGTATGCGCGTGGTTTACAGCGCCAAACAGCGACGAAAAATGTATGAAAACTAAATTATTTCTTGTAGAAAAATAATAGGTAACTGCAAATCTGTCAAGAAAAAGTCTGACGCCAATGAAAAATAAGTACGCGAAAGAAAGTGTTGAAAGCAAGATCGGAGTGTGATAATAAATTATACTACGAGAGAGGGACGTGCGTGATTTTTACCAAGCGTGAAATATGTTGTCCGAGCAAAGCTGGGACAGCAATTGCACGTGGTCAAAATCACGCTCCCTCTCTCGTAGCACAAAATATCGATTCACCAATTTTTCTGTGAAAAAAAAAAACGGACCGTCCATTTCCTACTTATGAAAAACAGCAAATTACGCGGTTATCGCGACGCACCCCAGGCCCGGGCTTGTATTCCGATCGATCAAAAGTCTCTTAATTCGGATGGGAGGTATGCGCGTGGTTTACAGCGCCAAAGAGCGACGAAAAATTTATGAAAACTAAATTATTTCGTGTAGAAAAATAATAGCCAACTGCAAATCTGTCAAGAAAAAGTCTGACGCGAATAAAAAATAAGTACCCGAAAGAAAGTGTTGAAAGCAAGATCGCTGTGTGATAATAAATTATGCTACGAGAGAGGGACGTGCGTGATTTTTACCAAGCGTTAAATATGTTGGCCGAGCAAAGCTGGGACAGCAATTGCACGTGGTCAAAATCACGCTCCCTCTTTCGTAGCACAAAATATATATTCACCGATTTTTCTGTGAAAAAAAAAAAACGGACCGTTCATTTCCTACTTATCAAGAACAGCACATTACGCGGTTATCGCGACGCACCGCAGGCGCGGGCTTGTATTCCGATCGATCAAAAGTCTCTTAATTCGGATACTAGGTATGCGCGTGGTTTACAGCGCCAAACAGCGACGACAAATTTATGAAAACTAAATTATTTCTTGTAGAAAAATAATAGCCAACTGCAAATCTGTCAAGAAAAAGTCTGACGCGAATAAAAAATAAGTACGCGAAAGAAAGTGTTGAAAGCGAGATCGCTGTGTGATAATAAATTATGCTACGAGAGAGGGACGTGCGTGATTTTTGCCAAGCGTGAAATCTGTTGGCCGAGCAAAGCTGGGACAGCAATTGCACGTGGACAAAATCATGCTCCCTCTCTCGTAGCACAAAATATCGATTCACCAATTTTTCTGTGAAAAAAAAAAAAAAAAACGGACCGTCCATTTCCTACTTATGAAAAACAGCAAATTACGCGGTTATCGCGACGCACCCCAGGCCCGGGCTTGTATTCCGATCGATCAAAAGTCTCTTAATTCGGATGGGAGGTATGCGCGTGGTTTACAGCGCCAAACAGCGATGCAAAATTTATGAAAACTAAATTATTTCTTGTAGAAAAATAATAGCCAACTGCAAATCTGTCAAGAAAAAGTCTGACGCGAATAAGAAATAAGTACGCGGAAGAAAGTGTTGAAAGCAAGATCGCTGTGTGATAATAAATTACGCTACGAGAGAGGGACGTGCGTGATTTTTACCAAGCGTGAAATATGTTGGCCGAGCAAAGCTGGGACAGCAATTGCACGTTGTCAAAATCACGCTCCCTCTCTCGTAGCACAAAATATCGATTCACCGATTTTTTTGTGAAAAAAAAAACGGACCGTCCATTTCCTACTTATCAAAAACAGCACATTACGCGGTTATCGCGACGCACCCCAGGCCCGGGCTTGTATTCCGATCGATCAAATGTCTCTTAATTCGGATGGGAGGTATGGGCGTGGTTTACAGCGCCAAACAGCGACGAAAAATTTATGAAAACTAAATTATTCCTCGTACAAAAATAATAGCCAACTTCAAATCTGTCAAGAAAAAGTCTGACGCGAATAAAACATAAGTACGCGAAAGAAAGAGTTAAAAGCAAGATCGCTGTGTGATAATAAGTTATGCTACGAGAGAGGGACGTGCGTGATTTTTGCCAAGCGTGAAATATGTTGGCCGAGCAAAGCTGGGACAGCAATTGCACGTGGTCAAAATCACGCTCTCTCTCTCTCTCGTAGCACAAAATATCGATTCACCGATTTTTCTGTGAAAAAAAAACGGACCGTCCATTTCCTACTTATGAAAAACAGCACATTACGCGGTTATCGCGACGCACCCCAGGCCCGGGCTTGTATTCCGATCGATCAAAAGTCTCTTAATTCGGTTGGGAGGTATGGGCGTGGTTTACAGCGCCAAACAGCGACGAAAAATTTATGAAAACTAAATTATTCCTCGTACAAAAATAATAGCCAACTGCAAATCTGTCAAGAAAAAGTCTGACGCGAATAAAACATAAGTACGCGAAAGAAAGAGTTAAAAGCAAGATCGCTGTGTGATAATAAGTTATGCTACGAGAGAGGGACGTGCGTGATTTTTGCCAAGCGTGAAATATGTTGGCCGAGCAAAGCTGGGACAGCAATTGCACGTGGTCAAAATCACGCTCTCTCTCTCTCGTAGCACAAAATATCGATTCACCGATTTTTCTGTGAAAAAAAAACGGACCGTCCATTTCCTACCTATGAAAAACAGCACATTACGCGGTTATCGCGACGCACCCCAGGCCCGGGCTTGTATTCCGATCGATCAAAAGTCTCTTAATTCGGTTGGGAGGTATGGGCGTGGTTTACAGCGCCAAACAGCGACGAAAAATTTATGAAAACTAAATTATTCCTCGTACAAAAATAATAGCCAACTGCAAATCTGTCAAGAAAAAGTCTGACGCGAATAAAAAATAAGTACGCGAAAGAAAGTGTTGAAAGCGAGATCGCTGAGTGATAATAAATTATGCTACGAGAGAGGGACGTGCGTGATTTTTGCCAAGCGTGAAATATGTTGGCCAAGCAAAGCTGGGACAGCAATTGCACGTGGTCAAAATCACGCTCCCTCTCTCGTAGCACAAAATATCGATTCACGAATTTTTCTGTGAAAAAAAAAACGGACCGTCCATTTCCTACTTATGAAAAACAGCACATTACGCGGTTATCGCGACGCACCCCAGGCCCGGGCTTGTATTCCGATCGATCAAAAGTCTCTTAATTCGGATGGGAGGTATGCGCGTGGTTTACAGCGCCAAACAGCGACGAAAAATGTATGAAAACTAAATTATTTCTTGTACAAAAATAATAGGTAACTGCAAATCTGTCAAGAAAAAGTCTGACGCCAATGAAAAATAAGTACGCGAAAGAAAGTGTTGAAAGCAAGATCGGAGTGTGATAATAAATTATACTACGAGAGAGGGACGTGCGTGATTTTTACCAAGCGTGAAATATGTTGTCCGAGCAAAGCTGGGACAGCAATTGCACGTGGTCAAAATCACGCTCCCTCTCTCGTAGCACAAAATATCGATTCACCAATTTTTCTGTGAAAAAAAAAAACGGACCGTCCATTTCCTACTTATGAAAAACAGCAAATTACGCGGTTATCGCGACGCACCCCAGGCCCGGGCTTGTATTCCGATCGATCAAAAGTCTCTTAATTCGGATGGGAGGTATGCGCGTGGTTTACAGCGCCAAAGAGCGACGAAAAATTTATGAAAACTAAATTATTTCGTGTAGAAAAATAATAGCCAACTGCAAATCTGTCAAGAAAAAGTCTGACGCGAATAAAAAATAAGTACCCGAAAGAAAGTGTTGAAAGCAAGATCGCTGTGTGATAATAAATTATGCTACGAGAGAGGGACGTCCGTGATTTTTACCAAGCGTTAAATATGTTGGCCGAGCAAAGCTGGGACAGCAATTGCACGTGGTCAAAATCACGCTCCCTCTTTCGTAGCACAAAATATATATTCACCGATTTTTCTGTGAAAAAAAAACGGACCGTTCATTTCCTACTTATCAAGAACAGCACATTACGCGGTTATCGCGACGCACCGCAGGCGCGGGCTTGTATTCCGATCGATCAAAAGTCTCTTAATTCGGATACTAGGTATGCGCGTGGTTTACAGCGCCAAACAGCGACGACAAATTTATGAAAACTAAATTATTTCTTGTAGAAAAATAATAGCAAACTGCAAATCTGTCAAGAAAAAGTCTGACGCGAATAAAAAATAAGTACGCGAAAGAAAGTGTTGAAAGCGAGATCGCTGTGTGATAATAAATTATGCTACGAGAGAGGGACGTGCGTGATTTTTGCCAAGCGTGAAATCTGTTGGCCGAGCAAAGCTGGGACAGCAATTGCACGTGGTCAAAATCATGCTCCCTCTCTCGTAGCACAAAATATCGATTCACCAATTTTTCTGTGAAAAAAAAAAAAAAAAAAACGGACCGTCCATTTCCTACTTATGAAAAACAGCAAATTACGCGGTTATCGCGACGCACCCCAGGCCCGGGCTTGTATTCCGATCGATCAAAAGTCTCTTAATTCGGATGGGAGGTATGCGCGTGGTTTACAGCGCCAAACAGCGATGAAAAATTTATGAAAACTAAATTATTTCTTGTAGAAAAATAATAGCCAACTGCAAATCTGTCAAGAAAAAGTCTGACGCGAATAAGAAATAAGTACGCGGAAGAAAGTGTTGAAAGCAAGATCGCTGTGTGATAATAAATTACGCTGCGAGAGAGGGACGTGCGTGATTTTTGCCAAGCGTGAAATATGTTGGCCGAGCAAAGCTGGGACAGCAATTGCACGTTGTCAAAATCACGCTCCCTCTCTCGTAGCACAAAATATCGATTCACCGATTTTTTTGTGAAAAAAAAAACGGACCGTCCATTTCCTACTTATCAAAAACAGCACATTACGCGGTTATCGCGACGCACCCCAGGCCCGGGCTTGTATTCCGATCGATCAAATGTCTCTTAATTCGGATGGGAGGTATGCGCGTGGTTTACAGCCCCAAACAGCGACGAAAAATTTATGAAAACTAAATTATTCCTCGTACAAAAATAATAGCCAACTACAAATCTGTCAAGAAAAAGTCTGCCGCGAATATAACATAAGTACGCGAAAGAAAGTGTTAAAAGCAAGATCGCTGTGTGATAATAAATTACGCTACGAGAGAGGGACGTGCGTGATTTTTGCCAAGCGTGAAATATGTTGGCCGAGCAAAGCTGGGACAGCAATTGCACGTGGTCAAAATCACGCTCCCTCTCTCGTAGCACAAAATATATATTCACCGATTTTTCTGTGAAAAAAAAACGGACCGTTCATTTCCTACTTATCAAGAACAGCCCATTACGAGGTTATCGCGACGCACCGCAGGCGCGGGCTTGTATTCCGATCGATCAAAAGTCTCTTAATTCGGATACTAGGTATGCGCGTGGTTTACAGCGCCAAACAGCGACGAAAAATGTATGAAAACTAAATTATTTCTTGTAGAAAAATAATAGCCAACTGCAAATCTGTCAAGAAAAAGTCTGACGCGAATAAAAAATAAGTACGCGAAAGAAAGTGTTGAAAGCGAGATCGCTGTGTGATAATAAATTATGCTACGAGAGAGGGACGTGCGTGATTTTTGCCAAGCGTGAAATATGTTGGCCAAGCAAAGCTGGAACAGCAATTGCACGTGGTCAAAATCACGCTCCCTCTCTCGTAGCACAAAATATCGATTCACGAATTTTTCTGTGAAAAAAAAAAACGGACCGTCCATTTCCTACTTATGAAAAACAGCACATTACGCGGTTATCGCGACGCACCCCAGGCCCGGGCTTGTATTCCGATCGATCAAAAGTCTCTTAATTCGGATGGGAGGTATGCGCGTGGTTTACAGCGCCAAACAGCGACGAAAAATTTATGAAAACTAAATTATTCCTCGTACAAAAATAATAGCCAACTGCAAATCTGTCAAGAAAAAGTCAGACGCGAATAAAACATAAGTACGCGAAAGAAAGTGTTAAAAGCAAGATCGCTGTGTGATAATAAATTATGCTACGAGAGTGGGACGTGCGTGATTTTTGCCAAGCGTGAAATATGTTGGCCGAGCAAAGCTGGGACAGCAATTGCACGTGGTCAAAATCACGCTCCCTCTCTCGGAGCACAAAATATCGATTCACCGATTTTTCTGTGAAAAAAAAAACGGACCGTCCATTTCCTACTTATCAAGAACAGCACATTACGCGGTTATCGCGACGCACCGTAGGCGCGGGCTTGTATTCCGATCGATCAAAAGTCTCTTAATTCGGATAGGAGGTATGCGCGTGGTTTACAGCGCCAAACAGCGACGAAAAATGTATGAAAACTAAATTATTTCTTGTAGAAAAATAATAGGTAACTGCAAATCTGTCAAGAGAAAGTCTGACGCCAATGAAAAATAAGTACGCGAAAGAAAGTGTTGAAAGCAAGATCGGAGTGTGATAATAAATTATACTACGAGAGAGGGACGTGCGTGATTTTTACCAAGCGTGAAATATGTTGTCCGAGCAAAGCTGGGACAGCAATTGCACGTGGTCAAAATCACGCTCCCTCTCTCGTAGCACAAAATATCGATTCACCAATTTTTCTGTGAAAAAAAAAACGGACCGTCCATTTCCTACTTATGAAAAACAGCAAATTAGGCGGTTATCGCGACGCACCCCAGGCCCGGGCTTGTATTCCGATCGATCAAAAGTCTCTTAATTCGGATGGGAGGTATGCGCGTGGTTTACAGCGCCAAAGAGCGACGAAAAATTTATGAAAACTAAATTATTTCGTGTAGAAAAATAATAGCCAACTGCAAATCTGTCAAGAAAAAGTCTGACGCGAATAAAAAATAAGTACCCGAAAGAAAGTGTTGAAAGCAAGATCGCTGTGTGATAATAAATTATGCTACGAGAGAGGGACGTGCGTGATTTTTACCAAGCGTTAAATATGTTGGCCGAGCAAAGCTGGGACAGCAATTGCACGTGGTCAAAATCACGCTCCCTCTTTCGTAGCACAAAATATATATTCACCGATTTTTCTGTGAAAAAAAAAAAACGGACCGTTCATTTCCTACTTATCAAGAACAGCACATTACGCGGTTATCGCGACGCACCGCAGGCGCGGGCTTGTATTCCGATCGATCAAAAGTCTCTTAATTCGGATACTAGGTATGCGCGTGGTTTACAGCGCCAAACAGCGACGACAAATTTATGAAAACTAAATTATTTCTTGTAGAAAAATAATAGCCAACTGCAAATCTGTCAAGAAAAAGTCTGACGCGAATAAAAAATAAGTACGCGAAAGAAAGTGTTGAAAGCGAGATCGCTGTGTGATAATAAATTATGCTACGAGAGAGGGACGTGCGTGATTTTTGCCAAGCGTGAAATCTGTTGGCCGAGCAAAGCTGGGACAGCAATTGCACGTGGACAAAATCATGCTCCCTCTCTCGTAGCACAAAATATCGATTCACCAATTTTTCTGTGAAAAAAAAAAAAAAAAACGGACCGTCCATTTCCTACTTATGAAAAACAGCAAATTACGCGGTTATCGCGACGCACCCCAGGCCCGGGCTTGTATTCCGATCGATCAAAAGTCTCTTAATTCGGATGGGAGGTATGCGCGTGGTTTACAGCGCCAAACAGCGATGCAAAATTTATGAAAACTAAATTATTTCTTGTAGAAAAATAATAGCCAACTGCAAATCTGTCAAGAAAAAGTCTGACGCGAATAAGAAATAAGTACGCGGAAGAAAGTGTTGAAAGCAAGATCGCTGTGTGATAATAAATTACGCTACGAGAGAGGGACGTGCGTGATTTTTACCAAGCGTGAAATATGTTGGCCGAGCAAAGCTGGGACAGCAATTGCACGTTGTCAAAATCACGCTCCCTCTCTCGTAGCACAAAATATCGATTCACCGATTTTTTTGTGAAAAAAAAAACGGACCGTCCATTTCCTACTTATCAAAAACAGCACATTACGCGGTTATCGCGACGCACCCCAGGCCCGGGCTTGTATTCCGATCGATCAAATGTCTCTTAATTCGGATGGGAGGTATGGGCGTGGTTTACAGCGCCAAACAGCGACGAAAAATTTATGAAAACTAAATTATTCCTCGTACAAAAATAATAGCCAACTTCAAATCTGTCAAGAAAAAGTCTGACGCGAATAAAACATAAGTACGCGAAAGAAAGAGTTAAAAGCAAGATCGCTGTGTGATAATAAGTTATGCTACGAGAGAGGGACGTGCGTGATTTTTGCCAAGCGTGAAATATGTTGGCCGAGCAAAGCTGGGACAGCAATTGCACGTGGTCAAAATCACGCTCTCTCTCTCTCGTAGCACAAAATATCGATTCACCGATTTTTCTGTGAAAAAAAAACGGACCGTCCATTTCCTACTTATGAAAAACAGCACATTACGCGGTTATCGCGACGCACCCCAGGCCCGGGCTTGTATTCCGATCGATCAAAAGTCTCTTAATTCGGTTGGGAGGTATGGGCGTGGTTTACAGCGCCAAACAGCGACGAAAAATTTATGAAAACTAAATTATTCCTCGTACAAAAATAATAGCCAACTGCAAATCTGTCAAGAAAAAGTCTGACGCGAATAAAACATAAGTACGCGAAAGGAAGAGTTAAAAGCAAGATCGCTGTGTGATAATAAGTTATGCTACGAGAGAGGGACGTGCGTGATTTTTGCCAAGCGTGAAATATGTTGGCCGAGCAAAGCTGGGACAGCAATTGCACGTGGTCAAAATCACGCTCTCTCTCTCTCGTAGCACAAAATATCGATTCACCGATTTTTCTGTGAAAAAAAAACGGACCGTCCATTTCCTACTTATGAAAAACAGCACATTACGCGGTTATCGCGACGCACCCCAGGCCCGGGCTTGTATTCCGATCGATCAAAAGTCTCTTAATTCGGTTGGGAGGTATGGGCGTGGTTTACAGCGCCAAACAGCGACGAAAAATTTATGAAAACTAAATTATTCCTCGTACAAAAATAATAGCCAACTGCAAATCTGTCAAGAAAAAGTCTGACGCGAATAAAAAATAAGTACGCGAAAGAAAGTGTTGAAAGCGAGATCGCTGAGTGATAATAAATTATGCTACGAGAGAGGGACGTGCGTGATTTTTGCCAAGCGTGAAATATGTTGGCCAAGCAAAGCTGGGACAGCAATTGCACGTGGTCAAAATCACGCTCCCTCTCTCGTAGCACAAAATATCGATTCACGAATTTTTCTGTGAAAAAAAAAAACGGACCGTCCATTTCCTACTTATGAAAAACAGCACATTACGCGGTTATCGCGACGCACCCCAGGCCCGGGCTTGTATTCCGATCGATCAAAAGTCTCTTAATTCGGATGGGAGGTATGGGCGTGGTTTATAGCGCCAAACAGCGACGAAAAATGTATGAAAACTAAATTATTCCTCGTACAAAAATAATAGCCAACTGCAAATCTGTCAAGAAAAAGTCTGACGCGAATAAAACATAAGTACGCGAAAGAAAGAGTTAAAAGCAAGATCGCTGTGTGATAATAAATTATGCTACGAGAGAGGGACGTGCGTGATTTTTGCCAAGCGTGAAATATGTTGGCCGAGCTAAGCTGGGACAGCAATTGCACGTGGTCAAAATCACGCTCCCTCTCTCGTAGCACAAAATATATATTCACCGATTTTTCTGTGAAAAAAAAACGGACCGTTCATTTCTTACTTATGAAAAACAGCAAATTACGCGGTTATCGCGACGCACCCCAGGCCCGGGCTTGTATTCCGATCGATCAAAAGTCTCTTAATTCGGATGAGAGGTATGGGCGTGGTTTATAGCGCCAAACAGCGACGAAAAATTTATGAAAACTAAATTATTCCTCGTACAAAAATAATAGCCAACTGCAAATCTGTCAAGAAAAAGTCTGACGCGAATAAAACATAAGTACGCGAAAGAAAGAGTTAAAAGCAAGATCGCTGTGTGATAATAAATTATGCTACGAGAGAGGGACGTGCGTGATTTTTGCCAAGCGTGAAATATGTTGGCCGAGCAAAGCTGGGACAGCAATTGCACGTGGTCAAAATCACGCTCCCTCTCTCGTAGCACAAAATATATATTCACCGATTTTTCTGTGAAAAAAAAACGGACCGTCCATTTCCTACATATCGATAAAAACACATTACGCGGTTATCGCGACGCACCCCAGGCCCGGGCTTGTATTCCGATCCATCAAAAGTCTCGTAATTCGGATGGGAGGTATGCGCGTGGTTTACAGCGCCAAACAGCGACGAAAAATTTATGAAAACTAAATTATTTCTTGTAGAAAAATAATAGAAAACTGCAAATCTGTCAAGAAAAAATCTGACGCGAATAAAAAATAAGTACGCGAAAGAAAGTGTTGAAAGCGAGATCGCTGTGTCATAATAAATTATGCTACGAGAGAGGGACGTGCGTGATTTTTGCCAAGCGTGAAATCTGTTGGCCGAGCAAAGCTGGGACAGCAATTGCACGTGGTCAAAATCATGCTCCCTCTCTCGTAGCACAAAATATCGATTCACCAATTTTTCTGTGAAAAAAAAAAACGGACCGTCCATTTCCTACTTATGAAAAACAGCACATTACGCGGTTATCGCGACGCACCCCAGGCCCGGGCTTGTATTCCGATCGATCAAAAGTCTCTTAATTCGGTTGGGAGGTATGGGCGTGGTTTACAGCGCCAAACAGCGACGAAAAATTTATGAAAACTAAATTATTCCTCGTACAAAAATAATAGAAAACTGCAAATCTGTCAAGAAAAAGTCTGACGCGAATAAAAAATAAGTACGCGAAAGAAAGTGTTGAAAGCGAGATCGCTGTGTGATAATAAATTATGCTACGAGAGAGGGACGTGCGTGATTTTTGCCAAGCGTGAAATCTGTTGGCCGAGCAAAGCTGGGACAGCAATTGCACGTGGTCAAAATCATGCTCCCTCTCTCGTAGCACAAAATATCGATTCACCAATTTTTCTGTGAAAAAAAAAAAAAAACGGACCGTCCATTTCCTACTTATGAAAAACAGCAAATTACGCGGTTATCGCGACGCACCCCAGGCCCGGGCTTGTATTCCGATCGATCAAAAGTCTCTTAATTCGGATGGGAGGTATGCGCGTGGTTTACAGCGCCAAACAGCGATGAAAAATTTATGAAAACTAAATTATTTCTTGTAGAAAAATAATAGCCAACTGCAAATCTGTCAAGAAAAAGTCTGACGCGAATAAAAAATAAGTACGCGGAAGAAAGTGTTGAAAGCAAGATCGCTGTGTGATAATAAATTACGCTACGAGAGAGGGACGTGCGTGATTTTTGCCAAGCGTGAAATATGTTGGCCGAGCAAAGCTGGGACAGCAATTGCACGTTGTCAAAATCACGCTCCCTCTCTCGTAGCACAAAATATCGATTCACCGATTTTTTTGTGAAAAAAAAAAACGGACCGTCCATTTCCTACTTATCAAAAACAGCACATTACGCGGTTATCGCGACGCACCCCAGGCCCGGGCTTGTATTCCGATCGATCAAATGTCTCTTAATTCGGATGGGAGGTATGCGCGTGGTTTACAGCGCCAAACAGCGACGAAAAATTTATGAAAACTAAATTATTCCTCGTACAAGAATAATAGCCAACTGCAAATCTGTCAAGAAAAAGTCTGACGCGAATAAAACATAAGTACGCGAAAGAAAGAGTTAAAAGCAAGATCGCTGTGTGATAATAAATTATGCTACGAGAGAGGGACGTGCGTGATTTTTGCCAAGCGTGAAATATGTTGGCCGAGCAAAGCTGGGACAGCAATTGCACGTGGTCAAAATCACGCTCCCTCTCTCGTAGCACAGAATATATATTCACCGATTTTTCTGTGAAAAAAAAACGGACCGTTCATTTCCTACTTATCAAGAACAGCACATTACGCGGTTATCGCGACGCACCGCAGGCGCGGGCTTGTCTTCCGATCGATCAAAAGTCTCTTAATTCGGATACTAGGTATGCGCGTGGTTTACAGCGCCAAACAGCGACGAAAAATTTATGAAAACTAAATTATTTCTTGTAGAAAAATAATAGCCAACTGCAAATCTGTCAAGAAAAAGTCTGACGCGAATAAAAAATAAGTACGCGAAAGAAAGTGTTGAAAGCGAGATCGCTGTGTGATAATAAATTATGCTACGAGAGAGGGACGTGCGTGATTTTTGCCAAGCGTGAAATCTGTTGGCCGAGCAAAGCTGGGACAGCAATTGCACGTGGTCAAAATCATGCTCCCTCTCTCGTAGCACAAAATATCGATTCACCAATTTTTCTGTGAAAAAAAAAAAAAAAAAAAACGGACCGTCCATTTCCTACTTATGAAAAACAGCAAATTACGCGGTTATCGCGACGCACCCCAGGCCCGGGCTTGTATTCCGATCGATCAAATGTCTCTTAATTCGGATGGGAGGTATGCGCGTGGTTTACAGCGCCAAACAGCGACGAAAAATTTATGAAAACTAAATTATTCCTCGTACAAAAATAATAGCCAACTACAAATCTGTCAAGAAAAAGTCTGACGCGAATATAACATAAGTACGCGAAAGAAAGTGTTAAAAGCAAGATCGCTGTGTGATAATAAATTATGCTACGAGAGAGGGACGTGCGTGATTTTTGCCAAGCGTGAAATATGTTGGCCGAGCAAAGCTGGGACAGCAATTGCACGTGGTCAAAATCACGCTCTCTCTCTCTCGTAGCACAAAATATCGATTCACCGATTTTTCTGTGAAAAAAAAAACGGACCGTCCATTTCCTACTTATGAAAAACAGCACATTACGCGGTTATCGCGACGCACCCCAGGCCCGGGCTTGTATTCCGATCGATCAAAAGTCTCTTAATTCGGTTGGGAGTTATGGGCGTGGTTTACAGCGCCAAACAGCGACGAAAAATTTATGAAAACTAAATTATTCCTCGTACAAAAATAATAGCCAACTGCAAATCTGTCAAGAAAAAGTCTGACGCGAATAAAACATAAGTACGCGAAAGAAAGAGTTAAAAGCAAGATCGCTGTGTGATAATAAATTATGCTACGAGAGAGGGACGTGCGTGATTTTTGCCAAGCGTGAAATATATTGGCCGAGCAAAGCTGGGACAGCAATTGCACGTGGTCAAAATCATGCTCCCTCTCTCGTAGCACAAAATATCGATTCACCAATTTTTCTGTGAAAAAAAAAAAACGGACCGTCCATTTCCTACTTATGAAAAACAGCACATTACGCGGTTATCGCGACGCACCCCAGGCCCGGGCTTGTATTCCGATCGATCAAAAGTCTCTTAATTCGGTTGGGAGGTATGCGCGTGGTTTACAGCGCCAAACAGCGACGAAAAATTTATGAAAACTAAATTATTCCTCGTACAAAAATAATAGAAAACTGCAAATCTGTCAAGAAAAAGTCTGACGCGAATAAAAAATAAGTACGCGAAAGAAAGTGTTGAAAGCGAGATCGCTGTGTGATAATAAATTATGCTACGAGAGAGGGACGTGCGTGATTTTTGCCAAGCGTGAAATCTGTTGGCCGAGCAAAGCTGGGACAGCAATTGCACGTGGTCAAAATCATGCTCCCTCTCTCGTAGCACAAAATATCGATTCACCAATTTTTCTGTGAAACAAAAAAAAAAAACGGACCGTCCATTTCCTACTTATGAAAAACAGCAAATTACGCGGTTATCGCGACGCACCCCAGGCCCGGGCTTGTATTCCGATCGATCAAAAGTCTCTTAATTCGGATGGGAGGTATGCGCGTGGTTTACAGCGCCAAACAGCGATGAAAAATTTATGAAAACTAAATTATTTCTTGTAGAAAAATAATAGCCAACTGCAAATCTGTCAAGAAAAAGTCTGACGCGAATAAAAAATAAGTACGCGGAAGAAAGTGTTGAAAGCAAGATCGCTGTGTGATAATAAATTACGCTACGAGAGAGGGACGTGCGTGATTTTTGCCAAGCGTGAAATATGTTGGCCGAGCAAAGCTGGGACAGCAATTGCACGTTGTCAAAATCACGCTCCCTCTCTCGTAGCACAAAATATCGATTCACCGATTTTTTTGTGAAAAAAAACGGACCGTCCATTTCCTACTTATCAAAAACAGCACATTACGCGGTTATCGCGACGCACCCCAGGCCCGGGCTTGTATTCCGATCGATCAAATGTCTCTTAATTCGGATGGGAGGTATGCGCGTGGTTTACAGCGCCAAACAGCGACGAAAAATTTATGAAAACTAAATTATTCCTCGTACAAAAATAATAGCCAACTGCAAATCTGTCAAGAAAAAGTCTGACGCGAATAAAACATAAGTACGTGAAAGAAAGAGTTAAAAGCAAGATCGCTGTGTGATAATAAATTATGCTACGAGAGAGGGACGTGCGTGATTTTTGCCAAGCGTGAAATATGTTGGCCGAGCAAAGCTGGGACAGCAATTGCACGTGGTCAAAATCACGCTCCCTCTCTCGTAGCACAGAATATATATTCACCGATTTTTCTGTGAAAAAAAAACGGACCGTTCATTTCCTACTTATCAAGAACAGCACATTACGCGGTTATCGCGACGCACCGCAGGCGCGGGCTTGTCTTCCGATCGATCAAAAGTCTCTTAATTCGGATACTAGGTATGCGCGTGGTTTACAGCGCCAAACAGCGACGAAAAATTTATGAAAACTAAATTATTTCTTGTAGAAAAATAATAGCCAACTGCAAATCTGTCAAGAAAAAGTCTGACGCGAATAAAAAATAAGTACGCGAAAGAAAGTGTTGAAAGCGAGATCGCTGTGTGATAATAAATTATGCTACGAGAGAGGGACGTGCGTGATTTTTGCCAAGCGTGAAATCTGTTGGCCGAGCAAAGCTGGGACAGCAATTGCACGTGGTCAAAATCATGCTCCCTCTCTCGTAGCACAAAATATCGATTCACCAATTTTTCTGTGAAAAAAAAAAAAAAAAAAAACGGACCGTCCATTTCCTACTTATGAAAAACAGCAAATTACGCGGTTATCGCGACGCACCCCAGGCCCGGGCTTGTATTCCGATCGATCAAATGTCTCTTAATTCGGATGGGAGGTATGCGCGTGGTTTACAGCGCCAAACAGCGACGAAAAATTTATGAAAACTAAATTATTCCTCGTACAAAAATAATAGCCAACTACAAATCTGTCAAGAAAAAGTCTGACGCGAATATAACATAAGTACGCGAAAGAAAGTGTTAAAAGCAAGATCGCTGTGTGATAATAAATTATGCTACGAGAGAGGGACGTGCGTGATTTTTGCCAAGCGTGAAATATGTTGGCCGAGCAAAGCTGGGACAGCAATTGCACGTGGTCAAAATCACGCTCTCTCTCTCTCGTAGCACAAAATATCGATTCACCGATTTTTCTGTGAAAAAAAAAACGGACCGTCCATTTCCTACTTATGAAAAACAGCACATTACGCGGTTATCGCGACGCACCCCAGGCCCGGGCTTGTATTCCGATCGATCAAAAGTCTCTTAATTCGGTTGGGAGTTATGGGCGTGGTTTACAGCGCCAAACAGCGACGAAAAATTTATGAAAACTAAATTATTCCTCGTACAAAAATAATAGCCAACTGCAAATCTGTCAAGAAAAAGTCTGACGCGAATAAAACATAAGTACGCGAAAGAAAGAGTTAAAAGCAAGATCGCTGTGTGATAATAAATTATGCTACGAGAGAGGGACGTGCGTGATTTTTGCCAAGCGTGAAATATGTTGGCCGAGCAAAGCTGGGACAGCAATTGCACGTGGTCAAAATCATGCTCCCTCTCTCGTAGCACAAAATATCGATTCACCAATTTTTCTGTGAAAAAAAAAAAAAAAACGGACCTTCCATTTCCTACTTATGAAAAACAGCAAATTACGCGGTTATCGCGACGCACCCCAGGCCCGGGCTTGTATTCCGATCGATCAAAAGTCTCTTAATTCGGATGGGAGGTATGCGCGTGGTTTACAGCGCCAAACAGCGACGAAAAATTTATGAAAACTAAATTATTTCTTGTAGAAAAATAATAGCCAACTGCAAATCTGTCAAGAAAAAGTCTGACGCGAATAAAAAATAAGTACGCGAAAGAAAGTGTTGAAAGCAAGATCGCGGTGTGATAATAAATTACGCTACGAGAGAGGGACGTGCGTGATTTTTGCCAAGCGTGAAATATGTTGGCCGAGCAAAGCTTTGACAGCAATTGCACGTTGTCAAAATCACGCCCCCTCTCTCGTAGCACAAAATATCGATTCACCGATTTTTTTGTGAAAAAAAAAACGGACCGTCCATTTCCTACTTATCAAAAACAGCACATTACGCGGTTATCGCGACGCTCCCCAGGCCCGGGCTTGTATTCCGATCGATCAAATGTCTCTTAATTCGGATGGGAGGTATGCGCGTGGTTTACAGCGCCAAACAGCGACGAAAAATGTATGAAAACTAAATTATTCCTCGTACAAAAATAATAGCCAACTGCAAAACTGTCAAGAAAAAGTCTGACGCGAATAAAACATAAGTACGCGAAAGAAAGTGTTGAAAGCAAGATCGCTGTGTGATAATAAATTATGCTACGAGAGAGGGACGTGCGTGATTTTTGCCAAGCGTGAAATATGTCGGCCGAGCAAAGCTGGGACAGCAATTGCACGTGGTCAAAATGACGTTCCCTCTCTCGTAGCACAAAATATCCATTCACCGATTTTTCTGTGAAAAAAAAAACGGACCGTTCATTTCCTACTTATCAAGAACAGCACATTACGCGGTTATCGCGACGCACCGCAGGCGCGGGCTTGTATTCCGATCGATCAAAAGTCTCTTAATTCGGATACTAGATATGCGCGTGGTTTACGGCGCCAAACAGCGACGAAAAATTTATGAAAACTAAATTATTTCTTGTAGAAAAATAATAGCCAACTGCAAATCTGTCAAGAAAAAGTCTGACGCGAATAAAAAATAAGTACGCGAAAGAAAATGTTGAAAGCGAGATCGCTGTGTGATAATAAATTATGCTACGAGAGAGGGACGTGCGTGATTTTTGCCAAGCGTGAAATCTGTTGGCCGAGCAAAGCTGGGACAGCAATTGCACGTGGTCAAAATCATGCTCCCTCTCTCGTAGCACAAAATATCGATTCACCAATTTTTCTGTGAAAGAAAAAAAAACGGACCGTCCATTTCCTACTTATGAAAAACAGCACATTACGCGGTTGTCGCGACGCACCCCAGGCCCGGGCTTGTATTCCGATCGATCAAAAGTCTCTTAATTCGGTTGGGAGGTATGGGCGTGGTTTACAGCGCCAAACAGCGACGAAAAATTTATGAAAACTAAATTATTCCTCGTACAAAAATAATAGAAAACTGCAAATCTGTCAAGAAAAAGTCTGACGCGAATAAAAAATAAGTACGCGAAAGAAAGTGTTGAAAGCTAGATCGCTGTGTGATAAGAAATTATGCTACGAGAGAGGGACGTGCGTGATTTTTGCCAAGCGTGAAATCTGTTGGCCGAGCAAAGCTGGGACAGCAATTGCACGTGGTCAAAATCATGCTCCCTCTCTCGTAGCACAAAATATCGATTCACCAATTTTTCTGTGAAAAAAAAAAAAAACGGACCGTCCATTTCCTACTTATGAAAAACAGCAAATTACGCGGTTATCGCGACGCACCCCAGGCCCGGGCTTGTATTCCGATCGATCAAAAGTCTCTTAATTCGGATGGGAGGTATGCGCGTGGTTTACAGCGCCAAACAGCGATGAAAAATTTATGAAAACTAAATTATTTCTTGTAGAAAAATAATAGCCAACTGCAAATCTGTCAAGAAAAAGTCTGACGCGAATAAAAAATAAGTACGCGAAAGAAAGTGTTGAAAGCAAGATCGCGGTGTGATAATAAATTACGCTACGAGAGAGGGACGTGCGTGATTTTTGCCAAGCGTGAAATATGTTGGCCGAGCAAAGCTTTGACAGCAATTGCACGTTGTCAAAATCACGCCCCCTCTCTCGTAGCACAAAATATCGATTCACCGATTTTTTTGTGAAAAAAAAAACGGACCGTCCATTTCCTACTTATCAAAAACAGCACATTACGCGGTTATCGCGACGCTCCCCAGGCCCGGGCTTGTATTCCGATCGATCAAATGTCTCTTAATTCGGATGGGAGGTATGCGCGTGGTTTACAGCGCCAAACAGCGACGAAAAATGTATGAAAACTAAATTATTCCTCGTACAAAAATAATAGCCAACTGCAAAACTGTCAAGAAAAAGTCTGACGCGAATAAAACATAAGTACGCGAAAGAAAGTGTTGAAAGCAAGATCGCTGTGTGATAATAAATTATGCTACGAGAGAGGGACGTGCGTGATTTTTGCCAAGCGTGAAATATGTCGGCCGAGCAAAGCTGGGACAGCAATTGCACGTGGTCAAAATGACGTTCCCTCTCTCGTAGCACAAAATATCCATTCACCGATTTTTCTGTGAAAAAAAAAACGGACCGTTCATTTCCTACTTATCAAGAACAGCACATTACGCGGTTATCGCGACGCACCGCAGGCGCGGGCTTGTATTCCGATCGATCAAAAGTCTCTTAATTCGGATACTAGATATGCGCGTGGTTTACGGCGCCAAACAGCGACGAAAAATTTATGAAAACTAAATTATTTCTTGTAGAAAAATAATAGAAAACTGCAAATCTGTCAAGAAAAAATCTGACGCGAATAAAAAATAAGTACGCGAAAGAAAGTGTTGAAAGCGAGATCGCTGTGTCATAATAAATTATGCTACGAGAGAGGGACGTGCGTGATTTTTGCCAAGCGTGAAATCTGTTGGCCGAGCAAAGCTGGGACAGCAATTGCACGTGGTCAAAATCATGCTCCCTCTCTCGTAGCACAAAATATCGATTCACCAATTTTTCTGTGAAAAAAAAAAACGGACCGTCCATTTCCTACTTATGAAAAACAGCACATTACGCGGTTATCGCGACGCACCCCAGGCCCGGGCTTGTATTCCGATCGATCAAAAGTCTCTTAATTCGGTTGGGAGGTATGGGCGTGGTTTACAGCGCCAAACAGCGACGAAAAATTTATGAAAACTAAATTATTCCTCGTACAAAAATAATAGAAAACTGCAAATCTGTCAAGAAAAAGTCTGACGCGAATAAAAAATAAGTACGCGAAAGAAAGTGTTGAAAGCGAGATCGCTGTGTGATAATAAATTATGCTACGAGAGAGGGACGTGCGTGATTTTTGCCAAGCGTGAAATCTGTTGGCCGAGCAAAGCTGGGACAGCAATTGCACGTGGTCAAAATCATGCTCCCTCTCTCGTAGCACAAAATATCGATTCACCAATTTTTCTGTGAAAAAAAAAAAAAAACGGACCGTCCATTTCCTACTTATGAAAAACAGCAAATTACGCGGTTATCGCGACGCACCCCAGGCCCGGGCTTGTATTCCGATCGATCAAAAGTCTCTTAATTCGGATGGGAGGTATGCGCGTGGTTTACAGCGCCAAACAGCGATGAAAAATGTATGAAAACTAAATTATTTCTTGTAGAAAAATAATAGCCAACTGCAAATCTGTCAAGAAAAAGTCTGACGCGAATAAAAAATAAGTCCGCGGAAGAAAGTGTTGAAAGCAAGATCGCTGTGTGATAATAAATTACGCTACGAGAGAGGGACGTGCGTGATTTTTGCCAAGCGTGAAATATGTTGGCCGAGCAAAGCTGGGACAGCAATTGCACGTGGTCAAAATCATGCTCCCTCTCTCGTAGCACAAAATATCGATTCACCAATTTTTCTGTGAAAAAAAAAAACGGACCGTCCATTTCCTACTTATGAAAAACAGCACATTACGCGGTTATCGCGACGCACCCCAGGCCCGGGCTTGTATTCCGATCGATCAAAAGTCTCTTAATTCGGTTGGGAGGTATGGGCGTGGTTTACAGCGCCAAACAGCGACGAAAAATTTATGAAAACTAAATTATTCCTCGTACAAAAATAATAGAAAACTGCAAATCTGTCAAGAAAAAGTCTGACGCGAATAAAAAATAAGTACGCGAAAGAAAGTGTTGAAAGCGAGATCGCTGTGTGATAATAAATTATGCTACGAGAGAGGGACGTGCGTGATTTTTGCCAAGCGTGAAATCTGTTGGCCGAGCAAAGCTGGGACAGCAATTGCACGTGGTCAAAATCATGCTCCCTCTCTCGTAGCACAAAATATCGATTCACCAATTTTTCTGTGAAAAAAAAAAAAAAACGGACCGTCCATTTCCTACTTATGAAAAACAGCAAATTACGCGGTTATCGCGACGCACCCCAGGCCCGGGCTTGTATTCCGATCGATCAAAAGTCTCTTAATTCGGATGGGAGGTATGCGCGTGGTTTACAGCGCCAAACAGCGATGAAAAATTTATGAAAACTAAATTATTTCTTGTAGAAAAATAATAGCCAACTGCAAATCTGTCAAGAAAAAGTCTGACGCGAATAAAAAATAAGTACGCGGAAGAAAGTGTTGAAAGCAAGATCGCTGTGTGATAATAAATTACGCTACGAGAGAGGGACGTGCGTGATTTTTGCCAAGCGTGAAATATGTTGGCCGAGCAAAGCTGGGACAGCAATTGCACGTTGTCAAAATCACGCTCCCTCTCTCGTAGCACAAAATATCGATTCACCGATTTTTTTGTGAAAAAAAAAAACGGACCGTCCATTTCCTACTTATCAAAAACAGCACATTACGCGGTTATCGCGACGCACCCCAGGCCCGGGCTTGTATTCCGATCGATCAAATGTCTCTTAATTCGGATGGGAGGTATGCGCGTGGTTTACAGCGCCAAACAGCGACGAAAAATTTATGAAAACTAAATTATTCCTCGTACAAAAATAATAGCCAACTGCAAATCTGTCAAGAAAAAGTCTGACGCGAATAAAACATAAGTACGCGAAAGAAAGAGTTAAAAGCAAGATCGCTGTGTGATAATAAATTATGCTACGAGAGAGGGACGTGCGTGATTTTTGCCAAGCGTGAAATATGTTGGCCGAGCAAAGCTGGGACAGCAATTGCACGTGGTCAAAATCACGCTCCCTCTCTCGTAGCACAGAATATATATTCACCGATTTTTCTGTGAAAAAAAAACGGACCGTTCATTTCCTACTTATCAAGAACAGCACATTACGCGGTTATCGCGACGCACCGCAGGCGCGGGCTTGTCTTCCGATCGATCAAAAGTCTCTTAATTCGGATACTAGGTATGCGCGTGGTTTACAGCGCCAAACAGCGACGAAAAATTTATGAAAACTAAATTATTTCTTGTAGAAAAATAATAGCCAACTGCAAATCTGTCAAGAAAAAGTCTGACGCGAATAAAAAATAAGTACGCGAAAGAAAGTGTTGAAAGCGAGATCGCTGTGTGATAATAAATTATGCTACGAGAGAGGGACGTGCGTGATTTTTGCCAAGCGTGAAATCTGTTGGCCGAGCAAAGCTGGGACAGCAATTGCACGTGGTCAAAATCATGCTCCCTCTCTCGTAGCACAAAATATCGATTCACCAATTTTTCTGTGAAAAAAAAAAAAAAAAAAAACGGACCGTCCATTTCCTACTTATGAAAAACAGCAAATTACGCGTTTATCGCGACGCACCCCAGGCCCGGGCTTGTATTCCGATCGATCAAATGTCTCTTAATTCGGATGGGAGGTATGCGCGTGGTTTACAGCGCCAAACAGCGACGAAAAATTTATGAAAACTAAATTATTCCTCGTACAAAAATAATAGCCAACTACAAATCTGTCAAGAAAAAGTCTGACGCGAATATAACATAAGTACGCGAAAGAAAGTGTTAAAAGCAAGATCGCTGTGTGATAATAAATTATGCTACGAGAGAGGGACGTGCGTGATTTTTGCCAAGCGTGAAATATGTTGGCCGAGCAAAGCTGGGACAGCAATTGCACGTGGTCAAAATCACGCTCTCTCTCTCTCGTAGCACAAAATATCGATTCACCGATTTTTCTGTGAAAAAAAAAACGGACCGTCCATTTCCTACTTATGAAAAACAGCACATTACGCGGTTATCGCGACGCACCCCAGGCCCGGGCTTGTATTCCGATCGATCAAAAGTCTCTTAATTCGGTTGGGAGTTATGGGCGTGGTTTACAGCGCCAAACAGCGACGAAAAATTTATGAAAACTAAATTATTCCTCGTACAAAAATAATAGCCAACTGCAAATCTGTCAAGAAAAAGTCTGACGCGAATAAAACATAAGTACGCGAAAGAAAGAGTTAAAAGCAAGATCGCTGTGTGATAATAAATTATGCTACGAGAGAGGGACGTGCGTGATTTTTGCCAAGCGTGAAATATATTGGCCGAGCAAAGCTGGGACAGCAATTGCACGTGGTCAAAATCATGCTCCCTCTCTCGTAGCACAAAATATCGATTCACCAATTTTTCTGTGAAAAAAAAAAAACGGACCGTCCATTTCCTACTTATGAAAAACAGCACATTACGCGGTTATCGCGACGCACCCCAGGCCCGGGCTTGTATTCCGATCGATCAAAAGTCTCTTAATTCGGTTGGGAGGTATGCGCGTGGTTTACAGCGCCAAACAGCGACGAAAAATTTATGAAAACTAAATTATTCCTCGTACAAAAATAATAGAAAACTGCAAATCTGTCAAGAAAAAGTCTGACGCGAATAAAAAATAAGTACGCGAAAGAAAGTGTTGAAAGCGAGATCGCTGTGTGATAATAAATTATGCTACGAGAGAGGGACGTGCGTGATTTTTGCCAAGCGTGAAATCTGTTGGCCGAGCAAAGCTGGGACAGCAATTGCACGTGGTCAAAATCATGCTCCCTCTCTCGTAGCACAAAATATCGATTCACCAATTTTTCTGTGAAAAAAAAAAAAAACGGACCGTCCATTTCCTACTTATGAAAAACAGCAAATTACGCGGTTATCGCGACGCACCCCAGGCCCGGGCTTGTATTCCGATCGATCAAAAGTCTCTTAATTCGGATGGGAGGTATGCGCGTGGTTTACAGCGCCAAACAGCGATGAAAAATTTATGAAAACTAAATTATTTCTTGTAGAAAAATAATAGCCAACTGCAAATCTGTCAAGAAAAAGTCTGACGCGAATAAAAAATAAGTACGCGGAAGAAAGTGTTGAAAGCAAGATCGCTGTGTGATAATAAATTACGCTACGAGAGAGGGACGTGCGTGATTTTTGCCAAGCGTGAAATATGTTGGCCGAGCAAAGCTGGGACAGCAATTGCACGTTGTCAAAATCACGCTCCCTCTCTCGTAGCACAAAATATCGATTCACCGATTTTTTTGTGAAAAAAAACGGACCGTCCATTTCCTACTTATCAAAAACAGCACATTACGCGGTTATCGCGACGCACCCCAGGCCCGGGCTTGTATTCCGATCGATCAAATGTCTCTTAATTCGGATGGGAGGTATGCGCGTGGTTTACAGCGCCAAACAGCGACGAAAAATTTATGAAAACTAAATTATTCCTCGTACAAAAATAATAGCCAACTGCAAATCTGTCAAGAAAAAGTCTGACGCGAATAAAACATAAGTACGTGAAAGAAAGAGTTAAAAGCAAGATCGCTGTGTGATAATAAATTATGCTACGAGAGAGGGACGTGCGTGATTTTTGCCAAGCGTGAAATATGTTGGCCGAGCAAAGCTGGGACAGCAATTGCACGTGGTCAAAATCACGCTCCCTCTCTCGTAGCACAGAATATATATTCACCGATTTTTCTGTGAAAAAAAAACGGACCGTTCATTTCCTACTTATCAAGAACAGCACATTACGCGGTTATCGCGACGCACCGCAGGCGCGGGCTTGTCTTCCGATCGATCAAAAGTCTCTTAATTCGGATACTAGGTATGCGCGTGGTTTACAGCGCCAAACAGCGACGAAAAATTTATGAAAACTAAATTATTTCTTGTAGAAAAATAATAGCCAACTGCAAATCTGTCAAGAAAAAGTCTGACGCGAATAAAAAATAAGTACGCGAAAGAAAGTGTTGAAAGCGAGATCGCTGTGTGATAATAAATTATGCTACGAGAGAGGGACGTGCGTGATTTTTGCCAAGCGTGAAATCTGTTGGCCGAGCAAAGCTGGGACAGCAATTGCACGTGGTCAAAATCATGCTCCCTCTCTCGTAGCACAAAATATCGATTCACCAATTTTTCTGTGAAAAAAAAAAAAAAAAAAACGGACCGTCCATTTCCTACTTATGAAAAACAGCAAATTACGCGGTTATCGCGACGCACCCCAGGCCCGGGCTTGTATTCCGATCGATCAAATGTCTCTTAATTCGGATGGGAGGTATGCGCGTGGTTTACAGCGCCAAACAGCGACGAAAAATTTATGAAAACTAAATTATTCCTCGTACAAAAATAATAGCCAACTACAAATCTGTCAAGAAAAAGTCTGACGCGAATATAACATAAGTACGCGAAAGAAAGTGTTAAAAGCAAGATCGCTGTGTGATAATAAATTATGCTACGAGAGAGGGACGTGCGTGATTTTTGCCAAGCGTGAAATATGTTGGCCGAGCAAAGCTGGGACAGCAATTGCACGTGGTCAAAATCACGCTCTCTCTCTCTCGTAGCACAAAATATCGATTCACCGATTTTTCTGTGAAAAAAAAAACGGACCGTCCATTTCCTACTTATGAAAAACAGCACATTACGCGGTTATCGCGACGCACCCCAGGCCCGGGCTTGTATTCCGATCGATCAAAAGTCTCTTAATTCGGTTGGGAGTTATGGGCGTGGTTTACAGCGCCAAACAGCGACGAAAAATTTATGAAAACTAAATTATTCCTCGTACAAAAATAATAGCCAACTGCAAATCTGTCAAGAAAAAGTCTGACGCGAATAAAACATAAGTACGCGAAAGAAAGAGTTAAAAGCAAGATCGCTGTGTGATAATAAATTATGCTACGAGAGAGGGACGTGCGTGATTTTTGCCAAGCGTGAAATATGTTGGCCGAGCAAAGCTGGGACAGCAATTGCACGTGGTCAAAATCATGCTCCCTCTCTCGTAGCACAAAATATCGATTCACCAATTTTTCTGTGAAAAAAAAAAAAAAAACGGACCTTCCATTTCCTACTTATGAAAAACAGCAAATTACGCGGTTATCGCGACGCACCCCAGGCCCGGGCTTGTATTCCGATCGATCAAAAGTCTCTTAATTCGGATGGGAGGTATGCGCGTGGTTTACAGCGCCAAACAGCGACGAAAAATTTATGAAAACTAAATTATTTCTTGTAGAAAAATAATAGCCAACTGCAAATCTGTCAAGAAAAAGTCTGACGCGAATAAAAAATAAGTACGCGAAAGAAAGTGTTGAAAGCAAGATCGCGGTGTGATAATAAATTACGCTACGAGAGAGGGACGTGCGTGATTTTTGCCAAGCGTGAAATATGTTGGCCGAGCAAAGCTTTGACAGCAATTGCACGTTGTCAAAATCACGTCCCCTCTCTCGTAGCACAAAATATCGATTCACCGATTTTTTTGTGAAAAAAAAAACGGACCGTCCATTTCCTACTTATCAAAAACAGCACATTACGCGGTTATCGCGACGCTCCCCAGGCCCGGGCTTGTATTCCGATCGATCAAATGTCTCTTAATTCGGATGGGAGGTATGCGCGTGGTTTACAGCGCCAAACAGCGACGAAAAATGTATGAAAACTAAATTATTCCTCGTACAAAAATAATAGCCAACTGCAAAACTGTCAAGAAAAAGTCTGACGCGAATAAAACATAAGTACGCGAAAGAAAGTGTTGAAAGCAAGATCGCTGTGTGATAATAAATTATGCTACGAGAGAGGGACGTGCGTGATTTTTGCCAAGCGTGAAATATGTCGGCCGAGCAAAGCTGGGACAGCAATTGCACGTGGTCAAAATGACGTTCCCTCTCTCGTAGCACAAAATATCCATTCACCGATTTTTCTGTGAAAAAAAAAACGGACCGTTCATTTCCTACTTATCAAGAACAGCACATTACGCGGTTATCGCGACGCACCGCAGGCGCGGGCTTGTATTCCGATCGATCAAAAGTCTCTTAATTCGGATACTAGATATGCGCGTGGTTTACGGCGCCAAACAGCGACGAAAAATTTATGAAAACTAAATTATTTCTTGTAGAAAAATAATAGCCAACTGCAAATCTGTCAAGAAAAAGTCTGACGCGAATAAAAAATAAGTACGCGAAAGAAAATGTTGAAAGCGAGATCGCTGTGTGATAATAAATTATGCTACGAGAGAGGGACGTGCGTGATTTTTGCCAAGCGTGAAATCTGTTGGCCGAGCAAAGCTGGGACAGCAATTGCACGTGGTCAAAATCATGCTCCCTCTCTCGTAGCACAAAATATCGATTCACCAATTTTTCTGTGAAAGAAAAAAAAACGGACCGTCCATTTCCTACTTATGAAAAACAGCACATTACGCGGTTGTCGCGACGCACCCCAGGCCCGGGCTTGTATTCCGATCGATCAAAAGTCTCTTAATTCGGTTGGGAGGTATGGGCGTGGTTTACAGCGCCAAACAGCGACGAAAAATTTATGAAAACTAAATTATTCCTCGTACAAAAATAATAGAAAACTGCAAATCTGTCAAGAAAAAGTCTGACGCGAATAAAAAATAAGTACGCGAAAGAAAGTGTTGAAAGCTAGATCGCTGTGTGATAAGAAATTATGCTACGAGAGAGGGACGTGCGTGATTTTTGCCAAGCGTGAAATCTGTTGGCCGAGCAAAGCTGGGACAGCAATTGCACGTGGTCAAAATCATGCTCCCTCTCTCGTAGCACAAAATATCGATTCACCAATTTTTCTGTGAAAAAAAAAAAAAACGGACCGTCCATTTCCTACTTATGAAAAACAGCAAATTACGCGGTTATCGCGACGCACCCCAGGCCCGGGCTTGTATTCCGATCGATCAAAAGTCTCTTAATTCGGATGGGAGGTATGCGCGTGGTTTACAGCGCCAAACAGCGATGAAAAATTTATGAAAACTAAATTATTTCTTGTAGAAAAATAATAGCCAACTGCAAATCTGTCAAGAAAAAGTCTGACGCGAATAAAAAATAAGTACGCGAAAGAAAGTGTTGAAAGCAAGATCGCGGTGTGATAATAAATTACGCTACGAGAGAGGGACGTGCGTGATTTTTGCCAAGCGTGAAATATGTTGGCCGAGCAAAGCTTTGACAGCAATTGCACGTTGTCAAAATCACGCCCCCTCTCTCGTAGCACAAAATATCGATTCACCGATTTTTTTGTGAAAAAAAAAACGGACCGTCCATTTCCTACTTATCAAAAACAGCACATTACGCGGTTATCGCGACGCTCCCCAGGCCCGGGCTTGTATTCCGATCGATCAAATGTCTCTTAATTCGGATGGGAGGTATGCGCGTGGTTTACAGCGCCAAACAGCGACGAAAAATGTATGAAAACTAAATTATTCCTCGTACAAAAATAATAGCCAACTGCAAAACTGTCAAGAAAAAGTCTGACGCGAATAAAACATAAGTACGCGAAAGAAAGTGTTGAAAGCAAGATCGCTGTGTGATAATAAATTATGCTACGAGAGAGGGACGTGCGTGATTTTTGCCAAGCGTGAAATATGTCGGCCGAGCAAAGCTGGGACAGCAATTGCACGTGGTCAAAATGACGTTCCCTCTCTCGTAGCACAAAATATCCATTCACCGATTTTTCTGTGAAAAAAAAAACGGACCGTTCATTTCCTACTTATCAAGAACAGCACATTACGCGGTTATCGCGACGCACCGCAGGCGCGGGCTTGTATTCCGATCGATCAAAAGTCTCTTAATTCGGATACTAGATATGCGCGTGGTTTACGGCGCCAAACAGCGACGAAAAATTTATGAAAACTAAATTATTTCTTGTAGAAAAATAATAGCCAACTGCAAATCTGTCAAGAAAAAGTCTGACGCGAATAAAAAATAAGTACGCGAAAGAAAATGTTGAAAGCGAGATCGCTGTGTGATAATAAATTATGCTACGAGAGAGGGACGTGCGTGATTTTTGCCAAGCGTGAAATCTGTTGGCCGAGCAAAGCTGGGACAGCAATTGCACGTGGTCAAAATCATGCTCCCTCTCTCGTAGCACAAAATATCGATTCACCAATTTTTCTGTGAAAGAAAAAAAAACGGACCGTCCATTTCCTACTTATGAAAAACAGCACATTACGCGGTTGTCGCGACGCACCCCAGGCCCGGGCTTGTATTCCGATCGATCAAAAGTCTCTTAATTCGGTTGGGAGGTATGGGCGTGGTTTACAGCGCCAAACAGCGACGAAAAATTTATGAAAACTAAATTATTCCTCGTACAAAAATAATAGAAAACTGCAAATCTGTCAAGAAAAAGTCTGACGCGAATAAAAAATAAGTACGCGAAAGAAAGTGTTGAAAGCTAGATCGCTGTGTGATAAGAAATTATGCTACGAGAGAGGGACGTGCGTGATTTTTGCCAAGCGTGAAATCTGTTGGCCGAGCAAAGCTGGGACAGCAATTGCACGTGGTCAAAATCATGCTCCCTCTCTCGTAGCACAAAATATCGATTCACCAATTTTTCTGTGAAAAAAAAAAAAAACGGACCGTCCATTTCCTACTTATGAAAAACAGCAAATTACGCGGTTATCGCGACGCACCCCAGGCCCGGGCTTGTATTCCGATCGATCAAAAGTCTCTTAATTCGGATGGGAGGTATGCGCGTGGTTTACAGCGCCAAACAGCGATGAAAAATTTATGAAAACTAAATTATTTCTTGTAGAAAAATAATAGCCAACTGCAAATCTGTCAAGAAAAAGTCTGACGCGAATAAAAAATAAGTACGCGGAAGAAAGTGTTGAAAGCAAGATCGCTGTGTGATAATAAATTACGCTACGAGAGAGGGACGTGCGTGATTTTTGCCAAGCGTGAAATATGTTGGCCGAGCAAAGCTGGGACAGCAATTGCACGTTGTCAAAATCACGCTCCCTCTCTCGTAGCACAAAATATCGGTTCACCGATTTTTTTGTGAAAAAAAAAACGGACCGTCCATTTCCTACTTATCAAAAACAGCACATTACGCGGTTATCGCGACGCACTCCAGGCCCGGGCTTGTATTCCGATCGATCAAATGTCTCTTAATTCGGATGGGAGGTATGCGCGTGGTTTACAGCGCCAAACAGCGACGAAAAATTTATAAAAACTAAATTATTCCTCGTACAAAAATAATAGCCAACTACAAATCTGTCAAGAAAAAGTCTGACGCGAATAAAAAATAAGTACGCGAAAGAAAGTGTTGAAAGCGAGATCGCTGTGTGATAATAAATTATGCTACGAGAGAGGGACGTGCGTGATTTTTGCCAAGCGTGAAATCTGTTGGCCGAGCAAAGCTGGGACAGCAATTGCACGTGGTCAAAATCATGCTCCCTCTCTCGTAGCACAAAATATCGATTCACCAATTTTTCTGTGAAAAAAAAAAAAAAAAAAACGGACCGTCCATTTCCTACTTATGAAAAACAGTAAATTACGCGGTTATCGCGACGCACCCCAGGCCCGGGCTTGTATTCCGATCGATCAAATGTCTCTTAATTCGGATGGGAGGTATGCGCGTGGTTTACAGCGCCAAACAGCGACGAAAAATTTATGAAAACTAAATTATTCCTCGTACAAAAATAATAGCCAACTACAAATCTGTCAAGAAAAAGTCTGACGCGAATATAACATAAGTACGCGAAAGAAAGTGTTAAAAGCAAGATCGCTGTGTGATAATAAATTATGCTACGAGAGAGGGACGTGCGTGATTTTTGCCAAGCGTGAAATATGTTGGCCGAGCAAAGCTGGGACAGCAATTGCACGTGGTCAAAATCACGCTCTCTCTCTCTCGTAGCACAAAATATCGATTCACCGATTTTTCTGTGAAAAAAAAAACGGACCGTCCATTTCCTACTTATGAAAAACAGCACATTACGCGGTTATCGCGACGCACCCCAGGCCCGGGCTTGTATTCCGATAGATCAAAAGTCTCTTAATTCGGTTGGGAGTTATGGGCGTGGTTTACAGCGCCAAACAGCGACGAAAAATTTATGAAAACTAAATTATTCCTCGTACAAAAATAATAGCCAACTGCAAATCTGTCAAGAAAAAGTCTGACGCGAATAAAACATAAGTACGCGAAAGAAAGAGTTAAAAGCAAGATCGCTGTGTGATAATAAATTATGCTACGAGAGAAGGACGTGCGTGATTTTTGCCAAGCGTGAAATATGTTGGCCGAGCAAAGCTGGGACAGCAATTGCACGTGGTCAAAATCATGCTCCCTCTCTCGTAGCACAAAATATCGATTCACCAATTTTTCTGTGAAAAAAAAAAAAAAAAAACGGACCGTCCATTTCCTACTTATGAAAAACAGCACATTACGCGGTTATCGCGACGCACCCCAGGCCCGGGCTTGTATTCCGATCGATCAAAAGTCACTTAATTCGGTTGGGAGGTATGGGCGTGGTTTACAGCGCCAAACAGCGACGAAAAATTTATGAAAACTAAATTATTCCTCGTACAAAAATAATAGAAAACTGCAAATCTGTCAAGAAAAAGTCTGACGCGAATAAAAAATAAGTACGCGAAAGAAAGTGTTGAAAGCGAGATCGCTGTGTGATAATAAATTATGCTACGAGAGAGGGACGTGCGTGATTTTTGCCAAGCGTGAAATCTGTTGGCCGAGCAAAGCTGGGACAGCAATTGCACGTGGTCAAAATCATGCTCCCTCTCTCGTAGCACAAAATATCGATTCACCAATTTTTCTGTGAAAAAAAAAAAAAAACGGACCGTCCATTTCCTACTTATGAAAAACAGCAAATTACGCGGTTATCGCGACGCACCCCAGGCCCGGGCTTGTATTCCGATCGATCAAAAGTCTCTTAATTCGGATGGGAGGTATGCGCGTGGTTTACAGCGCCAAACAGCGATGAAAAATTTATGAAAACTAAATTATTTCTTGTAGAAAAATAATAGCCAACTGCAAATCTGTCAAGAAAAAGTCTGACGCGAATAAAAAATAAGTACGCGGAAGAAAGTGTTGAAAGCAAGATCGCTGTGTGATAATAAATTACGCTACGAGAGAGGGACGTGCGTGATTTTTGCCAAGCGTGAAATATGTTGGCCGAGCAAAGCTGGGACAGCAATTGCACGTTGTCAAAATCACGCTCCCTCTCTCGTAGCACAAAATATCGATTCACCGATTTTTTTGTGAAAAAAAAAAACGGACCGTCCATTTCCTACTTATCAAAAACAGCACATTACGCGGTTATCGCGACGCACCCCAGGCCCGGGCTTGTATTCCGATCGATCAAATGTCTCTTAATTCGGATGGGAGGTATGCGCGTGGTTTACAGCGCCAAACAGCGACGAAAAATTTATGAAAACTAAATTATTCCTCGTACAAGAATAATAGCCAACTGCAAATCTGTCAAGAAAAAGTCTGACGCGAATAAAACATAAGTACGCGAAAGAAAGAGTTAAAAGCAAGATCGCTGTGTGATAATAAATTATGCTACGAGAGAGGGACGTGCGTGATTTTTGCCAAGCGTGAAATATGTTGGCCGAGCAAAGCTGGGACAGCAATTGCACGTGGTCAAAATCACGCTCCCTCTCTCGTAGCACAGAATATATATTCACCGATTTTTCTGTGAAAAAAAAACGGACCGTTCATTTCCTACTTATCAAGAACAGCACATTACGCGGTTATCGCGACGCACCGCAGGCGCGGGCTTGTCTTCCGATCGATCAAAAGTCTCTTAATTCGGATACTAGGTATGCGCGTGGTTTACAGCGCCAAACAGCGACGAAAAATTTATGAAAACTAAATTATTTCTTGTAGAAAAATAATAGCCAACTGCAAATCTGTCAAGAAAAAGTCTGACGCGAATAAAAAATAAGTACGCGAAAGAAAGTGTTGAAAGCGAGATCGCTGTGTGATAATAAATTATGCTACGAGAGAGGGACGTGCGTGATTTTTGCCAAGCGTGAAATCTGTTGGCCGAGCAAAGCTGGGACAGCAATTGCACGTGGTCAAAATCATGCTCCCTCTCTCGTAGCACAAAATATCGATTCACCAATTTTTCTGTGAAAAAAAAAAAAAAAAAAAACGGACCGTCCATTTCCTACTTATGAAAAACAGCAAATTACGCGGTTATCGCGACGCACCCCAGGCCCGGGCTTGTATTCCGATCGATCAAATGTCTCTTAATTCGGATGGGAGGTATGCGCGTGGTTTACAGCGCCAAACAGCGACGAAAAATTTATGAAAACTAAATTATTCCTCGTACAAAAATAATAGCCAACTACAAATCTGTCAAGAAAAAGTCTGACGCGAATATAACATAAGTACGCGAAAGAAAGTGTTAAAAGCAAGATCGCTGTGTGATAATAAATTATGCTACGAGAGAGGGACGTGCGTGATTTTTGCCAAGCGTGAAATATGTTGGCCGAGCAAAGCTGGGACAGCAATTGCACGTGGTCAAAATCACGCTCTCTCTCTCTCGTAGCACAAAATATCGATTCACCGATTTTTCTGTGAAAAAAAAAACGGACCGTCCATTTCCTACTTATGAAAAACAGCACATTACGCGGTTATCGCGACGCACCCCAGGCCCGGGCTTGTATTCCGATCGATCAAAAGTCTCTTAATTCGGTTGGGAGTTATGGGCGTGGTTTACAGCGCCAAACAGCGACGAAAAATTTATGAAAACTAAATTATTCCTCGTACAAAAATAATAGCCAACTGCAAATCTGTCAAGAAAAAGTCTGACGCGAATAAAACATAAGTACGCGAAAGAAAGAGTTAAAAGCAAGATCGCTGTGTGATAATAAATTATGCTACGAGAGAGGGACGTGCGTGATTTTTGCCAAGCGTGAAATATATTGGCCGAGCAAAGCTGGGACAGCAATTGCACGTGGTCAAAATCATGCTCCCTCTCTCGTAGCACAAAATATCGATTCACCAATTTTTCTGTGAAAAAAAAAAAACGGACCGTCCATTTCCTACTTATGAAAAACAGCACATTACGCGGTTATCGCGACGCACCCCAGGCCCGGGCTTGTATTCCGATCGATCAAAAGTCTCTTAATTCGGTTGGGAGGTATGCGCGTGGTTTACAGCGCCAAACAGCGACGAAAAATTTATGAAAACTAAATTATTCCTCGTACAAAAATAATAGAAAACTGCAAATCTGTCAAGAAAAAGTCTGACGCGAATAAAAAATAAGTACGCGAAAGAAAGTGTTGAAAGCGAGATCGCTGTGTGATAATAAATTATGCTACGAGAGAGGGACGTGCGTGATTTTTGCCAAGCGTGAAATCTGTTGGCCGAGCAAAGCTGGGACAGCAATTGCACGTGGTCAAAATCATGCTCCCTCTCTCGTAGCACAAAATATCGATTCACCAATTTTTCTGTGAAACAAAAAAAAAAAACGGACCGTCCATTTCCTACTTATGAAAAACAGCAAATTACGCGGTTATCGCGACGCACCCCAGGCCCGGGCTTGTATTCCGATCGATCAAAAGTCTCTTAATTCGGATGGGAGGTATGCGCGTGGTTTACAGCGCCAAACAGCGATGAAAAATTTATGAAAACTAAATTATTTCTTGTAGAAAAATAATAGCCAACTGCAAATCTGTCAAGAAAAAGTCTGACGCGAATAAAAAATAAGTACGCGGAAGAAAGTGTTGAAAGCAAGATCGCTGTGTGATAATAAATTACGCTACGAGAGAGGGACGTGCGTGATTTTTGCCAAGCGTGAAATATGTTGGCCGAGCAAAGCTGGGACAGCAATTGCACGTTGTCAAAATCACGCTCCCTCTCTCGTAGCACAAAATATCGATTCACCGATTTTTTTGTGAAAAAAAACGGACCGTCCATTTCCTACTTATCAAAAACAGCACATTACGCGGTTATCGCGACGCACCCCAGGCCCGGGCTTGTATTCCGATCGATCAAATGTCTCTTAATTCGGATGGGAGGTATGCGCGTGGTTTACAGCGCCAAACAGCGACGAAAAATTTATGAAAACTAAATTATTCCTCGTACAAAAATAATAGCCAACTGCAAATCTGTCAAGAAAAAGTCTGACGCGAATAAAACATAAGTACGTGAAAGAAAGAGTTAAAAGCAAGATCGCTGTGTGATAATAAATTATGCTACGAGAGAGGGACGTGCGTGATTTTTGCCAAGCGTGAAATATGTTGGCCGAGCAAAGCTGGGACAGCAATTGCACGTGGTCAAAATCACGCTCCCTCTCTCGTAGCACAGAATATATATTCACCGATTTTTCTGTGAAAAAAAAACGGACCGTTCATTTCCTACTTATCAAGAACAGCACATTACGCGGTTATCGCGACGCACCGCAGGCGCGGGCTTGTCTTCCGATCGATCAAAAGTCTCTTAATTCGGATACTAGGTATGCGCGTGGTTTACAGCGCCAAACAGCGACGAAAAATTTATGAAAACTAAATTATTTCTTGTAGAAAAATAATAGCCAACTGCAAATCTGTCAAGAAAAAGTCTGACGCGAATAAAAAATAAGTACGCGAAAGAAAGTGTTGAAAGCGAGATCGCTGTGTGATAATAAATTATGCTACGAGAGAGGGACGTGCGTGATTTTTGCCAAGCGTGAAATCTGTTGGCCGAGCAAAGCTGGGACAGCAATTGCACGTGGTCAAAATCATGCTCCCTCTCTCGTAGCACAAAATATCGATTCACCAATTTTTCTGTGAAAAAAAAAAAAAAAAAAACGGACCGTCCATTTCCTACTTATGAAAAACAGCAAATTACGCGGTTATCGCGACGCACCCCAGGCCCGGGCTTGTATTCCGATCGATCAAATGTCTCTTAATTCGGATGGGAGGTATGCGCGTGGTTTACAGCGCCAAACAGCGACGAAAAATTTATGAAAACTAAATTATTCCTCGTACAAAAATAATAGCCAACTACAAATCTGTCAAGAAAAAGTCTGACGCGAATATAACATAAGTACGCGAAAGAAAGTGTTAAAAGCAAGATCGCTGTGTGATAATAAATTATGCTACGAGAGAGGGACGTGCGTGATTTTTGCCAAGCGTGAAATATGTTGGCCGAGCAAAGCTGGGACAGCAATTGCACGTGGTCAAAATCACGCTCTCTCTCTCTCGTAGCACAAAATATCGATTCACCGATTTTTCTGTGAAAAAAAAAACGGACCGTCCATTTCCTACTTATGAAAAACAGCACATTACGCGGTTATCGCGACGCACCCCAGGCCCGGGCTTGTATTCCGATCGATCAAAAGTCTCTTAATTCGGTTGGGAGTTATGGGCGTGGTTTACAGCGCCAAACAGCGACGAAAAATTTATGAAAACTAAATTATTCCTCGTACAAAAATAATAGCCAACTGCAAATCTGTCAAGAAAAAGTCTGACGCGAATAAAACATAAGTACGCGAAAGAAAGAGTTAAAAGCAAGATCGCTGTGTGATAATAAATTATGCTACGAGAGAGGGACGTGCGTGATTTTTGCCAAGCGTGAAATATGTTGGCCGAGCAAAGCTGGGACAGCAATTGCACGTGGTCAAAATCATGCTCCCTCTCTCGTAGCACAAAATATCGATTCACCAATTTTTCTGTGAAAAAAAAAAAAAAAACGGACCTTCCATTTCCTACTTATGAAAAACAGCAAATTACGCGGTTATCGCGACGCACCCCAGGCCCGGGCTTGTATTCCGATCGATCAAAAGTCTCTTAATTCGGATGGGAGGTATGCGCGTGGTTTACAGCGCCAAACAGCGACGAAAAATTTATGAAAACTAAATTATTTCTTGTAGAAAAATAATAGCCAACTGCAAATCTGTCAAGAAAAAGTCTGACGCGAATAAAACATAAGTACGCGAAAGAAAGAGTTAAAAGCAAGATCGCTGTGTGATAATAAATTATGCTACGAGAGAAGGACGTGCGTGATTTTTGCCAAGCGTGAAATATGTTGGCCGAGCAAAGCTGGGACAGCAATTGCACGTGGTCAAAATCATGCTCCCTCTCTCGTAGCACAAAATATCGATTCACCAATTTTTCTGTGAAAAAAAAAAAAAAAACGGACCGTCCATTTCCTACTTATGAAAAACAGCACATTACGCGGTTATCGCGACGCACCCCAGGCCCGGGCTTGTATTCCGATCGATCAAAAGTCACTTAATTCGGTTGGGAGGTATGGGCGTGGTTTACAGCGCCAAACAGCGACGAAAAATTTATGAAAACTAAATTATTCCTCGTACAAAAATAATAGAAAACTGCAAATCTGTCAAGAAAAAGTCTGACGCGAATAAAAAATAAGTACGCGAAAGAAAGTGTTGAAAGCGAGATCGCTGTGTGATAATAAATTATGCTACGAGAGAGGGACGTGCGTGATTTTTGCCAAGCGTGAAATCTGTTGGCCGAGCAAAGCTGGGACAGCAATTGCACGTGGTCAAAATCATGCTCCCTCTCTCGTAGCACAAAATATCGATTCACCAATTTTTCTGTGAAAAAAAAAAAAAAAACGGACCGTCCATTTCCTACTTATGAAAAACAGCAAATTACGCGGTTATCGCGACGCACCCCAGGCCCGGGCTTGTATTCCGATCGATCAAAAGTCTCTTAATTCGGATGGGAGGTATGCGCGTGGTTTACAGCGCCAAACAGCGACGAAAAATTTATGAAAACTAAATTATTTCTTGTAGAAAAATAATAGCCAACTGCAAATCTGTCAAGAAAAAGTCTGACGCGAATAAAAAATATGTACGCGAAAGAAAGTGTTGAAAGCAAGATCGCGGTGTGATAATAAATTACGCTACGAGAGAGGGACGTGCGTGATTTTTGCCAAGCGTGAAATATGTTGGCCGAGCAAAGCTTTGACAGCAATTGCACGTTGTCAAAATCACGCTCCCTCTCTCGTAGCACAAAATATCGTTTCACCGATTTTTTTGTGAAAAAAAAAAACGGACCGTCCATTTCCTACTTATCAAAAACAGCACATTACGCGGTTATCGCGACGCTCCCCAGGCCCGGGCTTGTATTCCGATCGATCAAATGTCTCTTAATTCGGATGGGAGGTATGCGCGTGGTTTACAGCGCCAAACAGCGACGAAAAATGTATGAAAACTAAATTATTCCTCGTACAAAAATAATAGAAAACTGCAAATCTGTCAAGAAAAAGTCTGACGCGAATAAAAAATAAGTACGCGAAAGAAAGTGTTGAAAGCTAGATCGCTGTGTGATAAGAAATTATGCTACGAGAGAGGGACGTGCGTGATTTTTGCCAAGCGTGAAATCTGTTGGCCGAGCAAAGCTGGGACAGCAATTGCACGTGGTCAAAATCATGCTCCCTCTCTCGTAGCACAAAATATCGATTCACCAATTTTTCTGTGAAAAAAAAAAAAAAACGGACCGTCCATTTCCTACTTATGAAAAACAGCAAATTACGCGGTTATCGCGACGCACCCCAGGCCCGGGCTTGTATTCCGATCGATCAAAAGTCTCTTAATTCGGATGGGAGGTATGCGCGTGGTTTACAGCGCCAAACAGCGATGAAAAATTTATGAAAACTAAATTATTTCTTGTAGAAAAATAATAGCCAACTGCAAATCTGTCAAGAAAAAGTCTGACGCGAATAAAAAATAAGTACGCGGAAGAAAGTGTTGAAAGCAAGATCGCTGTGTGATAATAAATTACGCTACGAGAGAGGGACGTGCGTGATTTTTGCCAAGCGTGAAATATGTTGGCCGAGCAAAGCTGGGACAGCAATTGCACGTTGTCAAAATCACGCTCCCTCTCTCGTAGCACAAAATATCGGTTCACCGATATTTTTGTGAAAAAAAAAACGGACCGTCCATTTCCTACTTATCAAAAACAGCACATTACGCGGTTATCGCGACGCACTCCAGGCCCGGGCTTGTATTCCGATCGATCAAATGTCTCTTAATTCGGATGGGAGGTATGCGCGTGGTTTACAGCGCCAAACAGCGACGAAAAATTTATGAAAACTAAATTATTCCTCGTACAAAAATAATAGCCAACTACAAATCTGTCAAGAAAAAGTCTGACGCGAATATAACATAAGTACGCGAAAGAAAGTGTTAAAAGCAAGATCGCTGTGTGATAATATATTATGCTACGAGAGAGGGACGTGCGTGATTTTTGCCAAGCGTGAAATATGTTGGCCGAGCAAAGCTGGGACAGCAATTGCACGTGGTCAAAATCACGCTCTCTCTCACTCGTAGCACAAAATATCGATTCACCGATTTTTCTGTGAAAAAAAAAACGGACCGTCCATTTCCTACTTATGAAAAACAGCACATTACGCGGTTATCGCGACGCACCCCAGGCCCGGGCTTGTATTCCGATCGATCAAAAGTCTCTTAATTCGGATGGGAGGTATGCGCGTGGTTTACAGCGCCAAACAGCGACGAAAAATGTATGAAAACTAAATTATTTCTTGTAGAAAAATAATAGCCAACTGCAAATCTGTCAAGAAAAAGTCTGACGCGAATAAAAAATAAGTACGCGAAAGAAAGTGTTGAAAGCAAGATCGCTGTGTGATAATAAATTACGCTACGAGAGAGGGACGTGCGTGATTTTTGCCAAGCGTGAAATATGTTGGCCGAGCAAAGCTGGGACAGCAATTGCACGTTGTCAAAATCACGCTCCCTCTCTCGTAGCACAAAATATCGATTCACCGATTTTTTTGTGAAAAAAAAAAACGGACCATCCATTTCCTACTTATCAAGAACAGCACATTACGCGGTTATCGCGACGCACCCCAGGCCCGGGATTGTATTCCGATCGATCAAATGTCTCTTAATTCGGATGGGAGGTATGCGCGTGGTTTACAGCGCCAAACAGCGACGAAAAATTTATGAAAACTAAATTATTCCTCGTACAAAAATAATAGCCAACTGCAAATCTGTCAAGAAAAAGTCTGACGCGAATAAAACATAAGTACGCGAAAGAAAGTGTTGAAAGCAAGATCGCTGTGTGATAATAAATTATGCTACGAGAGAGGGACGTGCGTGATTTTTGCCAAGCGTGAAATATGTCGGCCGAGCAAAGCTGGGACAGCAATTGCACGTGGTCAAAATGACGCTCCCTCTCTCGTAGCACAAAATATCCATTCACCGATTTTTCTGTGAAAAAAAAAAAAAAATTGACCGTGCATTTCCTACATATCGATAAAAACACATTACGCGGTTATCGCGACGCACCCCAGGCCCGGGCTTGTATTCCGATCCACCAAAAGTCTCGTAATTCGGATGGGAGGTATGCGCGTGGTTTACAGCGCCAAACAGCGACGAAAAATTTATGAAAACTAAATTATTCCTCGTACAAAAATAATAGCCAACTACAAATCTGTCAAGAAAAAGTCTGACGCGAATATAACATAAGTACGCGAAAGAAAGTGTTAAAAGCAAGATCGCTGTGTGATAATAAATTATGCTACGAGAGAGGGACGTGCGTGATTTTTGCCAAGCGTGAAATATGTTGGCCGAGCAAAGCTGGGACAGCAATTGCACGTGGTCAAAATCATGCTCCCTCTCTCGTAGCACAAAATATCGATTCACCAATTTTTCTGTGAAAAAAAAAAAAAAAACGGACCTTCCATTTCCTACTTATGAAAAACAGCAAATTACGCGGTTATCGCGACGCACCCCAGGCCCGGGCTTGTATTCCGATCGATCAAAAGTCTCTTAATTCGGATGGGAGGTATGCGCGTGGTTTACAGCGCCAAACAGCGACGAAAAATTTATGAAAACTAAATTATTTCTTGTAGAAAAATAATAGCCAACTGCAAATCTGTCAAGAAAAAGTCTGACGCGAATAAAAAATAAGTACGCGAAAGAAAGTGTTGAAAGCAAGATCGCGGTGTGATAATAAATTACGCTACGAGAGAGGGACGTGCGTGATTTTTGCCAAGCGTGAAATATGTTGGCCGAGCAAAGCTTTGACAGCAATTGCACGTTGTCAAAATCACGCCCCCTCTCTCGTAGCACAAAATATCGATTCACCGATTTTTTTGTGAAAAAAAAAACGGACCGTCCATTTCCTACTTATCAAAAACAGCACATTACGCGGTTATCGCGACGCTCCCCAGGCCCGGGCTTGTATTCCGATCGATCAAATGTCTCTTAATTCGGATGGGAGGTATGCGCGTGGTTTACAGCGCCAAACAGCGACGAAAAATGTATGAAAACTAAATTATTCCTCGTACAAAAATAATAGCCAACTGCAAAACTGTCAAGAAAAAGTCTGACGCGAATAAAACATAAGTACGCGAAAGAAAGTGTTGAAAGCAAGATCGCTGTGTGATAATAAATTATGCTACGAGAGAGGGACGTGCGTGATTTTTGCCAAGCGTGAAATATGTCGGCCGAGCAAAGCTGGGACAGCAATTGCACGTGGTCAAAATGACGTTCCCTCTCTCGTAGCACAAAATATCCATTCACCGATTTTTCTGTGAAAAAAAAAACGGACCGTTCATTTCCTACTTATCAAGAACAGCACATTACGCGGTTATCGCGACGCACCGCAGGCGCGGGCTTGTATTCCGATCGATCAAAAGTCTCTTAATTCGGATACTAGATATGCGCGTGGTTTACGGCGCCAAACAGCGACGAAAAATTTATGAAAACTAAATTATTTCTTGTAGAAAAATAATAGCCAACTGCAAATCTGTCAAGAAAAAGTCTGACGCGAATAAAAAATAAGTACGCGAAAGAAAATGTTGAAAGCGAGATCGCTGTGTGATAATAAATTATGCTACGAGAGAGGGACGTGCGTGATTTTTGCCAAGCGTGAAATCTGTTGGCCGAGCAAAGCTGGGACAGCAATTGCACGTGGTCAAAATCATGCTCCCTCTTTCGTAGCACAAAATATCGATTCACCAATTTTTCTGTGAAAGAAAAAAAAACGGACCGTCCATTTCCTACTTATGAAAAACAGCACATTACGCGGTTGTCGCGACGCACCCCAGGCCCGGGCTTGTATTCCGATCGATCAAAAGTCTCTTAATTCGGTTGGGAGGTATGGGCGTGGTTTACAGCGCCAAACAGCGACGAAAAATTTATGAAAACTAAATTATTCCTCGTACAAAAATAATAGAAAACTGCAAATCTGTCAAGAAAAAGTCTGACGCGAATAAAAAATAAGTACGCGAAAGAAAGTGTTGAAAGCTAGATCGCTGTGTGATAAGAAATTATGCTACGAGAGAGGGACGTGCGTGATTTTTGCCAAGCGTGAAATCTGTTGGCCGAGCAAAGCTGGGACAGCAATTGCACGTGGTCAAAATCATGCTCCCTCTCTCGTAGCACAAAATATCGATTCACCAATTTTTCTGTGAAAAAAAAAAAAAACGGACCGTCCATTTCCTACTTATGAAAAACAGCAAATTACGCGGTTATCGCGACGCACCCCAGGCCCGGGCTTGTATTCCGATCGATCAAAAGTCTCTTAATTCGGATGGGAGGTATGCGCGTGGTTTACAGCGCCAAACAGCGATGAAAAATTTATGAAAACTAAATTATTTCTTGTAGAAAAATAATAGCCAACTGCAAATCTGTCAAGAAAAAGTCTGACGCGAATAAAAAATAAGTACGCGAAAGAAAGTGTTGAAAGCAAGATCGCGGTGTGATAATAAATTACGCTACGAGAGAGGGACGTGCGTGATTTTTGCCAAGCGTGAAATATGTTGGCCGAGCAAAGCTTTGACAGCAATTGCACGTTGTCAAAATCACGCCCCCTCTCTCGTAGCACAAAATATCGATTCACCGATTTTTTTGTGAAAAAAAAAACGGACCGTCCATTTCCTACTTATCAAAAACAGCACATTACGCGGTTATCGCGACGCTCCCCAGGCCCGGGCTTGTATTCCGATCGATCAAATGTCTCTTAATTCGGATGGGAGGTATGCGCGTGGTTTACAGCGCCAAACAGCGACGAAAAATGTATGAAAACTAAATTATTCCTCGTACAAAAATAATAGCCAACTGCAAAACTGTCAAGAAAAAGTCTGACGCGAATAAAACATAAGTACGCGAAAGAAAGTGTTGAAAGCAAGATCGCTGTGTGATAATAAATTATGCTACGAGAGAGGGACGTGCGTGATTTTTGCCAAGCGTGAAATATGTCGGCCGAGCAAAGCTGGGACAGCAATTGCACGTGGTCAAAATGACGTTCCCTCTCTCGTAGCACAAAATATCCATTCACCGATTTTTCTGTGAAAAAAAAAACGGACCGTTCATTTCCTACTTATCAAGAACAGCACATTACGCGGTTATCGCGACGCACCGCAGGCGCGGGCTTGTATTCCGATCGATCAAAAGTCTCTTAATTCGGATACTAGATATGCGCGTGGTTTACGGCGCCAAACAGCGACGAAAAATTTATGAAAACTAAATTATTTCTTGTAGAAAAATAATAGCCAACTGCAAATCTGTCAAGAAAAAGTCTGACGCGAATAAAAAATAAGTACGCGAAAGAAAATGTTGAAAGCGAGATCGCTGTGTGATAATAAATTATGCTACGAGAGAGGGACGTGCGTGATTTTTGCCAAGCGTGAAATCTGTTGGCCGAGCAAAGCTGGGACAGCAATTGCACGTGGTCAAAATCATGCTCCCTCTCTCGTAGCACAAAATATCGATTCACCAATTTTTCTGTGAAAGAAAAAAAAACGGACCGTCCATTTCCTACTTATGAAAAACAGCACATTACGCGGTTGTCGCGACGCACCCCAGGCCCGGGCTTGTATTCCGATCGATCAAAAGTCTCTTAATTCGGTTGGGAGGTATGGGCGTGGTTTACAGCGCCAAACAGCGACGAAAAATTTATGAAAACTAAATTATTCCTCGTACAAAAATAATAGAAAACTGCAAATCTGTCAAGAAAAAGTCTGACGCGAATAAAAAATAAGTACGCGAAAGAAAGTGTTGAAAGCTAGATCGCTGTGTGATAAGAAATTATGCTACGAGAGAGGGACGTGCGTGATTTTTGCCAAGCGTGAAATCTGTTGGCCGAGCAAAGCTGGGACAGCAATTGCACGTGGTCAAAATCATGCTCCCTCTCTCGTAGCACAAAATATCGATTCACCAATTTTTCTGTGAAAAAAAAAAAAAACGGACCGTCCATTTCCTACTTATGAAAAACAGCAAATTACGCGGTTATCGCGACGCACCCCAGGCCCGGGCTTGTATTCCGATCGATCAAAAGTCTCTTAATTCGGATGGGAGGTATGCGCGTGGTTTACAGCGCCAAACAGCGATGAAAAATTTATGAAAACTAAATTATTTCTTGTAGAAAAATAATAGCCAACTGCAAATCTGTCAAGAAAAAGTCTGACGCGAATAAAAAATAAGTACGCGGAAGAAAGTGTTGAAAGCAAGATCGCTGTGTGATAATAAATTACGCTACGAGAGAGGGACGTGCGTGATTTTTGCCAAGCGTGAAATATGTTGGCCGAGCAAAGCTGGGACAGCAATTGCACGTTGTCAAAATCACGCTCCCTCTCTCGTAGCACAAAATATCGGTTCACCGATTTTTTTGTGAAAAAAAAAACGGACCGTCCATTTCCTACTTATCAAAAACAGCACATTACGCGGTTATCGCGACGCACTCCAGGCCCGGGCTTGTATTCCGATCGATCAAATGTCTCTTAATTCGGATGGGAGGTATGCGCGTGGTTTACAGCGCCAAACAGCGACGAAAAATTTATAAAAACTAAATTATTCCTCGTACAAAAATAATAGCCAACTACAAATCTGTCAAGAAAAAGTCTGACGCGAATAAAAAATAAGTACGCGAAAGAAAGTGTTGAAAGCGAGATCGCTGTGTGATAATAAATTATGCTACGAGAGAGGGACGTGCGTGATTTTTGCCAAGCGTGAAATCTGTTGGCCGAGCAAAGCTGGGACAGCAATTGCACGTGGTCAAAATCATGCTCCCTCTCTCGTAGCACAAAATATCGATTCACCAATTTTTCTGTGAAAAAAAAAAAAAAAAAAACGGACCGTCCATTTCCTACTTATGAAAAACAGTAAATTACGCGGTTATCGCGACGCACCCCAGGCCCGGGCTTGTATTCCGATCGATCAAATGTCTCTTAATTCGGATGGGAGGTATGCGCGTGGTTTACAGCGCCAAACAGCGACGAAAAATTTATGAAAACTAAATTATTCCTCGTACAAAAATAATAGCCAACTACAAATCTGTCAAGAAAAAGTCTGACGCGAATATAACATAAGTACGCGAAAGAAAGTGTTAAAAGCAAGATCGCTGTGTGATAATAAATTATGCTACGAGAGAGGGACGTGCGTGATTTTTGCCAAGCGTGAAATATGTTGGCCGAGCAAAGCTGGGACAGCAATTGCACGTGGTCAAAATCACGCTCTCTCTCTCTCGTAGCACAAAATATCGATTCACCGATTTTTCTGTGAAAAAAAAAACGGACCGTCCATTTCCTACTTATGAAAAACAGCACATTACGCGGTTATCGCGACGCACCCCAGGCCCGGGCTTGTATTCCGATAGATCAAAAGTCTCTTAATTCGGTTGGGAGTTATGGGCGTGGTTTACAGCGCCAAACAGCGACGAAAAATTTATGAAAACTAAATTATTCCTCGTACAAAAATAATAGCCAACTGCAAATCTGTCAAGAAAAAGTCTGACGCGAATAAAACATAAGTACGCGAAAGAAAGAGTTAAAAGCAAGATCGCTGTGTGATAATAAATTATGCTACGAGAGAAGGACGTGCGTGATTTTTGCCAAGCGTGAAATATGTTGGCCGAGCAAAGCTGGGACAGCAATTGCACGTGGTCAAAATCATGCTCCCTCTCTCGTAGCACAAAATATCGATTCACCAATTTTTCTGTGAAAAAAAAAAAAAAAAAACGGACCGTCCATTTCCTACTTATGAAAAACAGCACATTACGCGGTTATCGCGACGCACCCCAGGCCCGGGCTTGTATTCCGATCGATCAAAAGTCACTTAATTCGGTTGGGAGGTATGGGCGTGGTTTACAGCGCCAAACAGCGACGAAAAATTTATGAAAACTAAATTATTCCTCGTACAAAAATAATAGAAAACTGCAAATCTGTCAAGAAAAAGTCTGACGCGAATAAAAAATAAGTACGCGAAAGAAAGTGTTGAAAGCGAGATCGCTGTGTGATAATAAATTATGCTACGAGAGAGGGACGTGCGTGATTTTTGCCAAGCGTGAAATCTGTTGGCCGAGCAAAGCTGGGACAGCAATTGCACGTGGTCAAAATCATGCTCCCTCTCTCGTAGCACAAAATATCGATTCACCAATTTTTCTGTGAAAAAAAAAAAAAAACGGACCGTCCATTTCCTACTTATGAAAAACAGCAAATTACGCGGTTATCGCGACGCACCCCAGGCCCGGGCTTGTATTCCGATCGATCAAAAGTCTCTTAATTCGGATGGGAGGTATGCGCGTGGTTTACAGCGCCAAACAGCGATGAAAAATTTATGAAAACTAAATTATTTCTTGTAGAAAAATAATAGCCAACTGCAAATCTGTCAAGAAAAAGTCTGACGCGAATAAAAAATAAGTACGCGGAAGAAAGTGTTGAAAGCAAGATCGCTGTGTGATAATAAATTACGCTACGAGAGAGGGACGTGCGTGATTTTTGCCAAGCGTGAAATATGTTGGCCGAGCAAAGCTGGGACAGCAATTGCACGTTGTCAAAATCACGCTCCCTCTCTCGTAGCACAAAATATCGATTCACCGATTTTTTTGTGAAAAAAAAAAACGGACCGTCCATTTCCTACTTATCAAAAACAGCACATTACGCGGTTATCGCGACGCACCCCAGGCCCGGGCTTGTATTCCGATCGATCAAATGTCTCTTAATTCGGATGGGAGGTATGCGCGTGGTTTACAGCGCCAAACAGCGACGAAAAATTTATGAAAACTAAATTATTCCTCGTACAAGAATAATAGCCAACTGCAAATCTGTCAAGAAAAAGTCTGACGCGAATAAAACATAAGTACGCGAAAGAAAGAGTTAAAAGCAAGATCGCTGTGTGATAATAAATTATGCTACGAGAGAGGGACGTGCGTGATTTTTGCCAAGCGTGAAATATGTTGGCCGAGCAAAGCTGGGACAGCAATTGCACGTGGTCAAAATCACGCTCCCTCTCTCGTAGCACAGAATATATATTCACCGATTTTTCTGTGAAAAAAAAACGGACCGTTCATTTCCTACTTATCAAGAACAGCACATTACGCGGTTATCGCGACGCACCGCAGGCGCGGGCTTGTCTTCCGATCGATCAAAAGTCTCTTAATTCGGATACTAGGTATGCGCGTGGTTTACAGCGCCAAACAGCGACGAAAAATTTATGAAAACTAAATTATTTCTTGTAGAAAAATAATAGCCAACTGCAAATCTGTCAAGAAAAAGTCTGACGCGAATAAAAAATAAGTACGCGAAAGAAAGTGTTGAAAGCGAGATCGCTGTGTGATAATAAATTATGCTACGAGAGAGGGACGTGCGTGATTTTTGCCAAGCGTGAAATCTGTTGGCCGAGCAAAGCTGGGACAGCAATTGCACGTGGTCAAAATCATGCTCCCTCTCTCGTAGCACAAAATATCGATTCACCAATTTTTCTGTGAAAAAAAAAAAAAAAAAAAACGGACCGTCCATTTCCTACTTATGAAAAACAGCAAATTACGCGGTTATCGCGACGCACCCCAGGCCCGGGCTTGTATTCCGATCGATCAAATGTCTCTTAATTCGGATGGGAGGTATGCGCGTGGTTTACAGCGCCAAACAGCGACGAAAAATTTATGAAAACTAAATTATTCCTCGTACAAAAATAATAGCCAACTACAAATCTGTCAAGAAAAAGTCTGACGCGAATATAACATAAGTACGCGAAAGAAAGTGTTAAAAGCAAGATCGCTGTGTGATAATAAATTATGCTACGAGAGAGGGACGTGCGTGATTTTTGCCAAGCGTGAAATATGTTGGCCGAGCAAAGCTGGGACAGCAATTGCACGTGGTCAAAATCACGCTCTCTCTCTCTCGTAGCACAAAATATCGATTCACCGATTTTTCTGTGAAAAAAAAAACGGACCGTCCATTTCCTACTTATGAAAAACAGCACATTACGCGGTTATCGCGACGCACCCCAGGCCCGGGCTTGTATTCCGATCGATCAAAAGTCTCTTAATTCGGTTGGGAGTTATGGGCGTGGTTTACAGCGCCAAACAGCGACGAAAAATTTATGAAAACTAAATTATTCCTCGTACAAAAATAATAGCCAACTGCAAATCTGTCAAGAAAAAGTCTGACGCGAATAAAACATAAGTACGCGAAAGAAAGAGTTAAAAGCAAGATCGCTGTGTGATAATAAATTATGCTACGAGAGAGGGACGTGCGTGATTTTTGCCAAGCGTGAAATATGTTGGCCGAGCAAAGCTGGGACAGCAATTGCACGTGGTCAAAATCATGCTCCCTCTCTCGTAGCACAAAATATCGATTCACCAATTTTTCTGTGAAAAAAAAAAAAAAAACGGACCTTCCATGTCCTACTTATGAAAAACAGCAAATTACGCGGTTATCGCGACGCACCCCAGGCCCGGGCTTGTATTCCGATCGATCAAAAGTCTCTTAATTCGGATGGGAGGTATGCGCGTGGTTTACAGCGCCAAACAGCGACGAAAAATTTATGAAAACTAAATTATTTCTTGTAGAAAAATAATAGCCAACTGCAAATCTGTCAAGAAAAAGTCTGACGCGAATAAAAAATAAGTACGCGAAAGAAAGTGTTGAAAGCAAGATCGCGGTGTGATAATAAATTACGCTACGAGAGAGGGACGTGCGTGATTTTTGCCAAGCGTGAAATATGTTGGCCGAGCAAAGCTTTGACAGCAATTGCACGTTGTCAAAATCACGCCCCCTCTCTCGTAGCACAAAATATCGATTCACCGATTTTTTTGTGAAAAAAAAAACGGACCGTCCATTTCCTACTTATCAAAAACAGCACATTACGCGGTTATCGCGACGCTCCCCAGGCCCGGGCTTGTATTCCGATCGATCAAATGTCTCTTAATTCGGATGGGAGGTATGCGCGTGGTTTACAGCGCCAAACAGCGACGAAAAATGTATGAAAACTAAATTATTCCTCGTACAAAAATAATAGCCAACTGCAAAACTGTCAAGAAAAAGTCTGACGCGAATAAAACATAAGTACGCGAAAGAAAGTGTTGAAAGCAAGATCGCTGTGTGATAATAAATTATGCTACGAGAGAGGGACGTGCGTGATTTTTGCCAAGCGTGAAATATGTCGGCCGAGCAAAGCTGGGACAGCAATTGCACGTGGTCAAAATGACGTTCCCTCTCTCGTAGCACAAAATATCCATTCACCGATTTTTCTGTGAAAAAAAAAACGGACCGTTCATTTCCTACTTATCAAGAACAGCACATTACGCGGTTATCGCGACGCACCGCAGGCGCGGGCTTGTATTCCGATCGATCAAAAGTCTCTTAATTCGGATACTAGATATGCGCGTGGTTTACGGCGCCAAACAGCGACGAAAAATTTATGAAAACTAAATTATTTCTTGTAGAAAAATAATAGCCAACTGCAAATCTGTCAAGAAAAAGTCTGACGCGAATAAAAAATAAGTACGCGAAAGAAAATGTTGAAAGCGAGATCGCTGTGTGATAATAAATTATGCTACGAGAGAGGGACGTGCGTGATTTTTGCCAAGCGTGAAATCTGTTGGCCGAGCAAAGCTGGGACAGCAATTGCACGTGGTCAAAATCATGCTCCCTCTCTCGTAGCACAAAATATCGATTCACCAATTTTTCTGTGAAAGAAAAAAAAACGGACCGTCCATTTCCTACTTATGAAAAACAGCACATTACGCGGTTGTCGCGACGCACCCCAGGCCCGGGCTTGTATTCCGATCGATCAAAAGTCTCTTAATTCGGTTGGGAGGTATGGGCGTGGTTTACAGCGCCAAACAGCGACGAAAAATTTATGAAAACTAAATTATTCCTCGTACAAAAATAATAGAAAACTGCAAATCTGTCAAGAAAAAGTCTGACGCGAATAAAAAATAAGTACGCGAAAGAAAGTGTTGAAAGCTAGATCGCTGTGTGATAAGAAATTATGCTACGAGAGAGGGACGTGCGTGATTTTTGCCAAGCGTGAAATCTGTTGGCCGAGCAAAGCTGGGACAGCAATTGCACGTGGTCAAAATCATGCTCCCTCTCTCGTAGCACAAAATATCGATTCACCAATTTTTCTGTGAAAAAAAAAAAAAACGGACCGTCCATTTCCTACTTATGAAAAACAGCAAATTACGCGGTTATCGCGACGCACCCCAGGCCCGGGCTTGTATTCCGATCGATCAAAAGTCTCTTAATTCGGATGGGAGGTATGCGCGTGGTTTACAGCGCCAAACAGCGATGAAAAATTTATGAAAACTAAATTATTTCTTGTAGAAAAATAATAGCCAACTGCAAATCTGTCAAGAAAAAGTCTGACACGAATAAAAAATAAGTACGCGAAAGAAAGTGTTGAAAGCAAGATCGCGGTGTGATAATAAATTACGCTACGAGAGAGGGACGTGCGTGATTTTTGCCAAGCGTGAAATATGTTGGCCGAGCAAAGCTTTGACAGCAATTGCACGTTGTCAAAATCACGCCCCCTCTCTCGTAGCACAAAATATCGATTCACCGATTTTTTTGTGAAAAAAAAAACGGACCGTCCATTTCCTACTTATCAAAAACAGCACATTACGCGGTTATCGCGACGCTCCCCAGGCCCGGGCTTGTATTCCGATCGATCAAATGTCTCTTAATTCGGATGGGAGGTATGCGCGTGGTTTACAGCGCCAAACAGCGACGAAAAATGTATGAAAACTAAATTATTCCTCGTACAAAAATAATAGCCAACTGCAAAACTGTCAAGAAAAAGTCTGACGCGAATAAAACATAAGTACGCGAAAGAAAGTGTTGAAAGCAAGATCGCTGTGTGATAATAAATTATGCTACGAGAGAGGGACGTGCGTGATTTTTGCCAAGCGTGAAATATGTCGGCCGAGCAAAGCTGGGACAGCAATTGCACGTGGTCAAAATGACGTTCCCTCTCTCGTAGCACAAAATATCCATTCACCGATTTTTCTGTGAAAAAAAAAACGGACCGTTCATTTCCTACTTATCAAGAACAGCACATTACGCGGTTATCGCGACGCACCGCAGGCGCGGGCTTGTATTCCGATCGATCAAAAGTCTCTTAATTCGGATACTAGATATGCGCGTGGTTTACGGCGCCAAACAGCGACGAAAAATTTATGAAAACTAAATTATTTCTTGTAGAAAAATAATAGAAAACTGCAAATCTGTCAAGAAAAAATCTGACGCGAATAAAAAATAAGTACGCGAAAGAAAGTGTTGAAAGCGAGATCGCTGTGTCATAATAAATTATGCTACGAGAGAGGGACGTGCGTGATTTTTGCCAAGCGTGAAATCTGTTGGCCGAGCAAAGCTGGGACAGCAATTGCACGTGGTCAAAATCATGCTCCCTCTCTCGTAGCACAAAATATCGATTCACCAATTTTTCTGTGAAAAAAAAAAACGGACCGTCCATTTCCTACTTATGAAAAACAGCACATTACGCGGTTATCGCGACGCACCCCAGGCCCGGGCTTGTATTCCGATCGATCAAAAGTCTCTTAATTCGGTTGGGAGGTATGGGCGTGGTTTACAGCGCCAAACAGCGACGAAAAATTTATGAAAACTAAATTATTCCTCGTACAAAAATAATAGAAAACTGCAAATCTGTCAAGAAAAAGTCTGACGCGAATAAAAAATAAGTACGCGAAAGAAAGTGTTGAAAGCGAGATCGCTGTGTGATAATAAATTATGCTACGAGAGAGGGACGTGCGTGATTTTTGCCAAGCGTGAAATCTGTTGGCCGAGCAAAGCTGGGACAGCAATTGCACGTGGTCAAAATCATGCTCCCTCTCTCGTAGCACAAAATATCGATTCACCAATTTTTCTGTGAAAAAAAAAAAAAAACGGACCGTCCATTTCCTACTTATGAAAAACAGCAAATTACGCGGTTATCGCGACGCACCCCAGGCCCGGGCTTGTATTCCGATCGATCAAAAGTCTCTTAATTCGGATGGGAGGTATGCGCGTGGTTTACAGCGCCAAACAGCGATGAAAAATTTATGAAAACTAAATTATTTCTTGTAGAAAAATAATAGCCAACTGCAAATCTGTCAAGAAAAAGTCTGACGCGAATAAAAAATAAGTCCGCGGAAGAAAGTGTTGAAAGCAAGATCGCTGTGTGATAATAAATTACGCTACGAGAGAGGGACGTGCGTGATTTTTGCCAAGCGTGAAATATGTTGGCCGAGCAAAGCTGGGACAGCAATTGCACGTGGTCAAAATCATGCTCCCTCTCTCGTAGCACAAAATATCGATTCACCAATTTTTCTGTGAAAAAAAAAAACGGACCGTCCATTTCCTACTTATGAAAAACAGCACATTACGCGGTTATCGCGACGCACCCCAGGCCCGGGCTTGTATTCCGATCGATCAAAAGTCTCTTAATTCGGTTGGGAGGTATGGGCGTGGTTTACAGCGCCAAACAGCGACGAAAAATTTATGAAAACTAAATTATTCCTCGTACAAAAATAATAGAAAACTGCAAATCTGTCAAGAAAAAGTCTGACGCGAATAAAAAATAAGTACGCGAAAGAAAGTGTTGAAAGCGAGATCGCTGTGTGATAATAAATTATGCTACGAGAGAGGGACGTGCGTGATTTTTGCCAAGCGTGAAATCTGTTGGCCGAGCAAAGCTGGGACAGCAATTGCACGTGGTCAAAATCATGCTCCCTCTCTCGTAGCACAAAATATCGATTCACCAATTTTTCTGTGAAAAAAAAAAAAAAACGGACCGTCCATTTCCTACTTTTGAAAAACAGCAAATTACGCGGTTATCGCGACGCACCCCAGGCCCGGGCTTGTATTCCGATCGATCAAAAGTCTCTTAATTCGGATGGGAGGTATGCGCGTGGTTTACAGCGCCAAACAGCGATGAAAAATTTATGAAAACTAAATTATTTCTTGTAGAAAAATAATAGCCAACTGCAAATCTGTCAAGAAAAAGTCTGACGCGAATAAAAAATAAGTACGCGGAAGAAAGTGTTGAAAGCAAGATCGCTGTGTGATAATAAATTACGCTACGAGAGAGGGACGTGCGTGATTTTTGCCAAGCGTGAAATATGTTGGCCGAGCAAAGCTGGGACAGCAATTGCACGTTGTCAAAATCACGCTCCCTCTCTCGTAGCACAAAATATCGATTCACCGATTTTTTTGTGAAAAAAAAAAACGGACCGTCCATTTCCTACTTATCAAAAACAGCACATTACGCGGTTATCGCGACGCACCCCAGGCCCGGGCTTGTATTCCGATCGATCAAATGTCTCTTAATTCGGATGGGAGGTATGCGCGTGGTTTACAGCGCCAAACAGCGACGAAAAATTTATGAAAACTAAATTATTCCTCGTACAAAAATAATAGCCAACTGCAAATCTGTCAAGAAAAAGTCTGACGCGAATAAAACATAAGTACGCGAAAGAAAGAGTTAAAAGCAAGATCGCTGTGTGATAATAAATTATGCTACGAGAGAGGGACGTGCGTGATTTTTGCCAAGCGTGAAATATGTTGGCCGAGCAAAGCTGGGACAGCAATTGCACGTGGTCAAAATCACGCTCCCTCTCTCGTAGCACAGAATATATATTCACCGATTTTTCTGTGAAAAAAAAACGGACCGTTCATTTCCTACTTATCAAGAACAGCACATTACGCGGTTATCGCGACGCACCGCAGGCGCGGGCTTGTCTTCCGATCGATCAAAAGTCTCTTAATTCGGATACTAGGTATGCGCGTGGTTTACAGCGCCAAACAGCGACGAAAAATTTATGAAAACTAAATTATTTCTTGTAGAAAAATAATAGCCAACTGCAAATCTGTCAAGAAAAAGTCTGACGCGAATAAAAAATAAGTACGCGAAAGAAAGTGTTGAAAGCGAGATCGCTGTGTGATAATAAATTATGCTACGAGAGAGGGACGTGCGTGATTTTTGCCAAGCGTGAAATCTGTTGGCCGAGCAAAGCTGGGACAGCAATTGCACGTGGTCAAAATCATGCTCCCTCTCTCGTAGCACAAAATATCGATTCACCAATTTTTCTGTGAAAAAAAAAAAAAAAAAAAACGGACCGTCCATTTCCTACTTATGAAAAACAGCAAATTACGCGTTTATCGCGACGCACCCCAGGCCCGGGCTTGTATTCCGATCGATCAAATGTCTCTTAATTCGGATGGGAGGTATGCGCGTGGTTTACAGCGCCAAACAGCGACGAAAAATTTATGAAAACTAAATTATTCCTCGTACAAAAATAATAGCCAACTACAAATCTGTCAAGAAAAAGTCTGACGCGAATATAACATAAGTACGCGAAAGAAAGTGTTAAAAGCAAGATCGCTGTGTGATAATAAATTATGCTACGAGAGAGGGACGTGCGTGATTTTTGCCAAGCGTGAAATATGTTGGCCGAGCAAAGCTGGGACAGCAATTGCACGTGGTCAAAATCACGCTCTCTCTCTCTCGTAGCACAAAATATCGATTCACCGATTTTTCTGTGAAAAAAAAAACGGACCGTCCATTTCCTACTTATGAAAAACAGCACATTACGCGGTTATCGCGACGCACCCCAGGCCCGGGCTTGTATTCCGATCGATCAAAAGTCTCTTAATTCGGTTGGGAGTTATGGGCGTGGTTTACAGCGCCAAACAGCGACGAAAAATTTATGAAAACTAAATTATTCCTCGTACAAAAATAATAGCCAACTGCAAATCTGTCAAGAAAAAGTCTGACGCGAATAAAACATAAGTACGCGAAAGAAAGAGTTAAAAGCAAGATCGCTGTGTGATAATAAATTATGCTACGAGAGAGGGACGTGCGTGATTTTTGCCAAGCGTGAAATATATTGGCCGAGCAAAGCTGGGACAGCAATTGCACGTGGTCAAAATCATGCTCCCTCTCTCGTAGCACAAAATATCGATTCACCAATTTTTCTGTGAAAAAAAAAAAACGGACCGTCCATTTCCTACTTATGAAAAACAGCACATTACGCGGTTATCGCGACGCACCCCAGGCCCGGGCTTGTATTCCGATCGATCAAAAGTCTCTTAATTCGGTTGGGAGGTATGCGCGTGGTTTACAGCGCCAAACAGCGACGAAAAATTTATGAAAACTAAATTATTCCTCGTACAAAAATAATAGAAAACTGCAAATCTGTCAAGAAAAAGTCTGACGCGAATAAAAAATAAGTACGCGAAAGAAAGTGTTGAAAGCGAGATCGCTGTGTGATAATAAATTATGCTACGAGAGAGGGACGTGCGTGATTTTTGCCAAGCGTGAAATCTGTTGGCCGAGCAAAGCTGGGACAGCAATTGCACGTGGTCAAAATCATGCTCCCTCTCTCGTAGCACAAAATATCGATTCACCAATTTTTCTGTGAAAAAAAAAAAAAACGGACCGTCCATTTCCTACTTATGAAAAACAGCAAATTACGCGGTTATCGCGACGCACCCCAGGCCCGGGCTTGTATTCCGATCGATCAAAAGTCTCTTAATTCGGATGGGAGGTATGCGCGTGGTTTACAGCGCCAAACAGCGATGAAAAATTTATGAAAACTAAATTATTTCTTGTAGAAAAATAATAGCCAACTGCAAATCTGTCAAGAAAAAGTCTGACGCGAATAAAAAATAAGTACGCGGAAGAAAGTGTTGAAAGCAAGATCGCTGTGTGATAATAAATTACGCTACGAGAGAGGGACGTGCGTGATTTTTGCCAAGCGTGAAATATGTTGGCCGAGCAAAGCTGGGACAGCAATTGCACGTTGTCAAAATCACGCTCCCTCTCTCGTAGCACAAAATATCGATTCACCGATTTTTTTGTGAAAAAAAACGGACCGTCCATTTCCTACTTATCAAAAACAGCACATTACGCGGTTATCGCGACGCACCCCAGGCCCGGGCTTGTATTCCGATCGATCAAATGTCTCTTAATTCGGATGGGAGGTATGCGCGTGGTTTACAGCGCCAAACAGCGACGAAAAATTTATGAAAACTAAATTATTCCTCGTACAAAAATAATAGCCAACTGCAAATCTGTCAAGAAAAAGTCTGACGCGAATAAAACATAAGTACGCGAAAGAAAGTGTTGAAAGCGAGATCGCTGTGTGATAATAAATTATGCTACGAGAGAGGGACGTGCGTGATTTTTGCCAAGCGTGAAATCTGTTGGCCGAGCAAAGCTGGGACAGCAATTGCACGTGGTCAAAATCATGCTCCCTCTCTCGTAGCACAAAATATCGATTCACCAATTTTTCTGTGAAAAAAAAAAAAAAAAAAAACGGACCGTCCATTTCCTACTTATGAAAAACAGCAAATTACGCGGTTATCGCGACGCACCCCAGGCCCGGGCTTGTATTCCGATCGATCAAATGTCTCTTAATTCGGATGGGAGGTATGCGCGTGGTTTACAGCGCCAAACAGCGACGAAAAATTTATGAAAACTAAATTATTCCTCGTACAAAAATAATAGCCAACTACAAATCTGTCAAGAAAAAGTCTGACGCGAATATAACATAAGTACGCGAAAGAAAGTGTTAAAAGCAAGATCGCTGTGTGATAATAAATTATGCTACGAGAGAGGGACGTGCGTGATTTTTGCCAAGCGTGAAATATGTTGGCCGAGCAAAGCTGGGACAGCAATTGCACGTGGTCAAAATCACGCTCTCTCTCTCTCGTAGCACAAAATATCGATTCACCGATTTTTCTGTGAAAAAAAAAACGGACCGTCCATTTCCTACTTATGAAAAACAGCACATTACGCGGTTATCGCGACGCACCCCAGGCCCGGGCTTGTATTCCGATCGATCAAAAGTCTCTTAATTCGGTTGGGAGTTATGGGCGTGGTTTACAGCGCCAAACAGCGACGAAAAATTTATGAAAACTAAATTATTCCTCGTACAAAAATAATAGCCAACTGCAAATCTGTCAAGAAAAAGTCTGACGCGAATAAAACATAAGTACGCGAAAGAAAGAGTTAAAAGCAAGATCGCTGTGTGATAATAAATTATGCTACGAGAGAGGGACGTGCGTGATTTTTGCCAAGCGTGAAATATGTTGGCCGAGCAAAGCTGGGACAGCAATTGCACGTGGTCAAAATCATGCTCCCTCTCTCGTAGCACAAAATATCGATTCACCAATTTTTCTGTGAAAAAAAAAAAAAAAACGGACCTTCCATTTCCTACTTATGAAAAACAGCAAATTACGCGGTTATCGCGACGCACCCCAGGCCCGGGCTTGTATTCCGATCGATCAAAAGTCTCTTAATTCGGATGGGAGGTATGCGCGTGGTTTACAGCGCCAAACAGCGACGAAAAATTTATGAAAACTAAATTATTTCTTGTAGAAAAATAATAGCCAACTGCAAATCTGTCAAGAAAAAGTCTGACGCGAATAAAAAATAAGTACGCGAAAGAAAGTGTTGAAAGCAAGATCGCGGTGTGATAATAAATTACGCTACGAGAGAGGGACGTGCGTGATTTTTGCCAAGCGTGAAATATGTTGGCCGAGCAAAGCTTTGACAGCAATTGCACGTTGTCAAAATCACGCCCCCTCTCTCGTAGCACAAAATATCGATTCACCGATTTTTTTGTGAAAAAAAAAACGGACCGTCCATTTCCTACTTATCAAAAACAGCACATTACGCGGTTATCGCGACGCTCCCCAGGCCCGGGCTTGTATTCCGATCGATCAAATGTCTCTTAATTCGGATGGGAGGTATGCGCGTGGTTTACAGCGCCAAACAGCGACGAAAAATGTATGAAAACTAAATTATTCCTCGTACAAAAATAATAGCCAACTGCAAAACTGTCAAGAAAAAGTCTGACGCGAATAAAACATAAGTACGCGAAAGAAAGTGTTGAAAGCAAGATCGCTGTGTGATAATAAATTATGCTACGAGAGAGGGACGTGCGTGATTTTTGCCAAGCGTGAAATATGTCGGCCGAGCAAAGCTGGGACAGCAATTGCACGTGGTCAAAATGACGTTCCCTCTCTCGTAGCACAAAATATCCATTCACCGATTTTTCTGTGAAAAAAAAAACGGACCGTTCATTTCCTACTTATCAAGAACAGCACATTACGCGGTTATCGCGACGCACCGCAGGCGCGGGCTTGTATTCCGATCGATCAAAAGTCTCTTAATTCGGATACTAGATATGCGCGTGGTTTACGGCGCCAAACAGCGACGAAAAATTTATGAAAACTAAATTATTTCTTGTAGAAAAATAATAGCCAACTGCAAATCTGTCAAGAAAAAGTCTGACGCGAATAAAAAATAAGTACGCGAAAGAAAATGTTGAAAGCGAGATCGCTGTGTGATAATAAATTATGCTACGAGAGAGGGACGTGCGTGATTTTTGCCAAGCGTGAAATCTGTTGGCCGAGCAAAGCTGGGACAGCAATTGCACGTGGTCAAAATCATGCTCCCTCTCTCGTAGCACAAAATATCGATTCACCAATTTTTCTGTGAAAGAAAAAAAAACGGACCGTCCATTTCCTACTTATGAAAAACAGCACATTACGCGGTTGTCGCGACGCACCCCAGGCCCGGGCTTGTATTCCGATCGATCAAAAGTCTCTTAATTCGGTTGGGAGGTATGGGCGTGGTTTACAGCGCCAAACAGCGACGAAAAATTTATGAAAACTAAATTATTCCTCGTACAAAAATAATAGAAAACTGCAAATCTGTCAAGAAAAAGTCTGACGCGAATAAAAAATAAGTACGCGAAAGAAAGTGTTGAAAGCTAGATCGCTGTGTGATAAGAAATTATGCTACGAGAGAGGGACGTGCGTGATTTTTGCCAAGCGTGAAATCTGTTGGCCGAGCAAAGCTGGGACAGCAATTGCACGTGGTCAAAATCATGCTCCCTCTCTCGTAGCACAAAATATCGATTCACCAATTTTTCTGTGAAAAAAAAAAAAAACGGACCGTCCATTTCCTACTTATGAAAAACAGCAAATTACGCGGTTATCGCGACGCACCCCAGGCCCGGGCTTGTATTCCGATCGATCAAAAGTCTCTTAATTCGGATGGGAGGTATGCGCGTGGTTTACAGCGCCAAACAGCGATGAAAAATTTATGAAAACTAAATTATTTCTTGTAGAAAAATAATAGCCAACTGCAAATCTGTCAAGAAAAAGTCTGACGCGAATAAAAAATAAGTACGCGAAAGAAAGTGTTGAAAGCAAGATCGCGGTGTGATAATAAATTACGCTACGAGAGAGGGACGTGCGTGATTTTTGCCAAGCGTGAAATATGTTGGCCGAGCAAAGCTTTGACAGCAATTGCACGTTGTCAAAATCACGCCCCCTCTCTCGTAGCACAAAATATCGATTCACCGATTTTTTTGTGAAAAAAAAAACGGACCGTCCATTTCCTACTTATCAAAAACAGCACATTACGCGGTTATCGCGACGCTCCCCAGGCCCGGGCTTGTATTCCGATCGATCAAATGTCTCTTAATTCGGATGGGAGGTATGCGCGTGGTTTACAGCGCCAAACAGCGACGAAAAATGTATGAAAACTAAATTATTCCTCGTACAAAAATAATAGCCAACTGCAAAACTGTCAAGAAAAAGTCTGACGCGAATAAAACATAAGTACGCGAAAGAAAGTGTTGAAAGCAAGATCGCTGTGTGATAATAAATTATGCTACGAGAGAGGGACGTGCGTGATTTTTGCCAAGCGTGAAATATGTCGGCCGAGCAAAGCTGGGACAGCAATTGCACGTGGTCAAAATGACGTTCCCTCTCTCGTAGCACAAAATATCCATTCACCGATTTTTCTGTGAAAAAAAAAACGGACCGTTCATTTCCTACTTATCAAGAACAGCACATTACGCGGTTATCGCGACGCACCGCAGGCGCGGGCTTGTATTCCGATCGATCAAAAGTCTCTTAATTCGGATACTAGATATGCGCGTGGTTTACGGCGCCAAACAGCGACGAAAAATTTATGAAAACTAAATTATTTCTTGTAGAAAAATAATAGAAAACTGCAAATCTGTCAAGAAAAAATCTGACGCGAATAAAAAATAAGTACGCGAAAGAAAGTGTTGAAAGCGAGATCGCTGTGTCATAATAAATTATGCTACGAGAGAGGGACGTGCGTGATTTTTGCCAAGCGTGAAATCTGTTGGCCGAGCAAAGCTGGGACAGCAATTGCACGTGGTCAAAATCATGCTCCCTCTCTCGTAGCACAAAATATCGATTCACCAATTTTTCTGTGAAAAAAAAAAACGGACCGTCCATTTCCTACTTATGAAAAACAGCACATTACGCGGTTATCGCGACGCACCCCAGGCCCGGGCTTGTATTCCGATCGATCAAAAGTCTCTTAATTCGGTTGGGAGGTATGGGCGTGGTTTACAGCGCCAAACAGCGACGAAAAATTTATGAAAACTAAATTATTCCTCGTACAAAAATAATAGAAAACTGCAAATCTGTCAAGAAAAAGTCTGACGCGAATAAAAAATAAGTACGCGAAAGAAAGTGTTGAAAGCGAGATCGCTGTGTGATAATAAATTATGCTACGAGAGAGGGACGTGCGTGATTTTTGCCAAGCGTGAAATCTGTTGGCCGAGCAAAGCTGGGACAGCAATTGCACGTGGTCAAAATCATGCTCCCTCTCTCGTAGCACAAAATATCGATTCACCAATTTTTCTGTGAAAAAAAAAAAAAAACGGACCGTCCATTTCCTACTTATGAAAAACAGCAAATTACGCGGTTATCGCGACGCACCCCAGGCCCGGGCTTGTATTCCGATCGATCAAAAGTCTCTTAATTCGGATGGGAGGTATGCGCGTGGTTTACAGCGCCAAACAGCGATGAAAAATGTATGAAAACTAAATTATTTCTTGTAGAAAAATAATAGCCAACTGCAAATCTGTCAAGAAAAAGTCTGACGCGAATAAAAAATAAGTCCGCGGAAGAAAGTGTTGAAAGCAAGATCGCTGTGTGATAATAAATTACGCTACGAGAGAGGGACGTGCGTGATTTTTGCCAAGCGTGAAATATGTTGGCCGAGCAAAGCTGGGACAGCAATTGCACGTGGTCAAAATCATGCTCCCTCTCTCGTAGCACAAAATATCGATTCACCAATTTTTCTGTGAAAAAAAAAAACGGACCGTCCATTTCCTACTTATGAAAAACAGCACATTACGCGGTTATCGCGACGCACCCCAGGCCCGGGCTTGTATTCCGATCGATCAAAAGTCTCTTAATTCGGTTGGGAGGTATGGGCGTGGTTTACAGCGCCAAACAGCGACGAAAAATTTATGAAAACTAAATTATTCCTCGTACAAAAATAATAGAAAACTGCAAATCTGTCAAGAAAAAGTCTGACGCGAATAAAAAATAAGTACGCGAAAGAAAGTGTTGAAAGCGAGATCGCTGTGTGATAATAAATTATGCTACGAGAGAGGGACGTGCGTGATTTTTGCCAAGCGTGAAATCTGTTGGCCGAGCAAAGCTGGGACAGCAATTGCACGTGGTCAAAATCATGCTCCCTCTCTCGTAGCACAAAATATCGATTCACCAATTTTTCTGTGAAAAAAAAAAAAAAACGGACCGTCCATTTCCTACTTATGAAAAACAGCAAATTACGCGGTTATCGCGACGCACCCCAGGCCCGGGCTTGTATTCCGATCGATCAAAAGTCTCTTAATTCGGATGGGAGGTATGCGCGTGGTTTACAGCGCCAAACAGCGATGAAAAATTTATGAAAACTAAATTATTTCTTGTAGAAAAATAATAGCCAACTGCAAATCTGTCAAGAAAAAGTCTGACGCGAATAAAAAATAAGTACGCGGAAGAAAGTGTTGAAAGCAAGATCGCTGTGTGATAATAAATTACGCTACGAGAGAGGGACGTGCGTGATTTTTGCCAAGCGTGAAATATGTTGGCCGAGCAAAGCTGGGACAGCAATTGCACGTTGTCAAAATCACGCTCCCTCTCTCGTAGCACAAAATATCGATTCACCGATTTTTTTGTGAAAAAAAAAAACGGACCGTCCATTTCCTACTTATCAAAAACAGCACATTACGCGGTTATCGCGACGCACCCCAGGCCCGGGCTTGTATTCCGATCGATCAAATGTCTCTTAATTCGGATGGGAGGTATGCGCGTGGTTTACAGCGCCAAACAGCGACGAAAAATTTATGAAAACTAAATTATTCCTCGTACAAAAATAATAGCCAACTGCAAATCTGTCAAGAAAAAGTCTGACGCGAATAAAACATAAGTACGCGAAAGAAAGAGTTAAAAGCAAGATCGCTGTGTGATAATAAATTATGCTACGAGAGAGGGACGTGCGTGATTTTTGCCAAGCGTGAAATATGTTGGCCGAGCAAAGCTGGGACAGCAATTGCACGTGGTCAAAATCACGCTCCCTCTCTCGTAGCACAGAATATATATTCACCGATTTTTCTGTGAAAAAAAAACGGACCGTTCATTTCCTACTTATCAAGAACAGCACATTACGCGGTTATCGCGACGCACCGCAGGCGCGGGCTTGTCTTCCGATCGATCAAAAGTCTCTTAATTCGGATACTAGGTATGCGCGTGGTTTACAGCGCCAAACAGCGACGAAAAATTTATGAAAACTAAATTATTTCTTGTAGAAAAATAATAGCCAACTGCAAATCTGTCAAGAAAAAGTCTGACGCGAATAAAAAATAAGTACGCGAAAGAAAGTGTTGAAAGCGAGATCGCTGTGTGATAATAAATTATGCTACGAGAGAGGGACGTGCGTGATTTTTGCCAAGCGTGAAATCTGTTGGCCGAGCAAAGCTGGGACAGCAATTGCACGTGGTCAAAATCATGCTCCCTCTCTCGTAGCACAAAATATCGATTCACCAATTTTTCTGTGAAAAAAAAAAAAAAAAAAAACGGACCGTCCATTTCCTACTTATGAAAAACAGCAAATTACGCGTTTATCGCGACGCACCCCAGGCCCGGGCTTGTATTCCGATCGATCAAATGTCTCTTAATTCGGATGGGAGGTATGCGCGTGGTTTACAGCGCCAAACAGCGACGAAAAATTTATGAAAACTAAATTATTCCTCGTACAAAAATAATAGCCAACTACAAATCTGTCAAGAAAAAGTCTGACGCGAATATAACATAAGTACGCGAAAGAAAGTGTTAAAAGCAAGATCGCTGTGTGATAATAAATTATGCTACGAGAGAGGGACGTGCGTGATTTTTGCCAAGCGTGAAATATGTTGGCCGAGCAAAGCTGGGACAGCAATTGCACGTGGTCAAAATCACGCTCTCTCTCTCTCGTAGCACAAAATATCGATTCACCGATTTTTCTGTGAAAAAAAAAACGGACCGTCCATTTCCTACTTATGAAAAACAGCACATTACGCGGTTATCGCGACGCACCCCAGGCCCGGGCTTGTATTCCGATCGATCAAAAGTCTCTTAATTCGGTTGGGAGTTATGGGCGTGGTTTACAGCGCCAAACAGCGACGAAAAATTTATGAAAACTAAATTATTCCTCGTACAAAAATAATAGCCAACTGCAAATCTGTCAAGAAAAAGTCTGACGCGAATAAAACATAAGTACGCGAAAGAAAGAGTTAAAAGCAAGATCGCTGTGTGATAATAAATTATGCTACGAGAGAGGGACGTGCGTGATTTTTGCCAAGCGTGAAATATATTGGCCGAGCAAAGCTGGGACAGCAATTGCACGTGGTCAAAATCATGCTCCCTCTCTCGTAGCACAAAATATCGATTCACCAATTTTTCTGTGAAAAAAAAAAAACGGACCGTCCATTTCCTACTTATGAAAAACAGCACATTACGCGGTTATCGCGACGCACCCCAGGCCCGGGCTTGTATTCCGATCGATCAAAAGTCTCTTAATTCGGTTGGGAGGTATGCGCGTGGTTTACAGCGCCAAACAGCGACGAAAAATTTATGAAAACTAAATTATTCCTCGTACAAAAATAATAGAAAACTGCAAATCTGTCAAGAAAAAGTCTGACGCGAATAAAAAATAAGTACGCGAAAGAAAGTGTTGAAAGCGAGATCGCTGTGTGATAATAAATTATGCTACGAGAGAGGGACGTGCGTGATTTTTGCCAAGCGTGAAATCTGTTGGCCGAGCAAAGCTGGGACAGCAATTGCACGTGGTCAAAATCATGCTCCCTCTCTCGTAGCACAAAATATCGATTCACCAATTTTTCTGTGAAAAAAAAAAAAAACGGACCGTCCATTTCCTACTTATGAAAAACAGCAAATTACGCGGTTATCGCGACGCACCCCAGGCCCGGGCTTGTATTCCGATCGATCAAAAGTCTCTTAATTCGGATGGGAGGTATGCGCGTGGTTTACAGCGCCAAACAGCGATGAAAAATTTATGAAAACTAAATTATTTCTTGTAGAAAAATAATAGCCAACTGCAAATCTGTCAAGAAAAAGTCTGACGCGAATAAAAAATAAGTACGCGGAAGAAAGTGTTGAAAGCAAGATCGCTGTGTGATAATAAATTACGCTACGAGAGAGGGACGTGCGTGATTTTTGCCAAGCGTGAAATATGTTGGCCGAGCAAAGCTGGGACAGCAATTGCACGTTGTCAAAATCACGCTCCCTCTCTCGTAGCACAAAATATCGATTCACCGATTTTTTTGTGAAAAAAAACGGACCGTCCATTTCCTACTTATCAAAAACAGCACATTACGCGGTTATCGCGACGCACCCCAGGCCCGGGCTTGTATTCCGATCGATCAAATGTCTCTTAATTCGGATGGGAGGTATGCGCGTGGTTTACAGCGCCAAACAGCGACGAAAAATTTATGAAAACTAAATTATTCCTCGTACAAAAATAATAGCCAACTGCAAATCTGTCAAGAAAAAGTCTGACGCGAATAAAACATAAGTACGTGAAAGAAAGAGTTAAAAGCAAGATCGCTGTGTGATAATAAATTATGCTACGAGAGAGGGACGTGCGTGATTTTTGCCAAGCGTGAAATATGTTGGCCGAGCAAAGCTGGGACAGCAATTGCACGTGGTCAAAATCACGCTCCCTCTCTCGTAGCACAGAATATATATTCACCGATTTTTCTGTGAAAAAAAAACGGACCGTTCATTTCCTACTTATCAAGAACAGCACATTACGCGGTTATCGCGACGCACCGCAGGCGCGGGCTTGTCTTCCGATCGATCAAAAGTCTCTTAATTCGGATACTAGGTATGCGCGTGGTTTACAGCGCCAAACAGCGACGAAAAATTTATGAAAACTAAATTATTTCTTGTAGAAAAATAATAGCCAACTGCAAATCTGTCAAGAAAAAGTCTGACGCGAATAAAAAATAAGTACGCGAAAGAAAGTGTTGAAAGCGAGATCGCTGTGTGATAATAAATTATGCTACGAGAGAGGGACGTGCGTGATTTTTGCCAAGCGTGAAATCTGTTGGCCGAGCAAAGCTGGGACAGCAATTGCACGTGGTCAAAATCATGCTCCCTCTCTCGTAGCACAAAATATCGATTCACCAATTTTTCTGTGAAAAAAAAAAAAAAAAAAACGGACCGTCCATTTCCTACTTATGAAAAACAGCAAATTACGCGGTTATCGCGACGCACCCCAGGCCCGGGCTTGTATTCCGATCGATCAAATGTCTCTTAATTCGGATGGGAGGTATGCGCGTGGTTTACAGCGCCAAACAGCGACGAAAAATTTATGAAAACTAAATTATTCCTCGTACAAAAATAATAGCCAACTACAAATCTGTCAAGAAAAAGTCTGACGCGAATATAACATAAGTACGCGAAAGAAAGTGTTAAAAGCAAGATCGCTGTGTGATAATAAATTATGCTACGAGAGAGGGACGTGCGTGATTTTTGCCAAGCGTGAAATATGTTGGCCGAGCAAAGCTGGGACAGCAATTGCACGTGGTCAAAATCACGCTCTCTCTCTCTCGTAGCACAAAATATCGATTCACCGATTTTTCTGTGAAAAAAAAAACGGACCGTCCATTTCCTACTTATGAAAAACAGCACATTACGCGGTTATCGCGACGCACCCCAGGCCCGGGCTTGTATTCCGATCGATCAAAAGTCTCTTAATTCGGTTGGGAGTTATGGGCGTGGTTTACAGCGCCAAACAGCGACGAAAAATTTATGAAAACTAAATTATTCCTCGTACAAAAATAATAGCCAACTGCAAATCTGTCAAGAAAAAGTCTGACGCGAATAAAACATAAGTACGCGAAAGAAAGAGTTAAAAGCAAGATCGCTGTGTGATAATAAATTATGCTACGAGAGAGGGACGTGCGTGATTTTTGCCAAGCGTGAAATATGTTGGCCGAGCAAAGCTGGGACAGCAATTGCACGTGGTCAAAATCATGCTCCCTCTCTCGTAGCACAAAATATCGATTCACCAATTTTTCTGTGAAAAAAAAAAAAAAAACGGACCTTCCATTTCCTACTTATGAAAAACAGCAAATTACGCGGTTATCGCGACGCACCCCAGGCCCGGGCTTGTATTCCGATCGATCAAAAGTCTCTTAATTCGGATGGGAGGTATGCGCGTGGTTTACAGCGCCAAACAGCGACGAAAAATTTATGAAAACTAAATTATTTCTTGTAGAAAAATAATAGCCAACTGCAAATCTGTCAAGAAAAAGTCTGACGCGAATAAAAAATAAGTACGCGAAAGAAAGTGTTGAAAGCAAGATCGCGGTGTGATAATAAATTACGCTACGAGAGAGGGACGTGCGTGATTTTTGCCAAGCGTGAAATATGTTGGCCGAGCAAAGCTTTGACAGCAATTGCACGTTGTCAAAATCACGTCCCCTCTCTCGTAGCACAAAATATCGATTCACCGATTTTTTTGTGAAAAAAAAAACGGACCGTCCATTTCCTACTTATCAAAAACAGCACATTACGCGGTTATCGCGACGCTCCCCAGGCCCGGGCTTGTATTCCGATCGATCAAATGTCTCTTAATTCGGATGGGAGGTATGCGCGTGGTTTACAGCGCCAAACAGCGACGAAAAATGTATGAAAACTAAATTATTCCTCGTACAAAAATAATAGCCAACTGCAAAACTGTCAAGAAAAAGTCTGACGCGAATAAAACATAAGTACGCGAAAGAAAGTGTTGAAAGCAAGATCGCTGTGTGATAATAAATTATGCTACGAGAGAGGGACGTGCGTGATTTTTGCCAAGCGTGAAATATGTCGGCCGAGCAAAGCTGGGACAGCAATTGCACGTGGTCAAAATGACGTTCCCTCTCTCGTAGCACAAAATATCCATTCACCGATTTTTCTGTGAAAAAAAAAACGGACCGTTCATTTCCTACTTATCAAGAACAGCACATTACGCGGTTATCGCGACGCACCGCAGGCGCGGGCTTGTATTCCGATCGATCAAAAGTCTCTTAATTCGGATACTAGATATGCGCGTGGTTTACGGCGCCAAACAGCGACGAAAAATTTATGAAAACTAAATTATTTCTTGTAGAAAAATAATAGCCAACTGCAAATCTGTCAAGAAAAAGTCTGACGCGAATAAAAAATAAGTACGCGAAAGAAAATGTTGAAAGCGAGATCGCTGTGTGATAATAAATTATGCTACGAGAGAGGGACGTGCGTGATTTTTGCCAAGCGTGAAATCTGTTGGCCGAGCAAAGCTGGGACAGCAATTGCACGTGGTCAAAATCATGCTCCCTCTCTCGTAGCACAAAATATCGATTCACCAATTTTTCTGTGAAAGAAAAAAAAACGGACCGTCCATTTCCTACTTATGAAAAACAGCACATTACGCGGTTGTCGCGACGCACCCCAGGCCCGGGCTTGTATTCCGATCGATCAAAAGTCTCTTAATTCGGTTGGGAGGTATGGGCGTGGTTTACAGCGCCAAACAGCGACGAAAAATTTATGAAAACTAAATTATTCCTCGTACAAAAATAATAGAAAACTGCAAATCTGTCAAGAAAAAGTCTGACGCGAATAAAAAATAAGTACGCGAAAGAAAGTGTTGAAAGCTAGATCGCTGTGTGATAAGAAATTATGCTACGAGAGAGGGACGTGCGTGATTTTTGCCAAGCGTGAAATCTGTTGGCCGAGCAAAGCTGGGACAGCAATTGCACGTGGTCAAAATCATGCTCCCTCTCTCGTAGCACAAAATATCGATTCACCAATTTTTCTGTGAAAAAAAAAAAAAACGGACCGTCCATTTCCTACTTATGAAAAACAGCAAATTACGCGGTTATCGCGACGCACCCCAGGCCCGGGCTTGTATTCCGATCGATCAAAAGTCTCTTAATTCGGATGGGAGGTATGCGCGTGGTTTACAGCGCCAAACAGCGATGAAAAATTTATGAAAACTAAATTATTTCTTGTAGAAAAATAATAGCCAACTGCAAATCTGTCAAGAAAAAGTCTGACGCGAATAAAAAATAAGTACGCGAAAGAAAGTGTTGAAAGCAAGATCGCGGTGTGATAATAAATTACGCTACGAGAGAGGGACGTGCGTGATTTTTGCCAAGCGTGAAATATGTTGGCCGAGCAAAGCTTTGACAGCAATTGCACGTTGTCAAAATCACGCCCCCTCTCTCGTAGCACAAAATATCGATTCACCGATTTTTTTGTGAAAAAAAAAACGGACCGTCCATTTCCTACTTATCAAAAACAGCACATTACGCGGTTATCGCGACGCTCCCCAGGCCCGGGCTTGTATTCCGATCGATCAAATGTCTCTTAATTCGGATGGGAGGTATGCGCGTGGTTTACAGCGCCAAACAGCGACGAAAAATGTATGAAAACTAAATTATTCCTCGTACAAAAATAATAGCCAACTGCAAAACTGTCAAGAAAAAGTCTGACGCGAATAAAACATAAGTACGCGAAAGAAAGTGTTGAAAGCAAGATCGCTGTGTGATAATAAATTATGCTACGAGAGAGGGACGTGCGTGATTTTTGCCAAGCGTGAAATATGTCGGCCGAGCAAAGCTGGGACAGCAATTGCACGTGGTCAAAATGACGTTCCCTCTCTCGTAGCACAAAATATCCATTCACCGATTTTTCTGTGAAAAAAAAAACGGACCGTTCATTTCCTACTTATCAAGAACAGCACATTACGCGGTTATCGCGACGCACCGCAGGCGCGGGCTTGTATTCCGATCGATCAAAAGTCTCTTAATTCGGATACTAGATATGCGCGTGGTTTACGGCGCCAAACAGCGACGAAAAATTTATGAAAACTAAATTATTTCTTGTAGAAAAATAATAGCCAACTGCAAATCTGTCAAGAAAAAGTCTGACGCGAATAAAAAATAAGTACGCGAAAGAAAATGTTGAAAGCGAGATCGCTGTGTGATAATAAATTATGCTACGAGAGAGGGACGTGCGTGATTTTTGCCAAGCGTGAAATCTGTTGGCCGAGCAAAGCTGGGACAGCTATTGCACGTGGTCAAAATCATGCTCCCTCTCTCGTAGCACAAAATATCGATTCACCAATTTTTCTGTGAAAGAAAAAAAAACGGACCGTCCATTTCCTACTTATGAAAAACAGCACATTACGCGGTTGTCGCGACGCACCCCAGGCCCGGGCTTGTATTCCGATCGATCAAAAGTCTCTTAATTCGGTTGGGAGGTATGGGCGTGGTTTACAGCGCCAAACAGCGACGAAAAATTTATGAAAACTAAATTATTCCTCGTACAAAAATAATAGAAAACTGCAAATCTGTCAAGAAAAAGTCTGACGCGAATAAAAAATAAGTACGCGAAAGAAAGTGTTGAAAGCTAGATCGCTGTGTGATAAGAAATTATGCTACGAGAGAGGGACGTGCGTGATTTTTGCCAAGCGTGAAATCTGTTGGCCGAGCAAAGCTGGGACAGCAATTGCACGTGGTCAAAATCATGCTCCCTCTCTCGTAGCACAAAATATCGATTCACCAATTTTTCTGTGAAAAAAAAAAAAAACGGACCGTCCATTTCCTACTTATGAAAAACAGCAAATTACGCGGTTATCGCGACGCACCCCAGGCCCGGGCTTGTATTCCGATCGATCAAAAGTCTCTTAATTCGGATGGGAGGTATGCGCGTGGTTTACAGCGCCAAACAGCGATGAAAAATTTATGAAAACTAAATTATTTCTTGTAGAAAAATAATAGCCAACTGCAAATCTGTCAAGAAAAAGTCTGACGCGAATAAAAAATAAGTACGCGGAAGAAAGTGTTGAAAGCAAGATCGCTGTGTGATAATAAATTACGCTACGAGAGAGGGACGTGCGTGATTTTTGCCAAGCGTGAAATATGTTGGCCGAGCAAAGCTGGGACAGCAATTGCACGTTGTCAAAATCACGCTCCCTCTCTCGTAGCACAAAATATCGGTTCACCGATTTTTTTGTGAAAAAAAAAACGGACCGTCCATTTCCTACTTATCAAAAACAGCACATTACGCGGTTATCGCGACGCACTCCAGGCCCGGGCTTGTATTCCGATCGATCAAATGTCTCTTAATTCGGATGGGAGGTATGCGCGTGGTTTACAGCGCCAAACAGCGACGAAAAATTTATAAAAACTAAATTATTCCTCGTACAAAAATAATAGCCAACTACAAATCTGTCAAGAAAAAGTCTGACGCGAATAAAAAATAAGTACGCGAAAGAAAGTGTTGAAAGCGAGATCGCTGTGTGATAATAAATTATGCTACGAGAGAGGGACGTGCGTGATTTTTGCCAAGCGTGAAATCTGTTGGCCGAGCAAAGCTGGGACAGCAATTGCACGTGGTCAAAATCATGCTCCCTCTCTCGTAGCACAAAATATCGATTCACCAATTTTTCTGTGAAAAAAAAAAAAAAAAAACGGACCGTCCATTTCCTACTTATGAAAAACAGTAAATTACGCGGTTATCGCGACGCACCCCAGGCCCGGGCTTGTATTCCGATCGATCAAATGTCTCTTAATTCGGATGGGAGGTATGCGCGTGGTTTACAGCGCCAAACAGCGACGAAAAATTTATGAAAACTAAATTATTCCTCGTACAAAAATAATAGCCAACTACAAATCTGTCAAGAAAAAGTCTGACGCGAATATAACATAAGTACGCGAAAGAAAGTGTTAAAAGCAAGATCGCTGTGTGATAATAAATTATGCTACGAGAGAGGGACGTGCGTGATTTTTGCCAAGCGTGAAATATGTTGGCCGAGCAAAGCTGGGACAGCAATTGCACGTGGTCAAAATCACGCTCTCTCTCTCTCGTAGCACAAAATATCGATTCACCGATTTTTCTGTGAAAAAAAAAACGGACCGTCCATTTCCTACTTATGAAAAACAGCACATTACGCGGTTATCGCGACGCACCCCAGGCCCGGGCTTGTATTCCGATAGATCAAAAGTCTCTTAATTCGGTTGGGAGTTATGGGCGTGGTTTACAGCGCCAAACAGCGACGAAAAATTTATGAAAACTAAATTATTCCTCGTACAAAAATAATAGCCAACTGCAAATCTGTCAAGAAAAAGTCTGACGCGAATAAAACATAAGTACGCGAAAGAAAGAGTTAAAAGCAAGATCGCTGTGTGATAATAAATTATGCTACGAGAGAAGGACGTGCGTGATTTTTGCCAAGCGTGAAATATGTTGGCCGAGCAAAGCTGGGACAGCAATTGCACGTGGTCAAAATCATGCTCCCTCTCTCGTAGCACAAAATATCGATTCACCAATTTTTCTGTGAAAAAAAAAAAAAAAAACGGACCGTCCATTTCCTACTTATGAAAAACAGCACATTACGCGGTTATCGCGACGCACCCCAGGCCCGGGCTTGTATTCCGATCGATCAAAAGTCACTTAATTCGGTTGGGAGGTATGGGCGTGGTTTACAGCGCCAAACAGCGACGAAAAATTTATGAAAACTAAATTATTCCTCGTACAAAAATAATAGAAAACTGCAAATCTGTCAAGAAAAAGTCTGACGCGAATAAAAAATAAGTACGCGAAAGAAAGTGTTGAAAGCGAGATCGCTGTGTGATAATAAATTATGCTACGAGAGAGGGACGTGCGTGATTTTTGCCAAGCGTGAAATCTGTTGGCCGAGCAAATCTGGGACAGCAATTGCACGTGGTCAAAATCATGCTCCCTCTCTCGTAGCACAAAATATCGATTCACCAATTTTTCTGTGAAAAAAAAAAAAAAAACGGACCGTCCATTTCCTACTTATGAAAAACAGCAAATTACGCGGTTATCGCGACGCACCCCAGGCCCGGGCTTGTATTCCGATCGATCAAAAGTCTCTTAATTCGGATGGGAGGTATGCGCGTGGTTTACAGCGCCAAACAGCGACGAAAAATTTATGAAAACTAAATTATTTCTTGTAGAAAAATAATAGCCAACTGCAAATCTGTCAAGAAAAAGTCTGACGCGAATAAAAAATATGTACGCGAAAGAAAGTGTTGAAAGCAAGATCGCGGTGTGATAATAAATTACGCTACGAGAGAGGGACGTGCGTGATTTTTGCCAAGCGTGAAATATGTTGGCCGAGCAAAGCTTTGACAGCAATTGCACGTTGTCAAAATCACGCTCCCTCTCTCGTAGCACAAAATATCGTTTCACCGATTTTTTTGTGAAAAAAAAAAACGGACCGTCCATTTCCTACTTATCAAAAACAGCACATTACGCGGTTATCGCGACGCTCCCCAGGCCCGGGCTTGTATTCCGATCGATCAAATGTCTCTTAATTCGGATGGGAGGTATGCGCGTGGTTTACAGCGCCAAACAGCGACGAAAAATGTATGAAAACTAAATTATTCCTCGTACAAAAATAATAGAAAACTGCAAATCTGTCAAGAAAAAGTCTGACGCGAATAAAAAATAAGTACGCGAAAGAAAGTGTTGAAAGCTAGATCGCTGTGTGATAAGAAATTATGCTACGAGAGAGGGACGTGCGTGATTTTTGCCAAGCGTGAAATCTGTTGGCCGAGCAAAGCTGGGACAGCAATTGCACGTGGTCAAAATCATGCTCCCTCTCTCGTAGCACAAAATATCGATTCACCAATTTTTCTGTGAAAAAAAAAAAAAAACGGACCGTCCATTTCCTACTTATGAAAAACAGCAAATTACGCGGTTATCGCGACGCACCCCAGGCCCGGGCTTGTATTCCGATCGATCAAAAGTCTCTTAATTCGGATGGGAGGTATGCGCGTGGTTTACAGCGCCAAACAGCGATGAAAAATTTATGAAAACTAAATTATTTCTTGTAGAAAAATAATAGCCAACTGCAAATCTGTCAAGAAAAAGTCTGACGCGAATAAAAAATAAGTACGCGGAAGAAAGTGTTGAAAGCAAGATCGCTGTGTGATAATAAATTACGCTACGAGAGAGGGACGTGCGTGATTTTTGCCAAGCGTGAAATATGTTGGCCGAGCAAAGCTGGGACAGCAATTGCACGTTGTCAAAATCACGCTCCCTCTCTCGTAGCACAAAATATCGGTTCACCGATATTTTTGTGAAAAAAAAAACGGACCGTCCATTTCCTACTTATCAAAAACAGCACATTACGCGGTTATCGCGACGCACTCCAGGCCCGGGCTTGTATTCCGATCGATCAAATGTCTCTTAATTCGGATGGGAGGTATGCGCGTGGTTTACAGCGCCAAACAGCGACGAAAAATTTATGAAAACTAAATTATTCCTCGTACAAAAATAATAGCCAACTACAAATCTGTCAAGAAAAAGTCTGACGCGAATATAACATAAGTACGCGAAAGAAAGTGTTAAAAGCAAGATCGCTGTGTGATAATATATTATGCTACGAGAGAGGGACGTGCGTGATTTTTGCCAAGCGTGAAATATGTTGGCCGAGCAAAGCTGGGACAGCAATTGCACGTGGTCAAAATCACGCTCTCTCTCACTCGTAGCACAAAATATCGATTCACCGATTTTTCTGTGAAAAAAAAACGGACCGTCCATTTCCTACTTATGAAAAACAGCACATTACGCGGTTATCGCGACGCACCCCAGGCCCGGGCTTGTATTCCGATCGATCAAAAGTCTCTTAATTCGGATGGGAGGTATGCGCGTGGTTTACAGCGCCAAACAGCGACGAAAAATGTATGAAAACTAAATTATTTCTTGTAGAAAAATAATAGCCAACTGCAAATCTGTCAAGAAAAAGTCTGACGCGAATAAAAAATAAGTACGCGAAAGAAAGTGTTGAAAGCAAGATCGCTGTGTGATAATAAATTACGCTACGAGAGAGGGACGTGCGTGATTTTTGCCAAGCGTGAAATATGTTGGCCGAGCAAAGCTGGGACAGCAATTGCACGTTGTCAAAATCACGCTCCCTCTCTCGTAGCACAAAATATCGATTCACCGATTTTTTTGTGAAAAAAAAAAACGGACCATCCATTTCCTACTTATCAAGAACAGCACATTACGCGGTTATCGCGACGCACCCCAGGCCCGGGATTGTATTCCGATCGATCAAATGTCTCTTAATTCGGATGGGAGGTATGCGCGTGGTTTACAGCGCCAAACAGCGACGAAAAATTTATGAAAACTAAATTATTCCTCGTACAAAAATAATAGCCAACTGCAAATCTGTCAAGAAAAAGTCTGACGCGAATAAAACATAAGTACGCGAAAGAAAGTGTTGAAAGCAAGATCGCTGTGTGATAATAAATTATGCTACGAGAGAGGGACGTGCGTGATTTTTGCCAAGCGTGAAATATGTCGGCCGAGCAAAGCTGGGACAGCAATTGCACGTGGTCAAAATGACGCTCCCTCTCTCGTAGCACAAAATATCCATTCACCGATTTTTCTGTGAAAAAAAAAAAAAAATTGACCGTGCATTTCCTACATATCGATAAAAACACATTACGCGGTTATCGCGACGCACCCCAGGCCCGGGCTTGTATTCCGATCCACCAAAAGTCTCGTAATTCGGATGGGAGGTATGCGCGTGGTTTACAGCGCCAAACAGCGACGAAAAATTTATGAAAACTAAATTATTCCTCGTACAAAAATAATAGCCAACTACAAATCTGTCAAGAAAAAGTCTGACGCGAATATAACATAAGTACGCGAAAGAAAGTGTTAAAAGCAAGATCGCTGTGTGATAATAAATTATGCTACGAGAGAGGGACGTGCGTGATTTTTGCCAAGCGTGAAATATGTTGGCCGAGCAAAGCTGGGACAGCAATTGCACGTGGTCAAAATCATGCTCCCTCTCTCGTAGCACAAAATATCGATTCACCAATTTTTCTGTGAAAAAAAAAAAAAAAACGGACCTTCCATTTCCTACTTATGAAAAACAGCAAATTACGCGGTTATCGCGACGCACCCCAGGCCCGGGCTTGTATTCCGATCGATCAAAAGTCTCTTAATTCGGATGGGAGGTATGCGCGTGGTTTACAGCGCCAAACAGCGACGAAAAATTTATGAAAACTAAATTATTTCTTGTAGAAAAATAATAGCCAACTGCAAATCTGTCAAGAAAAAGTCTGACGCGAATAAAAAATAAGTACGCGAAAGAAAGTGTTGAAAGCAAGATCGCGGTGTGATAATAAATTACGCTACGAGAGAGGGACGTGCGTGATTTTTGCCAAGCGTGAAATATGTTGGCCGAGCAAAGCTTTGACAGCAATTGCACGTTGTCAAAATCACGCCCCCTCTCTCGTAGCACAAAATATCGATTCACCGATTTTTTTGTGAAAAAAAAAACGGACCGTCCATTTCCTACTTATCAAAAACAGCACATTACGCGGTTATCGCGACGCTCCCCAGGCCCGGGCTTGTATTCCGATCGATCAAATGTCTCTTAATTCGGATGGGAGGTATGCGCGTGGTTTACAGCGCCAAACAGCGACGAAAAATGTATGAAAACTAAATTATTCCTCGTACAAAAATAATAGCCAACTGCAAAACTGTCAAGAAAAAGTCTGACGCGAATAAAACATAAGTACGCGAAAGAAAGTGTTGAAAGCAAGATCGCTGTGTGATAATAAATTATGCTACGAGAGAGGGACGTGCGTGATTTTTGCCAAGCGTGAAATATGTCGGCCGAGCAAAGCTGGGACAGCAATTGCACGTGGTCAAAATGACGTTCCCTCTCTCGTAGCACAAAATATCCATTCACCGATTTTTCTGTGAAAAAAAAAACGGACCGTTCATTTCCTACTTATCAAGAACAGCACATTACGCGGTTATCGCGACGCACCGCAGGCGCGGGCTTGTATTCCGATCGATCAAAAGTCTCTTAATTCGGATACTAGATATGCGCGTGGTTTACGGCGCCAAACAGCGACGAAAAATTTATGAAAACTAAATTATTTCTTGTAGAAAAATAATAGCCAACTGCAAATCTGTCAAGAAAAAGTCTGACGCGAATAAAAAATAAGTACGCGAAAGAAAATGTTGAAAGCGAGATCGCTGTGTGATAATAAATTATGCTACGAGAGAGGGACGTGCGTGATTTTTGCCAAGCGTGAAATCTGTTGGCCGAGCAAAGCTGGGACAGCAATTGCACGTGGTCAAAATCATGCTCCCTCTTTCGTAGCACAAAATATCGATTCACCAATTTTTCTGTGAAAGAAAAAAAAACGGACCGTCCATTTCCTACTTATGAAAAACAGCACATTACGCGGTTGTCGCGACGCACCCCAGGCCCGGGCTTGTATTCCGATCGATCAAAAGTCTCTTAATTCGGTTGGGAGGTATGGGCGTGGTTTACAGCGCCAAACAGCGACGAAAAATTTATGAAAACTAAATTATTCCTCGTACAAAAATAATAGAAAACTGCAAATCTGTCAAGAAAAAGTCTGACGCGAATAAAAAATAAGTACGCGAAAGAAAGTGTTGAAAGCTAGATCGCTGTGTGATAAGAAATTATGCTACGAGAGAGGGACGTGCGTGATTTTTGCCAAGCGTGAAATCTGTTGGCCGAGCAAAGCTGGGACAGCAATTGCACGTGGTCAAAATCATGCTCCCTCTCTCGTAGCACAAAATATCGATTCACCAATTTTTCTGTGAAAAAAAAAAAAAACGGACCGTCCATTTCCTACTTATGAAAAACAGCAAATTACGCGGTTATCGCGACGCACCCCAGGCCCGGGCTTGTATTCCGATCGATCAAAAGTCTCTTAATTCGGATGGGAGGTATGCGCGTGGTTTACAGCGCCAAACAGCGATGAAAAATTTATGAAAACTAAATTATTTCTTGTAGAAAAATAATAGCCAACTGCAAATCTGTCAAGAAAAAGTCTGACGCGAATAAAAAATAAGTACGCGAAAGAAAGTGTTGAAAGCAAGATCGCGGTGTGATAATAAATTACGCTACGAGAGAGGGACGTGCGTGATTTTTGCCAAGCGTGAAATATGTTGGCCGAGCAAAGCTTTGACAGCAATTGCACGTTGTCAAAATCACGCCCCCTCTCTCGTAGCACAAAATATCGATTCACCGATTTTTTTGTGAAAAAAAAAACGGACCGTCCATTTCCTACTTATCAAAAACAGCACATTACGCGGTTATCGCGACGCTCCCCAGGCCCGGGCTTGTATTCCGATCGATCAAATGTCTCTTAATTCGGATGGGAGGTATGCGCGTGGTTTACAGCGCCAAACAGCGACGAAAAATGTATGAAAACTAAATTATTCCTCGTACAAAAATAATAGCCAACTGCAAAACTGTCAAGAAAAAGTCTGACGCGAATAAAACATAAGTACGCGAAAGAAAGTGTTGAAAGCAAGATCGCTGTGTGATAATAAATTATGCTACGAGAGAGGGACGTGCGTGATTTTTGCCAAGCGTGAAATATGTCGGCCGAGCAAAGCTGGGACAGCAATTGCACGTGGTCAAAATGACGTTCCCTCTCTCGTAGCACAAAATATCCATTCACCGATTTTTCTGTGAAAAAAAAAACGGACCGTTCATTTCCTACTTATCAAGAACAGCACATTACGCGGTTATCGCGACGCACCGCAGGCGCGGGCTTGTATTCCGATCGATCAAAAGTCTCTTAATTCGGATACTAGATATGCGCGTGGTTTACGGCGCCAAACAGCGACGAAAAATTTATGAAAACTAAATTATTTCTTGTAGAAAAATAATAGCCAACTGCAAATCTGTCAAGAAAAAGTCTGACGCGAATAAAAAATAAGTACGCGAAAGAAAATGTTGAAAGCGAGATCGCTGTGTGATAATAAATTATGCTACGAGAGAGGGACGTGCGTGATTTTTGCCAAGCGTGAAATCTGTTGGCCGAGCAAAGCTGGGACAGCAATTGCACGTGGTCAAAATCATGCTCCCTCTCTCGTAGCACAAAATATCGATTCACCAATTTTTCTGTGAAAGAAAAAAAAACGGACCGTCCATTTCCTACTTATGAAAAACAGCACATTACGCGGTTGTCGCGACGCACCCCAGGCCCGGGCTTGTATTCCGATCGATCAAAAGTCTCTTAATTCGGTTGGGAGGTATGGGCGTGGTTTACAGCGCCAAACAGCGACGAAAAATTTATGAAAACTAAATTATTCCTCGTACAAAAATAATAGAAAACTGCAAATCTGTCAAGAAAAAGTCTGACGCGAATAAAAAATAAGTACGCGAAAGAAAGTGTTGAAAGCTAGATCGCTGTGTGATAAGAAATTATGCTACGAGAGAGGGACGTGCGTGATTTTTGCCAAGCGTGAAATCTGTTGGCCGAGCAAAGCTGGGACAGCAATTGCACGTGGTCAAAATCATGCTCCCTCTCTCGTAGCACAAAATATCGATTCACCAATTTTTCTGTGAAAAAAAAAAAAAACGGACCGTCCATTTCCTACTTATGAAAAACAGCAAATTACGCGGTTATCGCGACGCACCCCAGGCCCGGGCTTGTATTCCGATCGATCAAAAGTCTCTTAATTCGGATGGGAGGTATGCGCGTGGTTTACAGCGCCAAACAGCGATGAAAAATTTATGAAAACTAAATTATTTCTTGTAGAAAAATAATAGCCAACTGCAAATCTGTCAAGAAAAAGTCTGACGCGAATAAAAAATAAGTACGCGGAAGAAAGTGTTGAAAGCAAGATCGCTGTGTGATAATAAATTACGCTACGAGAGAGGGACGTGCGTGATTTTTGCCAAGCGTGAAATATGTTGGCCGAGCAAAGCTGGGACAGCAATTGCACGTTGTCAAAATCACGCTCCCTCTCTCGTAGCACAAAATATCGGTTCACCGATTTTTTTGTGAAAAAAAAAACGGACCGTCCATTTCCTACTTATCAAAAACAGCACATTACGCGGTTATCGCGACGCACTCCAGGCCCGGGCTTGTATTCCGATCGATCAAATGTCTCTTAATTCGGATGGGAGGTATGCGCGTGGTTTACAGCGCCAAACAGCGACGAAAAATTTATAAAAACTAAATTATTCCTCGTACAAAAATAATAGCCAACTACAAATCTGTCAAGAAAAAGTCTGACGCGAATAAAAAATAAGTACGCGAAAGAAAGTGTTGAAAGCGAGATCGCTGTGTGATAATAAATTATGCTACGAGAGAGGGACGTGCGTGATTTTTGCCAAGCGTGAAATCTGTTGGCCGAGCAAAGCTGGGACAGCAATTGCACGTGGTCAAAATCATGCTCCCTCTCTCGTAGCACAAAATATCGATTCACCAATTTTTCTGTGAAAAAAAAAAAAAAAAAAACGGACCGTCCATTTCCTACTTATGAAAAACAGTAAATTACGCGGTTATCGCGACGCACCCCAGGCCCGGGCTTGTATTCCGATCGATCAAATGTCTCTTAATTCGGATGGGAGGTATGCGCGTGGTTTACAGCGCCAAACAGCGACGAAAAATTTATGAAAACTAAATTATTCCTCGTACAAAAATAATAGCCAACTACAAATCTGTCAAGAAAAAGTCTGACGCGAATATAACATAAGTACGCGAAAGAAAGTGTTAAAAGCAAGATCGCTGTGTGATAATAAATTATGCTACGAGAGAGGGACGTGCGTGATTTTTGCCAAGCGTGAAATATGTTGGCCGAGCAAAGCTGGGACAGCAATTGCACGTGGTCAAAATCACGCTCTCTCTCTCTCGTAGCACAAAATATCGATTCACCGATTTTTCTGTGAAAAAAAAAACGGACCGTCCATTTCCTACTTATGAAAAACAGCACATTACGCGGTTATCGCGACGCACCCCAGGCCCGGGCTTGTATTCCGATAGATCAAAAGTCTCTTAATTCGGTTGGGAGTTATGGGCGTGGTTTACAGCGCCAAACAGCGACGAAAAATTTATGAAAACTAAATTATTCCTCGTACAAAAATAATAGCCAACTGCAAATCTGTCAAGAAAAAGTCTGACGCGAATAAAACATAAGTACGCGAAAGAAAGAGTTAAAAGCAAGATCGCTGTGTGATAATAAATTATGCTACGAGAGAAGGACGTGCGTGATTTTTGCCAAGCGTGAAATATGTTGGCCGAGCAAAGCTGGGACAGCAATTGCACGTGGTCAAAATCATGCTCCCTCTCTCGTAGCACAAAATATCGATTCACCAATTTTTCTGTGAAAAAAAAAAAAAAAAAACGGACCGTCCATTTCCTACTTATGAAAAACAGCACATTACGCGGTTATCGCGACGCACCCCAGGCCCGGGCTTGTATTCCGATCGATCAAAAGTCACTTAATTCGGTTGGGAGGTATGGGCGTGGTTTACAGCGCCAAACAGCGACGAAAAATTTATGAAAACTAAATTATTCCTCGTACAAAAATAATAGAAAACTGCAAATCTGTCAAGAAAAAGTCTGACGCGAATAAAAAATAAGTACGCGAAAGAAAGTGTTGAAAGCGAGATCGCTGTGTGATAATAAATTATGCTACGAGAGAGGGACGTGCGTGATTTTTGCCAAGCGTGAAATCTGTTGGCCGAGCAAAGCTGGGACAGCAATTGCACGTGGTCAAAATCATGCTCCCTCTCTCGTAGCACAAAATATCGATTCACCAATTTTTCTGTGAAAAAAAAAAAAAAACGGACCGTCCATTTCCTACTTATGAAAAACAGCAAATTACGCGGTTATCGCGACGCACCCCAGGCCCGGGCTTGTATTCCGATCGATCAAAAGTCTCTTAATTCGGATGGGAGGTATGCGCGTGGTTTACAGCGCCAAACAGCGATGAAAAATTTATGAAAACTAAATTATTTCTTGTAGAAAAATAATAGCCAACTGCAAATCTGTCAAGAAAAAGTCTGACGCGAATAAAAAATAAGTACGCGGAAGAAAGTGTTGAAAGCAAGATCGCTGTGTGATAATAAATTACGCTACGAGAGAGGGACGTGCGTGATTTTTGCCAAGCGTGAAATATGTTGGCCGAGCAAAGCTGGGACAGCAATTGCACGTTGTCAAAATCACGCTCCCTCTCTCGTAGCACAAAATATCGATTCACCGATTTTTTTGTGAAAAAAAAAAACGGACCGTCCATTTCCTACTTATCAAAAACAGCACATTACGCGGTTATCGCGACGCACCCCAGGCCCGGGCTTGTATTCCGATCGATCAAATGTCTCTTAATTCGGATGGGAGGTATGCGCGTGGTTTACAGCGCCAAACAGCGACGAAAAATTTATGAAAACTAAATTATTCCTCGTACAAGAATAATAGCCAACTGCAAATCTGTCAAGAAAAAGTCTGACGCGAATAAAACATAAGTACGCGAAAGAAAGAGTTAAAAGCAAGATCGCTGTGTGATAATAAATTATGCTACGAGAGAGGGACGTGCGTGATTTTTGCCAAGCGTGAAATATGTTGGCCGAGCAAAGCTGGGACAGCAATTGCACGTGGTCAAAATCACGCTCCCTCTCTCGTAGCACAGAATATATATTCACCGATTTTTCTGTGAAAAAAAAACGGACCGTTCATTTCCTACTTATCAAGAACAGCACATTACGCGGTTATCGCGACGCACCGCAGGCGCGGGCTTGTCTTCCGATCGATCAAAAGTCTCTTAATTCGGATACTAGGTATGCGCGTGGTTTACAGCGCCAAACAGCGACGAAAAATTTATGAAAACTAAATTATTTCTTGTAGAAAAATAATAGCCAACTGCAAATCTGTCAAGAAAAAGTCTGACGCGAATAAAAAATAAGTACGCGAAAGAAAGTGTTGAAAGCGAGATCGCTGTGTGATAATAAATTATGCTACGAGAGAGGGACGTGCGTGATTTTTGCCAAGCGTGAAATCTGTTGGCCGAGCAAAGCTGGGACAGCAATTGCACGTGGTCAAAATCATGCTCCCTCTCTCGTAGCACAAAATATCGATTCACCAATTTTTCTGTGAAAAAAAAAAAAAAAAAAAACGGACCGTCCATTTCCTACTTATGAAAAACAGCAAATTACGCGGTTATCGCGACGCACCCCAGGCCCGGGCTTGTATTCCGATCGATCAAATGTCTCTTAATTCGGATGGGAGGTATGCGCGTGGTTTACAGCGCCAAACAGCGACGAAAAATTTATGAAAACTAAATTATTCCTCGTACAAAAATAATAGCCAACTACAAATCTGTCAAGAAAAAGTCTGACGCGAATATAACATAAGTACGCGAAAGAAAGTGTTAAAAGCAAGATCGCTGTGTGATAATAAATTATGCTACGAGAGAGGGACGTGCGTGATTTTTGCCAAGCGTGAAATATGTTGGCCGAGCAAAGCTGGGACAGCAATTGCACGTGGTCAAAATCACGCTCTCTCTCTCTCGTAGCACAAAATATCGATTCACCGATTTTTCTGTGAAAAAAAAAACGGACCGTCCATTTCCTACTTATGAAAAACAGCACATTACGCGGTTATCGCGACGCACCCCAGGCCCGGGCTTGTATTCCGATCGATCAAAAGTCTCTTAATTCGGTTGGGAGTTATGGGCGTGGTTTACAGCGCCAAACAGCGACGAAAAATTTATGAAAACTAAATTATTCCTCGTACAAAAATAATAGCCAACTGCAAATCTGTCAAGAAAAAGTCTGACGCGAATAAAACATAAGTACGCGAAAGAAAGAGTTAAAAGCAAGATCGCTGTGTGATAATAAATTATGCTACGAGAGAGGGACGTGCGTGATTTTTGCCAAGCGTGAAATATATTGGCCGAGCAAAGCTGGGACAGCAATTGCACGTGGTCAAAATCATGCTCCCTCTCTCGTAGCACAAAATATCGATTCACCAATTTTTCTGTGAAAAAAAAAAAACGGACCGTCCATTTCCTACTTATGAAAAACAGCACATTACGCGGTTATCGCGACGCACCCCAGGCCCGGGCTTGTATTCCGATCGATCAAAAGTCTCTTAATTCGGTTGGGAGGTATGCGCGTGGTTTACAGCGCCAAACAGCGACGAAAAATTTATGAAAACTAAATTATTCCTCGTACAAAAATAATAGAAAACTGCAAATCTGTCAAGAAAAAGTCTGACGCGAATAAAAAATAAGTACGCGAAAGAAAGTGTTGAAAGCGAGATCGCTGTGTGATAATAAATTATGCTACGAGAGAGGGACGTGCGTGATTTTTGCCAAGCGTGAAATCTGTTGGCCGAGCAAAGCTGGGACAGCAATTGCACGTGGTCAAAATCATGCTCCCTCTCTCGTAGCACAAAATATCGATTCACCAATTTTTCTGTGAAACAAAAAAAAAAAACGGACCGTCCATTTCCTACTTATGAAAAACAGCAAATTACGCGGTTATCGCGACGCACCCCAGGCCCGGGCTTGTATTCCGATCGATCAAAAGTCTCTTAATTCGGATGGGAGGTATGCGCGTGGTTTACAGCGCCAAACAGCGATGAAAAATTTATGAAAACTAAATTATTTCTTGTAGAAAAATAATAGCCAACTGCAAATCTGTCAAGAAAAAGTCTGACGCGAATAAAAAATAAGTACGCGGAAGAAAGTGTTGAAAGCAAGATCGCTGTGTGATAATAAATTACGCTACGAGAGAGGGACGTGCGTGATTTTTGCCAAGCGTGAAATATGTTGGCCGAGCAAAGCTGGGACAGCAATTGCACGTTGTCAAAATCACGCTCCCTCTCTCGTAGCACAAAATATCGATTCACCGATTTTTTTGTGAAAAAAAACGGACCGTCCATTTCCTACTTATCAAAAACAGCACATTACGCGGTTATCGCGACGCACCCCAGGCCCGGGCTTGTATTCCGATCGATCAAATGTCTCTTAATTCGGATGGGAGGTATGCGCGTGGTTTACAGCGCCAAACAGCGACGAAAAATTTATGAAAACTAAATTATTCCTCGTACAAAAATAATAGCCAACTGCAAATCTGTCAAGAAAAAGTCTGACGCGAATAAAACATAAGTACGTGAAAGAAAGAGTTAAAAGCAAGATCGCTGTGTGATAATAAATTATGCTACGAGAGAGGGACGTGCGTGATTTTTGCCAAGCGTGAAATATGTTGGCCGAGCAAAGCTGGGACAGCAATTGCACGTGGTCAAAATCACGCTCCCTCTCTCGTAGCACAGAATATATATTCACCGATTTTTCTGTGAAAAAAAAACGGACCGTTCATTTCCTACTTATCAAGAACAGCACATTACGCGGTTATCGCGACGCACCGCAGGCGCGGGCTTGTCTTCCGATCGATCAAAAGTCTCTTAATTCGGATACTAGGTATGCGCGTGGTTTACAGCGCCAAACAGCGACGAAAAATTTATGAAAACTAAATTATTTCTTGTAGAAAAATAATAGCCAACTGCAAATCTGTCAAGAAAAAGTCTGACGCGAATAAAAAATAAGTACGCGAAAGAAAGTGTTGAAAGCGAGATCGCTGTGTGATAATAAATTATGCTACGAGAGAGGGACGTGCGTGATTTTTGCCAAGCGTGAAATCTGTTGGCCGAGCAAAGCTGGGACAGCAATTGCACGTGGTCAAAATCATGCTCCCTCTCTCGTAGCACAAAATATCGATTCACCAATTTTTCTGTGAAAAAAAAAAAAAAAAAAACGGACCGTCCATTTCCTACTTATGAAAAACAGCAAATTACGCGGTTATCGCGACGCACCCCAGGCCCGGGCTTGTATTCCGATCGATCAAATGTCTCTTAATTCGGATGGGAGGTATGCGCGTGGTTTACAGCGCCAAACAGCGACGAAAAATTTATGAAAACTAAATTATTCCTCGTACAAAAATAATAGCCAACTACAAATCTGTCAAGAAAAAGTCTGACGCGAATATAACATAAGTACGCGAAAGAAAGTGTTAAAAGCAAGATCGCTGTGTGATAATAAATTATGCTACGAGAGAGGGACGTGCGTGATTTTTGCCAAGCGTGAAATATGTTGGCCGAGCAAAGCTGGGACAGCAATTGCACGTGGTCAAAATCACGCTCTCTCTCTCTCGTAGCACAAAATATCGATTCACCGATTTTTCTGTGAAAAAAAAAACGGACCGTCCATTTCCTACTTATGAAAAACAGCACATTACGCGGTTATCGCGACGCACCCCAGGCCCGGGCTTGTATTCCGATCGATCAAAAGTCTCTTAATTCGGTTGGGAGTTATGGGCGTGGTTTACAGCGCCAAACAGCGACGAAAAATTTATGAAAACTAAATTATTCCTCGTACAAAAATAATAGCCAACTGCAAATCTGTCAAGAAAAAGTCTGACGCGAATAAAACATAAGTACGCGAAAGAAAGAGTTAAAAGCAAGATCGCTGTGTGATAATAAATTATGCTACGAGAGAGGGACGTGCGTGATTTTTGCCAAGCGTGAAATATGTTGGCCGAGCAAAGCTGGGACAGCAATTGCACGTGGTCAAAATCATGCTCCCTCTCTCGTAGCACAAAATATCGATTCACCAATTTTTCTGTGAAAAAAAAAAAAAAAACGGACCTTCCATTTCCTACTTATGAAAAACAGCAAATTACGCGGTTATCGCGACGCACCCCAGGCCCGGGCTTGTATTCCGATCGATCAAAAGTCTCTTAATTCGGATGGGAGGTATGCGCGTGGTTTACAGCGCCAAACAGCGACGAAAAATTTATGAAAACTAAATTATTTCTTGTAGAAAAATAATAGCCAACTGCAAATCTGTCAAGAAAAAGTCTGACGCGAATAAAACATAAGTACGCGAAAGAAAGAGTTAAAAGCAAGATCGCTGTGTGATAATAAATTATGCTACGAGAGAAGGACGTGCGTGATTTTTGCCAAGCGTGAAATATGTTGGCCGAGCAAAGCTGGGACAGCAATTGCACGTGGTCAAAATCATGCTCCCTCTCTCGTAGCACAAAATATCGATTCACCAATTTTTCTGTGAAAAAAAAAAAAAAAACGGACCGTCCATTTCCTACTTATGAAAAACAGCACATTACGCGGTTATCGCGACGCACCCCAGGCCCGGGCTTGTATTCCGATCGATCAAAAGTCACTTAATTCGGTTGGGAGGTATGGGCGTGGTTTACAGCGCCAAACAGCGACGAAAAATTTATGAAAACTAAATTATTCCTCGTACAAAAATAATAGAAAACTGCAAATCTGTCAAGAAAAAGTCTGACGCGAATAAAAAATAAGTACGCGAAAGAAAGTGTTGAAAGCGAGATCGCTGTGTGATAATAAATTATGCTACGAGAGAGGGACGTGCGTGATTTTTGCCAAGCGTGAAATCTGTTGGCCGAGCAAAGCTGGGACAGCAATTGCACGTGGTCAAAATCATGCTCCCTCTCTCGTAGCACAAAATATCGATTCACCAATTTTTCTGTGAAAAAAAAAAAAAAAACGGACCGTCCATTTCCTACTTATGAAAAACAGCAAATTACGCGGTTATCGCGACGCACCCCAGGCCCGGGCTTGTATTCCGATCGATCAAAAGTCTCTTAATTCGGATGGGAGGTATGCGCGTGGTTTACAGCGCCAAACAGCGACGAAAAATTTATGAAAACTAAATTATTTCTTGTAGAAAAATAATAGCCAACTGCAAATCTGTCAAGAAAAAGTCTGACGCGAATAAAAAATATGTACGCGAAAGAAAGTGTTGAAAGCAAGATCGCGGTGTGATAATAAATTACGCTACGAGAGAGGGACGTGCGTGATTTTTGCCAAGCGTGAAATATGTTGGCCGAGCAAAGCTTTGACAGCAATTGCACGTTGTCAAAATCACGCTCCCTCTCTCGTAGCACAAAATATCGTTTCACCGATTTTTTTGTGAAAAAAAAAAACGGACCGTCCATTTCCTACTTATCAAAAACAGCACATTACGCGGTTATCGCGACGCTCCCCAGGCCCGGGCTTGTATTCCGATCGATCAAATGTCTCTTAATTCGGATGGGAGGTATGCGCGTGGTTTACAGCGCCAAACAGCGACGAAAAATGTATGAAAACTAAATTATTCCTCGTACAAAAATAATAGAAAACTGCAAATCTGTCAAGAAAAAGTCTGACGCGAATAAAAAATAAGTACGCGAAAGAAAGTGTTGAAAGCTAGATCGCTGTGTGATAAGAAATTATGCTACGAGAGAGGGACGTGCGTGATTTTTGCCAAGCGTGAAATCTGTTGGCCGAGCAAAGCTGGGACAGCAATTGCACGTGGTCAAAATCATGCTCCCTCTCTCGTAGCACAAAATATCGATTCACCAATTTTTCTGTGAAAAAAAAAAAAAAACGGACCGTCCATTTCCTACTTATGAAAAACAGCAAATTACGCGGTTATCGCGACGCACCCCAGGCCCGGGCTTGTATTCCGATCGATCAAAAGTCTCTTAATTCGGATGGGAGGTATGCGCGTGGTTTACAGCGCCAAACAGCGATGAAAAATTTATGAAAACTAAATTATTTCTTGTAGAAAAATAATAGCCAACTGCAAATCTGTCAAGAAAAAGTCTGACGCGAATAAAAAATAAGTACGCGGAAGAAAGTGTTGAAAGCAAGATCGCTGTGTGATAATAAATTACGCTACGAGAGAGGGACGTGCGTGATTTTTGCCAAGCGTGAAATATGTTGGCCGAGCAAAGCTGGGACAGCAATTGCACGTTGTCAAAATCACGCTCCCTCTCTCGTAGCACAAAATATCGGTTCACCGATATTTTTGTGAAAAAAAAAACGGACCGTCCATTTCCTACTTATCAAAAACAGCACATTACGCGGTTATCGCGACGCACTCCAGGCCCGATCTTGTATTCCGATCGATCAAATGTCTCTTAATTCGGATGGGAGGTATGCGCGTGGTTTACAGCGCCAAACAGCGACGAAAAATTTATGAAAACTAAATTATTCCTCGTACAAAAATAATAGCCAACTACAAATCTGTCAAGAAAAAGTCTGACGCGAATATAACATAAGTACGCGAAAGAAAGTGTTAAAAGCAAGATCGCTGTGTGATAATATATTATGCTACGAGAGAGGGACGTGCGTGATTTTTGCCAAGCGTGAAATATGTTGGCCGAGCAAAGCTGGGACAGCAATTGCACGTGGTCAAAATCACGCTCTCTCTCACTCGTAGCACAAAATATCGATTCACCGATTTTTCTGTGAAAAAAAAAACGGACCGTCCATTTCCTACTTATGAAAAACAGCACATTACGCGGTTATCGCGACGCACCCCAGGCCCGGGCTTGTATTCCGATCGATCAAAAGTCTCTTAATTCGGATGGGAGGTATGCGCGTGGTTTACAGCGCCAAACAGCGACGAAAAATGTATGAAAACTAAATTATTTCTTGTAGAAAAATAATAGCCAACTGCAAATCTGTCAAGAAAAAGTCTGACGCGAATAAAAAATAAGTACGCGAAAGAAAGTGTTGAAAGCAAGATCGCTGTGTGATAATAAATTACGCTACGAGAGAGGGACGTGCGTGATTTTTGCCAAGCGTGAAATATGTTGGCCGAGCAAAGCTGGGACAGCAATTGCACGTTGTCAAAATCACGCTCCCTCTCTCGTAGCACAAAATATCGATTCACCGATTTTTTTGTGAAAAAAAAAAACGGACCATCCATTTCCTACTTATCAAGAACAGCACATTACGCGGTTATCGCGACGCACCCCAGGCCCGGGATTGTATTCCGATCGATCAAATGTCTCTTAATTCGGATGGGAGGTATGCGCGTGGTTTACAGCGCCAAACAGCGACGAAAAATTTATGAAAACTAAATTATTCCTCGTACAAAAATAATAGCCAACTGCAAATCTGTCAAGAAAAAGTCTGACGCGAATAAAACATAAGTACGCGAAAGAAAGTGTTGAAAGCAAGATCGCTGTGTGATAATAAATTATGCTACGAGAGAGGGACGTGCGTGATTTTTGCCAAGCGTGAAATATGTCGGCCGAGCAAAGCTGGGACAGCAATTGCACGTGGTCAAAATGACGCTCCCTCTCTCGTAGCACAAAATATCCATTCACCGATTTTTCTGTGAAAAAAAAAAAAAAATTGACCGTGCATTTCCTACATATCGATAAAAACACATTACGCGGTTATCGCGACGCACCCCAGGCCCGGGCTTGTATTCCGATCCACCAAAAGTCTCGTAATTCGGATGGGAGGTATGCGCGTGGTTTACAGCGCCAAACAGCGACGAAAAATTTATGAAAACTAAATTATTCCTCGTACAAAAATAATAGCCAACTACAAATCTGTCAAGAAAAAGTCTGACGCGAATATAACATAAGTACGCGAAAGAAAGTGTTAAAAGCAAGATCGCTGTGTGATAATAAATTATGCTACGAGAGAGGGACGTGCGTGATTTTTGCCAAGCGTGAAATATGTTGGCCGAGCAAAGCTGGGACAGCAATTGCACGTGGTCAAAATCATGCTCCCTCTCTCGTAGCACAAAATATCGATTCACCAATTTTTCTGTGAAAAAAAAAAAAAAAACGGACCTTCCATTTCCTACTTATGAAAAACAGCAAATTACGCGGTTATCGCGACGCACCCCAGGCCCGGGCTTGTATTCCGATCGATCAAAAGTCTCTTAATTCGGATGGGAGGTATGCGCGTGGTTTACAGCGCCAAACAGCGACGAAAAATTTATGAAAACTAAATTATTTCTTGTAGAAAAATAATAGCCAACTGCAAATCTGTCAAGAAAAAGTCTGACGCGAATAAAAAATAAGTACGCGAAAGAAAGTGTTGAAAGCAAGATCGCGGTGTGATAATAAATTACGCTACGAGAGAGGGACGTGCGTGATTTTTGCCAAGCGTGAAATATGTTGGCCGAGCAAAGCTTTGACAGCAATTGCACGTTGTCAAAATCACGCCCCCTCTCTCGTAGCACAAAATATCGATTCACCGATTTTTTTGTGAAAAAAAAAACGGACCGTCCATTTCCTACTTATCAAAAACAGCACATTACGCGGTTATCGCGACGCTCCCCAGGCCCGGGCTTGTATTCCGATCGATCAAATGTCTCTTAATTCGGATGGGAGGTATGCGCGTGGTTTACAGCGCCAAACAGCGACGAAAAATGTATGAAAACTAAATTATTCCTCGTACAAAAATAATAGCCAACTGCAAAACTGTCAAGAAAAAGTCTGACGCGAATAAAACATAAGTACGCGAAAGAAAGTGTTGAAAGCAAGATCGCTGTGTGATAATAAATTATGCTACGAGAGAGGGACGTGCGTGATTTTTGCCAAGCGTGAAATATGTCGGCCGAGCAAAGCTGGGACAGCAATTGCACGTGGTCAAAATGACGTTCCCTCTCTCGTAGCACAAAATATCCATTCACCGATTTTTCTGTGAAAAAAAAAACGGACCGTTCATTTCCTACTTATCAAGAACAGCACATTACGCGGTTATCGCGACGCACCGCAGGCGCGGGCTTGTATTCCGATCGATCAAAAGTCTCTTAATTCGGATACTAGATATGCGCGTGGTTTACGGCGCCAAACAGCGACGAAAAATTTATGAAAACTAAATTATTTCTTGTAGAAAAATAATAGCCAACTGCAAATCTGTCAAGAAAAAGTCTGACGCGAATAAAAAATAAGTACGCGAAAGAAAATGTTGAAAGCGAGATCGCTGTGTGATAATAAATTATGCTACGAGAGAGGGACGTGCGTGATTTTTGCCAAGCGTGAAATCTGTTGGCCGAGCAAAGCTGGGACAGCAATTGCACGTGGTCAAAATCATGCTCCCTCTTTCGTAGCACAAAATATCGATTCACCAATTTTTCTGTGAAAGAAAAAAAAACGGACCGTCCATTTCCTACTTATGAAAAACAGCACATTACGCGGTTGTCGCGACGCACCCCAGGCCCGGGCTTGTATTCCGATCGATCAAAAGTCTCTTAATTCGGTTGGGAGGTATGGGCGTGGTTTACAGCGCCAAACAGCGACGAAAAATTTATGAAAACTAAATTATTCCTCGTACAAAAATAATAGAAAACTGCAAATCTGTCAAGAAAAAGTCTGACGCGAATAAAAAATAAGTACGCGAAAGAAAGTGTTGAAAGCTAGATCGCTGTGTGATAAGAAATTATGCTACGAGAGAGGGACGTGCGTGATTTTTGCCAAGCGTGAAATCTGTTGGCCGAGCAAAGCTGGGACAGCAATTGCACGTGGTCAAAATCATGCTCCCTCTCTCGTAGCACAAAATATCGATTCACCAATTTTTCTGTGAAAAAAAAAAAAAACGGACCGTCCATTTCCTACTTATGAAAAACAGCAAATTACGCGGTTATCGCGACGCACCCCAGGCCCGGTCTTGTATTCCGATCGATCAAAAGTCTCTTAATTCGGATGGGAGGTATGCGCGTGGTTTACAGCGCCAAACAGCGATGAAAAATTTATGAAAACTAAATTATTTCTTGTAGAAAAATAATAGCCAACTGCAAATCTGTCAAGAAAAAGTCTGACGCGAATAAAAAATAAGTACGCGAAAGAAAGTGTTGAAAGCAAGATCGCGGTGTGATAATAAATTACGCTACGAGAGAGGGACGTGCGTGATTTTTGCCAAGCGTGAAATATGTTGGCCGAGCAAAGCTTTGACAGCAATTGCACGTTGTCAAAATCACGCCCCCTCTCTCGTAGCACAAAATATCGATTCACCGATTTTTTTGTGAAAAAAAAAACGGACCGTCCATTTCCTACTTATCAAAAACAGCACATTACGCGGTTATCGCGACGCTCCCCAGGCCCGGGCTTGTATTCCGATCGATCAAATGTCTCTTAATTCGGATGGGAGGTATGCGCGTGGTTTACAGCGCCAAACAGCGACGAAAAATGTATGAAAACTAAATTATTCCTCGTACAAAAATAATAGCCAACTGCAAAACTGTCAAGAAAAAGTCTGACGCGAATAAAACATAAGTACGCGAAAGAAAGTGTTGAAAGCAAGATCGCTGTGTGATAATAAATTATGCTACGAGAGAGGGACGTGCGTGATTTTTGCCAAGCGTGAAATATGTCGGCCGAGCAAAGCTGGGACAGCAATTGCACGTGGTCAAAATGACGTTCCCTCTCTCGTAGCACAAAATATCCATTCACCGATTTTTCTGTGAAAAAAAAAACGGACCGTTCATTTCCTACTTATCAAGAACAGCACATTACGCGGTTATCGCGACGCACCGCAGGCGCGGGCTTGTATTCCGATCGATCAAAAGTCTCTTAATTCGGATACTAGATATGCGCGTGGTTTACGGCGCCAAACAGCGACGAAAAATTTATGAAAACTAAATTATTTCTTGTAGAAAAATAATAGCCAACTGCAAATCTGTCAAGAAAAAGTCTGACGCGAATAAAAAATAAGTACGCGAAAGAAAATGTTGAAAGCGAGATCGCTGTGTGATAATAAATTATGCTACGAGAGAGGGACGTGCGTGATTTTTGCCAAGCGTGAAATCTGTTGGCCGAGCAAAGCTGGGACAGCAATTGCACGTGGTCAAAATCATGCTCCCTCTCTCGTAGCACAAAATATCGATTCACCAATTTTTCTGTGAAAGAAAAAAAAACGGACCGTCCATTTCCTACTTATGAAAAACAGCACATTACGCGGTTGTCGCGACGCACCCCAGGCCCGGGCTTGTATTCCGATCGATCAAAAGTCTCTTAATTCGGTTGGGAGGTATGGGCGTGGTTTACAGCGCCAAACAGCGACGAAAAATTTATGAAAACTAAATTATTCCTCGTACAAAAATAATAGAAAACTGCAAATCTGTCAAGAAAAAGTCTGACGCGAATAAAAAATAAGTACGCGAAAGAAAGTGTTGAAAGCTAGATCGCTGTGTGATAAGAAATTATGCTACGAGAGAGGGACGTGCGTGATTTTTGCCAAGCGTGAAATCTGTTGGCCGAGCAAAGCTGGGACAGCAATTGCACGTGGTCAAAATCATGCTCCCTCTCTCGTAGCACAAAATATCGATTCACCAATTTTTCTGTGAAAAAAAAAAAAAACGGACCGTCCATTTCCTACTTATGAAAAACAGCAAATTACGCGGTTATCGCGACGCACCCCAGGCCCGGGCTTGTATTCCGATCGATCAAAAGTCTCTTAATTCGGATGGGAGGTATGCGCGTGGTTTACAGCGCCAAACAGCGATGAAAAATTTATGAAAACTAAATTATTTCTTGTAGAAAAATAATAGCCAACTGCAAATCTGTCAAGAAAAAGTCTGACGCGAATAAAAAATAAGTACGCGGAAGAAAGTGTTGAAAGCAAGATCGCTGTGTGATAATAAATTACGCTACGAGAGAGGGACGTGCGTGATTTTTGCCAAGCGTGAAATATGTTGGCCGAGCAAAGCTGGGACAGCAATTGCACGTTGTCAAAATCACGCTCCCTCTCTCGTAGCACAAAATATCGATTCACCGATTTTTTTGTGAAAAAAAAAAACGGACCGTCCATTTCCTACTTATCAAAAACAGCACATTACGCGGTTATCGCGACGCACCCCAGGCCCGGGCTTGTATTCCGATCGATCAAATGTCTCTTAATTCGGATGGGAGGTATGCGCGTGGTTTACAGCGCCAAACAGCGACGAAAAATTTATGAAAACTAAATTATTCCTCGTACAAGAATAATAGCCAACTGCAAATCTGTCAAGAAAAAGTCTGACGCGAATAAAACATAAGTACGCGAAAGAAAGAGTTAAAAGCAAGATCGCTGTGTGATAATAAATTATGCTACGAGAGAGGGACGTGCGTGATTTTTGCCAAGCGTGAAATATGTTGGCCGAGCAAAGCTGGGACAGCAATTGCACGTGGTCAAAATCACGCTCCCTCTCTCGTAGCACAGAATATATATTCACCGATTTTTCTGTGAAAAAAAAACGGACCGTTCATTTCCTACTTATCAAGAACAGCACATTACGCGGTTATCGCGACGCACCGCAGGCGCGGGCTTGTCTTCCGATCGATCAAAAGTCTCTTAATTCGGATACTAGGTATGCGCGTGGTTTACAGCGCCAAACAGCGACGAAAAATTTATGAAAACTAAATTATTTCTTGTAGAAAAATAATAGCCAACTGCAAATCTGTCAAGAAAAAGTCTGACGCGAATAAAAAATAAGTACGCGAAAGAAAGTGTTGAAAGCGAGATCGCTGTGTGATAATAAATTATGCTACGAGAGAGGGACGTGCGTGATTTTTGCCAAGCGTGAAATCTGTTGGCCGAGCAAAGCTGGGACAGCAATTGCACGTGGTCAAAATCATGCTCCCTCTCTCGTAGCACAAAATATCGATTCACCAATTTTTCTGTGAAAAAAAAAAAAAAAAAAAACGGACCGTCCATTTCCTACTTATGAAAAACAGCAAATTACGCGGTTATCGCGACGCACCCCAGGCCCGGGCTTGTATTCCGATCGATCAAATGTCTCTTAATTCGGATGGGAGGTATGCGCGTGGTTTACAGCGCCAAACAGCGACGAAAAATTTATGAAAACTAAATTATTCCTCGTACAAAAATAATAGCCAACTACAAATCTGTCAAGAAAAAGTCTGACGCGAATATAACATAAGTACGCGAAAGAAAGTGTTAAAAGCAAGATCGCTGTGTGATAATAAATTATGCTACGAGAGAGGGACGTGCGTGATTTTTGCCAAGCGTGAAATATGTTGGCCGAGCAAAGCTGGGACAGCAATTGCACGTGGTCAAAATCACGCTCTCTCTCTCTCGTAGCACAAAATATCGATTCACCGATTTTTCTGTGAAAAAAAAAACGGACCGTCCATTTCCTACTTATGAAAAACAGCACATTACGCGGTTATCGCGACGCACCCCAGGCCCGGGCTTGTATTCCGATCGATCAAAAGTCTCTTAATTCGGTTGGGAGTTATGGGCGTGGTTTACAGCGCCAAACAGCGACGAAAAATTTATGAAAACTAAATTATTCCTCGTACAAAAATAATAGCCAACTGCAAATCTGTCAAGAAAAAGTCTGACGCGAATAAAACATAAGTACGCGAAAGAAAGAGTTAAAAGCAAGATCGCTGTGTGATAATAAATTATGCTACGAGAGAGGGACGTGCGTGATTTTTGCCAAGCGTGAAATATATTGGCCGAGCAAAGCTGGGACAGCAATTGCACGTGGTCAAAATCATGCTCCCTCTCTCGTAGCACAAAATATCGATTCACCAATTTTTCTGTGAAAAAAAAAAAACGGACCGTCCATTTCCTACTTATGAAAAACAGCACATTACGCGGTTATCGCGACGCACCCCAGGCCCGGGCTTGTATTCCGATCGATCAAAAGTCTCTTAATTCGGTTGGGAGGTATGCGCGTGGTTTACAGCGCCAAACAGCGACGAAAAATTTATGAAAACTAAATTATTCCTCGTACAAAAATAATAGAAAACTGCAAATCTGTCAAGAAAAAGTCTGACGCGAATAAAAAATAAGTACGCGAAAGAAAGTGTTGAAAGCGAGATCGCTGTGTGATAATAAATTATGCTACGAGAGAGGGACGTGCGTGATTTTTGCCAAGCGTGAAATCTGTTGGCCGAGCAAAGCTGGGACAGCAATTGCACGTGGTCAAAATCATGCTCCCTCTCTCGTAGCACAAAATATCGATTCACCAATTTTTCTGTGAAACAAAAAAAAAAAACGGACCGTCCATTTCCTACTTATGAAAAACAGCAAATTACGCGGTTATCGCGACGCACCCCAGGCCCGGGCTTGTATTCCGATCGATCAAAAGTCTCTTAATTCGGATGGGAGGTATGCGCGTGGTTTACAGCGCCAAACAGCGATGAAAAATTTATGAAAACTAAATTATTTCTTGTAGAAAAATAATAGCCAACTGCAAATCTGTCAAGAAAAAGTCTGACGCGAATAAAAAATAAGTACGCGGAAGAAAGTGTTGAAAGCAAGATCGCTGTGTGATAATAAATTACGCTACGAGAGAGGGACGTGCGTGATTTTTGCCAAGCGTGAAATATGTTGGCCGAGCAAAGCTGGGACAGCAATTGCACGTTGTCAAAATCACGCTCCCTCTCTCGTAGCACAAAATATCGATTCACCGATTTTTTTGTGAAAAAAAACGGACCGTCCATTTCCTACTTATCAAAAACAGCACATTACGCGGTTATCGCGACGCACCCCAGGCCCGGGCTTGTATTCCGATCGATCAAATGTCTCTTAATTCGGATGGGAGGTATGCGCGTGGTTTACAGCGCCAAACAGCGACGAAAAATTTATGAAAACTAAATTATTCCTCGTACAAAAATAATAGCCAACTGCAAATCTGTCAAGAAAAAGTCTGACGCGAATAAAACATAAGTACGTGAAAGAAAGAGTTAAAAGCAAGATCGCTGTGTGATAATAAATTATGCTACGAGAGAGGGACGTGCGTGATTTTTGCCAAGCGTGAAATATGTTGGCCGAGCAAAGCTGGGACAGCAATTGCACGTGGTCAAAATCACGCTCCCTCTCTCGTAGCACAGAATATATATTCACCGATTTTTCTGTGAAAAAAAAACGGACCGTTCATTTCCTACTTATCAAGAACAGCACATTACGCGGTTATCGCGACGCACCGCAGGCGCGGGCTTGTCTTCCGATCGATCAAAAGTCTCTTAATTCGGATACTAGGTATGCGCGTGGTTTACAGCGCCAAACAGCGACGAAAAATTTATGAAAACTAAATTATTTCTTGTAGAAAAATAATAGCCAACTGCAAATCTGTCAAGAAAAAGTCTGACGCGAATAAAAAATAAGTACGCGAAAGAAAGTGTTGAAAGCGAGATCGCTGTGTGATAATAAATTATGCTACGAGAGAGGGACGTGCGTGATTTTTGCCAAGCGTGAAATCTGTTGGCCGAGCAAAGCTGGGACAGCAATTGCACGTGGTCAAAATCATGCTCCCTCTCTCGTAGCACAAAATATCGATTCACCAATTTTTCTGTGAAAAAAAAAAAAAAAAAAAACGGACCGTCCATTTCCTACTTATGAAAAACAGCAAATTACGCGGTTATCGCGACGCACCCCAGGCCCGGGCTTGTATTCCGATCGATCAAATGTCTCTTAATTCGGATGGGAGGTATGCGCGTGGTTTACAGCGCCAAACAGCGACGAAAAATTTATGAAAACTAAATTATTCCTCGTACAAAAATAATAGCCAACTACAAATCTGTCAAGAAAAAGTCTGACGCGAATATAACATAAGTACGCGAAAGAAAGTGTTAAAAGCAAGATCGCTGTGTGATAATAAATTATGCTACGAGAGAGGGACGTGCGTGATTTTTGCCAAGCGTGAAATATGTTGGCCGAGCAAAGCTGGGACAGCAATTGCACGTGGTCAAAATCACGCTCTCTCTCTCTCGTAGCACAAAATATCGATTCACCGATTTTTCTGTGAAAAAAAAAACGGACCGTCCATTTCCTACTTATGAAAAACAGCACATTACGCGGTTATCGCGACGCACCCCAGGCCCGGGCTTGTATTCCGATCGATCAAAAGTCTCTTAATTCGGTTGGGAGTTATGGGCGTGGTTTACAGCGCCAAACAGCGACGAAAAATTTATGAAAACTAAATTATTCCTCGTACAAAAATAATAGCCAACTGCAAATCTGTCAAGAAAAAGTCTGACGCGAATAAAACATAAGTACGCGAAAGAAAGAGTTAAAAGCAAGATCGCTGTGTGATAATAAATTATGCTACGAGAGAGGGACGTGCGTGATTTTTGCCAAGCGTGAAATATGTTGGCCGAGCAAAGCTGGGACAGCAATTGCACGTGGTCAAAATCATGCTCCCTCTCTCGTAGCACAAAATATCGATTCACCAATTTTTCTGTGAAAAAAAAAAAAAAAACGGACCTTCCATTTCCTACTTATGAAAAACAGCAAATTACGCGGTTATCGCGACGCACCCCAGGCCCGGGCTTGTATTCCGATCGATCAAAAGTCTCTTAATTCGGATGGGAGGTATGCGCGTGGTTTACAGCGCCAAACAGCGACGAAAAATTTATGAAAACTAAATTATTTCTTGTAGAAAAATAATAGCCAACTGCAAATCTGTCAAGAAAAAGTCTGACGCGAATAAAAAATAAGTACGCGAAAGAAAGTGTTGAAAGCAAGATCGCGGTGTGATAATAAATTACGCTACGAGAGAGGGACGTGCGTGATTTTTGCCAAGCGTGAAATATGTTGGCCGAGCAAAGCTTTGACAGCAATTGCACGTTGTCAAAATCACGCCCCCTCTCTCGTAGCACAAAATATCGATTCACCGATTTTTTTGTGAAAAAAAAAACGGACCGTCCATTTCCTACTTATCAAAAACAGCACATTACGCGGTTATCGCGACGCTCCCCAGGCCCGGGCTTGTATTCCGATCGATCAAATGTCTCTTAATTCGGATGGGAGGTATGCGCGTGGTTTACAGCGCCAAACAGCGACGAAAAATGTATGAAAACTAAATTATTCCTCGTACAAAAATAATAGCCAACTGCAAAACTGTCAAGAAAAAGTCTGACGCGAATAAAACATAAGTACGCGAAAGAAAGTGTTGAAAGCAAGATCGCTGTGTGATAATAAATTATGCTACGAGAGAGGGACGTGCGTGATTTTTGCCAAGCGTGAAATATGTCGGCCGAGCAAAGCTGGGACAGCAATTGCACGTGGTCAAAATGACGTTCCCTCTCTCGTAGCACAAAATATCCATTCACCGATTTTTCTGTGAAAAAAAAAACGGACCGTTCATTTCCTACTTATCAAGAACAGCACATTACGCGGTTATCGCGACGCACCGCAGGCGCGGGCTTGTATTCCGATCGATCAAAAGTCTCTTAATTCGGATACTAGATATGCGCGTGGTTTACGGCGCCAAACAGCGACGAAAAATTTATGAAAACTAAATTATTTCTTGTAGAAAAATAATAGCCAACTGCAAATCTGTCAAGAAAAAGTCTGACGCGAATAAAAAATAAGTACGCGAAAGAAAATGTTGAAAGCGAGATCGCTGTGTGATAATAAATTATGCTACGAGAGAGGGACGTGCGTGATTTTTGCCAAGCGTGAAATCTGTTGGCCGAGCAAAGCTGGGACAGCAATTGCACGTGGTCAAAATCATGCTCCCTCTCTCGTAGCACAAAATATCGATTCACCAATTTTTCTGTGAAAGAAAAAAAAACGGACCGTCCATTTCCTACTTATGAAAAACAGCACATTACGCGGTTGTCGCGACGCACCCCAGGCCCGGGCTTGTATTCCGATCGATCAAAAGTCTCTTAATTCGGTTGGGAGGTATGGGCGTGGTTTACAGCGCCAAACAGCGACGAAAAATTTATGAAAACTAAATTATTCCTCGTACAAAAATAATAGAAAACTGCAAATCTGTCAAGAAAAAGTCTGACGCGAATAAAAAATAAGTACGCGAAAGAAAGTGTTGAAAGCTAGATCGCTGTGTGATAAGAAATTATGCTACGAGAGAGGGACGTGCGTGATTTTTGCCAAGCGTGAAATCTGTTGGCCGAGCAAAGCTGGGACAGCAATTGCACGTGGTCAAAATCATGCTCCCTCTCTCGTAGCACAAAATATCGATTCACCAATTTTTCTGTGAAAAAAAAAAAAAACGGACCGTCCATTTCCTACTTATGAAAAACAGCAAATTACGCGGTTATCGCGACGCACCCCAGGCCCGGGCTTGTATTCCGATCGATCAAAAGTCTCTTAATTCGGATGGGAGGTATGCGCGTGGTTTACAGCGCCAAACAGCGATGAAAAATTTATGAAAACTAAATTATTTCTTGTAGAAAAATAATAGCCAACTGCAAATCTGTCAAGAAAAAGTCTGACGCGAATAAAAAATAAGTACGCGAAAGAAAGTGTTGAAAGCAAGATCGCGGTGTGATAATAAATTACGCTACGAGAGAGGGACGTGCGTGATTTTTGCCAAGCGTGAAATATGTTGGCCGAGCAAAGCTTTGACAGCAATTGCACGTTGTCAAAATCACGCCCCCTCTCTCGTAGCACAAAATATCGATTCACCGATTTTTTTGTGAAAAAAAAAACGGACCGTCCATTTCCTACTTATCAAAAACAGCACATTACGCGGTTATCGCGACGCTCCCCAGGCCCGGGCTTGTATTCCGATCGATCAAATGTCTCTTAATTCGGATGGGAGGTATGCGCGTGGTTTACAGCGCCAAACAGCGACGAAAAATGTATGAAAACTAAATTATTCCTCGTACAAAAATAATAGCCAACTGCAAAACTGTCAAGAAAAAGTCTGACGCGAATAAAACATAAGTACGCGAAAGAAAGTGTTGAAAGCAAGATCGCTGTGTGATAATAAATTATGCTACGAGAGAGGGACGTGCGTGATTTTTGCCAAGCGTGAAATATGTCGGCCGAGCAAAGCTGGGACAGCAATTGCACGTGGTCAAAATGACGTTCCCTCTCTCGTAGCACAAAATATCCATTCACCGATTTTTCTGTGAAAAAAAAAACGGACCGTTCATTTCCTACTTATCAAGAACAGCACATTACGCGGTTATCGCGACGCACCGCAGGCGCGGGCTTGTATTCCGATCGATCAAAAGTCTCTTAATTCGGATACTAGATATGCGCGTGGTTTACGGCGCCAAACAGCGACGAAAAATTTATGAAAACTAAATTATTTCTTGTAGAAAAATAATAGAAAACTGCAAATCTGTCAAGAAAAAATCTGACGCGAATAAAAAATAAGTACGCGAAAGAAAGTGTTGAAAGCGAGATCGCTGTGTCATAATAAATTATGCTACGAGAGAGGGACGTGCGTGATTTTTGCCAAGCGTGAAATCTGTTGGCCGAGCAAAGCTGGGACAGCAATTGCACGTGGTCAAAATCATGCTCCCTCTCTCGTAGCACAAAATATCGATTCACCAATTTTTCTGTGAAAAAAAAAAACGGACCGTCCATTTCCTACTTATGAAAAACAGCACATTACGCGGTTATCGCGACGCACCCCAGGCCCGGGCTTGTATTCCGATCGATCAAAAGTCTCTTAATTCGGTTGGGAGGTATGGGCGTGGTTTACAGCGCCAAACAGCGACGAAAAATTTATGAAAACTAAATTATTCCTCGTACAAAAATAATAGAAAACTGCAAATCTGTCAAGAAAAAGTCTGACGCGAATAAAAAATAAGTACGCGAAAGAAAGTGTTGAAAGCGAGATCGCTGTGTGATAATAAATTATGCTACGAGAGAGGGACGTGCGTGATTTTTGCCAAGCGTGAAATCTGTTGGCCGAGCAAAGCTGGGACAGCAATTGCACGTGGTCAAAATCATGCTCCCTCTCTCGTAGCACAAAATATCGATTCACCAATTTTTCTGTGAAAAAAAAAAAAAAACGGACCGTCCATTTCCTACTTATGAAAAACAGCAAATTACGCGGTTATCGCGACGCACCCCAGGCCCGGGCTTGTATTCCGATCGATCAAAAGTCTCTTAATTCGGATGGGAGGTATGCGCGTGGTTTACAGCGCCAAACAGCGATGAAAAATTTATGAAAACTAAATTATTTCTTGTAGAAAAATAATAGCCAACTGCAAATCTGTCAAGAAAAAGTCTGACGCGAATAAAAAATAAGTCCGCGGAAGAAAGTGTTGAAAGCAAGATCGCTGTGTGATAATAAATTACGCTACGAGAGAGGGACGTGCGTGATTTTTGCCAAGCGTGAAATATGTTGGCCGAGCAAAGCTGGGACAGCAATTGCACGTGGTCAAAATCATGCTCCCTCTCTCGTAGCACAAAATATCGATTCACCAATTTTTCTGTGAAAAAAAAAAACGGACCGTCCATTTCCTACTTATGAAAAACAGCACATTACGCGGTTATCGCGACGCACCCCAGGCCCGGGCTTGTATTCCGATCGATCAAAAGTCTCTTAATTCGGTTGGGAGGTATGGGCGTGGTTTACAGCGCCAAACAGCGACGAAAAATTTATGAAAACTAAATTATTCCTCGTACAAAAATAATAGAAAACTGCAAATCTGTCAAGAAAAAGTCTGACGCGAATAAAAAATAAGTACGCGAAAGAAAGTGTTGAAAGCGAGATCGCTGTGTGATAATAAATTATGCTACGAGAGAGGGACGTGCGTGATTTTTGCCAAGCGTGAAATCTGTTGGCCGAGCAAAGCTGGGACAGCAATTGCACGTGGTCAAAATCATGCTCCCTCTCTCGTAGCACAAAATATCGATTCACCAATTTTTCTGTGAAAAAAAAAAAAAAACGGACCGTCCATTTCCTACTTATGAAAAACAGCAAATTACGCGGTTATCGCGACGCACCCCAGGCCCGGGCTTGTATTCCGATCGATCAAAAGTCTCTTAATTCGGATGGGAGGTATGCGCGTGGTTTACAGCGCCAAACAGCGATGAAAAATTTATGAAAACTAAATTATTTCTTGTAGAAAAATAATAGCCAACTGCAAATCTGTCAAGAAAAAGTCTGACGCGAATAAAAAATAAGTACGCGGAAGAAAGTGTTGAAAGCAAGATCGCTGTGTGATAATAAATTACGCTACGAGAGAGGGACGTGCGTGATTTTTGCCAAGCGTGAAATATGTTGGCCGAGCAAAGCTGGGACAGCAATTGCACGTTGTCAAAATCACGCTCCCTCTCTCGTAGCACAAAATATCGATTCACCGATTTTTTTGTGAAAAAAAAAAACGGACCGTCCATTTCCTACTTATCAAAAACAGCACATTACGCGGTTATCGCGACGCACCCCAGGCCCGGGCTTGTATTCCGATCGATCAAATGTCTCTTAATTCGGATGGGAGGTATGCGCGTGGTTTACAGCGCCAAACAGCGACGAAAAATTTATGAAAACTAAATTATTCCTCGTACAAAAATAATAGCCAACTGCAAATCTGTCAAGAAAAAGTCTGACGCGAATAAAACATAAGTACGCGAAAGAAAGAGTTAAAAGCAAGATCGCTGTGTGATAATAAATTATGCTACGAGAGAGGGACGTGCGTGATTTTTGCCAAGCGTGAAATATGTTGGCCGAGCAAAGCTGGGACAGCAATTGCACGTGGTCAAAATCACGCTCCCTCTCTCGTAGCACAGAATATATATTCACCGATTTTTCTGTGAAAAAAAAACGGACCGTTCATTTCCTACTTATCAAGAACAGCACATTACGCGGTTATCGCGACGCACCGCAGGCGCGGGCTTGTCTTCCGATCGATCAAAAGTCTCTTAATTCGGATACTAGGTATGCGCGTGGTTTACAGCGCCAAACAGCGACGAAAAATTTATGAAAACTAAATTATTTCTTGTAGAAAAATAATAGCCAACTGCAAATCTGTCAAGAAAAAGTCTGACGCGAATAAAAAATAAGTACGCGAAAGAAAGTGTTGAAAGCGAGATCGCTGTGTGATAATAAATTATGCTACGAGAGAGGGACGTGCGTGATTTTTGCCAAGCGTGAAATCTGTTGGCCGAGCAAAGCTGGGACAGCAATTGCACGTGGTCAAAATCATGCTCCCTCTCTCGTAGCACAAAATATCGATTCACCAATTTTTCTGTGAAAAAAAAAAAAAAAAAAAACGGACCGTCCATTTCCTACTTATGAAAAACAGCAAATTACGCGTTTATCGCGACGCACCCCAGGCCCGGGCTTGTATTCCGATCGATCAAATGTCTCTTAATTCGGATGGGAGGTATGCGCGTGGTTTACAGCGCCAAACAGCGACGAAAAATTTATGAAAACTAAATTATTCCTCGTACAAAAATAATAGCCAACTACAAATCTGTCAAGAAAAAGTCTGACGCGAATATAACATAAGTACGCGAAAGAAAGTGTTAAAAGCAAGATCGCTGTGTGATAATAAATTATGCTACGAGAGAGGGACGTGCGTGATTTTTGCCAAGCGTGAAATATGTTGGCCGAGCAAAGCTGGGACAGCAATTGCACGTGGTCAAAATCACGCTCTCTCTCTCTCGTAGCACAAAATATCGATTCACCGATTTTTCTGTGAAAAAAAAAACGGACCGTCCATTTCCTACTTATGAAAAACAGCACATTACGCGGTTATCGCGACGCACCCCAGGCCCGGGCTTGTATTCCGATCGATCAAAAGTCTCTTAATTCGGTTGGGAGTTATGGGCGTGGTTTACAGCGCCAAACAGCGACGAAAAATTTATGAAAACTAAATTATTCCTCGTACAAAAATAATAGCCAACTGCAAATCTGTCAAGAAAAAGTCTGACGCGAATAAAACATAAGTACGCGAAAGAAAGAGTTAAAAGCAAGATCGCTGTGTGATAATAAATTATGCTACGAGAGAGGGACGTGCGTGATTTTTGCCAAGCGTGAAATATATTGGCCGAGCAAAGCTGGGACAGCAATTGCACGTGGTCAAAATCATGCTCCCTCTCTCGTAGCACAAAATATCGATTCACCAATTTTTCTGTGAAAAAAAAAAAACGGACCGTCCATTTCCTACTTATGAAAAACAGCACATTACGCGGTTATCGCGACGCACCCCAGGCCCGGGCTTGTATTCCGATCGATCAAAAGTCTCTTAATTCGGTTGGGAGGTATGCGCGTGGTTTACAGCGCCAAACAGCGACGAAAAATTTATGAAAACTAAATTATTCCTCGTACAAAAATAATAGAAAACTGCAAATCTGTCAAGAAAAAGTCTGACGCGAATAAAAAATAAGTACGCGAAAGAAAGTGTTGAAAGCGAGATCGCTGTGTGATAATAAATTATGCTACGAGAGAGGGACGTGCGTGATTTTTGCCAAGCGTGAAATCTGTTGGCCGAGCAAAGCTGGGACAGCAATTGCACGTGGTCAAAATCATGCTCCCTCTCTCGTAGCACAAAATATCGATTCACCAATTTTTCTGTGAAAAAAAAAAAAAACGGACCGTCCATTTCCTACTTATGAAAAACAGCAAATTACGCGGTTATCGCGACGCACCCCAGGCCCGGGCTTGTATTCCGATCGATCAAAAGTCTCTTAATTCGGATGGGAGGTATGCGCGTGGTTTACAGCGCCAAACAGCGATGAAAAATTTATGAAAACTAAATTATTTCTTGTAGAAAAATAATAGCCAACTGCAAATCTGTCAAGAAAAAGTCTGACGCGAATAAAAAATAAGTACGCGGAAGAAAGTGTTGAAAGCAAGATCGCTGTGTGATAATAAATTACGCTACGAGAGAGGGACGTGCGTGATTTTTGCCAAGCGTGAAATATGTTGGCCGAGCAAAGCTGGGACAGCAATTGCACGTTGTCAAAATCACGCTCCCTCTCTCGTAGCACAAAATATCGATTCACCGATTTTTTTGTGAAAAAAAACGGACCGTCCATTTCCTACTTATCAAAAACAGCACATTACGCGGTTATCGCGACGCACCCCAGGCCCGGGCTTGTATTCCGATCGATCAAATGTCTCTTAATTCGGATGGGAGGTATGCGCGTGGTTTACAGCGCCAAACAGCGACGAAAAATTTATGAAAACTAAATTATTCCTCGTACAAAAATAATAGCCAACTGCAAATCTGTCAAGAAAAAGTCTGACGCGAATAAAACATAAGTACGTGAAAGAAAGAGTTAAAAGCAAGATCGCTGTGTGATAATAAATTATGCTACGAGAGAGGGACGTGCGTGATTTTTGCCAAGCGTGAAATATGTTGGCCGAGCAAAGCTGGGACAGCAATTGCACGTGGTCAAAATCACGCTCCCTCTCTCGTAGCACAGAATATATATTCACCGATTTTTCTGTGAAAAAAAAACGGACCGTTCATTTCCTACTTATCAAGAACAGCACATTACGCGGTTATCGCGACGCACCGCAGGCGCGGGCTTGTCTTCCGATCGATCAAAAGTCTCTTAATTCGGATACTAGGTATGCGCGTGGTTTACAGCGCCAAACAGCGACGAAAAATTTATGAAAACTAAATTATTTCTTGTAGAAAAATAATAGCCAACTGCAAATCTGTCAAGAAAAAGTCTGACGCGAATAAAAAATAAGTACGCGAAAGAAAGTGTTGAAAGCGAGATCGCTGTGTGATAATAAATTATGCTACGAGAGAGGGACGTGCGTGATTTTTGCCAAGCGTGAAATCTGTTGGCCGAGCAAAGCTGGGACAGCAATTGCACGTGGTCAAAATCATGCTCCCTCTCTCGTAGCACAAAATATCGATTCACCAATTTTTCTGTGAAAAAAAAAAAAAAAAAAACGGACCGTCCATTTCCTACTTATGAAAAACAGCAAATTACGCGGTTATCGCGACGCACCCCAGGCCCGGGCTTGTATTCCGATCGATCAAATGTCTCTTAATTCGGATGGGAGGTATGCGCGTGGTTTACAGCGCCAAACAGCGACGAAAAATTTATGAAAACTAAATTATTCCTCGTACAAAAATAATAGCCAACTACAAATCTGTCAAGAAAAAGTCTGACGCGAATATAACATAAGTACGCGAAAGAAAGTGTTAAAAGCAAGATCGCTGTGTGATAATAAATTATGCTACGAGAGAGGGACGTGCGTGATTTTTGCCAAGCGTGAAATATGTTGGCCGAGCAAAGCTGGGACAGCAATTGCACGTGGTCAAAATCACGCTCTCTCTCTCTCGTAGCACAAAATATCGATTCACCGATTTTTCTGTGAAAAAAAAAACGGACCGTCCATTTCCTACTTATGAAAAACAGCACATTACGCGGTTATCGCGACGCACCCCAGGCCCGGGCTTGTATTCCGATCGATCAAAAGTCTCTTAATTCGGTTGGGAGTTATGGGCGTGGTTTACAGCGCCAAACAGCGACGAAAAATTTATGAAAACTAAATTATTCCTCGTACAAAAATAATAGCCAACTGCAAATCTGTCAAGAAAAAGTCTGACGCGAATAAAACATAAGTACGCGAAAGAAAGAGTTAAAAGCAAGATCGCTGTGTGATAATAAATTATGCTACGAGAGAGGGACGTGCGTGATTTTTGCCAAGCGTGAAATATGTTGGCCGAGCAAAGCTGGGACAGCAATTGCACGTGGTCAAAATCATGCTCCCTCTCTCGTAGCACAAAATATCGATTCACCAATTTTTCTGTGAAAAAAAAAAAAAAAACGGACCTTCCATTTCCTACTTATGAAAAACAGCAAATTACGCGGTTATCGCGACGCACCCCAGGCCCGGGCTTGTATTCCGATCGATCAAAAGTCTCTTAATTCGGATGGGAGGTATGCGCGTGGTTTACAGCGCCAAACAGCGACGAAAAATTTATGAAAACTAAATTATTTCTTGTAGAAAAATAATAGCCAACTGCAAATCTGTCAAGAAAAAGTCTGACGCGAATAAAAAATAAGTACGCGAAAGAAAGTGTTGAAAGCAAGATCGCGGTGTGATAATAAATTACGCTACGAGAGAGGGACGTGCGTGATTTTTGCCAAGCGTGAAATATGTTGGCCGAGCAAAGCTTTGACAGCAATTGCACGTTGTCAAAATCACGCCCCCTCTCTCGTAGCACAAAATATCGATTCACCGATTTTTTTGTGAAAAAAAAAACGGACCGTCCATTTCCTACTTATCAAAAACAGCACATTACGCGGTTATCGCGACGCTCCCCAGGCCCGGGCTTGTATTCCGATCGATCAAATGTCTCTTAATTCGGATGGGAGGTATGCGCGTGGTTTACAGCGCCAAACAGCGACGAAAAATGTATGAAAACTAAATTATTCCTCGTACAAAAATAATAGCCAACTGCAAAACTGTCAAGAAAAAGTCTGACGCGAATAAAACATAAGTACGCGAAAGAAAGTGTTGAAAGCAAGATCGCTGTGTGATAATAAATTATGCTACGAGAGAGGGACGTGCGTGATTTTTGCCAAGCGTGAAATATGTCGGCCGAGCAAAGCTGGGACAGCAATTGCACGTGGTCAAAATGACGTTCCCTCTCTCGTAGCACAAAATATCCATTCACCGATTTTTCTGTGAAAAAAAAAACGGACCGTTCATTTCCTACTTATCAAGAACAGCACATTACGCGGTTATCGCGACGCACCGCAGGCGCGGGCTTGTATTCCGATCGATCAAAAGTCTCTTAATTCGGATACTAGATATGCGCGTGGTTTACGGCGCCAAACAGCGACGAAAAATTTATGAAAACTAAATTATTTCTTGTAGAAAAATAATAGCCAACTGCAAATCTGTCAAGAAAAAGTCTGACGCGAATAAAAAATAAGTACGCGAAAGAAAATGTTGAAAGCGAGATCGCTGTGTGATAATAAATTATGCTACGAGAGAGGGACGTGCGTGATTTTTGCCAAGCGTGAAATCTGTTGGCCGAGCAAAGCTGGGACAGCAATTGCACGTGGTCAAAATCATGCTCCCTCTCTCGTAGCAAAAAATATCGATTCACCAATTTTTCTGTGAAAGAAAAAAAAACGGACCGTCCATTTCCTACTTATGAAAAACAGCACATTACGCGGTTGTCGCGACGCACCCCAGGCCCGGGCTTGTATTCCGATCGATCAAAAGTCTCTTAATTCGGTTGGGAGGTATGGGCGTGGTTTACAGCGCCAAACAGCGACGAAAAATTTATGAAAACTAAATTATTCCTCGTACAAAAATAATAGAAAACTGCAAATCTGTCAAGAAAAAGTCTGACGCGAATAAAAAATAAGTACGCGAAAGAAAGTGTTGAAAGCTAGATCGCTGTGTGATAAGAAATTATGCTACGAGAGAGGGACGTGCGTGATTTTTGCCAAGCGTGAAATCTGTTGGCCGAGCAAAGCTGGGACAGCAATTGCACGTGGTCAAAATCATGCTCCCTCTCTCGTAGCACAAAATATCGATTCACCAATTTTTCTGTGAAAAAAAAAAAAAACGGACCGTCCATTTCCTACTTATGAAAAACAGCAAATTACGCGGTTATCGCGACGCACCCCAGGCCCGGGCTTGTATTCCGATCGATCAAAAGTCTCTTAATTCGGATGGGAGGTATGCGCGTGGTTTACAGCGCCAAACAGCGATGAAAAATTTATGAAAACTAAATTATTTCTTGTAGAAAAATAATAGCCAACTGCAAATCTGTCAAGAAAAAGTCTGACGCGAATAAAAAATAAGTACGCGAAAGAAAGTGTTGAAAGCAAGATCGCGGTGTGATAATAAATTACGCTACGAGAGAGGGACGTGCGTGATTTTTGCCAAGCGTGAAATATGTTGGCCGAGCAAAGCTTTGACAGCAATTGCACGTTGTCAAAATCACGCCCCCTCTCTCGTAGCACAAAATATCGATTCACCGATTTTTTTGTGAAAAAAAAAACGGACCGTCCATTTCCTACTTATCAAAAACAGCACATTACGCGGTTATCGCGACGCTCCCCAGGCCCGGGCTTGTATTCCGATCGATCAAATGTCTCTTAATTCGGATGGGAGGTATGCGCGTGGTTTACAGCGCCAAACAGCGACGAAAAATGTATGAAAACTAAATTATTCCTCGTACAAAAATAATAGCCAACTGCAAAACTGTCAAGAAAAAGTCTGACGCGAATAAAACATAAGTACGCGAAAGAAAGTGTTGAAAGCAAGATCGCTGTGTGATAATAAATTATGCTACGAGAGAGGGACGTGCGTGATTTTTGCCAAGCGTGAAATATGTCGGCCGAGCAAAGCTGGGACAGCAATTGCACGTGGTCAAAATGACGTTCCCTCTCTCGTAGCACAAAATATCCATTCACCGATTTTTCTGTGAAAAAAAAAACGGACCGTTCATTTCCTACTTATCAAGAACAGCACATTACGCGGTTATCGCGACGCACCGCAGGCGCGGGCTTGTATTCCGATCGATCAAAAGTCTCTTAATTCGGATACTAGATATGCGCGTGGTTTACGGCGCCAAACAGCGACGAAAAATTTATGAAAACTAAATTATTTCTTGTAGAAAAATAATAGCCAACTGCAAATCTGTCAAGAAAAAGTCTGACGCGAATAAAAAATAAGTACGCGAAAGAAAATGTTGAAAGCGAGATCGCTGTGTGATAATAAATTATGCTACGAGAGAGGGACGTGCGTGATTTTTGCCAAGCGTGAAATCTGTTGGCCGAGCAAAGCTGGGACAGCTATTGCACGTGGTCAAAATCATGCTCCCTCTCTCGTAGCACAAAATATCGATTCACCAATTTTTCTGTGAAAGAAAAAAAAACGGACCGTCCATTTCCTACTTATGAAAAACAGCACATTACGCGGTTGTCGCGACGCACCCCAGGCCCGGGCTTGTATTCCGATCGATCAAAAGTCTCTTAATTCGGTTGGGAGGTATGGGCGTGGTTTACAGCGCCAAACAGCGACGAAAAATTTATGAAAACTAAATTATTCCTCGTACAAAAATAATAGAAAACTGCAAATCTGTCAAGAAAAAGTCTGACGCGAATAAAAAATAAGTACGCGAAAGAAAGTGTTGAAAGCTAGATCGCTGTGTGATAAGAAATTATGCTACGAGAGAGGGACGTGCGTGATTTTTGCCAAGCGTGAAATCTGTTGGCCGAGCAAAGCTGGGACAGCAATTGCACGTGGTCAAAATCATGCTCCCTCTCTCGTAGCACAAAATATCGATTCACCAATTTTTCTGTGAAAAAAAAAAAAAACGGACCGTCCATTTCCTACTTATGAAAAACAGCAAATTACGCGGTTATCGCGACGCACCCCAGGCCCGGGCTTGTATTCCGATCGATCAAAAGTCTCTTAATTCGGATGGGAGGTATGCGCGTGGTTTACAGCGCCAAACAGCGATGAAAAATTTATGAAAACTAAATTATTTCTTGTAGAAAAATAATAGCCAACTGCAAATCTGTCAAGAAAAAGTCTGACGCGAATAAAAAATAAGTACGCGGAAGAAAGTGTTGAAAGCAAGATCGCTGTGTGATAATAAATTACGCTACGAGAGAGGGACGTGCGTGATTTTTGCCAAGCGTGAAATATGTTGGCCGAGCAAAGCTGGGACAGCAATTGCACGTTGTCAAAATCACGCTCCCTCTCTCGTAGCACAAAATATCGGTTCACCGATTTTTTTGTGAAAAAAAAAACGGACCGTCCATTTCCTACTTATCAAAAACAGCACATTACGCGGTTATCGCGACGCACTCCAGGCCCGGGCTTGTATTCCGATCGATCAAATGTCTCTTAATTCGGATGGGAGGTATGCGCGTGGTTTACAGCGCCAAACAGCGACGAAAAATTTATAAAAACTAAATTATTCCTCGTACAAAAATAATAGCCAACTACAAATCTGTCAAGAAAAAGTCTGACGCGAATAAAAAATAAGTACGCGAAAGAAAGTGTTGAAAGCGAGATCGCTGTGTGATAATAAATTATGCTACGAGAGAGGGACGTGCGTGATTTTTGCCAAGCGTGAAATCTGTTGGCCGAGCAAAGCTGGGACAGCAATTGCACGTGGTCAAAATCATGCTCCCTCTCTCGTAGCACAAAATATCGATTCACCAATTTTTCTGTGAAAAAAAAAAAAAAAAAACGGACCGTCCATTTCCTACTTATGAAAAACAGTAAATTACGCGGTTATCGCGACGCACCCCAGGCCCGGGCTTGTATTCCGATCGATCAAATGTCTCTTAATTCGGATGGGAGGTATGCGCGTGGTTTACAGCGCCAAACAGCGACGAAAAATTTATGAAAACTAAATTATTCCTCGTACAAAAATAATAGCCAACTACAAATCTGTCAAGAAAAAGTCTGACGCGAATATAACATAAGTACGCGAAAGAAAGTGTTAAAAGCAAGATCGCTGTGTGATAATAAATTATGCTACGAGAGAGGGACGTGCGTGATTTTTGCCAAGCGTGAAATATGTTGGCCGAGCAAAGCTGGGACAGCAATTGCACGTGGTCAAAATCACGCTCTCTCTCTCTCGTAGCACAAAATATCGATTCACCGATTTTTCTGTGAAAAAAAAAACGGACCGTCCATTTCCTACTTATGAAAAACAGCACATTACGCGGTTATCGCGACGCACCCCAGGCCCGGGCTTGTATTCCGATAGATCAAAAGTCTCTTAATTCGGTTGGGAGTTATGGGCGTGGTTTACAGCGCCAAACAGCGACGAAAAATTTATGAAAACTAAATTATTCCTCGTACAAAAATAATAGCCAACTGCAAATCTGTCAAGAAAAAGTCTGACGCGAATAAAACATAAGTACGCGAAAGAAAGAGTTAAAAGCAAGATCGCTGTGTGATAATAAATTATGCTACGAGAGAAGGACGTGCGTGATTTTTGCCAAGCGTGAAATATGTTGGCCGAGCAAAGCTGGGACAGCAATTGCACGTGGTCAAAATCATGCTCCCTCTCTCGTAGCACAAAATATCGATTCACCAATTTTTCTGTGAAAAAAAAAAAAAAAAACGGACCGTCCATTTCCTACTTATGAAAAACAGCACATTACGCGGTTATCGCGACGCACCCCAGGCCCGGGCTTGTATTCCGATCGATCAAAAGTCACTTAATTCGGTTGGGAGGTATGGGCGTGGTTTACAGCGCCAAACAGCGACGAAAAATTTATGAAAACTAAATTATTCCTCGTACAAAAATAATAGAAAACTGCAAATCTGTCAAGAAAAAGTCTGACGCGAATAAAAAATAAGTACGCGAAAGAAAGTGTTGAAAGCGAGATCGCTGTGTGATAATAAATTATGCTACGAGAGAGGGACGTGCGTGATTTTTGCCAAGCGTGAAATCTGTTGGCCGAGCAAAGCTGGGACAGCAATTGCACGTGGTCAAAATCATGCTCCCTCTCTCGTAGCACAAAATATCGATTCACCAATTTTTCTGTGAAAAAAAAAAAAAAAACGGACCGTCCATTTCCTACTTATGAAAAACAGCAAATTACGCGGTTATCGCGACGCACCCCAGGCCCGGGCTTGTATTCCGATCGATCAAAAGTCTCTTAATTCGGATGGGAGGTATGCGCGTGGTTTACAGCGCCAAACAGCGACGAAAAATTTATGAAAACTAAATTATTTCTTGTAGAAAAATAATAGCCAACTGCAAATCTGTCAAGAAAAAGTCTGACGCGAATAAAAAATATGTACGCGAAAGAAAGTGTTGAAAGCAAGATCGCGGTGTGATAATAAATTACGCTACGAGAGAGGGACGTGCGTGATTTTTGCCAAGCGTGAAATATGTTGGCCGAGCAAAGCTTTGACAGCAATTGCACGTTGTCAAAATCACGCTCCCTCTCTCGTAGCACAAAATATCGTTTCACCGATTTTTTTGTGAAAAAAAAAAACGGACCGTCCATTTCCTACTTATCAAAAACAGCACATTACGCGGTTATCGCGACGCTCCCCAGGCCCGGGCTTGTATTCCGATCGATCAAATGTCTCTTAATTCGGATGGGAGGTATGCGCGTGGTTTACAGCGCCAAACAGCGACGAAAAATGTATGAAAACTAAATTATTCCTCGTACAAAAATAATAGAAAACTGCAAATCTGTCAAGAAAAAGTCTGACGCGAATAAAAAATAAGTACGCGAAAGAAAGTGTTGAAAGCTAGATCGCTGTGTGATAAGAAATTATGCTACGAGAGAGGGACGTGCGTGATTTTTGCCAAGCGTGAAATCTGTTGGCCGAGCAAAGCTGGGACAGCAATTGCACGTGGTCAAAATCATGCTCCCTCTCTCGTAGCACAAAATATCGATTCACCAATTTTTCTGTGAAAAAAAAAAAAAAACGGACCGTCCATTTCCTACTTATGAAAAACAGCAAATTACGCGGTTATCGCGACGCACCCCAGGCCCGGGCTTGTATTCCGATCGATCAAAAGTCTCTTAATTCGGATGGGAGGTATGCGCGTGGTTTACAGCGCCAAACAGCGATGAAAAATTTATGAAAACTAAATTATTTCTTGTAGAAAAATAATAGCCAACTGCAAATCTGTCAAGAAAAAGTCTGACGCGAATAAAAAATAAGTACGCGGAAGAAAGTGTTGAAAGCAAGATCGCTGTGTGATAATAAATTACGCTACGAGAGAGGGACGTGCGTGATTTTTGCCAAGCGTGAAATATGTTGGCCGAGCAAAGCTGGGACAGCAATTGCACGTTGTCAAAATCACGCTCCCTCTCTCGTAGCACAAAATATCGGTTCACCGATATTTTTGTGAAAAAAAAAACGGACCGTCCATTTCCTACTTATCAAAAACAGCACATTACGCGGTTATCGCGACGCACTCCAGGCCCGGGCTTGTATTCCGATCGATCAAATGTCTCTTAATTCGGATGGGAGGTATGCGCGTGGTTTACAGCGCCAAACAGCGACGAAAAATTTATGAAAACTAAATTATTCCTCGTACAAAAATAATAGCCAACTACAAATCTGTCAAGAAAAAGTCTGACGCGAATATAACATAAGTACGCGAAAGAAAGTGTTAAAAGCAAGATCGCTGTGTGATAATATATTATGCTACGAGAGAGGGACGTGCGTGATTTTTGCCAAGCGTGAAATATGTTGGCCGAGCAAAGCTGGGACAGCAATTGCACGTGGTCAAAATCACGCTCTCTCTCACTCGTAGCACAAAATATCGATTCACCGATTTTTCTGTGAAAAAAAAACGGACCGTCCATTTCCTACTTATGAAAAACAGCACATTACGCGGTTATCGCGACGCACCCCAGGCCCGGGCTTGTATTCCGATCGATCAAAAGTCTCTTAATTCGGATGGGAGGTATGCGCGTGGTTTACAGCGCCAAACAGCGACGAAAAATGTATGAAAACTAAATTATTTCTTGTAGAAAAATAATAGCCAACTGCAAATCTGTCAAGAAAAAGTCTGACGCGAATAAAAAATAAGTACGCGAAAGAAAGTGTTGAAAGCAAGATCGCTGTGTGATAATAAATTACGCTACGAGAGAGGGACGTGCGTGATTTTTGCCAAGCGTGAAATATGTTGGCCGAGCAAAGCTGGGACAGCAATTGCACGTTGTCAAAATCACGCTCCCTCTCTCGTAGCACAAAATATCGATTCACCGATTTTTTTGTGAAAAAAAAAAACGGACCATCCATTTCCTACTTATCAAGAACAGCACATTACGCGGTTATCGCGACGCACCCCAGGCCCGGGATTGTATTCCGATCGATCAAATGTCTCTTAATTCGGATGGGAGGTATGCGCGTGGTTTACAGCGCCAAACAGCGACGAAAAATTTATGAAAACTAAATTATTCCTCGTACAAAAATAATAGCCAACTGCAAATCTGTCAAGAAAAAGTCTGACGCGAATAAAACATAAGTACGCGAAAGAAAGTGTTGAAAGCAAGATCGCTGTGTGATAATAAATTATGCTACGAGAGAGGGACGTGCGTGATTTTTGCCAAGCGTGAAATATGTCGGCCGAGCAAAGCTGGGACAGCAATTGCACGTGGTCAAAATGACGCTCCCTCTCTCGTAGCACAAAATATCCATTCACCGATTTTTCTGTGAAAAAAAAAAAAAAATTGACCGTGCATTTCCTACATATCGATAAAAACACATTACGCGGTTATCGCGACGCACCCCAGGCCCGGGCTTGTATTCCGATCCACCAAAAGTCTCGTAATTCGGATGGGAGGTATGCGCGTGGTTTACAGCGCCAAACAGCGACGAAAAATTTATGAAAACTAAATTATTCCTCGTACAAAAATAATAGCCAACTACAAATCTGTCAAGAAAAAGTCTGACGCGAATATAACATAAGTACGCGAAAGAAAGTGTTAAAAGCAAGATCGCTGTGTGATAATAAATTATGCTACGAGAGAGGGACGTGCGTGATTTTTGCCAAGCGTGAAATATGTTGGCCGAGCAAAGCTGGGACAGCAATTGCACGTGGTCAAAATCATGCTCCCTCTCTCGTAGCACAAAATATCGATTCACCAATTTTTCTGTGAAAAAAAAAAAAAAAACGGACCTTCCATTTCCTACTTATGAAAAACAGCAAATTACGCGGTTATCGCGACGCACCCCAGGCCCGGGCTTGTATTCCGATCGATCAAAAGTCTCTTAATTCGGATGGGAGGTATGCGCGTGGTTTACAGCGCCAAACAGCGACGAAAAATTTATGAAAACTAAATTATTTCTTGTAGAAAAATAATAGCCAACTGCAAATCTGTCAAGAAAAAGTCTGACGCGAATAAAAAATAAGTACGCGAAAGAAAGTGTTGAAAGCAAGATCGCGGTGTGATAATAAATTACGCTACGAGAGAGGGACGTGCGTGATTTTTGCCAAGCGTGAAATATGTTGGCCGAGCAAAGCTTTGACAGCAATTGCACGTTGTCAAAATCACGCCCCCTCTCTCGTAGCACAAAATATCGATTCACCGATTTTTTTGTGAAAAAAAAAACGGACCGTCCATTTCCTACTTATCAAAAACAGCACATTACGCGGTTATCGCGACGCTCCCCAGGCCCGGGCTTGTATTCCGATCGATCAAATGTCTCTTAATTCGGATGGGAGGTATGCGCGTGGTTTACAGCGCCAAACAGCGACGAAAAATGTATGAAAACTAAATTATTCCTCGTACAAAAATAATAGCCAACTGCAAAACTGTCAAGAAAAAGTCTGACGCGAATAAAACATAAGTACGCGAAAGAAAGTGTTGAAAGCAAGATCGCTGTGTGATAATAAATTATGCTACGAGAGAGGGACGTGCGTGATTTTTGCCAAGCGTGAAATATGTCGGCCGAGCAAAGCTGGGACAGCAATTGCACGTGGTCAAAATGACGTTCCCTCTCTCGTAGCACAAAATATCCATTCACCGATTTTTCTGTGAAAAAAAAAACGGACCGTTCATTTCCTACTTATCAAGAACAGCACATTACGCGGTTATCGCGACGCACCGCAGGCGCGGGCTTGTATTCCGATCGATCAAAAGTCTCTTAATTCGGATACTAGATATGCGCGTGGTTTACGGCGCCAAACAGCGACGAAAAATTTATGAAAACTAAATTATTTCTTGTAGAAAAATAATAGCCAACTGCAAATCTGTCAAGAAAAAGTCTGACGCGAATAAAAAATAAGTACGCGAAAGAAAATGTTGAAAGCGAGATCGCTGTGTGATAATAAATTATGCTACGAGAGAGGGACGTGCGTGATTTTTGCCAAGCGTGAAATCTGTTGGCCGAGCAAAGCTGGGACAGCAATTGCACGTGGTCAAAATCATGCTCCCTCTTTCGTAGCACAAAATATCGATTCACCAATTTTTCTGTGAAAGAAAAAAAAACGGACCGTCCATTTCCTACTTATGAAAAACAGCACATTACGCGGTTGTCGCGACGCACCCCAGGCCCGGGCTTGTATTCCGATCGATCAAAAGTCTCTTAATTCGGTTGGGAGGTATGGGCGTGGTTTACAGCGCCAAACAGCGACGAAAAATTTATGAAAACTAAATTATTCCTCGTACAAAAATAATAGAAAACTGCAAATCTGTCAAGAAAAAGTCTGACGCGAATAAAAAATAAGTACGCGAAAGAAAGTGTTGAAAGCTAGATCGCTGTGTGATAAGAAATTATGCTACGAGAGAGGGACGTGCGTGATTTTTGCCAAGCGTGAAATCTGTTGGCCGAGCAAAGCTGGGACAGCAATTGCACGTGGTCAAAATCATGCTCCCTCTCTCGTAGCACAAAATATCGATTCACCAATTTTTCTGTGAAAAAAAAAAAAAACGGACCGTCCATTTCCTACTTATGAAAAACAGCAAATTACGCGGTTATCGCGACGCACCCCAGGCCCGGGCTTGTATTCCGATCGATCAAAAGTCTCTTAATTCGGATGGGAGGTATGCGCGTGGTTTACAGCGCCAAACAGCGATGAAAAATTTATGAAAACTAAATTATTTCTTGTAGAAAAATAATAGCCAACTGCAAATCTGTCAAGAAAAAGTCTGACGCGAATAAAAAATAAGTACGCGAAAGAAAGTGTTGAAAGCAAGATCGCGGTGTGATAATAAATTACGCTACGAGAGAGGGACGTGCGTGATTTTTGCCAAGCGTGAAATATGTTGGCCGAGCAAAGCTTTGACAGCAATTGCACGTTGTCAAAATCACGCCCCCTCTCTCGTAGCACAAAATATCGATTCACCGATTTTTTTGTGAAAAAAAAAACGGACCGTCCATTTCCTACTTATCAAAAACAGCACATTACGCGGTTATCGCGACGCTCCCCAGGCCCGGGCTTGTATTCCGATCGATCAAATGTCTCTTAATTCGGATGGGAGGTATGCGCGTGGTTTACAGCGCCAAACAGCGACGAAAAATGTATGAAAACTAAATTATTCCTCGTACAAAAATAATAGCCAACTGCAAAACTGTCAAGAAAAAGTCTGACGCGAATAAAACATAAGTACGCGAAAGAAAGTGTTGAAAGCAAGATCGCTGTGTGATAATAAATTATGCTACGAGAGAGGGACGTGCGTGATTTTTGCCAAGCGTGAAATATGTCGGCCGAGCAAAGCTGGGACAGCAATTGCACGTGGTCAAAATGACGTTCCCTCTCTCGTAGCACAAAATATCCATTCACCGATTTTTCTGTGAAAAAAAAAACGGACCGTTCATTTCCTACTTATCAAGAACAGCACATTACGCGGTTATCGCGACGCACCGCAGGCGCGGGCTTGTATTCCGATCGATCAAAAGTCTCTTAATTCGGATACTAGATATGCGCGTGGTTTACGGCGCCAAACAGCGACGAAAAATTTATGAAAACTAAATTATTTCTTGTAGAAAAATAATAGCCAACTGCAAATCTGTCAAGAAAAAGTCTGACGCGAATAAAAAATAAGTACGCGAAAGAAAATGTTGAAAGCGAGATCGCTGTGTGATAATAAATTATGCTACGAGAGAGGGACGTGCGTGATTTTTGCCAAGCGTGAAATCTGTTGGCCGAGCAAAGCTGGGACAGCAATTGCACGTGGTCAAAATCATGCTCCCTCTCTCGTAGCACAAAATATCGATTCACCAATTTTTCTGTGAAAGAAAAAAAAACGGACCGTCCATTTCCTACTTATGAAAAACAGCACATTACGCGGTTGTCGCGACGCACCCCAGGCCCGGGCTTGTATTCCGATCGATCAAAAGTCTCTTAATTCGGTTGGGAGGTATGGGCGTGGTTTACAGCGCCAAACAGCGACGAAAAATTTATGAAAACTAAATTATTCCTCGTACAAAAATAATAGAAAACTGCAAATCTGTCAAGAAAAAGTCTGACGCGAATAAAAAATAAGTACGCGAAAGAAAGTGTTGAAAGCTAGATCGCTGTGTGATAAGAAATTATGCTACGAGAGAGGGACGTGCGTGATTTTTGCCAAGCGTGAAATCTGTTGGCCGAGCAAAGCTGGGACAGCAATTGCACGTGGTCAAAATCATGCTCCCTCTCTCGTAGCACAAAATATCGATTCACCAATTTTTCTGTGAAAAAAAAAAAAAACGGACCGTCCATTTCCTACTTATGAAAAACAGCAAATTACGCGGTTATCGCGACGCACCCCAGGCCCGGGCTTGTATTCCGATCGATCAAAAGTCTCTTAATTCGGATGGGAGGTATGCGCGTGGTTTACAGCGCCAAACAGCGATGAAAAATTTATGAAAACTAAATTATTTCTTGTAGAAAAATAATAGCCAACTGCAAATCTGTCAAGAAAAAGTCTGACGCGAATAAAAAATAAGTACGCGGAAGAAAGTGTTGAAAGCAAGATCGCTGTGTGATAATAAATTACGCTACGAGAGAGGGACGTGCGTGATTTTTGCCAAGCGTGAAATATGTTGGCCGAGCAAAGCTGGGACAGCAATTGCACGTTGTCAAAATCACGCTCCCTCTCTCGTAGCACAAAATATCGGTTCACCGATTTTTTTGTGAAAAAAAAAACGGACCGTCCATTTCCTACTTATCAAAAACAGCACATTACGCGGTTATCGCGACGCACTCCAGGCCCGGGCTTGTATTCCGATCGATCAAATGTCTCTTAATTCGGATGGGAGGTATGCGCGTGGTTTACAGCGCCAAACAGCGACGAAAAATTTATAAAAACTAAATTATTCCTCGTACAAAAATAATAGCCAACTACAAATCTGTCAAGAAAAAGTCTGACGCGAATAAAAAATAAGTACGCGAAAGAAAGTGTTGAAAGCGAGATCGCTGTGTGATAATAAATTATGCTACGAGAGAGGGACGTGCGTGATTTTTGCCAAGCGTGAAATCTGTTGGCCGAGCAAAGCTGGGACAGCAATTGCACGTGGTCAAAATCATGCTCCCTCTCTCGTAGCACAAAATATCGATTCACCAATTTTTCTGTGAAAAAAAAAAAAAAAAAAACGGACCGTCCATTTCCTACTTATGAAAAACAGTAAATTACGCGGTTATCGCGACGCACCCCAGGCCCGGGCTTGTATTCCGATCGATCAAATGTCTCTTAATTCGGATGGGAGGTATGCGCGTGGTTTACAGCGCCAAACAGCGACGAAAAATTTATGAAAACTAAATTATTCCTCGTACAAAAATAATAGCCAACTACAAATCTGTCAAGAAAAAGTCTGACGCGAATATAACATAAGTACGCGAAAGAAAGTGTTAAAAGCAAGATCGCTGTGTGATAATAAATTATGCTACGAGAGAGGGACGTGCGTGATTTTTGCCAAGCGTGAAATATGTTGGCCGAGCAAAGCTGGGACAGCAATTGCACGTGGTCAAAATCACGCTCTCTCTCTCTCGTAGCACAAAATATCGATTCACCGATTTTTCTGTGAAAAAAAAAACGGACCGTCCATTTCCTACTTATGAAAAACAGCACATTACGCGGTTATCGCGACGCACCCCAGGCCCGGGCTTGTATTCCGATAGATCAAAAGTCTCTTAATTCGGTTGGGAGTTATGGGCGTGGTTTACAGCGCCAAACAGCGACGAAAAATTTATGAAAACTAAATTATTCCTCGTACAAAAATAATAGCCAACTGCAAATCTGTCAAGAAAAAGTCTGACGCGAATAAAACATAAGTACGCGAAAGAAAGAGTTAAAAGCAAGATCGCTGTGTGATAATAAATTATGCTACGAGAGAAGGACGTGCGTGATTTTTGCCAAGCGTGAAATATGTTGGCCGAGCAAAGCTGGGACAGCAATTGCACGTGGTCAAAATCATGCTCCCTCTCTCGTAGCACAAAATATCGATTCACCAATTTTTCTGTGAAAAAAAAAAAAAAAAAACGGACCGTCCATTTCCTACTTATGAAAAACAGCACATTACGCGGTTATCGCGACGCACCCCAGGCCCGGGCTTGTATTCCGATCGATCAAAAGTCACTTAATTCGGTTGGGAGGTATGGGCGTGGTTTACAGCGCCAAACAGCGACGAAAAATTTATGAAAACTAAATTATTCCTCGTACAAAAATAATAGAAAACTGCAAATCTGTCAAGAAAAAGTCTGACGCGAATAAAAAATAAGTACGCGAAAGAAAGTGTTGAAAGCGAGATCGCTGTGTGATAATAAATTATGCTACGAGAGAGGGACGTGCGTGATTTTTGCCAAGCGTGAAATCTGTTGGCCGAGCAAAGCTGGGACAGCAATTGCACGTGGTCAAAATCATGCTCCCTCTCTCGTAGCACAAAATATCGATTCACCAATTTTTCTGTGAAAAAAAAAAAAAAAACGGACCGTCCATTTCCTACTTATGAAAAACAGCAAATTACGCGGTTATCGCGACGCACCCCAGGCCCGGGCTTGTATTCCGATCGATCAAAAGTCTCTTAATTCGGATGGGAGGTATGCGCGTGGTTTACAGCGCCAAACAGCGACGAAAAATTTATGAAAACTAAATTATTTCTTGTAGAAAAATAATAGCCAACTGCAAATCTGTCAAGAAAAAGTCTGACGCGAATAAAAAATATGTACGCGAAAGAAAGTGTTGAAAGCAAGATCGCGGTGTGATAATAAATTACGCTACGAGAGAGGGACGTGCGTGATTTTTGCCAAGCGTGAAATATGTTGGCCGAGCAAAGCTTTGACAGCAATTGCACGTTGTCAAAATCACGCTCCCTCTCTCGTAGCACAAAATATCGTTTCACCGATTTTTTTGTGAAAAAAAAAAACGGACCGTCCATTTCCTACTTATCAAAAACAGCACATTACGCGGTTATCGCGACGCTCCCCAGGCCCGGGCTTGTATTCCGATCGATCAAATGTCTCTTAATTCGGATGGGAGGTATGCGCGTGGTTTACAGCGCCAAACAGCGACGAAAAATGTATGAAAACTAAATTATTCCTCGTACAAAAATAATAGAAAACTGCAAATCTGTCAAGAAAAAGTCTGACGCGAATAAAAAATAAGTACGCGAAAGAAAGTGTTGAAAGCTAGATCGCTGTGTGATAAGAAATTATGCTACGAGAGAGGGACGTGCGTGATTTTTGCCAAGCGTGAAATCTGTTGGCCGAGCAAAGCTGGGACAGCAATTGCACGTGGTCAAAATCATGCTCCCTCTCTCGTAGCACAAAATATCGATTCACCAATTTTTCTGTGAAAAAAAAAAAAAAACGGACCGTCCATTTCCTACTTATGAAAAACAGCAAATTACGCGGTTATCGCGACGCACCCCAGGCCCGGGCTTGTATTCCGATCGATCAAAAGTCTCTTAATTCGGATGGGAGGTATGCGCGTGGTTTACAGCGCCAAACAGCGATGAAAAATTTATGAAAACTAAATTATTTCTTGTAGAAAAATAATAGCCAACTGCAAATCTGTCAAGAAAAAGTCTGACGCGAATAAAAAATAAGTACGCGGAAGAAAGTGTTGAAAGCAAGATCGCTGTGTGATAATAAATTACGCTACGAGAGAGGGACGTGCGTGATTTTTGCCAAGCGTGAAATATGTTGGCCGAGCAAAGCTGGGACAGCAATTGCACGTTGTCAAAATCACGCTCCCTCTCTCGTAGCACAAAATATCGGTTCACCGATATTTTTGTGAAAAAAAAAACGGACCGTCCATTTCCTACTTATCAAAAACAGCACATTACGCGGTTATCGCGACGCACTCCAGGCCCGGGCTTGTATTCCGATCGATCAAATGTCTCTTAATTCGGATGGGAGGTATGCGCGTGGTTTACAGCGCCAAACAGCGACGAAAAATTTATGAAAACTAAATTATTCCTCGTACAAAAATAATAGCCAACTACAAATCTGTCAAGAAAAAGTCTGACGCGAATATAACATAAGTACGCGAAAGAAAGTGTTAAAAGCAAGATCGCTGTGTGATAATATATTATGCTACGAGAGAGGGACGTGCGTGATTTTTGCCAAGCGTGAAATATGTTGGCCGAGCAAAGCTGGGACAGCAATTGCACGTGGTCAAAATCACGCTCTCTCTCACTCGTAGCACAAAATATCGATTCACCGATTTTTCTGTGAAAAAAAAACGGACCGTCCATTTCCTACTTATGAAAAACAGCACATTACGCGGTTATCGCGACGCACCCCAGGCCCGGGCTTGTATTCCGATCGATCAAAAGTCTCTTAATTCGGATGGGAGGTATGCGCGTGGTTTACAGCGCCAAACAGCGACGAAAAATGTATGAAAACTAAATTATTTCTTGTAGAAAAATAATAGCCAACTGCAAATCTGTCAAGAAAAAGTCTGACGCGAATAAAAAATAAGTACGCGAAAGAAAGTGTTGAAAGCAAGATCGCTGTGTGATAATAAATTACGCTACGAGAGAGGGACGTGCGTGATTTTTGCCAAGCGTGAAATATGTTGGCCGAGCAAAGCTGGGACAGCAATTGCACGTTGTCAAAATCACGCTCCCTCTCTCGTAGCACAAAATATCGATTCACCGATTTTTTTGTGAAAAAAAAAAACGGACCATCCATTTCCTACTTATCAAGAACAGCACATTACGCGGTTATCGCGACGCACCCCAGGCCCGGGATTGTATTCCGATCGATCAAATGTCTCTTAATTCGGATGGGAGGTATGCGCGTGGTTTACAGCGCCAAACAGCGACGAAAAATTTATGAAAACTAAATTATTCCTCGTACAAAAATAATAGCCAACTGCAAATCTGTCAAGAAAAAGTCTGACGCGAATAAAACATAAGTACGCGAAAGAAAGTGTTGAAAGCAAGATCGCTGTGTGATAATAAATTATGCTACGAGAGAGGGACGTGCGTGATTTTTGCCAAGCGTGAAATATGTCGGCCGAGCAAAGCTGGGACAGCAATTGCACGTGGTCAAAATGACGCTCCCTCTCTCGTAGCACAAAATATCCATTCACCGATTTTTCTGTGAAAAAAAAAAAAAAATTGACCGTGCATTTCCTACATATCGATAAAAACACATTACGCGGTTATCGCGACGCACCCCAGGCCCGGGCTTGTATTCCGATCCACCAAAAGTCTCGTAATTCGGATGGGAGGTATGCGCGTGGTTTACAGCGCCAAACAGCGACGAAAAATTTATGAAAACTAAATTATTCCTCGTACAAAAATAATAGCCAACTACAAATCTGTCAAGAAAAAGTCTGACGCGAATATAACATAAGTACGCGAAAGAAAGTGTTAAAAGCAAGATCGCTGTGTGATAATAAATTATGCTACGAGAGAGGGACGTTCGTGATTTTTGCCAAGCGTGAAATATGTTGGCCGAGCAAAGCTGGGACAGCAATTGCACGTGGTCAAAATCACGCTCTCTCTCTCTCTCTCGTAGCACAAAACATCGATTCACCGATTTTTCTGTGAAAAAAAAAAAACGGACCGTCCATTTCCTACTTATGAAAAACAGCAAATTACGCGGTTATCGCGACGCACCCCAGGCCCGGGCTTGTATTCCGATCGATCAAAAGTCTCTTAATTCGGATGGGAGGTATGGGCGTGGTTTACAGCGCCAATCAGCGACGAAAAATTTATGAAAACTAAATTATTCCTCGTACAAAAATAATAGCCAACTGCAAAACTGTCAAGAAAAAGTCTGACGCGAATAAAACATACGTACGCGAAACTGTGCTTTCATAACTGTGCATAACTGTGCATAACTGTGCTTTCACTGTGCTTGTATTCCCAGCAGGTAATAGGTCATTGGATAGAAGCGGGGAAATCTCCCTCCACACAGCTTCTCAACCGAAAGATTATCGAATTTTTAACAACCAAAGTACAGCGGTAGCCGTTCGGAAATTTCGGTGAGTTTTAATGGGTCTTTTGATTTTTCAATTTTTTAATTTCGTAACATACGTGGTTATTTTCCGATTATCCTATTTTTCAACGATATCGAAGTGACAAATAGAGTGTGCTACGCAAATTTCACACTCGGCGAAAATCACGCACGTCCCTCTCTCGTAGCATAATTTATTATCACACAGCGATCTTGCGTTCAACACTTTCTTTCGCGTACTTATGTTTTATTCGCGTCAGACTTTTTCTTCACAGATTTGCAGTTGGCTATTATTTTTCTACAAGAAATAATTTAGTTTTCATAAATTTTTCGTCGCTGTTTGGCGCTGAAAAACCACGCGCATACCTCCCATCCGAATTAAGAGACATTTGATCGATCGGAATACAAGCCCGGGCCTGGGGTGCGTCGCGATAACCGCGTAATGTGCTGTTTTTGATAAGTAGGAAATGGACGGTCCGTTTTTTTTTCACAAAAAAATCGGTGAATCGATATTTTGTGCTACGAGAGAGGGAGCGTGATTTTGACAACGTGCAATTGCTGTCCCAGCTTTGCTCGGCCAACATATTTCACGCTTGGCAAAAATCACGCACGTCCCTCTCTCGTAGCGTAATTTATTATCACACAGCGATCTTGCTTTCAACACTTTCTTTCGCGTACTTATTTTTTATTCGCGTCAGACTTTTTCTTGACAGATTTGCAGTTGGCTATTATTTTTCTACAAGAAATAATTTAGTTTTCATAAATTTTTCGTCGCTGTTTGGCGCTGTAAACCACGCGCATACCTCCCATCCGAATTAAGAGACTTTTGATCGATCGGAATACAAGCCCGGGCCTGGGGTGCGTCGCGATAACCGCGTAATTTGCTGTTTTTCATAAGTAGGAAATGGACGGTCCGTTTTTTTTTTTTTTTTTAACAGAAAAATTGGTGAATCGATATTTTGTGCTACGAGAGAGGGAGCATGATTTTGACCACATGCAATTGCTGTCCCAGCTTTGCTCGGCCAACAGATTTCACGCTTGGCAAAAATCACGCACGTCCCTCTCTCGTAGCATAATTTATTATCACACAGCGATCTCGCTTTCAACACTTTCTTTCGCGTACTTATTTTTTATTCGCGTCAGACTTTTTCTTGACAGATTTGCAGTTGGCTATTATTTTTCTACAAGAAATAATTTAGTTTTCATAAATTTTTCGTCGCTGTTTGGCGCTGTAAACCACGCGCATACCTCCCATCCGAATTAAGAGACTTTTGATCGATCGGAATACAAGCCCGGGCCTGGGGTGCGTCGCGATAACCGCGTAATTTGCTGTTTTTCATAAGTAGGAAATGGACGGTCCGTTTTTTTTTTTTTTTTAACAGAAAAATTGGTGAATCGATATTTTGTGCTACGAGAGAGGGAGCATGATTTTGACCACGTGCAATTGCTGTCCCAGCTTTGCTCGGCCAACAGATTTCACGCTTGGCAAAAATCACGCACGTCCCTCTCTCGTAGCATAATTTATTATCACACAGCGATCTCGCTTTCAACACTTTCTTTCGCGTACTTATTTTTTATTCGCGTCAGACTTTTTCTTGACAGATTTGCAGTTGGCTATTATTTTTCTACAAGAAATAATTTAGTTTTCATAAATTTTTCGTCGCTGTTTGGCGCTGTAAACCACGCGCATACCTAGTATCCGAATTAAGAGACTTTTGATCGATCGGAATACAAGCCCGCGCCTGCGGTGCGTCGCGATAACCGCGTAATGTGCTGTTCTTGATAAGTAGGAAATGAACGGTCCGTTTTTTTTTTTCACAGAAAAATCGGTGAATATATATTTTGTGCTACGAGAGAGGGAGCGTGATTTTGACCACGTGCAATTGCTGTCCCAGCTTTGCTCGGCCAACATATTTCACGCTTGGCAAAAATCACGCACGTCCCTCTCTCGTAGCATAATTTATTATCACACAGCGATCTTGCTTTTAACTCTTTCTTTCGCGTACTTATGTTTTATTCGCGTCAGACTTTTTCTTGACAGATTTGCAGTAGGCTATTATTTTTGTACGAGGAATAATTTAGTTTTCATAAATTTTTCGTCGCTGTTTGGCGCTGTAAACCACGCCCATACCTCCCATCCGAATTAAGAGACTTTTGATCGATCGGAATACAAGCCCGGGCCTGGGGTGCGTCGCGATAACCGCGTAATGTGTTTTTATCGATATGTAGGAAATGGACGGTCAATTTTTTTTTTTTTTTTCACAGAAAAATCGGTGAATGGATATTTTGTGCTACGAGAGAGGGAGCGTCATTTTGACCACGTGCAATTGCTGTCCCAGCTTTGCTCGGCCGACATATTTCACGCTTGGCAAAAATCACGCACGTCCCTCTCTCGTAGCATAATTTATTATCACACAGCGATCTTGCTTTCAACACTTTCTTTCGCGTACTTATGTTTTATTCGCGTCAGACTTTTTCTTGACAGATTTGCAGTTGGCTATTATTTTTGTACGAGGAATAATTTAGTTTTCATAAATTTTTCGTCCCTGTTTGGCGCTGTAAACCACGCGCATACCTCCCATCCGAATTAAGAGACATTTGATCGATCGGAATATAAGCCCGGGCCTCGGGTGCGTCGCGATAACCGCGTAATGTGCTGTTTTTGATAAGTAGGAAATGGACGGTCCGTTTTTTTTTCACAAAAAAATCGGTGAATCGATATTTTGTGCTACGAGAGAGGGAGCATGATTTTGACCACGTGCAATTGCTGTCCCAGCTTTGCTCGGCCAACAGATTTCACGCTTGGCAAAAATCACGCACGTCCCTCTCTCGTAGCATAATTTATTATCACACAGCGATCTCGCTTTCAACACTTTCTTTCGCGTACTTATTTTTTATTCGCGTCAGACTTTTTCTTCACAGATTTGCAGTTGGCTATTATTTTTCTACAAGAAATAATTTAGTTTTCATAAATTTTTCGTCGCTGTTTGGCGCTGTAAACCACGCGCATACCTAGTATCCGAATTAAGAGACTTTTGATCGATCGGAATACAAGCCCGCGCCTGCGGTGCGTCGCGATAACCGCGTAATGTGCTGTTCTTGATAAGTAGGAAATGAACGGTCCGTTTTTTTTTTTCACAGAAAAATCGGTGAATATATATTTTGTGCTACGAGAGAGGGAGCGTGATTTTGACCACGTGCAATTGCTGTCCCAGCTTTGCTCGGCCAACATATTTCACGCTTGGCAAAAATCACGCACGTCCCTCTCTCGTAGCATAATTTATTATCACACAGCGATCTTGCTTTTAACTCTTTCTTTCGCGTACTTATGTTTTATTCGCGTCAGACTTTTTCTTGACAGATTTGCAGTAGGCTATTATTTTTGTACGAGGAATAATTTAGTTTTCATAAATTTTTCGTCTCTGTTTGGCGCTGTAAACCACGCCCATACCTCCCATCCGAATTAAGAGACTTTTGATCGATCGGAATACAAGCCCGGGCCTGGGGTGCGTCGCGATAACCGCGTAATGTGTTTTTATCGATATGTAGGAAATGGACGGTCAATTTTTTTTTTTTTTTTTCACAGAAAAATCGGTGAATGGATATTTTGTGCTACGAGAGAGGGAGCGTCATTTTGACCACGTGCAATTGCTGTCCCAGCTTTGCTCGGCCGACATATTTCACGCTTGGCAAAAATCACGCACGTCCCTCTCTCGTAGCATAATTTATTATCACACAGCGATCTTGCTTTCAACACTTTCTTTCGCGTACTTATGTTTTATTCGCGTCAGACTTTTTCTTGACAGATTTGCAGTTGGCTATTATTTTTGTACGAGGAATAATTTAGTTTTCATAAATTTTTCGTCCCTGTTTGGCGCTGTAAACCACGCGCATACCTCCCATCCGAATTAAGAGACATTTGATCGATCGGAATATAAGCCCGGGCCTCGGGTGCGTCGCGATAACCGCGTAATGTGCTGTTTTTGATAAGTAGGAAATGGACGGTCCGTTTTTTTTTCACAAAAAAATCGGTGAATCGATATTTTGTGCTACGAGAGAGGGAGCGTGATTTTGACAACGTGCAATTGCTGTCCCAGCTTTGCTGGGCTAACATATTTCACGCTTGGCAAAAATCACGCACGTCCCTCTCTCGTAGCGTAATTTATTATCACACAGCGATCTTGCTTTCAACACTTTCTTTCGCGTACTTATTTTTTATTCGCGTCAGACTTTTTCTTGACAGATTTGCAGTTGGCTATAATTTTTCTACAAGAAATAATTTAGTTTTCATAAATTTTTTGTCGCTGTTTGGCGCTGTAAACCACGCGCATACCTCCCATCCGAATTAAGAGACTTTTGATCGATCGGAATACAAGCCCGCGCCTGCGGTGCGTCGCGATAACCGCGTAATGTGCTGTTCTTGATAAGTAGGAAATGAACGGTCCGTTTTTTTTTTCACAGGAAAATCGGTGAATATATATTTTGTGCTACGAGAGAGGGAGCGTGATTTTGACAACATGCAATTGCTGTCCCAGCTTTGCTCGGCCAACATATTTCACGCTTGGCAAAAATCACGCACGTCCCTCTCTTGTAGCGTAATTTATTATCACACAGCGATCTTGCTTTCAACACTTTCTTTCGCGTACTTATTTTTTATTCGCGTCAGACTTTTTCTTGACAGATTTGCAGTTGGCTATTATTTTTCTACAAGAAATAATTTAGTTTTCATAAATTTTTCGTCGGTGTTTGGCGCTGTAAACCACGCGCATACCTCCCATCCGAATTAAGAGACTTTTGATCGATCGGAATACAAGCCCGGGCCTGGGGTGCGTCGCGATAACCGCGTAATTTGCTGTTTTTCATAAGTAGGAAATGGACGGTCCGTTTTTTTTTTTTTTCACAGAAAAATTGGTGAATCGGTATTTTGTGCTACGAGAGAGGGAGCATGATTTTGACCACGTGCAATTGCTGTCCCAGCTTTGCTCGGCCAACAGATTTCACGCTTGGCAAAAATCACGCACGTCCCTCTCTCGTAGCATAATTTATTATCACACAGCGATCTCGCTTTCAACACTTTCGTTCGCGTACTTATTTTTTATTCGCGTTAGACTTTTTCTTGACAGATTTGCAGTTGGCTATTATTTTTCTACAAGAAATAATTTAGTTTTCATAAATTTTTCGTCGCTGTTTGGCGCTGTAAACCACGCGCATACCTAGTATCCGAATTAAGAGACTTTTGATCGATCGGAATACAAGCCCGCGCCTGCGGTGCGTCGCGATAACCGCGTAATGTGCTGTTCTTGATAAGTAGGAAATGAACGGTCCGTTTTTTTTTTTTTCACAGAAAAATCGGTGAATATATATTTTGTGCTACGAGAGAGGGAGCGTGATTTTGACCACGTGCAATTGCTGTCCCAGCTTTGCTCGGCCGACATATTTCACGCTTGGCAAAAATCACGCACGTCCCTCTCTCGTAGCGTAATTTATTATCACACCGCGATCTTGCTTTCAACACTTTCTTTCGCGTACTTATTTTTTATTCGCGTCAGACTTTTTCTTGACAGATTTGCAGTTGGCTATTATTTTTCTACAAGAAATAATTTAGTTTTCATAAATTTTTCGTCGCTGTTTGGCGCTGTAAACCACGCGCATACCTCCCATCCGAATTAAGAGACTTTTGATCGATCGGAATACAAGCCCGAGCCTGGGGTGCGTCGCGATAACCGCGTAATTTGCTGTTTTTCATAAGTAGGAAATGGACGGTCCGTTTTTTTTTTTTTTTTCACAGAAAAATTGGTGAATCGATATTTTGTGCTACGAGAGAGGGAGCATGATTCTGACCACGTGAAATTGCTGTCCCAGCTTTGCTCGGCCAACAGATTTCACGCTTGGCAAAAATCACGCACGTCCCTCTCTCGTAGCATAATTTATTATCACACAGCGATCTCGCTTTCAACACTTTCTTTCGCGTACTTATTTTTTATTCGCGTCAGACTTTTTCTTGACAGATTTGCAGTTTTCTATTATTTTTGTACGAGGAATAATTTAGTTTTCATAAATTTTTCGTCGCTGTTTGGCGCTGTAAACCACGCCCATACCTCCCAACCGAATTAAGAGACTTTTGATCGATCGGAATACAAGCCTGGGCCTGGGGTGCATCGCGATAACCGCGTAATGTGCTGTTTTTGATAAGTAGGAAATGGACGGTCCCTTTTTTTTCACAAAAAAATCGGTGAATCGATATTTTGTGCTACGAGAGAGGGAGCGTGATTTTGACAACGTGCAATTGCTGTCCCAGCTTTGCTCGGCCAACATATTTCACGCTTGGCAAAAATCACGCACGTCCCTCTCTCGTAGCGTAATTTATTATCACACAGCGATCTTGCTTTCAACACTTTCTTCCGCGTACTTATTTTTTATTCGCGTCAGACTTTTTCTTGACAGATTTGCAGTTGGCTATTATTTTTCTACAAGAAATAATTTAGTTTTCATAAATTTTTCGTCGCTGTTTGGCGCTGTAAACCACGCGCATACCTAGTATCCGAATTAAGAGACTTTTGATCGATCGGAATACAAGCCCGCGCCTGCGGTGCGTCGCGATAACCGCGTAATGTGCTGTTCTTGATAAGTAGGAAATGAACGGTCCGTTTTTTTTTTTTCACAGAAAAATCGGTGAATATATATTCTGTGCTACGAGAGAGGGAGCGTGATTTTGACCACGTGCAATTGCTGTCCCAGCTTTGCTCGGCCAACATATTTCACGCTTGGCAAAAATCACGCACGTCCCTCTCTCGTAGCATAATTTATTATCACACAGCGATCTTGCTTTTAACTCTTTCTTTCGCGTACTTATGTTTTATTCGCGTCAGACTTTTTCTTGACAGATTTGCAGTTGGCTATTATTTTTGTACGAGGAATAATTTAGTTTTCATAAATTTTTCGTCGCTGTTTGGCGCTGTAAACCACGCGCATACCTCCCATCCGAATTAAGAGACATTTGATCGATCGGAATACAAGCCCGGGCCTGGGGTGCGTCGCGATAACCGCGTAATGTGCTGTTTTTGATAAGTAGGAAATGGACGGTCCGTTTTTTTTTTTCACAAAAAAATCGGTGAATCGATATTTTGTGCTACGAGAGAGGGAGCGTGATTTTGACAACGTGCAATTGCTGTCCCAGCTTTGCTCGGCCAACATATTTCACGCTTGGCAAAAATCACGCACGTCCCTCTCTCGTAGCGTAATTTATTATCACACAGCGATCTTGCTTTCAACACTTTCTTTCGCGTACTTATTTTTTATTCGCGTCAGACTTTTTCTTGGCAGATTTGCAGTTGGCTATTGTTTTTCTACAAGAAATAATTTAGTTTTCATACATTTTTCGTCGCTGTTTGGCGCTGTAAACCACGCGCATACCTCCTATCCGAATTAAGAGACTTTTGATCGATCGGAATACAAGCCCGCGCCTGCGGTGCGTCGCGATAACCGCGTAATGTACTGTTTTTGATAAGTAGGAAATGGACGGTCCGTTTTTTTTTTTTCACAGAAAAATCGGTGAATCGATATTTTGTGCTACGAGAGAGGGAGCGTGAATTTGACCATGTGCAATTGCTGTCCCAGCTTTGCTCGGCCAACATATTTCACGCTTGGCAAAAATCTCGCACGTCCCTCTCTCGTAGCATAATTTATTATCACACAGCGATCTTGCTTTTAACACTTTCTTTCGCGTACTTATGTTTTATTCGCGTCAGACTTTTTCTTGACAGATTTGCAGTTGGCAATTATTTTTGTACAAGGAATAATTTAGTTTTCATACATTTTTCGTCGCTGTTTGGCGCTGTAAACCACGCGCATTCCTTCCATCCGAATTAAGAGACTTTTGATCCATCGGAATACAAGCCAGGGCCTGGGGTGCGTCACGATAACAGCGTAATGTGTTTTTATCGATATGTAGGAAATGGATGGTACGTTTTTTTTTTTTTTTCACAGAAAAATCGGTGAATGGATATTTTGTGCTACGAGAAAGGGAGCGTGATTTTGACCACGTGCAATTGCTGTCCCAGCTTTGCTCGGCCAACATATTTCACGCTTTTCAAAAATCACGCACGTCCCTCTCTCGTAGCGTAATTTATTATCACACAGCGATCTTGCTTTCAACACTTTCTTTCGCGTACTTATTTTTTATTCGCGTCAGACTTCTTCTTGACAGATTTGCAGTTGGCTATTATTTTTGCACGAGGAATAATTTAGTTTTCATACATTTTTCGTCGCTGTTTGGGGCTGTAAACCACGCGCATACCTCCCATCCGAATTAAGAGACTTTTGATCGATCGGAATACAAGCCCGGGCCTGGGGTGCGTCGCGATAACCGCGTAATTTGCTGTTTTTCATAAGTAGGAAATGGACGGTCCGTTTTTTTTTTTTTTTTTAACAGAAAAATTGGTGAATCGATATTTTGTGCTACGAGAGAGGGAGCATGATTTTGACCACATGCAATTGCTGTCCCAGCTTTGCTCGGCCAACAGATTTCACGCTTGGCAAAAATCACGCACGTCCCTCTCTCGTAGCATAATTTATTATCACACAGCGATCTCGCTTTCAACACTTTCTTTCGCGTACTTATTTTTTATTCGCGTCAGACTTTTTCTTGACAGATTTGCAGTTGGCTATTATTTTTCTACAAGAAATAATTTAGTTTTCATAAATTTTTCGTCGCTGTTTGGCGCTGTAAACCACGCGCATACCTCCCATCCGAATTAAGAGACTTTTGATCGATCGGAATACAAGCCCGGGCCTGGGGTGCGTCGCGATAACCGCGTAATTTGCTGTTTTTCATAAGTAGGAAATGGACGGTCCGTTTTTTTTTTTTTTTTAACAGAAAAATTGGTGAATCGATATTTTGTGCTACGAGAGAGGGAGCATGATTTTGACCACGTGCAATTGCTGTCCCAGCTTTGCTCGGCCAACAGATTTCACGCTTGGCAAAAATCACGCACGTCCCTCTCTCGTAGCATAATTTATTATCACACAGCGATCTCGCTTTCAACACTTTCTTTCGCGTACTTATTTTTTATTCGCGTCAGACTTTTTCTTGACAGATTTGCAGTTGGCTATTATTTTTCTACAAGAAATAATTTAGTTTTCATAAATTTTTCGTCGCTGTTTGGCGCTGTAAACCACGCGCATACCTAGTATCCGAATTAAGAGACTTTTGATCGATCGGAATACAAGCCCGCGCCTGCGGTGCGTCGCGATAACCGCGTAATGTGCTGTTCTTGATAAGTAGGAAATGAACGGTCCGTTTTTTTTTTTCACAGAAAAATCGGTGAATATATATTTTGTGCTACGAGAGAGGGAGCGTGATTTTGACCACGTGCAATTGCTGTCCCAGCTTTGCTCGGCCAACATATTTCACGCTTGGCAAAAATCACGCACGTCCCTCTCTCGTAGCATAATTTATTATCACACAGCGATCTTGCTTTTAACTCTTTCTTTCGCGTACTTATGTTTTATTCGCGTCAGACTTTTTCTTGACAGATTTGCAGTAGGCTATTATTTTTGTACGAGGAATAATTTAGTTTTCATAAATTTTTCGTCGCTGTTTGGCGCTGTAAACCACGCCCATACCTCCCATCCGAATTAAGAGACTTTTGATCGATCGGAATACAAGCCCGGGCCTGGGGTGCGTCGCGATAACCGCGTAATGTGTTTTTATCGATATGTAGGAAATGGACGGTCAATTTTTTTTTTTTTTTTCACAGAAAAATCGGTGAATGGATATTTTGTGCTACGAGAGAGGGAGCGTCATTTTGACCACGTGCAATTGCTGTCCCAGCTTTGCTCGGCCGACATATTTCACGCTTGGCAAAAATCACGCACGTCCCTCTCTCGTAGCATAATTTATTATCACACAGCGATCTTGCTTTCAACACTTTCTTTCGCGTACTTATGTTTTATTCGCGTCAGACTTTTTCTTGACAGATTTGCAGTTGGCTATTATTTTTGTACGAGGAATAATTTAGTTTTCATAAATTTTTCGTCCCTGTTTGGCGCTGTAAACCACGCGCATACCTCCCATCCGAATTAAGAGACATTTGATCGATCGGAATATAAGCCCGGGCCTCGGGTGCGTCGCGATAACCGCGTAATGTGCTGTTTTTGATAAGTAGGAAATGGACGGTCCGTTTTTTTTTCACAAAAAAATCGGTGAATCGATATTTTGTGCTACGAGAGAGGGAGCATGATTTTGACCACGTGCAATTGCTGTCCCAGCTTTGCTCGGCCAACAGATTTCACGCTTGGCAAAAATCACGCACGTCCCTCTCTCGTAGCATAATTTATTATCACACAGCGATCTCGCTTTCAACACTTTCTTTCGCGTACTTATTTTTTATTCGCGTCAGACTTTTTCTTCACAGATTTGCAGTTGGCTATTATTTTTCTACAAGAAATAATTTAGTTTTCATAAATTTTTCGTCGCTGTTTGGCGCTGTAAACCACGCGCATACCTAGTATCCGAATTAAGAGACTTTTGATCGATCGGAATACAAGCCCGCGCCTGCGGTGCGTCGCGATAACCGCGTAATGTGCTGTTCTTGATAAGTAGGAAATGAACGGTCCGTTTTTTTTTTTCACAGAAAAATCGGTGAATATATATTTTGTGCTACGAGAGAGGGAGCGTGATTTTGACCACGTGCAATTGCTGTCCCAGCTTTGCTCGGCCAACATATTTCACGCTTGGCAAAAATCACGCACGTCCCTCTCTCGTAGCATAATTTATTATCACACAGCGATCTTGCTTTTAACTCTTTCTTTCGCGTACTTATGTTTTATTCGCGTCAGACTTTTTCTTGACAGATTTGCAGTAGGCTATTATTTTTGTACGAGGAATAATTTAGTTTTCATAAATTTTTCGTCTCTGTTTGGCGCTGTAAACCACGCCCATACCTCCCATCCGAATTAAGAGACTTTTGATCGATCGGAATACAAGCCCGGGCCTGGGGTGCGTCGCGATAACCGCGTAATGTGTTTTTATCGATATGTAGGAAATGGACGGTCAATTTTTTTTTTTTTTTTTCACAGAAAAATCGGTGAATGGATATTTTGTGCTACGAGAGAGGGAGCGTCATTTTGACCACGTGCAATTGCTGTCCCAGCTTTGCTCGGCCGACATATTTCACGCTTGGCAAAAATCACGCACGTCCCTCTCTCGTAGCATAATTTATTATCACACAGCGATCTTGCTTTCAACACTTTCTTTCGCGTACTTATGTTTTATTCGCGTCAGACTTTTTCTTGACAGATTTGCAGTTGGCTATTATTTTTGTACGAGGAATAATTTAGTTTTCATAAATTTTTCGTCCCTGTTTGGCGCTGTAAACCACGCGCATACCTCCCATCCGAATTAAGAGACATTTGATCGATCGGAATATAAGCCCGGGCCTCGGGTGCGTCGCGATAACCGCGTAATGTGCTGTTTTTGATAAGTAGGAAATGGACGGTCCGTTTTTTTTTCACAAAAAAATCGGTGAATCGATATTTTGTGCTACGAGAGAGGGAGCGTGATTTTGACAACGTGCAATTGCTGTCCCAGCTTTGCTGGGCTAACATATTTCACGCTTGGCAAAAATCACGCACGTCCCTCTCTCGTAGCGTAATTTATTATCACACAGCGATCTTGCTTTCAACACTTTCTTTCGCGTACTTATTTTTTATTCGCGTCAGACTTTTTCTTGACAGATTTGCAGTTGGCTATAATTTTTCTACAAGAAATAATTTAGTTTTCATAAATTTTTTGTCGCTGTTTGGCGCTGTAAACCACGCGCATACCTCCCATCCGAATTAAGAGACTTTTGATCGATCGGAATACAAGCCCGCGCCTGCGGTGCGTCGCGATAACCGCGTAATGTGCTGTTCTTGATAAGTAGGAAATGAACGGTCCGTTTTTTTTTTCACAGGAAAATCGGTGAATATATATTTTGTGCTACGAGAGAGGGAGCGTGATTTTGACAACATGCAATTGCTGTCCCAGCTTTGCTCGGCCAACATATTTCACGCTTGGCAAAAATCACGCACGTCCCTCTCTTGTAGCGTAATTTATTATCACACAGCGATCTTGCTTTCAACACTTTCTTTCGCGTACTTATTTTTTATTCGCGTCAGACTTTTTCTTGACAGATTTGCAGTTGGCTATTATTTTTCTACAAGAAATAATTTAGTTTTCATAAATTTTTCGTCGGTGTTTGGCGCTGTAAACCACGCGCATACCTCCCATCCGAATTAAGAGACTTTTGATCGATCGGAATACAAGCCCGGGCCTGGGGTGCGTCGCGATAACCGCGTAATTTGCTGTTTTTCATAAGTAGGAAATGGACGGTCCGTTTTTTTTTTTTTTCACAGAAAAATTGGTGAATCGGTATTTTGTGCTACGAGAGAGGGAGCATGATTTTGACCACGTGCAATTGCTGTCCCAGCTTTGCTCGGCCAACAGATTTCACGCTTGGCAAAAATCACGCACGTCCCTCTCTCGTAGCATAATTTATTATCACACAGCGATCTCGCTTTCAACACTTTCGTTCGCGTACTTATTTTTTATTCGCGTTAGACTTTTTCTTGACAGATTTGCAGTTGGCTATTATTTTTCTACAAGAAATAATTTAGTTTTCATAAATTTTTCGTCGCTGTTTGGCGCTGTAAACCACGCGCATACCTAGTATCCGAATTAAGAGACTTTTGATCGATCGGAATACAAGCCCGCGCCTGCGGTGCGTCGCGATAACCGCGTAATGTGCTGTTCTTGATAAGTAGGAAATGAACGGTCCGTTTTTTTTTTTTTCACAGAAAAATCGGTGAATATATATTTTGTGCTACGAGAGAGGGAGCGTGATTTTGACCACGTGCAATTGCTGTCCCAGCTTTGCTCGGCCGACATATTTCACGCTTGGCAAAAATCACGCACGTCCCTCTCTCGTAGCGTAATTTATTATCACACCGCGATCTTGCTTTCAACACTTTCTTTCGCGTACTTATTTTTTATTCGCGTCAGACTTTTTCTTGACAGATTTGCAGTTGGCTATTATTTTTCTACAAGAAATAATTTAGTTTTCATAAATTTTTCGTCGCTGTTTGGCGCTGTAAACCACGCGCATACCTCCCATCCGAATTAAGAGACTTTTGATCGATCGGAATACAAGCCCGAGCCTGGGGTGCGTCGCGATAACCGCGTAATTTGCTGTTTTTCATAAGTAGGAAATGGACGGTCCGTTTTTTTTTTTTTTTTCACAGAAAAATTGGTGAATCGATATTTTGTGCTACGAGAGAGGGAGCATGATTCTGACCACGTGAAATTGCTGTCCCAGCTTTGCTCGGCCAACAGATTTCACGCTTGGCAAAAATCACGCACGTCCCTCTCTCGTAGCATAATTTATTATCACACAGCGATCTCGCTTTCAACACTTTCTTTCGCGTACTTATTTTTTATTCGCGTCAGACTTTTTCTTGACAGATTTGCAGTTTTCTATTATTTTTGTACGAGGAATAATTTAGTTTTCATAAATTTTTCGTCGCTGTTTGGCGCTGTAAACCACGCCCATACCTCCCAACCGAATTAAGAGACTTTTGATCGATCGGAATACAAGCCTGGGCCTGGGGTGCATCGCGATAACCGCGTAATGTGCTGTTTTTGATAAGTAGGAAATGGACGGTCCCTTTTTTTTCACAAAAAAATCGGTGAATCGATATTTTGTGCTACGAGAGAGGGAGCGTGATTTTGACAACGTGCAATTGCTGTCCCAGCTTTGCTCGGCCAACATATTTCACGCTTGGCAAAAATCACGCACGTCCCTCTCTCGTAGCGTAATTTATTATCACACAGCGATCTTGCTTTCAACACTTTCTTCCGCGTACTTATTTTTTATTCGCGTCAGACTTTTTCTTGACAGATTTGCAGTTGGCTATTATTTTTCTACAAGAAATAATTTAGTTTTCATAAATTTTTCGTCGCTGTTTGGCGCTGTAAACCACGCGCATACCTAGTATCCGAATTAAGAGACTTTTGATCGATCGGAATACAAGCCCGCGCCTGCGGTGCGTCGCGATAACCGCGTAATGTGCTGTTCTTGATAAGTAGGAAATGAACGGTCCGTTTTTTTTTTTTCACAGAAAAATCGGTGAATATATATTCTGTGCTACGAGAGAGGGAGCGTGATTTTGACCACGTGCAATTGCTGTCCCAGCTTTGCTCGGCCAACATATTTCACGCTTGGCAAAAATCACGCACGTCCCTCTCTCGTAGCATAATTTATTATCACACAGCGATCTTGCTTTTAACTCTTTCTTTCGCGTACTTATGTTTTATTCGCGTCAGACTTTTTCTTGACAGATTTGCAGTTGGCTATTATTTTTGTACGAGGAATAATTTAGTTTTCATAAATTTTTCGTCGCTGTTTGGCGCTGTAAACCACGCGCATACCTCCCATCCGAATTAAGAGACATTTGATCGATCGGAATACAAGCCCGGGCCTGGGGTGCGTCGCGATAACCGCGTAATGTGCTGTTTTTGATAAGTAGGAAATGGACGGTCCGTTTTTTTTTTTCACAAAAAAATCGGTGAATCGATATTTTGTGCTACGAGAGAGGGAGCGTGATTTTGACAACGTGCAATTGCTGTCCCAGCTTTGCTCGGCCAACATATTTCACGCTTGGCAAAAATCACGCACGTCCCTCTCTCGTAGCGTAATTTATTATCACACAGCGATCTTGCTTTCAACACTTTCTTCCGCGTACTTATTTTTTATTCGAGTCAGACTTTTTCTTGACAGATTTGCAGTTGGCTATTATTTTTCTACAAGAAATAATTTAGTATTCATAAATTTTTCGTCGCTGTTTGGCGCTGTAAACCACGCCCATACCTCCCAACCGAATTAAGAGGCTTTTGATCGATCGGAATACAAGCCCGGGCCTGGGGTGCGTCGCGATAACCGCGTAATGTGCTGTTTTTCATAAGTAGGAAATGGACGGTCCGTTTTTTTTTTTTTTTCACAGAAAAATTGGTGAATCGATATTTTGTGCTACGAGAGAGGGAGCATGATTTTGACCACGTGCAATTGCTGTCCCAGCTTTGCTCGGCCAACAGATTTCACGCTTGGCAAAAATCACGCACGTCCCTCTCTCGTAGCATAATTTATTATCACACAGCGATCTTGCTTTTAACTCTTTCTTTCGCGTACTTATGTTTTATTCGCGTCAGACTTTTTCTTGACAGATTTGCAGTTGGCTATTATTTTTGTACGAGGAATAATTTAATTTTCATAAATTTTTCGTCGCTGTTTGGCGCTGTAAACCACGCGCATATCTCCCATCCGAATTAAGAGACATTTGATCGATCGGAATACAAGCCCGGGCCTGGGGTGCGTCGCGATAACCGCGTAATGTGCTGTTTTTGATAAGTAGGAAATGGACGGTCCGTTTTTTTTTCACAAAAAAATCGGTGAATCGATATTTTGTGCTACGAGAGAGGGAGCGTGATTTTGACAACGTGCAATTGCTGTCCCAGCTTTGCTCGGCCAACATATTTCACGCTTGGCAAAAATCACGCACGTCCCTCTCTCGTAGCGTAATTTATTATCACACAGCGATCTTGCTTTTAACTCTTTCTTTCGCGTACTTATGTTTTATTCGCGTCAGACTTTTTCTTGACAGATTTGCAGTTGGCTATTGTTTTTCTACAAGAAATAATTTAGTTTTCATACATTTTTCGTCGCTGTTTGGCGCTGTAAACCACGCGCATACCTCCTATCCGAATTAAGAGACTTTTGATCGATCGGAATACAAGCCCGCGCCTGCGGTGCGTCGCGATAACCGCGTAATGTACTGTTTTTGATAAGTAGGAAATGGACGGTCCGTTTTTTTTTTTCACAGAAAAATCGGTGAATCGATATTTTGTGCTACGAGAGAGGGAGCGTGAATTTGACCATGTGCAATTGCTGTCCCAGCTTTGCTCGGCCAACATATTTCACGCTTGGCAAAAATCTCGCACGTCCCTCTCTCGTAGCATAATTTATTATCACACAGCGATCTTGCTTTTAACACTTTCTTTCGCGTACTTATGTTTTATTCGCGTCAGACTTTTTCTTGACAGATTTGCAGTTGGCAATTATTTTTGTACAAGGAATAATTTAGTTTTCATACATTTTTCGTCGCTGTTTGGCGCTGTAAACCACGCGCATTCCTTCCATCCGAATTAAGAGACTTTTGATCCATCGGAATACAAGCCCGGGCCTGGGGTGCGTCACGATAACAGCGTAATGTGTTTTTATCGATATGTAGGAAATGGATGGTCCGTTTTTTTTTTTTTTGTTTTTTCAAAGAAAAATCGGTGAATGGATATTTTGTGCTACGAGAAAGGGAGCGTGATTTTGACCACGTGCAATTGCTGTCCCAGCTTTGCTCGGCCAACATATTTCACGCTTGGCAAAAATCTCGCACGTCCCTCTCTCGTAGCATAATTTATTATCACACAGCGATCTTGCTTTTAACACTTTCTTTCGCGTACTTATGTTTTATTCGCGTCAGACTTTTTCTTGACAGATTTGCAGTTGGCAATTATTTTTGTACAAGGAATAATTTAGTTTTCATACATTTTTCGTCGCTGTTTGGCGCTGTAAACCACGCGCATTCCTTCCATCCGAATTAAGAGACTTTTGATCCATCGGAATACAAGCCCGGGCCTGGGGTGCGTCACGATAACAGCGTAATGTGTTTTTATCGATATGTAGGAAATGGATGGTACGTTTTTTTTTTTTTTTTTAACAGAAAAATCGGTGAATGGATATTTTGTGCTACGAGAAAGGGAGCGTGATTTTGACCACGTGCAATTGCTGTCCCAGCTTTGCTCGGCCAACATATTTCACGCTTTTCAAAAATCACGCACGTCCCTCTCTCGTAGCGTAATTTATTATCACACAGCGATCTTGCTTTCAACACTTTCTTTCGCGTACTTATTTTTTATTCGCGTCAGACTTCTTCTTGACAGATTTGCAGTTGGCTATTATTTTTGCACGAGGAATAATTTAGTTTTCATACATTTTTCGTCGCTGTTTGGCGTTGTAAACCACGCGCATACCTCCCATCCGAATTAAGAGACTTTTGATCGATCGGAATACAAGCCCGGGCCTGGGGTGCGTCGCGATAACCGCGTAATTTGCTGTTTTTCATAAGTAGGAAATGGACGGTCCGTTTTTTTTCACAGAAAAATCGGTGAATCGATATTTTGTGCTACGAGAGAGGGAGCGTGATTTTGACCACGTGCAATTGCTGTCCCAGCTTTGCTCGGCCAACATATTTCACGCTTGGCAAAAATCACGCACGTCCCTCTCTCATAGCATAATTTATTATCACACAGCGATCTTGCTTTTAACACTTTCTTTCGCGTACTTATGTTTTATTCGCGTCAGACTTTTTCTTGACAGATTTGCAGTTGGCTATTATTTTTCTACAAGAAATAATTTAGTTTTCAAAATTTTTCGTCGCTGTTTGGATCTGGAAACCACGCGCATACCTCCTATCCGAATTAAGAGACTTTTGATCGATCGGAATACAAGCCCGCGCCTGCGGTGCGTCGCGATAACCGCGTAATGTACTGTTTTTGATAAGTAGGAAATGGACGGTCCGTTTTTTTTTTTTTCACAGAAAAATCGGTGAATCGATATTTTGTGCTACGAGAGAGGGAGCGTGAATTTGACCATGTGCAATTGCTATCCCAGCTTTGCTCGGCCAACATATTTCACGCTTGGCAAAAATCTCGCACGTCCCTCTCTCGTAGCATAATTTATTATCACACAGCGATCTTGCTTTTAACACTTTCTTTCGCGTACTTATGTTTTATTCGCGTCAGACTTTTTCTTGACAGATTTGCAGTTGGCAATTATTTTTGTACAAGGAATAATTTAGTTTTCATACATTTTTCGTCGCTGTTTGGCGCTGTAAACCACGCGCATTCCTTCCATCCGAATTAAGAGACTTTTGATCCATCGGAATACAAGCCCGGGCCTGGGGTGCGTCACGATAACAGCGTAATGTGTTTTTATCGATATGTAGGAAATGGATGGTACGTTTTTTTTTTTTTTTTCACAGAAAAATCGGTGAATGGATATTTTGTGCTACGAGAAAGGGAGCGTGATTTTGACCACGTGCAATTGCTGTCCCAGCTTTGCTCGGCCAACATATTTCACGCTTTTCAAAAATCACGCACGTCCCTCTCTCGTAGCGTAATTTATTATCACACAGCGATCTTGCTTTCAACACTTTCTTTCGCGTACTTATTTTTTATTCGCGTCAGACTTCTTCTTGACAGATTTGCAGTTGGCTATTATTTTTGCACGAGGAATAATTTAGTTTTCATACATTTTTCGTCGCTGTTTGGCGCTGTAAACCACGCGCATACCTCCCATCCGAATTAAGAGACTTTTGATCGATCGGAATACAAGCCCGGGCCTGGGGTGCGTCGCGATAACCGCGTAATTTGCTGTTTTTCATAAGTAGGAAATGGACGGTCCGTTTTTTTTCACAGAAAAATCGGTGAATCGATATTTTGTGCTACGAGAGAGGGAGCGTGATTTTGACCACGTGCAATTGCTGTCCCAGCTTTGCTCGGCCAACATATTTCACGCTTGGCAAAAATCACGCACGTCCCTCTCTCGTAGCATAATTTATTATCACACAGCGATCTTGCTTTCAACACTTTCTTTCGCGTACTTATTTTTTATTCGCGTCAGACTTTTTCTTGGCAGATTTGCAGTTGGCTATTGTTTTTCTACAAGAAATAATTTAGTTTTCATACATTTTTCGTCGCTGTTTGGCGCTGTAAACCACGCGCATACCTCCTATCCGAATTAAGAGACTTTTGATCGATCGGAATACAAGCCCGCGCCTGCGGTGCGTCGCGATAACCGCGTAATGTACTGTTTTTGATAAGTAGGAAATGGACGGTCCGTTTTTTTTTTTTCACAGAAAAATCGGTGAATCGATATTTTGTGCTACGAGAGAGGGAGCGTGAATTTGACCATGTGCAATTGCTGTCCCAGCTTTGCTCGGCCAACATATTTCACGCTTGGCAAAAATCTCGCACGTCCCTCTCTCGTAGCATAATTTATTATCACACAGCGATCTTGCTTTTAACACTTTCTTTCGCGTACTTATGTTTTATTCGCGTCAGACTTTTTCTTGACAGATTTGCAGTTGGCAATTATTTTTGTACAAGGAATAATTTAGTTTTCATACATTTTTCGTCGCTGTTTGGCGCTGTAAACCACGCGCATTCCTTCCATCCGAATTAAGAGACTTTTGATCCATCGGAATACAAGCCAGGGCCTGGGGTGCGTCACGATAACAGCGTAATGTGTTTTTATCGATATGTAGGAAATGGATGGTACGTTTTTTTTTTTTTTTCACACAAAAATCGGTGAATGGATATTTTGTGCTACGAGAAAGGGAGCGTGATTTTGACCACGTGCAATTGCTGTCCCAGCTTTGCTCGGCCAACATATTTCACGCTTTTCAAAAATCACGCACGTCCCTCTCTCGTAGCGTAATTTATTATCACACAGCGATCTTGCTTTCAACACTTTCTTTCGCGTACTTATTTTTTATTCGCGTCAGACTTCTTCTTGACAGATTTGCAGTTGGCTATTATTTTTGCACGAGGAATAATTTAGTTTTCATACATTTTTCGTCGCTGTTTGGGGCTGTAAACCACGCGCATACCTCCCATCCGAATTAAGAGACTTTTGATCGATCGGAATACAAGCCCGGGCCTGGGGTGCGTCGCGATAACCGCGTAATTTGCTGTTTTTCATAAGTAGGAAATGGACGGTCCGTTTTTTTTCACAGAAAAATCGGTGAATCAATATTTTGTGCTACGAGAGAGGGAGCGTGATTTTGACCACGTGCAATTGCTGTCCCAGCTTTGCTCGGCCAACATATTTCACGCTTGGCAAAAATCACGCACGTCCCTCTCTCATAGCATAATTTATTATCACACAGCGATCTTGCTTTTAACACTTTCTTTCGCGTACTTATGTTTTATTCGCGTCAGACTTTTTCTTGACAGATTTGCAGTTGGCTATTATTTTTCTACAAGAAATAATTTAGTTTTCAAAATTTTTCGTCGCTGTTTGGCGCTGTAAACCACGCGCATACCTCCTATCCGAATTAAGAGACTTTTGATCGATCGGAATACAAGCCCGCGCCTGCGGTGCGTCGCGATAACCGCGTAATGTACTGTTTTTGATAAGTAGGAAATGGACGGTCCGTTTTTTTTTTTTTTCACAGAAAAATCGGTGAATCGATATTTTGTGCTACGAGAGAGGGAGCGTGAATTTGACCATGTGCAATTGCTATCCCAGCTTTGCTCGGCCAACATATTTCACGCTTGGCAAAAATCTCGCACGTCCCTCTCTCGTAGCATAATTTATTATCACACAGCGATCTTCCTTTTAACACTTTCTTTCGCGTACTTATGTTTTATTCGCGTCAGACTTTTTCTTGACAGATTTGCAGTTGGCTATAATTTTTGTACAAGGAATAATTTAGTTTTCATACATTTTTCGTCGCTGTTTGGCGCCGTAAACCACGCGCATTCGTTCCATCCGAATTAAGAGACTTTTGATCCATCGGAATACAAGCCCGGGCCTGGGGTGCGTCGCGATAACAGCGTAATGTGTTTTTATCGATATGTAGGAAATGGATGGTCCGTTTTTTTTTTTTTTTTTTTTTTTTCAAAGAAAAATCGGTGAATGGATATTTTGTGCTACGAGAAAGGGAGCGTTATTTTGACCACGTGCAAATGCTGTCCCAGCTTTGCTCGGCCAACATATTTAACGCTTGGCAAAAATCACGCACGTCCCTCTCTCGTAGCGTAATTTATTATCACACAGCGATCTTGCTTTCAACACTTTCTTTCGCGTACTTATTTTTTATTCGCGTCAGACTTCTTCTTGACAGATTTGCAGTTGGCTATTATTTTTGCACGAGGAATAATTTAGTTTTCATAAATTTTTCGTCGCTGTTTGGCGCTGTAAACCACGCGCATACCTCCCATCCGAATTAAGAGACTTTTGATCGATCGGAATACAAGCCCGGGCCTGGGGTGCGTCGCGATAACCGCATAATGTGCTGTTTTTCATAAGTAGGAAATGGACGGTCCGTTTTTTTTTCACAGAAAAATCGGTGAATCGATATTTTGTGCTACGAGAGAGGGAGCGTGATTTTGACCACGTGCAATTGCTGTCCCAGCTTTGCTCGGCCAACATATTTAACGCTTGGCAAAAATCACGTACGTCCCTCTCTCGTAGCATAATTTATTATCACACAGCGATCTTGCTTTCAACACTTTCTTTCGCGTACTTATTTTTTATTCGCGTCAGACTTTTTCTTGACAGATTTGCAGTTGGCTATTATTTTTGTACGAGGAATAATTTAGTTTTCATAAATTTTTCGTAGCTGTTTGGCGCTGTAAACCACGCGCATACCTCCCATCCTAATTAAGAGACTTTTGATGGATCGGAATACAAGCCCGGGCCTGGGGTGCGTCGCGATAACCGCGTAATGTGTTTTTATCGATATGTAGGAAATGGACGGTCAATTTTTTTTTTTTTTCACAGAAAAATCGGTGAATGGATATTTTGTGCTACGAGAGAGGGAGCGTCATTTTGACCACGTGCAATTGCTGTCCCAGCTTTGCTCGGCCAACATATTTCACGCTTGGCAAAAATCACGCACGTCCCTCTCTTGTAGCATAATTTATTATCACACAGCGATCTTGCTTTCAACACTTTCTTTCGCGTACTTATGTTTTATTCGCGTCAGACTTTTTCTTGACAGATTTGCAGTTGGCTATTATTTTTGTACGAGGAATAATTTAGTTTTCATACATTTTTCGTCGCTGGTTGGCGCTGTAAACCACGCGCATACCTCCTATCCGAATTAAGAGACCTTTGATCGATCGGAATACAAGCCCGGGCCTGGGGTGCGTCGCGATAACCGCGTAATGTGTTTTTATCGATATGTAGGAAATGGACGGTCCGTTTTTTTTTTTCACAGAAAAATCGGTGAATGGATATTTTGTACTACGAGAAAGGGAGCGTGATTTTGACCACGTGCAATTGCTGTCCCAGCTTTGCTCGGCCAACATATTTCACGCTTGGCAAAAATCACGCACGTCCCTCTCTCGTAGCATAATTTATTATCACACAGCGATCTTGCTTTCAACACTTTCTTTCGCGTACTTATTTTTTATTCGCGTCAGACTTTTTCTTGACAGATTTGCAGTTGGCTATTATTTTTCTACAAGAAATAATTTAGTTTTCATACATTTTTCGTCGCTGGTTGGCGCTGTAAACCACGCGCATACCTCCTATCCGAATTAAGAGACTTTTGATCGATCGGAATACAAGCCCGTGCCTGGGGTGCGTCGCGATAACCGCGTAATTTGCTGTTTTTCATAAGTAGGAAATGGACGGTCCGTTTTTTTTTTTTTTTGCACTGAAAAATTGGTGAATCGATATTTTGTGCTACGAGAGAGGGAGCGTGATTTTGACCACGTGCAATTGCTGTCCCAGCTTTGCTCGGCCAACATATTTCACGCTTAGCAAAAATCACGCACGTCCCTCTCTCGTAGCATAATTTATTATCACACAGCGATCTTGCTTTTAACACTTTCTTTCGCGTACTTATGTTTTATTCGCGTCAGACTTTTTCTTGACAGATTTGCAGTTGGCTATTATTTTTGTACGAGGAATAATGTATTTTTCATAAATTTTTCGTCGCTGTTTGGCGCTGTAAACCACGCGCATACCTCCTATCCGAATTAAGAGACTTTTGATCGATCGGAATACAAGCCCGCGCCTGCGGTGCGTCGCGATAACCGCGTAATGTGCTGTTCTTGATAAGTAGGAAATGGACGGTCCGTTTTTTTTTCACAGAAAAATCGGTGAATCGATATTTTGTGCTACGAGAGAGGGAGCGTGATTTTGACCACGTGCAATTGCTGTCCCAGCTTTGCTCGGCCAACATATTTCACGCTTGGCAAAAATCACGCACGTCCCTCTCTCGTAGCATAATTTATTATCACACAGCGATCTTGCTTTTAACACTTTCTTTCGCGTACTTATGTTTTATTCGCGTCCGACTTTTTCTTGACAGATTTGCAGTTGGCTATTATTTTTGTACAAGGAATAATTTAGTTTTCATACATTTTTCGTTTCTGTTTGGCGCTGTAAACCACGCGCATACCTCCCATCCGAATTAAGAGACTTTTGATCGATCGGAATACAAGCCCGGGCCTGGGGTGTGTCGCGATAACCGCATAATGTGTTTTTATCGATATGTAGGAAATGGACGGTCAATTTTTTTTTTTTCACAGAAAAATCGGTGAATGTATATTTTGTTCTACGAGAGAGGGAGCGTCATTTTGACCACGTGCAATTGCTGTCCCAGCTTTGCTCGGCCAACATATTTCACGCTTGGCAAAAATCACGCACGTCCCTCTCTCGTAGCATAATTTATTATCACACAGCGATCTTGCTTTCAACACTTTCTTTCGCGTACTTATATTTTATTCGCGTCAGACTTTTTCTTGACAGATTTGCAGTTGGCTATTATTTTTGTACGAGGAATAATTTAGTTTTCATAAATTTTTCGTCGCTGTTTACAGCTTCAAGATGAAATTCATTCACAGCGGCTATCACCAGGACAGTGAATGAATTTCTTCTTGAAGCTGTAAATGCTAATATGCGTAATTAAATTTAATTACAGTTTTTGATACCGACTGCAGTATTACACATGCTCTTAAGGCGATGTGAAACATCCACGTCGAGCCCAGATGATATAAAAAACAGTAATGAACGTTTTTGACGAATATTTGCATTTACAGCTAAAAGCAGAACCACCGTGTTCTTGCGGTGGGAATACGATAGGAACACGGTTGTTTTCGAAACTGAACCATCGGCCAGTTGACGGTGGGTTCACGGTGAAAGTAACGAATCCGACGGTGGGTCAGACGGCAAAAACCCACCGGTGGGAACATAGTGGGAGACCGGTGGTTCCTCTGTGATTTGTCAGTGGTACGAATCTGCTAGGGGGAACACCCAGAATGGTCCGATACGTCGAGAAAAGTTGTGTAGAAAAAATGTCTGGGGGATTCCCGCTAGTTTTAATGTAGGTCTGACCCTCGACCTTTCGGATTTCGTCAAAAATTTTTTGTTGTATTGTCCCAACTCTAAAAAGAGCTCGGAATTATATTCAGATGTATTTTTTTCAAAATTGAGTTTATTGTAATTGTTCAAACTAAAAATATTGTTAGTCACGATTTTTAAATCTGAACAAATTCTCAAGAATCCTGTATTAGATGTAAAAGTTTTTAAGCTTGGAACCAAAGAGGGCCGAACCTTGCTTCTATTTGTTCGAAATTTTTATCGAAAAAAAGAAAAAAAAGTTTTACAAAGCCCGAAAAGGATAAAATTAAATTTCAACCCAGTAAGAGATTAGACTTACAGTGTGTCCCATTTTAATCTTACACCCGATTTATCTAAAAAAAATAGGGCTCCGATCGAAAAATGAGTTATATGAAAGTTGTAGGGTTCGAAGGGGGACATTTTTCTAAAAAAAAAAATATGGTCCAACATTAAAAATGGCGGAGATACGACGGCCGACATGATTGTTTTAAATGGAACCATGACTTTTCTTTACGACCAAAATGTTCGGCATGTTAAAACTAACAACTATTGTTGGAAGCTTTTTTCGATAAAGTCCATAATTCATTTTTTGAAGACCATTTTAACGTTATCCAGGATGTACTACAGATGTACCAAGGAGGTAGTCTTCAACATCCCATTTGCGTGTGCGTCTGCGTGTGCGTCTGCGGACGTGTGTGTACATGTACGCGCGTGCGCGTGTGCGTGCGTACAACACTCACAAGGGTTAGGGCTCTGCGGCTCGTCACTTCCGCAGTATTTTTTGATTCCACTTGTAATTCCAAAAATACCTTGCCTTCGACGAGTTTTGTAGACATTGGATGTTAAAGTTTTTAACAGGATGAATGGTGGAATCTTTGAACATGTTTGAGAAGAGTTCAAAGTACACTTACCAGGAGGGTTTGGAGTAAAAAAATACTGCGGAAGTGACGAGCCGCAGAGACCTAACCCTTGTGAGTGTTGTACGCACGCACACGCGCGCGCACGCACGCATGCACACGCACACACAAATGGTCTTCAAAAAATGAATTATGGACTTTATCGAAAAAAGTTTTCTACAAAAGTTGTTCGTTTTAACATGCCGAACATTTTGGTCGAAAAGAAAAGTCATGATTCCATTTAAGAAAAACATGTCGGCCGTCGTATCTCCGCCATTTTGAATGTTGAACCATATTCCTTATTTTAGAAAAACGTCCCCCTTCGAACCCTACAACTTCCATATAACTCATTTTTCGATCGGAGCCCTATTTTTCGAGATAAATCGGGTGTAAGATTAAAATGAGGCACCCTGTATAATGTTTATATCTGATACGGGGGTTTGAGAATTTATTCAGATTTTTATATTGTGACAAATCGAAATTTGAAAAAAATGGAAAGAATGTTGAGCTCTTTTTAGAGTTGGGCAATAACACAAAAAACTGTGAACGAAATCCGAGAGGTCGAGGGTCAGACCCAAGTCGAAATTAGAGGCAATCTTCCGCATGTGTGCGTGTGGCCGGCATGCAACATTCAAACTTAGATACTTAAATTGCGACTTTTAAATTACGAAATTCTTTGTGATCATTAAAGAATATTCAAGCATAAGATTATTTTTTATTCAATTTTGAATTTTTCGAAAAATATCTGCAGGATCCCTAGTTTCCGCAAATTTGTAACTATCGAGCTAAATATTTTTTTACTTAATAAAGCCATGCTAAAGGAAGATCGGTATTGAATTTGGGATGAATCTTTAAATAGGTTTGGTTTTTGTAGGATTTCGAATTTTTCTAAAAATGTAAGTTTTGCTTTAAGGGGGGGGGGGGGGGGGGGGGGAAGGTCTTGAAATTGTTCTCTCCTTTTTTAAAGATATTTTTTTTATTAATGCTCAACATCTCAAGAATGTTGTATCAAATTTTTAGAGCCATGGGAGCAAAACTGACGGAGATATGAAATTTTAACCATCCGAGGCTCTGTGTCATTTCGTATATAAGTATTCACTTTAAAGCGATTTTCCCACACTTCATGATTTAAAAGTCATGAGTTAGGTAAAGTAGAAAGTTAGGTGACCATCGTACCGTAAAATCTATTGCACCGATCCTTTTGAAACTTGGTACACTCTTTCTCAGTATAATTCATCAGGTAACGCTGTCGAGTTTTTTTAAAGTTTGTTCTTATTTTTTTTACAATAACAAATTGGCCGATTTTTTCAGCGAAAATCGCGTTTTTTACTTTCAACCGTTACCAAAAATCGAAAAAAATAAACTAAATAAAAACTCGACAGCGTTACCTGAGGAAACTCATAAACTAATGAAATAAATTTGGTTTTTCGAATTCGGATAATCGAGTGACCAGTTATAATGGGCACCGCAAAACCACTTTTTTCGGAGGCGTCTCCGGAGATTTGTTGTCAACGGCTTAGTTATTAATAATTTTCGCTCAAATTTGCAGAAGATGTTCTTGAAATGTTGCTCTACAATGCTGTAATCATTAAATTTAGAATACACTGCCCGTATCTTGTAAAAAAATTGGTAAAAAAGGGTCATTTTTTCACCGTACAGACCCTACCCCCCGCCCCCTTAATGACGTAAAATATCACTGAATCAATTGAAATTTTCTACAATCCAACAACACTAACCACCGCTCCTACGTACCACATTTCGTGATGTTCATAAATATTTTCATACATTTACATCTTGCTATAATTTACGTAAAATGTCACAAAAAAGTTGCAAGGCAGAACATTGTACCATGTTTTCTCATTAATTTTAGTTCTTCACAAAGTTTCCTCTATGAGGAAGCCATCAATTCTAAATACCCCTGTCGGATTAGGCAACCGCCGACACAATAAAATTCGCGCACTGTTCAGAGTGTGCGACACGTGCGCGTAGGCGATTCACGACTCGCCTACTTTGCGCACTAGTCACACAATGTACTATTTTGTAACACGTGCACGAATCGCGGCACTTTCCATGGCACTTTCGGCTTGCGAGCCGAAAATGGCCATTTGCCTGTCAGTCGCGAACCTGTGGTGAAATGACAGAGTCGCGTATGCGCAGTTCGCAGCTCGTTCACTTTCGTCCCTTGGAAGTTTCTGTCGTTCACTTTCGTCCCTTGAATCACAACCTCACTTTTTAGTGTTCGTCTCGCGCGACTGCCATTCCAAGTGCCGCGATTCGTGCACTCATTACAAAAAGTACGATGTACAACACGGGTCGAATTGGCAATTGCGACTCGTGTGATTGCAGCCGTCGCTTCGCTCGAGCAACAAACCTGACACTCGTCGCAATCGCCAACTTTCAACCCTTGTTGCACAATATACTATAGAGGTCGCAACGGAATTTTTTTAATTATCTTGTTTTTTTCAATTCTTTCGGTGAAAATTCTCTCATGTTTATGGTTATTTTTCTTGCATTACATGAGTATAGACATTCTTGATCTCACTGCAACAATCCACTATTGCTTTATAGTAGTTTTAAAGTACGAAATAATTGTAGATGCAAAAAATCTGTGCTGTAAAAGAGAAAATTAGAGAGAGAGCAAATATTTGTTATAATGCCATATTTTGTCTAATGCAAATATTTTTCGAAGTGCCATAAAATTGTAATCCCTAAACAGATTAACGCCAAATTAAATCCCAAACCTTGTCTTAGAACTGTCTACTGATTTACCAAATTTCAGCTAGATATCTAAAAAATTGTGAAGGTCGGAGAGAATACACATCGAGAGAAAAAGTTTCCTTGATTTAATGGAATTTCCTTGAAATCTCAACCTATGAAACATTTCTTTGAGGTCAATGAAATAATATCCTTAAGTTAATATTATATTTTCTTTGAATGATGTCATCAACTAAATTATAGGTTATGTTCACCAAGTTTTTGGTTACGTACCATAGACCATAGTACTTAGATATGTTCACCAATAACTTCGGTGGTTTAACCAATGATTATCTTCTTGATTTGACTTGACTGAACTATAACATAACAGATCAGCTTGCGCGAGAAACACCAATACGACTTATCGCGAATGACCCAAACGTTGACAGACCGGGTGCCGTCAGGCATATCGTTTCTTTAAATCAAGGAGATCATGTCTTTGAAATTCAAAGAAATATTTCATTGAAATTAATGAAAAAATGCAATCCACCCATTTCTTTGGAATCAAGGAAATGTTTTCTCTCGGTGCAAATATTTTAAAAAATTATAAACTCAGCTACCGTTGTTATGTGACGTATTTATCTAAAAAAACCGGTGCTATATAAAAACTAAAAAATTCTCGTAAAAAGAATGAATGATAGTAGTAAACATTTGGCGGTTTCGGCCACAGGATAGACAAATTACATTATTGAGATGCGGAAAACAATTAAGTTTATACAGCCCGTCTATAACGACGATTTTTTTAAAATCATTCTTGTTGAATCGCTGCCCGATTCGTGTGGACTCCCGATTACGACCTGCTGGATTTTTTGGAATTGGGAGACCTCGAATAATAAATAAAGAGAGACACTGGTGATGAAATAAAGGAATATTTTATTTTAATACGTCGACTTCTGCTCTTCCGTTGCATTGCACGGTCGACCGCGCACTGACTTTTGCAGGTAGACGCACGCTCGCAGCGAGTGGCGCTCGCGGCGCGCCGAAGATTCGCGAACGTTGTCGAACCTTCTCGGTGGTGAGGCTGCGCGCGCGTCGCGACCGTTGCTCAGCACGCTAAGCTTTTTCAACAATTCTTGGGGGAGGGGGCGGGGTACGGTCTGTACGGTGAAGAAATTACCCTTTCTTACAAGATACGGGAGTGTATTTTAAATTTAATGATTACAGTATTATAGAGCAACATTTCAAGAACATTTTCTGAAAATTTGAGCGAAATGATTAATAACTAAGCCGTTGACAGCAAATCTCCGGAGACGCCTCCGAAAAAAGTTGTTTTGCGGTGACGGTCATAACTCGTCACTCGATTATCTGAATACAAAAAAGTGTGCAAAGTAGAACTTTGCACATTGCTTTCTCATTAAATTCCATTTTTCACAAAGCCACCTACATGAAGAAGCTTATTTATTCACTTTGGCTTTCTCAAAAAGGAATCTTTGTGAAAAAGGGAAATTAATGAGAAAGCAATGTGCAAAGTCCTACCTTGCAACTTTTTTTTATTTTATAAAAAGAAAACTCCGTTACAAATACCGTTATATCTCATTTTAATTAGATACAAAGTTTTGTCTTACTTTCTCATCTTTTGCGGAAGTTATAGCGAAACTACATTTTTTAAAATTCAAAACGGTGTAAAATCCGAACGACTTTACCGATCATCACCAAACTTCGTACGTAGCAGGGCTGTATGTTATTTTTCGACTGTGGAACGTTTCGGTTCCTCTGTTAACATTGGACGCGATTTGGAGTAAAATTTATTTTTTTCTGAAAATTCAAAATTCATGAAAATCCGAACCGCTTTACCGATTTCATCGAAATTCAATACCATACAACATTAAACGTATCTTCAGTTATTAAGAACTATTAAGCCAAATCGTGGAACTTTTACGAACGTTAGAGCGACCACGCCCTTTTTTCAACAAATTAAAAACTACATAAAATCTTAATGGATATATATTTTTGGTAAAAAATCATGCCATTCAAAGAGGGGCAACTACACTACTTGCGTGCTAAATTTGAGCCCGTTCGCTCGAACGGTTACTGAGTGAGAGGCGATTGAATTTTTGAAGCCCAGCACACACGCACGCACGCACGTATATACACTAGGGTGGTCCTTAAAAGGGGTATTTTTAAATTTTGATCTTGCCGCCCCCCCGATCGGTTCGAAACAAAAATAAAAAAATCCTCAATTTTTTTCAGATTTTTTCTACCACATTTAACCCTCCCCCACGGGGATTGAAGTTTTCCATTCAAAATACATGGGACTTTTCGGTCTTCGCAGTCAATATTTTATTGCGGGACTATACGTCGATCGAAAAATCTGAAATTTACACAAATTACGCTATAAACATTTTACTATAAGGGGAAAAATCACCAACCCCCTATCCTCAAACTTGGGAGGGGGGAGGGTTGACAATGTCAGGCCAAAAAGATATATGGATTTTGCAGTAAAAAAAAAGTGTTAAATGTGGTCTACTTTTCATAACAGGGCTCTTTAAAAAAAACCTTAGGTCCAAATATACAAAATAGTAGAAAAGATGACATTTTTTGTTACGTTTTTCTATATTTTTATTTTTTTAAAATGCTACTTCGATAATTACAATTCGTTATTTAATTCAGCACTTGCCCTGTTGATGGCAACTTGTTTCCGTAGATTTGTGTGTCAAAATCACCAAGTAAATAAATGTTTTGACGCAGATCCGGTCTTAGTTCCATTGCCGAATGAGGTTAAGGTAGTTCTAGCGCCAAATATTCATTTCGCATAAATTCGAGGAAAATGGGAGAGAAGTGCAAAGACTTCTCGATGGTCTAAAAATCTGAAAAAATTCATGCACATTAAAGGTACTGAAAAGATTCATTTTGCATAATAATATTTCTAAAATGTTATTAACAAATTGATGAAAAAAGAAATAGTTTAACAAATATTTCGATGACCCAAGTTTTTTTGTTGATGAAAATGATTCCTTCATTTTTCTGAATACGTATGAATTTTTTCAGATTTTTAAGTACTCTTTGAAATTTGTACATATTTTCCATATAAAAAAACACAAATTTCAAAGAGTACTTAAAAATCTGAAAAAATTCATACGTATTCAGAAAAACGAAGAAATCATTTTCATCAGAAAAAAAATTGGGTCATCGAAATATTTGTTGAACAATTTTTTTTTCATCAATTTGTTAATAACATTTTTGAATTATTATTACGCAAAATGAATCTTTTCAGTACCTCAAATGCGTATGAATTTTTTCAGATTTTTAGACCATCGAGAAGTCTTTGCAATTCTCTCTCACTTTTCTCGAATTTATGCGAAATGGACACTAGGCGCTAGAACTACCTTAAGAGCCATCAAACGCACGCATACGCAGCGCCGGTGGCGAAAAAATGAACTATCAAATTTTTGTGGCCGGAATACGGCTAAATAAAGAGAATAACGCGTAAATAATTAGCAGAAATGAATTCGTTAATGAATTTAGCATGGGTGTACACTTGGTATTTTTGCAGGAAATTAATATCAAAAGCGCCGTAAGTAAAAATCGCTGAGACGGCCGAACGTTACCTCCCCCCTCGGCCGACTGCGATAACGGAATTTATTTATTTTTATATTTTACAAGCACCGCGCACCAATTATTCGAGCTGAGCCCGATGCATACTGCACTTGTGTATTTGTGAAAAAAGTTTTATGCAATTCGAATGTTTCCTCGAGTCATATTCTGGCCACAAAATATTGAGGTGGTAACCGCTGTGGTATCGCTTGGTGTATCGCAGCTACAGGAATGACGCATGAACTCGCGGGGCCCCGGGCATCGCGCAATATTTTTCGAAACGATAACTGATTGTTATCGAAGAAGATTTTTAGTCTGCATCCTTCATCTCCATTGATATGAGGATACATCGCAAATAACGAGGAAATACGTCCAACATATAGAATGTTTTTATGATACGCAGTTGAAAATAAATAGTGAAAACTAACAACAGTTCGTTTTTACTATCTATTCTCTATGTTATCTTTATCGTAAAATAACAAGCCAATAAAGAATTTCGTCGAAAGGAGTATTAGGATCGTTCGCTGACTTCCCGGAGCTCTGTGATTGGTGCGCTGCAGGAACTTCTTCAAGCATCGGAATACGCTCGAAGAAGAGCTACGAAACAAACGGTCCTTCTCAGGACCAATACATTCATCTAACGAAGGCATCATCTGTTACATCCATCGTATTGGAATAATACTGACAAATGTAAAGAAACATTTTCGAATTCGTTTCGACATTTTTAGTTAGTTTTCAGCGGAAAGAATTATTTCGAAGTTCTCGGAACATTTATCGATTCCTTTGTTACTTTATCTACTCGTGAAAAAAAAATTATATATTTCAGTATACATTTTTTAATTTTTTTAATGAATTTTTATACATTTGAATATATAAAATGTACTAATCGTCGTACAAAAATAAATAGTAAATGAAAAAAATGTCATTCGGAACTTCAGTTGTAATCTACAAGTAAGTTCGTTTTCGTCAAAAGGCTTCGAAAGAAGCATCGATCCCAAATCGTTGAAGAATTGTAACTCCAGCGAAGCTCTGTGATTGGTGCGCCGGTGGTGCGTCTGTAAAACATCGCACTACACTCGAAAGATCCTACTCGCAACAAATGGCTCTTCTCAGAGCCACTAAATAAATCTAACGAAGACATTCTTGTTTCACTGAAATTGAAACGTTTGATTTTCATCGAGTATCTGCGATGTTTTACAGTCGCACCACCGGCGCACCAATCACAACAGACCTTTGGCCCCCATTGGACGAACGACGAATCTATGAGAAATCTAAGTTGCAACCATCTGGGAACTCAGAAATGATGCCTCTCAATGAAGCATTTCGACGAAAATAAACTTTTTACTTCTGCAGGATCACACTGACGATAAACTGCACGTGAAATGACGAATAAAAACTTTTCGATATATTTTTGTTTTCATTGGACAAACAGTTGCGAAAGGAATCGAGAAATATTGCGTTACAATTTATTATTTATTGTCTTTCTACATTTTATTTCAGATACTCGATGATAATCAAATGTTTCAATTTCAGTGAAACAAGAATGTCTTCGTTAGATTTATTTATAAATAAATCTAACGAAGACATTCTTGTTTAATTTATTAATTTCAGTGAAACAAGAATGTCTTCGTTAGATTTATTTATAAATAAATCTAACGAAGACATTCTTGTTTGATTTATTTATAAATAAATCTAACGAAGACATTCTTGTTTCACTGAAATTGAAACATTTGATTATCATCGAGTATCTGAAATAAAATGTAGAAAGACAATAAATAATAAATTGTAATGCAATATTTCTCGATTCCTTTCGCAACTGTTTGTCCAATGAAAACAAAAATATATCGAAAAGTTTTTATTCGTCATTTCACGTGCAGTTTATCGTCAGTGTGATCCTGCAGAAGTAAAAAGTTTATTTTCGTCGAAATGCTTCATTGAGAGGCATCATTTCTGAGTTCCCAGATGGTTGCAACTTAGATTTCTCATAGATTCGTCGTTCGTCCAATGGGGGCCAAAGGTCTGTTGTGATTGGTGCGCCGGTGGTGCGACTGTAAAACATCGCAGATACTCGATGAAAATCAAACGTTTCAATTTCAGTGAAACAAGAATGTCTTCGTTAGATTTATTTAGTGGCTCTGAGAAGAGCCATTTGTTGCGAGTAGGATCTTTCGAGTGTAGTGCGATGTTTTACAGACGCACCACCGGCGCACCAATTACAGAGCTTCGCTGGAGTTACAATTCTTCAACGATTTGGGATCGATGCTTCTTTCGAAGCCTTTTGACGAAAACGAACTTACTTGTAGATTACAACGGAAGTTCCGAATGACATTTTTTTCATTTACTATTTATTTTTGTACGACGATTAGTACATTTTATATATTCAAATGTATAAAAATTCATTAAAAAAATAAAAAAAATGTATACTGAGATATATAATTTTTTTTTCACGAGTAGATAAAGTAACAAAGGAATCGATAAATGTTCCGAGAACTTCGAAATAATTCTTTCCGCTGAAAACTAACTAAAAATGTCGAAACGAATTCGAAAATGTTTCTTTACATTTGTCAGTATTATTACAATACGATGGGTGTAACAGATGATGCCTTCGTTAGATGAATGTATTGGTCCTGAGAAGGACCGTTTGTTTCGTAGCTCTTCGTTTCGTCTCACTAACAGCAATTGCGCGGGGCCCCGTCGTTTTCAGTGAAAACGCTCGGCCCTGAGATACTCACAGAAATCGCTACTTCGGGCGCTCGAAGCGAGAGGCGGTGCCGGGAAAAAGGAGTTGGTCACGTGCGCTTGATGGCTCTTAAAGTAACATTTCCATACAAAATCGAAAAAAGCAGCTAATTGATGGAAACACCTCGAAATACGTATTATGCAGCATTGGCGACACCAGTGGCGGCCTTTGTAACTAAATAACTAGCGACAGTTGGAGTTTTAGTCAAACACTAGCCTTATCTGACAGAATGAACCAACCGAATTTTAACGTGAATTATTTCAACCGTTGAGAAGACATACAAAAATTCGTGTGATGTTTAAAAATGCAATATATTGATAAATCACTTTTTAATGCTGTTAAGGTAGATTCGGTAAAAAAATCACATTCTTTTCAAAAGAGATATTTGATTCATCTAAAATTAATCATTTTAATAATTAATAATAATAATTTTATTGAATAATCAATTTTAAAAATTATCAAAGGTTGTTAATTTTTTCCCGTATGGTGTTACATGTATAAAGTAATTTGTGTAAGTTTCAAACTTTTTAACAAAGAAATAGTCGCATGGTAAAATATTGATTGCTTAAAACCGATAAACACATTGAAAAACTTCAACTCGTTATTTTCAGAAGCGAAAATCTATATAATATATATACAATATTTGTGGGTAGGGGGTTGGTGATTTTTTCCCTTATAGTAATATGTTTATAGCGTAATTTGTGTAAATTTCAGATTTTTCGATTGGCGTATAGTCCCGCAATAAAATATTGTCTGCGAAGACCGAAAAGTCCCATGTATTTTAAATGGAAAACTTCAATCCCCGTGGGGGAGGGTTCAATGTGGTAGAAAAAATCTGAAAAAATTTGAGGATTTTTTAATTTTTATTTCGAATCGATCTGGGGGGCGGCAAGATCAAAATTTAAAAATACCCCTTTTAAGGACCACCCTATTATACACATACACATCCAGACATTTTTTCTAAACCACTTTCTCGACGTTTCAGGTGATTCTAAGCATACTGGCATGAAAATCACGAAGATTTTTTTTTTTTTTTTCATGACAACAAAGCTTCCTCTATGAGGAAGCAAAAATGCGATTTTCGCATAAAAATCGGCAAATTTGTTATTGTAAAAAAATAAGAACAAATTTTTTAAAAACTCGACCGCGTTACCTGATAAATTATACAGAGAAACAGCGTACCGAGTTTGAAAAGGATCGGTGCAATAGATTTTACGCTACAATCGTCACCGACTTTTAAAACATTAAGTGTGGGAAAGTCGCTTTAAAGTGAATACTTATATACGAAACGACACAGAGACTCGAATGGTTAAAATGTCATATCTACGTCAGTTCTGCTCCGATTACTCTAAAAATTTGGTACAACATTCTTGAGATGTTGAGAATTAATTTTAAAAAAGTTTAAAAACGAACATTTTTTTAAGACCCTACACCCCCTCCCTTAAACCCTGTACAATGGTGCTCTTAGTCAAATCAGGCATATTCTTGCGATATTCAACAACAACATACAGCAGATACTGCTTCTGCGCTTCATCGTTAGTGATAATTCGGGTGTACTCCTCGATGAGAGCAACTCCGCTCTCTGCTGTGTCATTCACAACACGAAGTTCTTGACATATAGCTTTACACGTGGCGAACTTTTTGTCATTCTTACACTCTAGTGGAACCTGTATTGGTTCGATTCTAATTATATCGAAAATTCACAAACTATTCGCTGTGACAAAGTCGAAAAGCTTTATTTGAAGAACGTGGCGGGTTTTAAGACTAGCTTTGACTTGACGATTATCACGCCCTATGCGTACTAAAAATACAAGTAGACTATCATCAGATAATGTTGATAAACGTGCGATGTTCGCTTGATACAGTCCGCGACCAAATGTTCTCGCGTTCATCTGTCTTTGTTTAGTTGGTTACGTCTCTCTCGCGAATAATGACGGTTGTATTTTTTGTGTGCATCGAATAATCAATAAAGGCAATATTTCGTCGTTGTCTTTACGAAATATCATCAGGTTATGGGCCCAGGGAACTCTGGTAACGAGAAGAGTACGCGAAGATTTTTTTTTTTTTTATGAATAATTCAAAGTTTTCGCCGTGAGAGAGGATCGCCGAATCTGCCACGCGAAGAAAAAATATTTCATTGATCTGAGATTGCTGAAGCTTCTGACGTCGAGCCGCCGTGTTCAATAAGATGAGTTCTCCGAAAGCAGGAAAATTGTCGTCTCTAGTGCATCGGTTTGATGGTAAAAACTTGAAACTACGGAATTTCCAAATGAAAGCTGTCCTTCGCAGTCAGGGATTATTTTAAATTTTCACGGGAGACGATCCAATTCCAGTTTAAGCAGCAGCAAAAACCGAGTGGACGAAACGAGATGGAAAGGCCATGGCGATACTTGTTTCGTTATTGGAAGTCGAGCAAGCAATGTTAGTACTAACATGTAAAACCGCCAAAGAAGTTTTTGATGCCCTAGTATCGATTCACGGCGAGAAGAGCGAAGTAAGTGTGATGCAATTATACGAAGAGTATTTTCAACTCTGAATGAACGAAACCGACTCTCGAGAGAACGAGAAATGGCGCAATTACCCACAGGCCCGCGTTACTCTTTTCGTCAGAACGTGAAGCCTCCGGATCGATAGAAGGCTAATGCAGCAATAGTTATTGAACCTTGTTCATACGAAGAAGCAATAAATTCAAGAGAACAAAAGCTTTGGCGCGAAGCGATACGAGAGGAATTGGACTCTCTGAGCAAGAACGAAACCTGGGATCTTGTCATACCTCCAAAAGAACCGTGCGACTATAGGCTGCAAATGGGTGTTTAAGATGAAGTCTACTCCAGGCAGTGACAATTATCGAGCAAAGGCGAGATTGGTTGCCAAGGGATACTCCCAAAAACACGGATTGGACTACAACGAAACTTTCTCACCTGTTGTGCGATATGATTCAATAAGGACCTTGATCGCACTTGCCACCATCCATGATTTGGAAATGGCCCAGTTTGACGTAAAAACCGCTTTTTTGAATGGATTTCTCAGCAAAGAAATTTACATGGACATTCCGGAAGGATACGAAGTTGAAAATAAAAACCTGGTCTGCCGACTGAAGAAAAGTCTTTATGGATTAAAGCAGTCCCCGAGAGCATGGAATGAAAGATTCACTGCAAGCTTAACAAACTTGAACCTTAATCAATGCCAAGCTGACCCGTGTGTTTTCTACGGAAAAATCGATAATCACGTAGTTTATTTGTTGTTATACGTCGACGATGGATTAATAATATCCTCGAGTACTGAAGTTCTTGAAAAGGTATTGAAATATCTTCAAGACAATTTTGAGATTCGACGTGAAGCTGGCAATTATTTCGTTGGCATCGAAATTAAGAGAGATCGTCAACAGAAAACGACTGTTCTAGGACAAGAAGCCTACGTGAAACGAATTCTTGAGCGCTTCAATATGTCTAAATCTCATCCAGTCTTAGTTCCAGCTGATCCAAACGTAATTCTTACGAAATCAGAAGACGAAGAGGTGATTGACTTTACTTACCGTGAGGCAGTTGGATCGTTGTTGTATGCTGCTACGATATCTCGTCCAGATATAGCCTATGCCGTCGGCGAAGTAAGCCGTTTTATGGAAAACCCAAAAGCCAGCCACGTTACAGCGATTAAAAGAATACCCAAATACTTGCAAAGTGAACCGAATCTTGGTATTCTGTTTACGTCTGATGGAGGAACTTTGAAAGGCTACACAGATGCTAATTTTGCACGAGACTCCGAAACTAGAAAATCAACGACAGGATTCGTTTTTCTAATGGGAGGAGGACCTGTTAGTTGGCGTACTCATCGGCAGAAAGTAGTTGCGCTATCAACAGCCGAAGCAGAGTATATTGCAAGTTGTGATGGAACAAAGGAGGCAATATGGTTACGACAACTGCTTCGAGAAATTGGTGAAGAACCTATATCATCCATTCCGATTATGGTTGACAATCAAAGTGCTATAAGACTGATAAAAAAACCCTGAATTTCATAGCAGAACGAAGCACGTTGATGTCAAACTACATTTTATCCGAGAAGCGTACAAAAATAATGTGATCAGTGTTAATTTTGTCCCAACGAATGACCAACTTGCAGACGTGTTCACAAAACCGTTGACAAGGGAGAAGTTGGCGGCAAACAAATTCAAATTAGGATTACATCCCTATGATCATAACTAATATCAAGTTAACATCGAGTGGGACTGTTGATAAACGTGCGATGTTCGCTTGATACAGTCCGCAACCAAATGTTCTCGTGTTCATCTGTCTTTGTTTAGTTGGTTATGTCTCTCTCGCGAATAATGACGGCTGTATTTTTTCTGTGCATCGAATAATCAATAAAGGCAATATTTCGTCGTTGTCTTTACGAAATATCATCAGATAAGATTTAGAATTGAATTTGGCGTTAATGCGTCCAGAGATAAAAAACGTACAAGATTCTGCTGTTTTAAAAGTTTGTTTTCGCTCCGACTTCCACAATTTTTTAAATATTGAGCTTAAATTTGGTACACAAGTAGACAGTTATAATTCAAGGTTTGGGATTTCATTTGGCGTTAATCCATTTAAGGATTACAATTTTATGGCATTTCGATTTCTTAAAAATATTTGCTCACCCTCTAATTTTCTCTTTTGCAGCACAGATTTTTTACGTTTGCAATTATTTCCTACTTTAAAGTGTATCTACGGTAATATTTAAAAACTTAGTTTTTACTGAAACGGTCTGTGTGCGCTTGACAGTTATGAAACCAAAGAGAGGGGGGTGAATGAATAGGCTAAGGTGAATCTATGTTAAGTTAAGGAAATTAGGTTTAAGTTGTTGACGTGGAAAGATGTAAAATGAAGAGCGGGATGTAAAAGGTTGAAGAAACCATACATTAATCAATAAATATATATACATTATTTCCTACTTTAAAACTACCACAAAACAATAATGGATTGATGCAGTGATATCAAGAATTTCTATACTCATGTAATGCAAGAAAAATAAACATAAACATGAGAATTTTTACCGAAAGAAATGAAAAAAATAAGAAAATGAAAAAAATCCGTCGCGACCTCCAAATATTTTGTTATCTCGACAATGATTTACGAGGAATTATTTTTCATGATAGAGAAAAATTTTGAGGGGTGCCTCGTAAAAAATTTTGTTGTTGCAAAATGGACCACCCTACTATACAGGTTATTGAATTTGATATAAGGTGAATAAAAACTACAATATATGGGGCATTTTACCCCGTATCGACCTGGATTTGACCTCGACCTCTCCGATTTGTCTCATTATTTTTTATAGGCTTAGCTGGACCCTCAACTGCACAATTTTTGTTGTCGTTGTTGCGATTTTTTATATATTTTTTAAAGTGACATCTAAAACACCATCGTTTAAAAATCTGATAAAATTCTGAAAGATACTTTGTTCAATAACAAAATTGTCTAACCTATAGCCAAAGTGGGGAACAGTTTTCTTCTTACAGTACTTAAGCTTTTTTTATTTACAAAATTAATTAAAAACTAGAAAAAATAATTAATCTATTACAGGCGATTGGTCAAATGTTTATTTATGTAAAATCGATTTTTTCAGCATTTTTTCAGATTTTTAGGATCTTCTTCAGATTTTTCCGAACTATGTAATTTTTTAAAAATATTTTTTTAAAGTAACATATCGAATGTCATAAGTTAAACATCTGCAAAAATGCTGAAAAATATTCTATTGGATATCAAAATTTTCTAGCTTATTGCCAAAGTACGCAAGATTTTTCTTCTTATAGTTCTTAAGATTTTTTTATTAAAAAAAATATAATAAATGGGAAAAACGTCAATCTACTATAGACGATATGTCAAACATTTCTGTATACAGGGTGTCCCATTTGAAACAATCCACCTAAATATCTCTTGAGGGAGCCAAGTGACAGGAAATTTGTAGAGACCTAAGTTGCAGGGTTTCGACGGGGACATTCGATCCATTCATTTTTTTGAGCTTTCAAGTTCATGCTTGCGAGCTGCAAGCACAAGGAACTTTTTTTCAAATGGCAATCGCATTTTTCATCCTAATGAAACTTGTTCACCTTGATGAGTTGTTTTCAAATATCTCATCATTGTGTCAATTCCTTCGATTTTACTCGAAAAATGCGACGAAAAAGAGTTCTCGTATCAAACTGAAAATTCACATACCCTTGATGCGTGTCTAGAGGTTCATGCGCTCATGAGTTCACGAGTTTTTCAATGCTCCCACCGTTGACTTGCAAGCACAACTCAATTCGGCGGCGAAAATTTCCAACAACCCGTCGAAGAACTTGAGGCGTAATGCTTGAAATAGCCTCCCTGATACGTCTCTGTAAGTCTACCGGAGTGGTCGGCCGATTCACATAAACAATGTCTTTGACGAAGCCCCACAGGTAAAAATCGAGAGGCGTGAGATCCGGTGATCGTGGAGGCCACAAAACGTAACCACTCCGACCAATCCAACGATTTGGGAACGCATTATTCAGATGATTCCTCACAGCTCGAGCGAAACGAGGTGGAGCGCCATCCTGTTGAAACCACATTCTCTGTCTCGTCTGCAAGTTCACGTTCTCCATCAGTGCTGGTAACTGATTACGCAAGAATTGCAGGTAATTCTGACCGGTGACATTATCATCCAAAAAGTATGGCCTATCACTTGCTCATCCACGATACCGCACCACACGTTCACTTTCCAACGATGCTGATGATCAATGTGTTGACACCAGCGAGGATTTTCCATTGACCAGTAATGGTCAATGGAAACTCGTCACTGAAGAGAGACCGTACTGGAAAAAATTCGGATCTTCATTTAGTCTTTGCAAGGCCCAATTACAAAAGTCGACACGATTTCTTCGGTCTTGCGCGGACAATGCTTGAGTCAACGTTATGTGATACGGATGGTAGCGGCCAGATCAGAGGATTCTTTGGACGGTGCTCCGTGGTACACCTAAATCTCGTTCGATTTCTCTCAAACTTGCGTGCGGATTCATGTGAATCATAGCGAGAATGGCAAGAGCTCAAGGATCATTACAATTGATGCCTCGTTGTTGTGGTTGCCGTCGTCGATAAATTCGTCCTCTCCTACAATTTCGTTCGATGTTGTGAATTACTGCATGTGCGGGATGACGTCGGCGATTAGGGTACCGTTCTCGATATGTCCGGGCAGCGGCTCGATAGAATCCTCGGCACTCTCCTAATACGAGTAAAATATCCACAATTTCACTCGCTGAGTACATCGTAATGTGTTCAATGAAATTACAGGCGATACTATCTCGATTCTGGTTGAATTGAAACTGTTTCGAATAACAGAATCCTCGAGGTAATGGGGAACTCTTTGTTATTGTTTACATTCCATAATTACGGTTGGTGAATGGATCAGCGGAACAATCATCCACGCCAACACGCATCAAGGGTATGTGAATTTTCAGTTTGATACGAGAACTCATTTTCGTCGCATTTTTCGAGTAAAATCGAAGGAATTGACATAATGATGAGATATTTGAAAACAACTCATCAAGGTGAACAAGTTTCATTGGGATGAAAAATGCGATTGCCATTTGAAAAAAAGTTCCTTGTGCTTGCAGCTCGCAAGCATGAACTTGAAAGCTCAAAAAAATGTATGGATCAAATGTCCCCCTCGAAACCCTGCAACTTAGGTCTCTACAAATTTCCTGTCACTTGGCTCCCTCAGGAGATATTTAGGTGGATTGTTTCAAATGGGACACCCTGTACATACGGACATTTTTTCTAAACCATTTTTCTCGACGTTTTAGGTGATTCTAAGCACAGTGGCATGAAAATCTCGAAAAAAAATGTTTTCATGAAAACAAAGCTTCCTCTATGAGGAAGCAAAAACGATAATTTTGGAATTTCGAAATTTTGTATCTTTGGAGATATTTGCCAGCAAATCTTGAAAGAAATGACTCAGTTGACGCTGAACGCGTTAAATATCGTGTTTTAAAAGTGAGAAAGGTTTTAAAAAATGTATAACTCGGAAACTATAACTTCGACCGACAAGCGTGTCAGCACTTTTTCTCTTCTAAATTACCTATATTTAAAGGGAAAAGGTTGAGATCCCTGGGAAATGAGTCGCTGAGAAACCTGACGTCCATTTGCTAGGCTTCGCATTCGTCTACGTGTTAATCAAATGGAAAATCTAAAACCTCGTTGAGGCACCTCTAAATTATGTTTTACGGGTCTCAAATTTTAACTGATATAATTTGAGGTTCAGCATGAACATTTCATAATAGTGCCGATGAAAAAGAAAAGATTTTTTTCGACACACCCTAATATGTGTACATTTTTCCTATGCGGAAAACATGCTTAATTTTTTATTAAATTTTTCATCAATATTTTTATTTTTATTGAGGTCAACATACTTTTGCAATAAAAATACATGAAAAATGGAGAATTTTGTTTTCTTAATTTTCGTTTCTTAAGCCTTCATGGCTTAAGCTTGATAAGTTAACCTAACAATCAATTGTGCCAACGGAACTCGCTGACAAATAATAATTAGAGGTGCCTCAATCGAGGCGTTTGTATTACGATAAATTACAGATTTAAAAAATCATTTAAAAAATTAGGCGCGTTTTCGGTATAGGAGACATCAGAACACATACATACGCAGTAAAAAAAAAGTTGCAAAGTAGAACTTTGCAGATTGCTTCCTCATTAATTCTCGTTTTTCACAAAGCCACCTCTATGTAGAAGCTTGTTTACCATTTTTATCTTCCTCATAGAGGAAGCTTTGTGAAAAACGAAAATTAATGAGGAAGCAATGTGCAAGTTCAACTCTGCAACTTATTTTAAATTTGATGAAAAGAAAACTCCGTTACAAACACCGTTAAATCTCATTTTTATTAGATACAAAGTTTTGTCTTACTTTCCTAACTTTTGCGGGAGTGATAGAGAAAATCTACATTTCTTGAAAATTTCAAAATCGTGTAAAATCCGAACGAGTTTATCGATCATCACCAAATTTCGTACGTGTATGTTATTTTTCGACTGTGGATAATTTCGGTTCCTTTGTTGAGAGTCGACACACACACGCAGACACATACATACGGACATTTTTTCTAAATCATTTTTCTCGACGTTTTAGGTGATTCTAAGCATAGTGGCATGAAAATCTCGAAAAAAAAATGTTTTTATTAAAACAAAGCTTCCTCCACGAGGAAGCCAGAATATACTTTTCTTTGACACACCTTAATATACACTCATTAAAAGAATTGAGGGAACAGTTGAATTTTACCTTTTTTTAATTGATTTTTGAAGCGCTGTAATTTTGTGAAAAATGGTCGAATCGTAATAAAACAAAATGCGTTTTAAAGCTTGATATCTCTAGTTTGAAAATCTTTTCGGTAATTTTTTTTAGCAACATTCTCGGCATGAACCTAAGGAGAAACGGGAAGATTTTATTTTTTATTTTTGTCCTTTTCAAAATCGTCCACGAGCACAAAAGAAATATGTATGGCTTTATCAGAACTGGGGTCCTTTAATTTTTTATAAAACTTTGACGCTTCGGTAAAAAATAACGGTTCAGCCGATCAATTTTTAAAACTTGGGGGGTCGGTGGGCATGCATTGAAGTAAAAAAAACCTAGAAATATGAGTCATTATCGTAATATCTGCCAAGTTGACCTGGATTTTCCAAAACGGGAAAAAACTTCATTTTTTGTTCTTTTTCAAATCCATATTAAGGTTACAAAAAAAATCTCTAAAGTACCACAAGGTTCTTTTAGAGCATTTATTCCAGTTTACAAAACCCACCTTTAGCTCGCTGTGCGATCATTAGTTCATGAGATATTGATGATCTACGAAAAAAAGCTCCTCTTTGCTTCCTCATAGAGGAAGCTTTGTTTTCATGAAAAAATCACCTAAAACGTCGAGAAAAATGGTTTAGAAAAAATGTCCGTATGTGTGTGTGTGTGTGCGTGCGTGCGTGCGTGCGTGCGTGCGTGTGTGTGTGTGTGTGTGTATTCGATATAAGGAAAAAATGGCCGAGGAAAAAAGGCCGGGGAAAAAATGACCGGGGAAAAAATGGCCGGGGAAAAAAAGGCCGATGAAAAAATAGGCCGATGGAAAAATAGGCCCATGGAAAAATAGGCCGGTCGAAAAAAAGGATTTTTTTTATAAGGGAGATTCTTTCAGACAAACACCCTTTTAGGCACGAACCGCTCCCACGTCACGCAGATGCCCCTAACGGGCACACGAACCTGTGCAGACACGAATTGTTTCTGCGAATGTTAGCAACGTTCTGAGTTTTCGCAAGCTGCCGAGCCCGTTTCATGCGAATGACGAAACCTGAGCCGTTTAATGTTTTTTTAATGTTTTTGTTTATAACGAAGCGCTATTGTTATATAGTAAAGCTCTCAACGCCATTATAGATATTGAGAAAGAAACTACTGACAAATTGATTGCATGGACTTTATTTGAATCAGCCTTTTCCATCGGCCCATTTTTTCCATCGGCCTTTTTTTCCATCGGCCTTTTTTTCCATCGTCCTTTTTTTCCATCGGCCTTTTTTTCCATCGGCCTATTTTTCCATCAGCCTTTTTTTCCCCGGCCATTTTTTCCCGGGCCATTTATTCCATCGGCCTTTTTTTCCCAGCCATTTTTTCCCGGGCCATTTATTCCATCGGCCTTTTTTTCCCAGGCATTTTTTCCTAGATTCGTGTGTTCTGGGCTTCGAAAATTCAATCGTCTCTCACTCAATAACCGTTCGAGCGATCGGACTCAAATTTGGCACATAAGTAGAGTAGTCGCCCCTCTTTGAATGGCGCTATTTTTGACAAAATGTAATATAGTAATTAAGATTTTATGAAGTTTTGAATTTGTTGAAAAAAGGGCGTGGTCGCTCTAACTTTCGTAAAACTTCGCCAATTTAGCTAAATAGTTCTTCATAACTGAAGATACGTTTAATGTTGTATGGTATTGAATTTCGACGAAATCGGTAAAGCGCTCGAGATTTTATAGAATTTTGAATTTTTCGAAAAAACAATATTTTGCTCTAAATCACGTCGAATTTTAATAAATGAACCGAATTGTTGTATAGTGGAAAAACAACATACAGGCCTCCTACGTACGAAATTTGGTGATGATCGGTAAAGTCGTTCGGATTTTACACCATTTTGAATTTAAAAAAAAGTCGATTTTCGTTATAACTTCCGCAAAAGTTAAGAAAGTAAGACAAAACTTTGTATCTAATCAAAATTAGATGTAACGGTGTTTGTAACAGAGCTTTCTTTAGTTCAAATAAATAAAGTTGCAAAGTCGAACTTTGCACATTGCTTCCTCATTAATTTTTGTTTTTCACAAAGCTTCCTCTATGAGGAAGCCAAAAATGATAAACAAGCTTCTTCATAGAGGTGGCTTTGTGAAAATCGAAAATTAATGAGGAAGCAATATGCAAAGTTCGACTTCGCAACTTTTTCTTTAAATGCCAATATCTCAGTGACAAATGGTCGTACAGAGATTCACAACCCACCATTTTGAAGCTAAAAAACTAGGCTAAAGGACCCCAGTATTGATAATACCATACACATTTCTTTTGTGCCCGTGGACGATTTTGAAAAGGGCAAACATTTTGAAAAAAAATTCTTCCCGCTTTTCTTTATGTTCATGCCGAGAGTGTTGCTTAAAAAAATAATTACTGAAAAGATTTTCAAACTAGAGATATCAAGCTTTAAAACGCATTTTGTTTTAATACGATTCGACCATTTTTCATAAAATTACAGCGCTTCAAAAATCAATGAAAAAAGGTAAAATTCAACTGTTCCCTTAATTATTTTAATGAGTGTATATTAAAATTGAATATACCGTTTATTAACAATTGGACACAATACTATAGTAAATTTAATGTACCGCATATGTAGTAAATATATGTAGTAAATACCGCATATGTAGTAAATATATGCGTAAATGTACGGCGTGGAAAAAATGTGTGCGATAACCAAGTGCGACTAAAGTTTCCCCGGTATTACGCTAATTCTTCGATCTCGACGCGATAACCAAGAGTCGAATCTTGATATTCCGTTGATAATTATTAAGTGCCAAAAGTGATAAATAACAACCAAGATTATACGCAGGTCGCGCGCGGAGAAGGATGAGGTCAGTTTGGTACGTGCGTGTCCTACGCGTACGCGCGTCAGTCGTTGCCGCTGCGGTATAATTGAATGAAAATAATGTAGAGGTATCGTGTTGTACGCTTGCCGGCCAATCATAACTCAGGTGAAGCTATCCTCTCGGCAACGAGGCGGGAGCTGCGCGACCGAGTATATAAGGGTGTCATCTCCGGATCCGGGCCACTTGTTTCCGCCGCCAAGCCACACACCAACAGCACGCGTCCGATCTCGCCCCGCGCAACACCTCGGAAAACTCCCAAGCAGGCGAAAAGTCACGTGAAATTTCGTGCTAGCTATACCGCGTCATGGTGAGTTTAGCCACATCTTTTTCTTCTTTCACATCACACAAACACACCGTTCAAAATGTTGGCGTATTTACATTACTGGAAATTTCACTCATCAATATTATATTACACGTGTGGAGTGAAGTTACAAATTGTTATACACATTTTTTAAGTTTCGTATTAAATTTCTTTAAAACATGTTTGCATATTTGCATTATTGGAAATTTGATTCACTGGCTCATTTATTTCATTATAGGTGTGTAGTAAAATTCCAAATTTGTGTGCTTAATCTCTTAACTTTCACATTACATTTCTGTTCAAAATATTTGCTAATTTGCTTTGAAGTTTAATTCAGTTCATATATTAAATTTAATAGACGTGTTTAGAAAATTCCAAACTTTATATACTCAGTTTCTTAACTTTCATGTTAATTTTTCTCATTTTTATAGGTTTGCGTTGAAAATACTGAAATAATTTTAACTGTGCACACAGACAATCTTTATTAAAATGTTTCACTTACTATAATAAAAAAAAATTCTAACATCTTTCGATCAACATCCTGTGAAAACGGTGCGCAAACTTGTCCAAAGTTCTTAACGCTAGTGACTCTTCTAGTTACTTTGAGTTCGGTAATTTTGTCGTACGTGCAGAATGCAAAGTTCGAGTGACCACGAAAAACAGCTTTACGGGAGTGCAAAAAGGTTTTTAGATTTCTAGCGCGGTCGCGATAACACGTTTTCTCGCGCGACGAATCAACAGTGCTAGTGTGTCCAAACTGACAAAATGACTACGCTGTTAAAAATATTTCGCATAAGCTTCCATTACGGATAAAGGAAGCCCGTATATATAAACTGATATATTAAATTTGACGTGCAAGTGAAATGCAAAATTACAGTAAGGTTTCTCACTGTAAAAAATATTTAAAAAATGTATATACTGTATAGTAATTTAAAGTATAGTATTTTTACTGAAACGGTGTAGGAAATTCAATTTAATACACGAACGAACATAAAAATGCAACGTGCGTTCGGTAAAATAAAAATTGACTTGAAAAATTGACTAAAATCACGATTTTTTAAACGAATTCCGAAGACCGTACATCAATTTTAGTACAACATCAATTAATACGACTTTCGCAACGAATTTAGCAGAATTGTACATTCATTTTACATTATACTCGTGCAGTACATTTTCTATACGCGTTTCTGTAAAATAACTTCCTGCACTGTGTAGTAATGTTACCTTAAATATTTTTAGCAGTCTATTGAACCCTATAAAAATTAGGAAATTGAATACGAAAGTTAAGAAAATGAGTATAGAAATTTGGAGTTTTACTGCACACGGGCATTAAATGTGATATATCAACTGATGAATGAAATCTGCAGTAATGATAATTCACAAATATTTTGAACAGTGTAAGACAGAATCTGCTAAAGTTTACACCCGGAAACATCACACGACTGCTTCAACCAGTTGCTTCCAATTCCTGCTATGACGACTGCACGAGACACATTTTACGCCCACATACACGAAAATTTGGCTATAGCCGAGTCAACCACCAGTTGGACGAAACTTTCTACAGTATCACATGTATAGCTACTCCACCTCCGTCACGCTGTACTCATCTATGCATGAGCTTCCCGAAAGGCCACACATATATTTTCGTGCATTTTTTTCTTTGTCGTCGATTTTTTTGTCGGCGAAATTGCACCCGCGACACCTAAAGCATGCGGTGCCGCGTCACGAAATTATTTACATTTTTTACATTACCAATTAACGCGGGACGATCGATATGTTGATCGTTTTCACAACATAACGCTATGGCTCGCGTCTTCCACCCACATTTTAAACGTGTTATTTTTTTAACTGTTTATTGAGACGGCGATACATTTGAAATATAAACCTAATTGGTATGAACACTATTAAAACTAATGATGGAAAACAAAAGATCTAGGTTTTTAGGAGGTTTAAAGCGTTCACTCTGTTTTTGTTTGTTTCTGAAAAAAAATTCTATTATAGAATAAGACTACGAATTATCGTGTTTTTTTCCTCATATAGGGGCTTTCGTGCCTTGGTCGAGTGATTCTGAATTACAGCTTAATTAAGCACTGCACTACAGTATTACATAGATAAATATACGTGAAAAAAGAAAATTACATCCACAAATACTTATTGTTGTGAACAATCGCCTGGGGTGGGACTTGAACTACTGACCTTAGAATTACTGTATCTACCTACACTGTTAAAAAAATCTGTGTTAAATTTAATATACAAATGTTACAAGTTTTTTGCAGATACAGTCCAAGAAATTTACAATACGCAATATGATTTCCAATAAGTGGTATATTAAAAATCAAAGTATTCAACAGACATTTTGCTATACAACCGTATAAATGTATGCAGTTTGTAGTAATATTAAACGGTTGTATAGTAAAATTACCATCCAAAATATTGATTTCTAATATGCCACTTATTGAAAATCAAATTACGTATTGTAAATTTCCTGAACAGTTTCTGCAGAAATTCTTCTTTCGTTTCTAGGTGTATTAAACCAACACTGATTTTTTAACTTTCCATCTTACTAACAACGCTGCCGCTACCGACAATGCTACCGACTACATAACAATTTAGAATATCGGAATCTCACATAAAAGTTGCGGAATCAAATTTTCAGTTTAGTTTTGTCAGAGCCATTGGTATCCCCGTTTAATATGGGGGTTGTTCCGATATTTCTCTCTTCATGTACTTGGTTTGTAAATTTCATACACCATCGTATAGTAAAAATGTTATAAATTTCACAATATTTTTACTAAACATCTATTTTTCCAAATCTATCTATTTTTTCCAAACGTCTGCAATGAATATTCATAGTTGTGTATTATTTTTCTAAAACTTATTCAGTAAATAATAAGTCAGAAACAAATATTACATGAACTGGATACTTTTAAGAATATATAAAATAATTGTAGAAATGTACACATTTGATTGACTGTGAACAAAAGAAAAAGGCAAGCTAAAAACTTTACCGATCGTTTATAACATGTTGAACTATGTTCAGTAAAATTTTTGATAAAATAAAGTAGACCCTAAAGACAGGAAAAAGTAAAAACGATATTTATTTTTATTTTTTGAGCTGTAGATATTTTTGCATAAATCTGATTACAATTTCGTGTACTCGATTGAAAAGAACGCTTTCTCCCGGTTAAAAAGAAGTATTCAGATTTTATTTTTCCTTTATTGACCCCCAAGATATAGACAATTAAAGGTAGTGACGGTATATTTTTACCAAACATAACATTTAATTACTAGCGAAGAAAAAAAAAGACAAACTAGAAATATTGTATAACGTTTATAACATGTTGAACTATATTCAGTAAATTTGTTGCTAAAAATTAGCCCCTAAGGACGGAAATAAAATAAAAACGATTTTTTTCTTCAGTTTTTGGTGCGTAGAATTTTTTTTATAGATCCGGTTACTATTCTATGTATAATATTCATGACTACCGAAAAAATTCGACACCATCGGCCAAAACCTGTCCCACTACCGGTGGAATACGCCATATATTGTAATTTTCAATCACCTTATGTCAAATTGAATTACCTGTACAATAAATGTCACTTTAATACTTTAGTTTCTTAATATTCAATATCGATTATTTAAATTTCAGTAGACATATATCAAATTTAATTAGAACATTTTGAAAATGACAAACTTTAAATGTTAATAACAATTTTGTAATTGTTGTAAATTTCATATAGACACTTATATGTTAACATATGGTAAATGTACAAACATTATTGACAGTGCGGTAATGGAAGTTCATACTAAATATTTTCAACAGCGTACGCCTCGGTCTTTGACGCATGATCTTTGACGCATAGTAAATCGCGTACTAATGTCAGGAGGACGGCTTTATGTGGGAAAGGCGTCTGGTGCGAGAGAACGTCGAGGGGTGTTGGGTCCTCGCGAAGAGTAGCGACGCTCATATCAAGCAGTGTTAATTACCGGTATCGTAATACCGGTATTAATTATACTCGGTTTTCCAGAATACGTTACGCTTGCGACGTGGGGAACATGAGATGGCGGCGAGATGGTCGCATATTACGTTCAAGATCGCATTATCAGCCCTTAGCTACAGCGCTGCGCTCTCGATCTTATCTCGCTGTTCTATTATCTATTGTATTCCTCGCGTTGTGCTCAACCTGAAACCAACCTAAAAGCTAGGGATGTGCGAATAGCTTATCAATTGAAATGAATTGAATAATGATGTTCAATTCAAAATTTGTATCAAGAGACGCGGTAGCGTCTCGACGCCAAGTATAAAAAAAAATTAATAATTGAATACTTAGACATTTTAATATTATGAGAATATTCACAAATATATAAGTTATTCGAGAATCCATGAATAATATGAATATTCACAAATAAACGAAGTCATGAATAATACGAATATTCGTGAATATTCGTATTATTAAAGAAATCCGTTAATAATACGAATATTCAAACATGTACGAATTAACGCCACACGTGACTTTGGCAGTACACAAGCGGGAAATGTTTGAAAAAAAACACGACACTGTCGGATCTCACGTATTCGGCTAACTCAAAACCGACATCTACCAGTTTAAGGGCAATAAGTCTCGTAAAATCGGTGGATGCGAACTGGAGATCATATTTATTTAATCCGTAGAAATGAGATGTCGCATATCCTTTTGATTTGAATTATTCATAAATATTCGGATGATTCATGAATATTCGTAAATTTCTGATTATTCATGAATATTCGTAAATTTCTGATTATTCATGAATATTCGTAAATTTCTGATTATTCATGAATATTCGTAAATTTCTGATTATTCATGAATATTCATGATATTCGTAAATTTTTGATTATTCATGAACATTGAATAATACTCGTAAATTTCTGATTATTCATGATTATTCGTAAATTTTCGATTATTCATGAATAGTTGTCAATTGTTGAATATTCATGATTATTCTTATGTATATTCCATGAATATGTCCATGAATGTCCATGAATAGTTGTCAATTGTTGAATATTCATGATTATTCTTATGTATATTCCATGAATATGTCCATGAATGTCCATGAATATTTCTAAATTCTTGAATTATTCGATTGATTTGAATATTCAATTCAAAATGTGAATCGAATTATTTTTTTGTATTCGCGCAACCCTACTAAAAACTAACCGGTCGATTTTTGCACCAAACCAACCACTATTCCAACGTTCTAAAGTTTGATTTTGAGTTGGATTTTGAAAACTAATCATAAACCAACCATTCTTCAGACAGAATAAAAAGTTGCTTCACTATTGGATATTATAAACCAACCTTACTTCTGGCGTTATGCCGAGAATGGTAATAGTTTACTTTAGGTTGATTCTTCATAACTAATCATAAACCAACCGCTGGCCGGTTCTTCGAGACAGTTGGTTTATGGTTGGTTCCAAAAAATGAACCACAAATCAACCATCGCTGATCTTGCCTGATAGTCGCAGTGAGGGTTGCTCTATAATATCCCTTGAACAAACATTTATACTGTCTGAAGAATGATTTGTTTATGTTTGGTTTTCAAAAACCGACCCAAAGTCAACCTTTAGAAGGTTCGAGTAGTGGTCGGTTTGGTGCACCAATTGGCCGCTTGGTTTTAAGTGGGTTGTGGAAAAAACGACCAAAATTCAACCGTAAAAGTTACGGTTGGGGGGTTCGTGAGCGAGAATAGTTAGAAAATATGTGATACGTGGGTGAACCGTGTGCCCCGCAGACAGGCTCGAGATTTAAAGAAGTGATACAATTTGTGAGATGACTATTCAGTTTTGGTGGGCTGGTAGCTGAACCTGATGAATTTGCGGTCGAATCGGCGCGTGGGACGTTGAACAACATTTTTCAATAACCCGGCTGGCAATAATTCCCACTCGTGTGATCCGGATTATATTCTCATCAACCGTAATTTAGCGTTGTTAATGAGAAAACGGGGCAGGAGGGAATTTCGTGTCGTATATGCTACGTACGCATGGATAACGAAGTAGAGCTACGTCGCTAATACGCGCAGGAGGCCGCGCCGATAGTCCCCGCGCGATAAGCCGACTATCAGGTTCGTCAATGGGGAGCCCTTTGAATGTCCATTGTTTTCAACAGGCACGAAGCACGATTCCCTACAGTAAAAGCGCAACGTGAGGGTGGTCCTTGAATGCAAAATTTCCGAATTTTCTTAGGGTCACCCCAGATTATCGTGAGGAATAAAATAAAAATAAGGTGTGCAAAAGGAATGCGAGATCGATGCATTTTCAGAGATCGCTGCCGACTGCAAAAAAAAACAAGATTTTTTATATTGTTCGCTATTAATTATAAAATAGTGTCGAAGATAGCAGACCGCGGCAGAAAGATAATTTATAAGTGAATACGGGAAGATATAAGTGTTGTAACAAAATTAGAAAAAAACCTAATGTTTATCATTTGTAGTGAAGAAAACGAGAAATTCCTGCAGTGGCCATAAGGACGCGAATTCGACTACGTTGTCGAATTAAACAACGTTGTCGTGTTTAAAAAAACTACGTTGTCGTGTTGTTAAAAACACGACAATCATTCGGGGGGTCTTTTTATCTTTCTTTTTATTTTTTATTTTCGACAAAAATCTATCCGTATTCACTCCAAAATGATTTGTATACCATGATCTTCTATCTTCGACTCTATTTTATAACTAATAGTGAAAAATATGGAAAATCTTGTTATTTTGACAGTCGGTAGAGACTTCCAATTTAATTGAAGCTTTGCTTTGATTTCGTTGAAGTCTTGCTGTTTTCTTGTTATGCGAAACACTTAGAAAGTGGAAGTGCTTCCGGAGAAATTGACAATTTTTAATTTTCATCTCGAATTTGTAAACTTCGTGACTTACAGTTTTTTATATCTGGTTTAATAGCTGATATTGTGTCTTTTTCAACCGCGAATCAACGTTTCATCATCGCCATGAGCAATTGGTTGATAGTTGAATTTGAGAAATTTAGTAATTGAAAGTTAAAAATGTCTCACTTCATTTTATTTTTCAACAACTTATTCAGCAAATCTCATTACGACGAAAAGTCTAAAATAATATTGTAGCATAAACAGCCATTTTATTTCATGCAGTTCCATTTTTAATGACTTTTTTTTAGAAAAAGTGGCTTAGAAAATCGACGTAAACGTGTGCTCACTCCGAGTCACAGCTCAAAAATGTTGGTACCTAACACACGATTTTTGAGAAAACTTCCAAATTTTTAATTCACGGTGTAAAAAATGTAAAAATGTCAAAAATTAACAGTGTTTTTACGGGCATATAGAATAGAATTAAAAAATGGTAGAACGAATTGGAAGGAGTTGAACGCTTGCTGAGTTGACCTCATATACAAATTAGCGACACGAAAGGGCAACGCATCACGAGTACACATTTTGTCGAAATATGATTTTCAGATCGGCCACGCGATATTGTACGGTATAGCGTTAGCCGGGAACTGCGCAATCGTCACGGGGACGATATATTCGCCGTTGAAGGTCGACCCGACGTCGATCCGGCTGTACAAGACCGGGCCGAGGAACAACGACCTGGAGTACACGATACTGAAGCGAGGCCCTCAGGACGCCCAGGAGAGTCCAGATTCGAAGGAGCGACGGAGCCAGATGGGCTCGTCATTCATCAGGTTCGGGCGAAGCCGCTACGAGGGCAACCTCGAAAGCGCCGACTACGCGACCGGCAACGACATTCTCGATGCCTCGGCTTCGAGGATAGCACGAGGTCGCTCGGACGTTATAATTCGCTTCGGTCGCGACGATACCAAGAACTTTCGCAACGCCGGAACGCAGCAGCAACAGCAGCAGCAGCGTCAACTTTCCAGTACGGGCATCAAGCTCTTGAGGTACGGCAACAAACCGCTCCAGACTCTTCATAGGGGCAACGATTTCGAGCAGTTGGCCATCGTATGTTCCAACGTTCTCGCCTCGATAGACTCCAACGGCAACGAACTCGGTTTGTACCTCCCCAAACTCGTCCGACTGTGCAACAATCTGGGACTCAGCGTCGAGGACAACGACGAAACGCGACGCAAGAGCAAGATCATCGAGATTCTCGACGACGCTTCGCAAGCGGAGTCCGCGAAGAATGAATGAAACAGTAACGCTACCGATGATTAATTGACAAAAAGCTCTATGGCGAGGTCAGCTTTTTTCGTTGCTTATCCATTGACCCCAGAGTTGTAAACCTTCGTTCCTTTGAGAAATAAATGTTACGGTACAGTTTGTTTTGTAGGTGGGGTTTAATAATAATAACTTGTGGCAATTATGAAATGATGCATGAACTTTTAAATAGCTGCATAGATACTTGAATCTCGATAGAAAATTGCGAGCAGTCGCGAAAAAAACGGTAAAGTTCTCCACTCCTTTCGTAATGCATTAACTGCATTCTCCATTTTTTCTGGAGAGTACCGTGAAATTTTATTGAGCATAAATATTCTTTGCGACTAATAAAAAATATACACATTATATTATACTTTCCTTGTATTACTACTATTAATGAAGAATTGCAAAGCCAATTGTACCATCAACGTTATTTTTAGAAGATTTGGGGATTTACAACTCTGGTTAACCCCTATGGGAATAAAGTATATTCAAGATATATAAGTTTATATTTACAATTATATATATCAGGCAAAAGTTTTATATCCGCTGTATATATTTTATATATCCACCGGATATATTTTAAAGCGATTATATATTCGGCTAAAAGTTCTGTATTTTATACATTTTCAAAATAAAACTTTATTTCCACGGGGAAAGGAGGTTCGCCTGTTAATCCAAGTCTAACTTACGACTTTAATTTATTGTTTTTATTATTGAAATGAATACTTGCTACACCTGGTCCCAAAATTTGACGGATATTGATCGTCTTGTTACGTCGGTAACCGACTCGGAAGTCAATCACGCTGACCGGAATAAAGTATAAAGCAGAATTCGTTCAGAGACAGTGTTTACCGATTTTTTCGTGTCTTTAGAGGCTTATATCTATTCCGCGGACAAAAGTAGAGTGTTTTCGTGAATGTATCTTTTGGGAAAATGCATCCACTTTTTTTGTAATAAAGAGTATGATTTTAGTATGTTTTACACATTTTTTATCAAAAAAGGTTCGTAAATGTAAGAGATATAATAAAATCGTATTATTTAGTGCTTTACCGAAGGACTCAATAAAATAATGATTTTTGAAGGAATGGTCACCGTTCAAATATATCGTCAAAATTTCTATGAAAGAAACACTAAATTTTCTTTGACATAAAAAGTACGCATATAAAAACACTTCGATTAACGATTGCCTTTTGATATACAATAATGTATGCAAAATTTCAAGTAGATTGGTCTTGTCGTTTTTGAGATATTACATGCGCACTACAGCTTCTTCATATTAAAGATTTAGTATCATCTGAGCCTTTTTTAAATTGGTTTGTAAGCACCTGGCAATGACTTCCGAGTCGTCGAGCATCTAAGCAAGACATGTTTTTATATTCTACAATTTCGACGTTTTCGCGGAATCTGGTACATTCGCAGCGTCCATAATTCATAATAAGAATATTAATTATAATTCATGACAGCGGCGTTAACATTTTTTTCAGTCATGTTTTTGACTTATAAATTATAGGCGAATCTGCTTAATTACTCTTCCACAGCCACACCGGAAAACATGATAGGTTCTGTGAGCTCCGGGCGACCGGATTAGTCGGATCAACCAATTTGTTCAGTCAAGAAACAAATTGATTGGACAAATTGAGTCGTTGCCGATGAACTTCTTGCTCAGTTCAAACGAATTCATTCGGTGGCAAATGAATATTTTCTTAGCACCAATTAATTTCTCGATCCAACCAATTTTGTCGTCTATAGCGTAGTCAGATGTGGCAGCTGCGCAGTCCCGCCAACCGTGAATTTCAGAGAATATTTGAAAAACTACCCGATGGAATAAATATCTGAAAAGAATCAAGCACATTGAAGGTGCTGAAAAGATCGATTTTGCATAATAACAATTCCAACATGTCATTAACAAATCGATGAAAAAAATTATTCAACGAATCTCCCGTCAAGTTACTTTTTTTTTCAAATTAAAATAATTAGGATTTAAAAAATATATATACGAATTTTCTCAGGTTTTTGTCGAATTTTTGAAAATTACAGTTTTGAAAACGTTTGAGCTGTATTTGCGAATCTACTTGATCAATTGCCCGGACTCTTTGTAGGTGCAATGGGTAGTTATATGAAAGACACCCAAAATTCATGACTTCCCTTACATTCAGAAAAAAAGAATCTTTTTCATCTGGAAATAAGTTGGGTTGACTGGTGATTTGATTCACAATTTTTTCATGAATTTGCTAATTACATTTTGGAATTATTATGATGCAAAATCAATCTTTTCAATACCTTCAACGTGCTTCAATTTTTATTAGATTTGTGTACCATCGGGAAATGTTGGAAATTTTCTCTGAAACTTACGTTAGGCTAATGACTTTTCAACGTGCAATCGGATTCACTTAATTCGTCAATTTTCCTCTCGTTTTTGTCGCATTGGCCTCACATCGTTCCCGCTATTCTACTCTATAAAACATACCTAATCCCCAATAATTCCGCGTGACTCGATTACAGCTGTCCGGCCCAAAGCTAATCCATGTTACTCGTTATGTAAAAGTGCATCCACCTGACGGATATCGCGGGCGAGGGTGTTGCGTTCGCGGGTCGCGTGTTACGACTGTGCGATTATTCGACGCTGCTCGCGGACAATTTTTGCGAAACAAATCGCACGACAATCGTAGATTCGAACGATGAACTAGTCAAAGAAGTTTTTTCATAGTCGTAAATTCGTTGAACAACACGCAGCACCCTCTACCAAAAGAGAAACAAGAAAAGAAATTAAAAATAACTGATGAACGATGTTGTCGAATACCGAGAGTCTTGAACGTCTCAAAGTATAAAGTAAAATAATAAACGTGTACATTTACTACGTAAGCTAAGCAAATTAATAAAACAGAAAATTGACTGGATGTATAGTGTCGACTACATTCATTCGTTATTTCCATTATAAGATGGTTATGTCGCGGAGGCGATTCAAACTCTGCTGCTCGGGCTGTTGACATTTTTGTTATTTAAGGAGCTACATCTACCTAGAGGCCCGGAAAAAATCGAATTTTTCTTTTTAAGGGGAGTATCGGCGAAACTGAAATATTTTTTTAAAATGATTTGTATAACTAAAACAATGCATTGTTATTAGGAAAAAAATCAATTTAAAATTGAAAAAAAGATGTCCACCGACAGATGATGACATTTTTTCCGGACGTTCTGCGGTGGTCAATCTCCAGCTAAAACGGATTTTTTTACCGATTGACGATCACCGATCTTTAAAATCAATTTTTTTAAATAAAATGTCGGCGGATTAAAATAAGCCTGGAATATCTATGAGAAAGAATTGTAATTTTTCCGTAATTATTCAACAATAAAAATCGATAAAAAACTAAGATCGTCAACGGTCTCTAAATGTTTCGTAGCGTAACTTGTATAAATTTGAAAACGATCTGTCTAGCGGTTCTCGAGATATGATGATCACCTGAAAAAATGTCATCATTTGCCGGCGGACATATATCTTTTTTTTCAATTTTTTGATGATTTTTTGCTTCCTCATAAACGAATCTTTGTTTTCGTGAAAAAAATTATTTTCAAGATTTTTATGTCAGTACACTCACAATGGTTCAAAGCGTCGAGAAAAGTCGTTTGTACGAAATGTCTGTATGTATGTGTGTGCGTGTGTGTGTGCAGATTTATTTATTTACACGATAACTGCCGTCATTTTTGAAGAAAGTTCTTCAAATTTGGCATGCACGTTGGCAGTCATAGAATTTTTACCGTTTGGGATTGTAGTTGACGCGAATCGGTTAGGAAATTCAGATTTTACAGCACTTTGAACATTTTGAAAAAATCGTTTTCACGCTATAACTTCCTCAAATTGAGAGATATCGGGCTACAATTTTGTACGTAAGTGAACTACTATCAAACCATGATCTCTACCAAGTTTGGCGAGAATCGGTAGAGTTGTTCTAATGTTATTGCAATTGCATTTTTTTTTAATGTCTGTAAGTACTTCAGCTCCTGTAAATTCTGAGACATCGGATTGCAATTTCGAACGTGTCATTACGTTTAATGATTATTAATGATGAATTTCGTCAATGAAACGGTCATTACGTCGTTAAATTTCGATTTTGGCGCATGAAAAAAAAAAAAAAAAAAATGCCGTCACAAAAATAAAGTGCAAAAAATGGTTGCAGAATTATCTCAAATTTGGTTCACATATGGACAACCGTGGACCAAGTACTGAGAACAAATTTGACGCGGATCTGTCCGGCCGTTCAAATTTTATGGCATTTTTAATATTTTAAAAAATTTCGTTCTCGCGCTGGCTCGTGCAATTTACGAGATAATGGGTTGTAATTAGGTAATTAGGGTTGGGTACAAATTTGAAACAAATCAGTTCAGTGGTTAAAATCTTACATTCTGATTTATAAAAAAAAATAAACGAAGAAACCGCAAAATAGAACCTTCAAATGGCTTCCTCGGTATCCACACTTGTTTCCTCACTTATGACGATGCTTACACGATGAGGAAGCCAAAATTGATCAACATACTTCCTCATAGAGGTAGCTTCGTTAAAAGTGTAAAATACTGAGGAAACAATTTGCACGGTTCTACTTTGTAGGTTTTTCTTTCTAATAAAAGTACATTGTTTTAGTTGCACAAATGAAGAAAAAGATTGTTTAATTCTGCCAATACTTAAAAAAAAACAAATTTCGACCTTTTTTTGGGCCTCTAGGTAGATGAAGCCCCTTAAGGCGAGCAATATTCCTCCTCGGTGGGTCTTTTGGCGCAGTCGTAAAAACCTCCTCGGGCACGTTATTACGATTTTTCGTTCTTTCATTTTTCACTGTCAGCCCTTAGCCGAGGACTTCAATGCAATTCCCATTACAGAGAAGCCACTGGGGCGTCACGTCGCCACCACGTTTTCTCGACGTCTTAGGAGGATCATCAGTCTCGAATTATCCAACTTTTCGTTGTCCTCTACGTGGGTGCAACGTAACTCGCATTACTCGGGATTACGGAGCTCCATTAAAGAGCTTGTTCAATGTCAAAAAAGGGAGGATTAGAATTATGGTTTCACGCAACGCGTGAAGTGGTTGATAACGAGGAAAAATTTTCGCTGTCTTATAAACACAAGGGTTGTATTTTCGTGATGGAATTGAACGTTTTACTGAATTCAAACGGAAAAATAGTATATTTCAGATATACGGTAAAATATATTTTGTCCGAAAAATATGATATTTCGGATATATTTTAGGATACATACGGAATATACGCGAGCGAAAAATATATCGAATATATATGCAAAATATATTCAAAATATATTCGAAATGTGTTTTTATTATATTATTGTCCGAAAAGTGACTATGTTAGGTATATTTTCGTACATATTTATTTTCCGTGGGAGTGGAGAGCTAAGGGCAGAGTCAGATCACACGGAGAAAATGAGATAAACCGGGCTCAAAATTGGACAACATCCCAAATGTCATATCATATAACGGTGACTTGTCTATTTATAACATTTGGTTATTTGGGAAATAGATTTTATCTATTAGGTTAGCTCAATAATTTGCAAATACATTGCAAATTATTTGCAAAACATTGCAAATATAAATACGGTGCAAATTAGGGTGCAAAATAATGCATTTATTAAGGTGTGTAAAAAAAATTATTCAATTTTAATCTTTTTTTAACTGCAAAAATATGTGTTTTAACTTCAATATACCCCATGCGGAAAACGCGCCTAACTGTTTTAATGATTTTTTTTTGCTTCCTCATAGAGGAAGCTTTGTTTTCATGAAATTTTTTTTTTTCGAGATTTTCATGTCAGTATGCTTAAAATCACCTAAAACGTCGAGAAAAGTGGTCTCGAAAAAATGTCCGTATGTATGTGTGTGCGACTGCGTGTGCGTGTGGTGCGCGCGCGCGCGCGCGCGCGTGTGTGTGTGTGTGTGTGTGTGCGTGCGTGCGTGCGAGCGTGCGTGCGTGCATGCGTGCGTGCGTGCGTGCAGTAGTCGTTCCCCTTTAAATGTTGCAATTTTTTAATAATATATATATTAATTAAGATTTTATGTAGATTTGAATTTGTTGAAAAAAGGGCGTGGTCGCTCTAACTTTCGTAAAAGTTCGCCGATTTAGCTAAATAGTTCTTCATAACTGAAGATACGTTTAATGTTGTATGGTATTGCATTTCGACGAAATCGGTAAATCGGTTCAGATTTTATAGAATTTTGAATTTTTCGAGAAAAAACAAAATTTGCTCTAAATCACGTCGAATTTTTAAAAATTAACCGAAATGTTGTATAGTCGAAAAACAACATACAGCCCTGCTACCTACAAAATTTGGTGATGGTCGATAAAGTCGTTCGGATTTTACACCATTTTGAATTTAAAAAAAAATGTCGTTTTTTGCTATAACTTCCACAAAAGCTAAGAAAGTAAGACAAAAATGTGTATCTAATAAAAATTAGACGTAACGGTGTTTGTAACAGAGCTTTCTTTAGTTCAAATTTAAAAAAAGTTGCAAAGTTGAACTTTGCACATTGCTTCCTCATTAATTTTCGTTTTTCACAAAGCTTCCCCTATGAGGAAGCCAAAAATGATAAACAAGCTTCTTCATAGAGGTGGCTTTGTGAAAAACGAAAATTAATGAGGAAGCAATGTGCAAAGTTCGACTTTGCAACTTTTTTATTTGTTGTAATACAAAGACCTCGATTGAGTGACCTCTGACATTATTTATCAGCGAATTCCTTTGGCAGCGGCAGTAAGCAGTGAGAAACAGAAAGTACGAAAAAAATGCTCAATTTTTCATTCTTTTTATTTTTTACTGCAAAAGTATGTATTCTGACCTCAATAAAAATACAAATAATTAAAATTTGAGATTTTTTTTTCTTAATTTCCATTTCTCACTGCTTACTATCGCACTTTTCTGGAGTCTTCATGGCTTAAGCTCGAGAAGTTAACCAATCAATTGTGCCAAACTAAGTCGCTGACAAATAACATCTAGAGGTAGCGACAATCGAGGTCTTTCTATTACAACAAATATAAAATAAAAAACATAATAAATTGTACGCGCATTTTCCGCATAGGAGATGTATATTGAGGTCAGAATACATAATTTTGTAGTAAAGAAATAAATATAAAATAATTTTTCTTCGCACACCCTACTATTCATGTTTCTATGTTTCATAAATATCTTGACTAAATAAGACATCGTCAATCTAACAAACGAATCGCTTTTCATTAAGCAAAGAAACATCGTTTTCTCCACAAAGAATTGAGGATGAAGATTAAAAAGATGTCACTTGTTTGTCTGCTGATATCAGAAGAAAAAGCTGTGCATAAGTAAATATCAGTAATTCTGATTTGACCATCACCAAAGAAAATATTTTCCGGCTGCTTGGAATGATTATGATACGTTGAAATAATGTCCAGGCCACTATAACGTGTACTCGCTACTTTAGAAATTCAGCGGCTGAATATTGAACTAGTATCTAGAGCATTCCTCTCGATAGACCCCGCGCTTTATTAGTACCTAATCCCGTTGAGCCCCCGATACCCGACCTGACCCCCCTCGCAGGCCTGCGGAATATTTGTAAGGATTCGTCGAGCTATGTCAGCCGCGAAAAACTTTCCTCAGTTCGCCTCGGCTGCTACTGCACGGAGGGAGGACCGTACGACACTCGATGAAGTATGGTGGACTCGCAGCATCGACGTAAGTGAAATGACATAAAAAAATAATGTAACACTAATTTTTTATGAAAAAAATAAGGAAATAATATTTTTATTCAAAATCGGATATGTTCTTTTTGCTGAAAAAATTACCAAGTCTTCTTGTGTGTCTGACGACATCGCAAAAAATCGCCAGGGTACCACAGGTCAACGTTCTTCCACACAATGGATTTTCCGAAATAACAGTGGCACGGATTTTCCAAACTTCCAAACAAATACATGTTTTTACACCGGAACCTCGATACGTGCCGCTCTGGCGATTTATTTGCGATGTCGACGGTCATGCGGGAATACCCTGTAATTTTTTCAGCCAAAAAAATATCCGTTTATGAAAAAAAATGGCTTCTCCGTTTTTCGGTAAAAAAAATTAATGTTACTGGAACATGCAAATTATTGTAGGGGAGGCCGGAGGGGACAAAGTGAGGACGCTAGAATTTCTAATGTCGCTAGAAAGATTCAGCATCCGTACATCGACTGATCGTCACACAAAATAGTACATTACTATACGAGGACGGAAAAACTTTTTCTCATGACTGTGAGTTTGCAGCATGAGCCGAAGGCGAGTGTTGCAATCGAGTTGAGAAAAAGGTTTTCTGCCGAGTATTGTACGAAATTTTACTTTACAAGGTGTGAAATGGACGTATTACGCACGCGAAGCGTGCGCAAAACGTGACATATTACGAGCGCGAAGCGTGCGTAATATGTCCATTACGACACCGAGTGAAGTAAAAATATATTTGTCTTTGTTTTTGCCCATGCGAACAAAAAAGTGGTCTGAGGCAAAACGGGGTACGCGAAAATTTTGTTCCATTTTTTCAAACATTGACGGTATTACTCCTAGTGGCGTAGATGTTGGCGTAAATTGTGCGAGAAGTGGTCCCATTGGGCCCCGTGTCCCCATTTTTCCCCGGTTTCCCTTTATATTGCATTCGAAAGCTAACAAGAACGACAAATTTTATGTTCAGACATTTTTTTCAGTGATTTCAAGTGTCGGATTATCTTCACATGAAAAAATAACAGCATTTTCTAAAATATTGGATAAAAAATCTGAAAAAACTCGTATAGTGTTCATTTTAGTGGTACTTTGATATATCCAATTATGGGCCAGATTGGAGAGGGCCGAAAAAAGTGGTTGAATCGACGGAGAATGTTTCATCCTATATGCCAATTCGTGTTTTTTTTCTTTCGTGTATTTTCCTTTCAGCAAACAGCACTAATGACTCTTACTGGTGTACGCCTCGGGGACCGTCGACGATAAAAATCATTGGAGAATCTGGCAGTCGATTGGACGCGCTGCTGTAGGGGACGAAAAACAAAAAGCCCGACGTCGTTGACAGCCTATATATTATTTAATAATCGGGGGAATATAATATTACGGCTTAACAACGATGAACCAGTCCGAGTCGCAGCAGGATTTGTTGAGCAACGAGGCCCGCGCACCATCGACGCAGACCCTGACACCGCCGAGCGACTACGCTCTTGGCCCAGTTGAGAAGCACTTCCTTCTCAGCGCGGAACGAGGCGATTGTGCCACTGTCAAAAGGTAATCTTTATCAGTCGTACCGCGGTCCCTTCGTCCGGATTTACGAGATGTCGTCGCTACGACCGCTATATAGGGGAAGGTGGGGCAAAATAGAACACATGAGCGAAAAATAATTTTATCAAGATGACCAAAGTGTATTTTTTATTGCTTTTCACCCAAAAATTCGATTCCAATCACCAATTTGAAACGTCGGCAAAAAAGTTAAGAAAACAGGAATTCGGCAATTCGTGTTTTTGTAACTGAGTAATACTCAACATCATCAGTAATCATTATATTTGAAAATAAAAGATTTTATAATAAAAGTTGAATATCTTTTTAAAGCGAATTTTTAAAAACCAGATTGCTTGAAACGCTCAAAATGGCGAAGAAAAGTTATATTCTGATTAGTTGCGTTGAAATGTGTCATACAGACGCGATATTCCCAAAATGGGGTTGTGCCCCTGTTTGCCCCGCAAAATAATCGGAACTGACAAAAACGCTGTCCCGTTTTACCTCGCTGTCCCACTTTGCCCCACCTTCCCCTACGCACTTAAACACTATGGATGCCCACTTGAAAATTGGTTACAAAATCCTACTACGACTAATGATGCGGCTTCTGTACAGAAGTACATAGGGCAAAACATGTCAAGTTGGCCACTACAATTTTTCATGTCAACAAAACATCCTCATATTTCTTCAAATTTCCTCAAATGTCTTTAAAATTCTTCACATTTGATCTGGTTAAAGAAAAATATTGAAATTTCTTCAGATTTTGTTTTCTCATACAGGAAGTTTTGTTTTCGTAAATTTTTTGTTTTTAAAGATTTTCATGTCAGTACACTCAGAATGGTAAAAACACGTCGAGAAAAGTGGTTTGTATGAAATGTCCGTATGTGTGTGAGTGTGTGTCTGCATGTGTGTGTTGTGTCTATGTGCAGATTTCGTTATTTACACGATAACTGCCGTAATTTTTGAAGAATGTTCTTCAAATTTAGCACATTCGTTGGCTATCATAGAATACCGTTTGGGATTGCAGTGGACGCAAATCGGTTAGGCAATTCAGATTTTACAGCAATTTTCAAAAAATTTGGAAAAATCGTTTTCACGATATAACTTCCGCAATTTGAGAGATGCCGGGCTGCAATTTTGTACATAAATGGACTACCATCAAACCATGATCTGTACCAAGTTTGTCGAGAATCGGTAGAGTGGTTCTAATGTTATTGCAACGTCCATTTTTTTTCTTTTTTTTTCAAATGTCTGTAAGTACTTCAGCTCCTGTAAATTATGAGACGTCCGATTGCAATCTCGAGCGTGGCATTACGTTTATTGATTATCAATGATGTATTTCCTCAAGGAAATGGTCATTAAGTCAGTAAGTTCCGATGCTGCGGCATGAAAAACAAAAAAAAAGCCGTCATGAAAAAAAGAGAAGAACATTTTTGCAGAATTATCTCAAATTTGGTTCACATATGGGCAACCATGGACCACGTTTTGAGTACAAATTTGACGCCGATCTTTCCAGCTGTTGAAATTTTATGGCATTTAAAATATTTTTAAAAATCTCGTTCTCCCCCTGGCTCGTGCAAATTACGAAATAACGAGTTCTAATTTGGTCCCCATATTGACTACTATGAAACAAGGGTTCGGTACAAATTTGAGACAAATCGGTTCAGTGGTTAAAATCTTACATTTTGGTTTCTTAAAAAAAAAACAGCCGAAAGAACCTGCAGAGTAGAACCTTGCAGATTGCTTCTTCAGTATTTTACACTTTTCACGATGCTTCCTCTATGAGGAAGCCAAAATTGATCAAAATACTTCCTCATAGAGGTAGCTTCGCTAAAAGTGTAAAATACTGAGGAAGCAATTTGCAAGGTTCTACTTTTTTTAATTGTACTAAGGTAAACGGCCCAGTTTGTGACACCTTTAGAGCAGCGGTATAATTTTTCAATTATTTACAGATGAGCGATGTTGTCAAACTGAAAAGAAAGATTATCAATACGTGCATTACAACCTTCTGAAACAGATTCGACTATTCTATAAATTCAAAATGTTGAAAATATGAATAAAAACATTGTTTAAATATGGCTTGTCTACTGCCGGGGCTCCTGACCCTGCAGAACCACCCATGTCGTACCTTGTGATTCTCGCGTGTACCGGGAGTATAACACTTACGCCTTAGGTTCTGACCCCCGCGTGTACCGAGTTTCTGATATAACACCGTATATAGGTCCTGACGCTGCGTGTACCGAGTTTCTGAGACTTACGCGGTTCTTGTGACCCTGCACGTAACCTGATTTCTGACGCTCGTGAATTTTTAATTGGCATGGGTCAAAGTATTTTTTGCATGTGAATTTAGGTGTTAAGGGCATGTGAAACATGTGCCACGTGACACTGCGAGACGTGAAAATTTGTGTTAATTACCGACTATCTTTTCGGAAGAGCGTTTTGCTTGTTTATCACTCCCAAATCGTAATCGGAATGCACGTGTCATGTATGCTTTTTAATTATCTAGTGCGTGAATTAGTCGCTCATCTCAGTTTTCGTCGAGAAATTAAAAAAAATCGAATTTTTCATTACAGATTTCTCTGCCGGTAATTGATCTGTAATTTTTTTTTCGAAAATCAAAATTCTGACTAATTCACGCACGAAGTTCACATTACTGGCGTCTGTATTCCAATTCTCGCTTCGATCCGTTCGTAATTCGCGAAGAACGACACTTCCGAAGTTTCGAGGTGGAAAGTCGGTGTTTCGCATTCCCTTAAGGTAGAATGAGCGTACAGATGAACGTCGCGTAAATTCGAGGGAGTTTGAGAGAACATTACGAAGAGTTCTCGATGAGATAAAAATCTGAAAAAAATCAAGCATATGAAAGGCGGTAAAGAGATTAATTTAGACAATAATAATTAAAAAATTGTTATTAACAAATGAATTAAAAAAACATTGTTCAACTAAATATCCGGCAACCTAACTCTTTTTTGTTATTAAAGTGATCTTCTTATTTTTCTACATACGTATGAATTGTTTCCGAATTTTGTGTGACGTTTGAAAATTACGTTTTTTTATTATGTTAAAATTAAAAATCAGAAAAAATTCGGAAAAAATTCATACGTATGTAGAAAAATAGGAAGATCACTTTAATAACAAAAAAGTTAGGTTGCCGGATATTTAGTTGAACAATTATTTATTTAAGTAATTTGTTAATAACATTTTTTAAATTATTATTGTCTAAAATAATCTCTTTACCGCCTTTCATATGCTTGATTTTTTTCAGATTTTTATCTCATCGAGAACTCTTCGTAATTCTCTCTCAAACTCCCTCGAATTTACGCGACGTTCATCTGTACGCTCATACTACCTTAAGGTAGTCCTTGCAACCAATATTCATTTCGCATAAATTCGAGGAATTTGGGAAAGAATTGCAAACACTTCTCGGTGGTATAAAAATCTGAAAAAATGCATGCACATTAAAGGTACTGAAAAGATTAATTTTGCATAATAATAATTCGAAAATGTTATTAACAAATTGATGAAAAAAACAATTGTTTAACAAATATTTCGATGACCCATGAATTTTTTTTTCACGAAAATGATTCCTTCGTTTTTCCGAGTACGTATGAATTTGTTCAGATTTTAGAGTTCACATTGAATTTTGTGCGTTTTTTACAGGGAAAATATGTGAAAATTCAATGTGAACTCTAAAATCTGAAAAAATGCATACGTATTCGCAAGAACGAAGGAATCATTTTCATGAAAACAAATCTTGGGTCATCGAAATATTTGTTAAACAATAGTTTTTTTCATCAATTTGTTAATAACATTTTCGAATTATTATAATGCAAAATTAATCTTTTCAGTACCTTTAATGTGCATGCATTTTTTCAGATTTTTATACCACCGAGAAGTGTTTGCAATTCTCTCCCAAATTCCTCGAATTTATGCGAAATGAGTAATGGTCGCAAGGACTACCTTAAGGTAGTACGAGCGGTACCATCCCGCCAAAGGTGAGTTTCAATGAATATTTCGATCACTTCTCGATGGGATAAAAATCTGAAAAAATATCAAGCACGTTGAGGGTACCGAAAAGATTGATTTTGCGTAATAACAATTCCAAAATGTTATTAACAAATACATGTAAAAATGAATTGTTCAACAATTTACCCGGTAACCCAACTTTTTTCTTCAGATGATAATTATTCATTAATTTTTCTCAACACGTATGAATTTTTTCAGAATCTTATCTACATTTTTTTAAATACGGCTTTCGCCTCTCATTTTTCTTGAAAAACCCCAATTTTGAAAAATTATACAAAAATCTGAAAAAATGCATACGTATTCAGAAAAATAAATGAATAAGTTTCATCGGAAAAAAAAGTTGGGTTACCGGGTAAATTGTCGAACAATTCAATTTTACATTTATATTTACTGGTAACATTTTGAAATTATTATTATGCAAAATCAGACTTTTCGGTACCTACAACGTGCTTGATTATTTCCAGATTTTTATCCCATTGAGAAGTGTTGAGAAGCGAAATATTCTCTAAAACTCATGTTTCGCGAGACTGTACCGCTCGTACTACCTTAAGGTGTAAATAATGATCATCCACGACGCAGCTGATTTAGAATTAAAACGTACGACATTCACATATAGTGGTCAGGGTGCTCGGTTACGAAATTAGGTAAATAGGTAGTTCGTGTAGGTCACCGGTTCAAACCCTTAAGCCTTACGAAAAAATGTATTTGTGGGCGAAATCCTTTTTTTTTTGTTATAAAATCACAACATAATTCTAGTAATACTCCTAATGTACTAGTACATTTTTATGATGTATTTTATTTAAATAATTTTGCCAATATTAATATTGCATATCAGCTCGACACTCGGCCGACCTCGGCCCGGAGTTAATGCGCAGAATGTCCCAGTACTATCAACCGGGGTATAGCACCGACACTGGAGGTGAAGTCTTGGACTGGAGTGATCATTCCAGAGTTGTCCTAGCATGATGCCTGGTTTCGTTCCGTACCACCCTGGGACTGATTGCCAGTACCGTCAGTATCGGCAACGGTACTGCGCCAGCACCTAACCCGTTTGAGATTCGCACATAGGGAGCGACATTTAATTACTTTCAACGTATTGTACATTAATCAATTCTAACCTAATTTTTTGCAACAACCAATTGAGAGGGTCAGCAACCGTGTCCATAACCTCAATGATGTGAAAATTACTGACCCTGCGAGTTTACGGGAAAAACTAACCAATAGCTACAGTATTCTATTTCTCGTCGATAAAGCTAATGATTCTGATTATTTTCATAGTATTGCTTCCTCATAGAGGAAGCTTTGTTTTCGTGAAATTTTTTTTTTTCGAGGTTTTTATGTTAACATACTCAGAATCACCTAAAACGTTGAGAAAAGTGGTCTAGAAAATATGTCTGTATGTGGGTATGTGTGTGTGTGCGTGTGCGTGTGCGTGTGCGTGTGCGTGTGCGTGCGTGCGTGCGTGCGTGCGTGCGTGCGTGCGTGCGTGCGTGCGTGCGTGCGTGCGTGCGTGCGTGCGTGCGTGCGTGCGTGCGTGCGTGCGTGCGTGCGTGCGTGCGTGCGTGCGTGCGTGCGTGCGTGCGTGCGTGCGTGCGTGCGTGCGTGCGTGCGTGCGTTCGTGCGTGCGTGCGTGCGTGTGCGTGCGTGCGTGTGCGTGTGTGTGTGTGTGTGTGTGTGTGATCCAGGAACCGAACATTCAATTGTTCATAACTCAGGAATGGCATGATGGATCGTGCTAAAAATTGGCACGCAAGTAGAGTATTCAATCCTCTGTAACTCACATATTTTTAAAATTAAATATATCCATGTATACAAATTTTATCGAATTTTAAATTTTTCAAAAAAATGGCGTGATCGCTCTAACTTTCGTAAAAGTTCGACGATTCAGCTATATACTTCATCACAAATAAAGACACGTTCAATGTTGTTTGGTATTGAATTTCAGCGAAATCGGTAAAGCGGTTCCGGTTTTATAGAATTTTGAATTTTTCGAAAAAAATAAATTTTGCTCTAAATCACGTCGAATCTCATCAAATGAACCAAAATATTCAACAATCAAAAAATAACATACAGCGCTGCCACGTATACAATTTGGTGACGATCGGTAAAGTCGTTCGGATTTTACGCTGTTATGAATTTTTGAAAAAATTAAGATTTTCGCTGTACGAGTTATTAAAGTAAGTCAAAACTTTGTATCTAATCAAAATTCGATGTAACGGTATTTGTAACGGAGTTTTCTTTTGTTCAAATTCAAAAAAAGTTGCAAAGTAGAACTTTGCACACTGCTTCCTCATGAATTCCCCTTTCTTTATATTGTATTATACTTAATTGAGGAACGAAATGACCGGTTATGCGATCGACGCCGGTAGTGAGCTCTGCCTAGACACGACGGTTCGAACTCACTGGGACGCACAACTACTGCTTTCATCGGTGAAATGTATTGCTATATAATTAATAAAAAAAATGTGTGTATTGCAGGAAAAATCTATTTAAAAAAACTGTTCAATTTGGCGATAAAAGGTTAAAATTCGACGTAAATTCAATTTATGACAATGAAAATTAGCTATTGGGGTCACAAACAGAGCCGTTTACCTTAGGCTAATCACACGCGCTGGCGCGCGTGCCTGAAAAACGTTTGCGCTGCTGCTCTCTTATAAAAGGTCACGGGCGCTGCCGCGCCCGCCGTCTTATGTCAAATTTGCCACCAAACTGAGTTTGTTTACAACGGACTTTCCTGGTAACCAATCCCAGCTGGAATAGTTCGCTAACAATGCTTTCCGTCACTCATAAACTTTTAAAAAGAGGGAACGTTCCAGCCGCTACAAATAACTGGAAATTATCATTGTTTATTTTGTGCCGTCAATACTGCGGTTCACACGACAAAATCATAATGACATGAAATTTTGAGTTTTCTACGTACTTTTCAAAACAATTTTTTTTTAGAAAAGTCCGATTCCGTTTTATTCTATTTTTCTATGAAATAAGGATACGATATTTTTTGCTCCGAAACGGCATTCCCGTTTTGGCTAAAATTTTCACATTATATTCGTTAAAACGTCTAGAATCTTAGGGAAAATTTGCGAGACGGGCGGCGACTTCGCCCTACAGTTACAGCTGTTCGAACGATCGAACATCGCGGTAATCTGATGAATAATTGGTCTCTACGTTCAACAGGATTGATACTGTCTATGGGAGAAATTCTAAAGCCCCGTTGAGTGAATTGCGGTAACACGACTTGCTAAGGTCATAACTCTGGTATACGCTACGTTGTCTCTTGCGTAACCGCGATAAGTCCGCGAACGATCTCGCTTATTTTGTCGCGCAGAATGTAATGATTATTTCCACAAACAGATTGCTCGAAGAGCACAAAGGCCATCCGGAAATCTTGGACATCAACTGCGTCGACCCTTTGAACAGGTCCGCGCTCATAGCCGCTATCGAGAACGAAAATATCGAACTCATCAAACTTCTTCTGGATCTTGACATTCAAGTGAAGGTGAGGCAAAACTCCTGGAGTGGGGTTTGCGAAAGACAGCGGTGGGGGGGGGGGGCGGAGTTTCGAAAGGATTATGTGGACTGGAAGTAGGGAAGCGTGTACCCTCCCCCCGCCCCATTCTCATTCTTTCTCAGGGTAGAATTTATAGTCCCAAGTTTGAACTCAAGTCCAACTTTTTTTTTTTCGACCTTCAGAACAAACTTAAGTTACAATTTTTTCTTCCAAGTTCCAACTGAAATTCGAACCGAAGTTTCAAGTAAAGTTGAAACTTGAAAAAATAAATCGGAACTTGAGTTTAAAATTCAGTCCAAGCTTGGGACCGTAAATTTGACCATCACGCCGTTTGTTTCGTACGCGATGTTGATTTTACGGTCTTGCGCATTTCCCTGCTGCATTGATTCGTGTAGGATGCTCTCTTGCACGCCATCAAAGAGGAGTACGTTGAAGCCGTGGAAATTCTTCTCGAGTGGGAGGAGAGGATGCATCAAGTCGGCCAGCCCTATGTGAGTTATTGAGCGACGTGGCGAAAGACAAAGCTTTTCTTCGTTTCCATATTCTCTCACGAGAAAAAATAACTGGTTCCCTGACGGAAAAAAGAAACCAAATGTTCGGACCGACAAATTCACTAGTAGGCCCTGCAAATTAAATGGCTTGGCTAATAACATTATTGGTTAGCGATCAATGAATTTCGTGCAGCTATACCAACTGATGTGTTGGCTCAACCGAGTAATTGATTATTTTAAACGATTAATTGCTTGACTCAAACTATTTGATCGTCTGGAACCTTCGAGTTGAATACAACTTATTATTTCTTGCCGTGCGTGATACAAAAAGAGACGTTTCGATGAATCACTGTTTCTCTAGAGCTGGGAAGCCGTCGACAGATCGTCCTCCAATTTTACACCTGACATCACACCGCTGATACTCGCCGCTCACAAGAACAATTATGAAATTCTGAAGATACTGCTGGATCGCGGGGCGACTCTTCCGACTCCTCACGACGCCAGGTATTTTACACTCGTCAATAACGTCCCATAATAATTATATGAGGTATTCCTGGCTAATTCAGCAAGCGGTCAACCCTCACCCCTTCCAACTCGATCCATATTTTTTTATACTTATTATGTATATATCCTCAAAATAAAAGTTTATTTTTATTTTTCTTACTGAAACTTTTTTTCTCATGAATTTTTTAAATAAAGAAGTTGCAAAGTAGAACTTTGCACATGCTTCCTCATTAATTTCATTTTTTCACAAAGCTATCTCTATGAGGAAGATATTTTTTATTTTGACTTTTCGTAACTTCATAATTTTTATAATTTATCTTTTTTGACCAATATTATAAGGAACTTTTTTGTTTATGTTTATATAACAAATACAACTCTTATTTTATATTAATTATTTTGAGGATGTTTGAATTCTCTTTCTGGCAGGTGTGATATCTCCATCTTAAAATAGGGTCTAAAAAATGTATGTGAATTTTGTGAATTTCTTCAAGCCAAAAAACCGTAGGTTGTTTTACTTCAAAAAATCTTATCTAAAAAAGCATTGACATTTTTTTAGAAAAAGTTTCCTTTACAAGTACTTTCGTAGAAAAAATATGTCACCAACCTGGGCCAGCATTGCCGCAAGATCTTGATCGAGTTGTCATGTAATGCCTCTTAAGTACAGACATCGAGGCCTCAGAAAAACTGATCTCCCGCTCACTGATTGACGTGCCAGCCGGTGCACGGCTAAGTGGTCACCCGTCGAAGTTATGGCCGCCAACAATGCTGCTTAACTCGGGGGATCACCAAAGCCGCACACCGGCCACCCAACCACCAGTGTCCGTCGGGTTGAAGTTATGATTATTTTGGTAGTTGGTCATGAACACCTCATATCTATACGTAGGCACGTGCTATGAATGTCCGAAAATTCGTAGTGCTACTCCACGATCGCGGACACGTCGGCCTTATGGAAATTGATTTTTATTATTTTCCGTGAACGCCTAATGGATTTATCCAAGCATGTGGCGTGCTATGGCAGCAGACTCGCTAGCCATCTATCGTATTACACTTTTTCGCTTCACTAGCAACAACGTGCTCGCATCGCTCCCTTCTTTTCTTTGCATTTGTCTTTTCCTGCCGCCAAATAAGATATTTGGGCCATTGTAGGGGAGGGTTCGCCCAGTGTGCCAATAGCGTAGATTTCTTGTTTTTTTACTTGAAGATAAAGGATCAAGAGACTCGACGGCAACAAAAATTTAGTGCCCCGTATGGGACTCACGAATATTATGATTTATTTTTTTACCTCAAAGGTTCAAATAAATAGAAAATTGAACAATTATCCCTGTTTTAAAAAGTTCATGAGTAACGGAAAGCATCGTTGGCAAACTGTTCGAACTGTAATTGGTTGCCAAGAAACTCTACGGTAAACAAAATCCGTTTGATGTCAAATTTGACATAAAACGACACGCTTGGCAGCGCCCGTAAGTAAATATTACGACGGATTAATCCAGTAAATAAAAAAGAACACGAAGACACATTGATGCAATTTTATTTAACGGTGCTCGACACTAGACAAATAAAAATGTTGAGAACGAACACTCAAATATGTCAGCAGTTAATTAGTGAAGAATTGAGACCGAGAATTAAACACAACAGTTTATATAATGATAAAGTGTTACATATTTAGTCATGAATAACGCTCGACCTTAATCGGCAAAAATTTTTATTATTGTTTATAAGATTCACTTAATCACATTTTTGAAATATCGACGCGATTTAGGAACAGTAGATTTGATTTTAGAAAAAAAAATTGACCCGGAAAAAAGTGTCCAATACAAGGGCACCCGATTTTTTTTTTGCCGACACGTCTTAAAACCTGTTGTTACGTCATACAAAAAAACAAGAAATCTTTTGGCATCTTTCTAGGACACTTTTTTCCTTATGTGCCCAATACTGGGCACCAGTTTTGGAATGTGTTCCATTCTGGGCACTCGTTTTTGGGGGTATCCCATACTGGGCATCGGTTTTGGGGTGTGTCTCATACTGAGGCACGATGTCCCTGTATGAGACACCCGAAAAAGTGGTACCCGGTCTGTCAAGTGTCCCATACTGAGGCATCGTCCCATGAGCATCATCCTCTACTCAGTTTTCCATTTTGGGCGCCTAATAGAATTGGGGCAAAACGGAAAAGGCCATGTAGAAGTCTCAACTAGTTTTCTTCACGTGGTGAAACATAATGAGGCAGCGATGTGTGAGATTCTGCTGTTGCGTCTTTTTTTTTCTTCTTTACTTTTTTTCGATTGCCTCCTTTATTATGTTCGCTTTACTCGAGTGCGTCGATCTGTTTACCTTTTAAGATGCGGTTGCGACGAGTGCGTTACTTCGAGCGAACAGGATTCTCTTCGTCATTCGCAGGCGAGAATAAATGCTTACCGCGCACTCACCTCATCGTCTCTCATCGCACTCTCCTCTAGGGATCCTCTTCTCACGGCTTTCGAACTGTCCTGGGAACTCAGAAGACTCAGCAGAATGGAGCAGGAATTTCGTTTCGAGTACAACGTAAATTTTCACGATTCTTCATGTATTTTTTCCTATTGTTCAATATATACCTATGTTCATTTATTTATTCCTTCCTCATAGAGGAAACTTTGTTTTCGTGAAAACATTTTTTTTTCGAGATTTTCATGTCAGTACATTCAGAATGCTCCAAAACACCGTGAAAAGTGGTTTGTACGAAATGTCTGTATGTGTGTGTGTGTGTGCAGATTTCGTTATTTACATAATAACTGCTGTAATTCTCGATTAATGGTCTTCAAATTTAGCACGCACGTTCGCTATCGTAGAACAACTTTTGGGATTGTAGTTGACGTGAATCGGTTAGGAAATTCAGATTTTGCAGCATTTTGAAAATGTTGAAAAAGATCGTTTTCACGCTATCACTTCCACAAATTGAGAGATATCAGGCTGCAATTTTGTACGTAAATAGACTGTCATCAGATCATGATCTGTACCAAATTTGGCGAGAATCGGTAAATTAGTTCTCATGGTATTGCAATTTAATTTTTTTTCTAATGTCTGTAAGTTCCTCAGTTCCTGTAAATTCTGAGACATCCGACTGCAATTTCGAACGTCTCATTACGTTTATTGATTATCAATGATGAATTTCGTCTAGGAAACGGTCATTATGTCGGTAAATTTCGATTTTGCGGCATGAAACACAAAAACAAGTCGTCACGAAAAAGAAAATGTAAAAAATATTTGCAGACTTATCTCAAATTTGGTTCACATATGGACAAACGTGGACCGAGTTTTGAGTATAAATTTGACGCAGATCTGTCCTGCTGTTCACTTTTTATGGCATTTTAAATAATTAAAAAAATCTCGTTATCGCGCTGACTCGAGCAAATTACGAGATACCGGGTTCTAATATCGATCCAACATCGACGACCATGAAACAAGGATTAGGTACAAATTTGAGGAAAACCGGTGAAGAGGTTAAAATTTTACAAAAATTTGCTTTATTAAAAAAAAAACAGCGGAAAAAACCTGCCAAGTACAACCTTGCAAATTGCTTCCTCAGTATTTTACACTTTTAATGAAGCTTCCTCTATGAGGAAGCCAAAATTGATCAACATACTTTATCATAGAGGTAGCTTCGTTAAAATACTCAGGAAGCAATTTGCAAGGTTGTACTTCGCAGGTTTTTTATAGCGATGCTGTGGTGTAGTGACTGGTCCAAGAAACTTTTGCAAAAATAATTTCGACAAAAGAATTTTACGTCGAAGGAACTTTGGCACACATAACTTCGCGACAAAAGAACTTCGATACAAATAACTTGGCGAGTTAAGGGGGACGAGGCAGTTAAAAAGTTTTTTTTGTAACACGTGCACGAATCGCGGCACTTTCCATGGCAGTCTTGCGAGCCGAAAGTGGCCGTTTCCCTGTCAGTTGCGAACCTGTGGTGAAATGACAGAGTCACGCATGCGCAGTTCGCATTTCGTTCACTTTCGTCCCTTGGGAGTTTCTGTCATTCACTTTCGTCCCTTCAATCACAACCTCACTTTTCAGTATTCGTCTCGCGCGACTGCCATTCCAAGTGCCGCAGATTCGTGCACTCGTTACAAAAAGTATGATGTGCAACACGGGTCGAAATGGCAATTGCGACTCGTGTGATTGCAGCCCTCGCTTCGCTCGGGCAGCAAACCTCACACTCGCCGCAATTGCCAACTTTCGACCCTTGTTGCACAATATACTATTTTATTATAAGGTCTACTTTTTTCCTCACCGATGACAAAATTTGAAATCATTAATTAATAAAAATGTAAAACAATCAAAATAGTATATTATGCTACAAGGGAGGAAAGTGCATCTTTTCACCGAGTGCGAAGTTTGATGCCCGAGCGAAGCGAGGGCAGAAATTCACACGAGGTGAAAAGGTATGCACGTCCTCCCGAAGGGCATACGCTATTTTTTCCCGACTGTGCTAAAATGGCCACATTGTTATGCCTGCAACGGTAGAACGGCACAATTTGCAGCGGGCAGAAAAGTAGCCGTAGCGGGAAGAAAAGTTGCGCAGAGGGAAGAAAAGAAGCTGCGCAGAGGGCAGACAAGTACTTTTCTGCCCGCTGCACAACTTTTCTTCCCGCTGCGCAACTTTTCTTCCCGCTGCACAACTTTTTTTCCCGCTGGTCAAGAATCGATCACTTCCCACCCGAGTTGCAGGCATGGAATGTGGTCTTTTTAGCGTAGTCGGGAAAAAAGTAATTATCTTGTTTTTCGGTAAAAAATTGGTGTTATATTATTGTTTAATTAAAAACCGATGTTTTTTTTGCGGGAAAAATTACAAAGTCCTCCAGGGTGTTTGACGATATCGTTGAAAATCGCCAAAATGTTACGGGTCACGGTTCTTCCGAACAACGGATTTTCCAGAACAACAGTAGTATGAATTTTCGAAACTTTCACACAAATAACATTTTTTATACCGGAACCTCGATCCGTGCCACACTGACGATGTTTTGCGATATCGACGATCATGCAGAAATACACTAAGTTCTGCAGCCAAAAAAAATATCCGTTTTTGAAAATAAAAATCCATTCTCCGTTTTTCGGTAAAAAAAATCAGTGTTACCGGAAGGTGAACATTATTTTATATATTCCGTTCGAAATCTAACAAAAAACGACAACTTTTATGTGCACAGATTTTTTCAGTAACTTTAAGTTTCCGATATACTTGGAAAAAATAACGGCGTTTTGTAAAATGTTGGATAAAAAAACTTAAAAAATTGCATTGTGTGTCTTTTAATGGTTTTTTTTATATATCCAATTATAAGGCAGATCGAACAGGGTAAAAAAAAGTGGCTGATTCGACAGAGAATGCTTCGTATCTAGCATGAAATATCGCAGATATTTTAGTACGAAATTTGTTATTAATCAAGTTATCTAGTCACAAAAAATTTTTCGTCGGAGTTCTTTCGTCGCGGAGTTATTTCGGGCCGAGTTCTTTTGTCGTAAAATTATTTTTGTGGAAGTTGATTCGTCCAAGTTATTTTTGCAGGTAATAATTTTTCGAGGTGATTTATAGACGTGCTACCAGTGACTGGCGTACTTAATCATAAATTTTGAGCATCGCGAAAAAAAATCCCAGGCAAAATGGGACAGACTCCCCAAATTCTTCAATTCGTGTTTTTAACTGAGTGATTACTCAACATCATCAATAATGACTATATTAAAAAAAAATTAACAACAAAGAAATGAAATATTTTGAAAATGATTTTTGAAAGCCATGTTGCTTGAAACACTCAATATGATTTCAAAAAACGTTCCATTCCGCTTAGTTGTGTTGAAGAGTGCCGTATAGACGCAATATCACCAAAATAGAGGGTTGTTCGCTGAAAAAAAACGCCGTCCCGTTTTACCCACATTATGCCCGCACATACCCTACCTCTAAACAAGAAAATCGGTAGACCCGGGTTACTTTTGCAGCAAAAAACTAATAAAAGAGTAACTTATAAAAAGAGAAATGTCTTGTGCCAACAACGGCTATAAGCGTAAACCTGGAAGATCGGAGGGGTAATTGAGTATAAAAAATATAACGAATTTGTATGTTCAACTTGTCACTAAGCTGGTGATTATTGTACTTGTACAAATTAAAAGGAAATGCGAGAACAAACTCAACTGTTCGCCACCTCGCTGCTGGATCACGCTCGAACCTCTCACGAACTGGAGGTGATGCTCAATTACAATCCAACGGGTGACAACTGGGAGCCCGGTGAGAGACAGACTCTCGACAGACTGAAGCTCGCAATTAAATACAAGCAGAAGCAGGTACTTTTTCCACTAATAAATAGTATTACGAAACTGCCAATTTATTTTTGTGACATTAGCGGTATTTAAAAAATGCATGTTAAAAGCGAAAATGATCCGCCTAGAAAATGTGTAAAAAGATAGAGTAAAATGGAGACTTTCCAGTGACCTAACGGCCCTTCTGCAGTTTGTGAAGTAAAGGCACGATTACGGTTTCCGTGGCGTCGAAGTTTGACGCTTGTTTCCGGTATCCGGTAGCACTTCTCGTGGGGAGCAAAAAAGTTCATATGATCCTAACTGCTTTAGTTTCCGAGATATTTCATTTAAAAAATGTTAATACGTCGTAGAAAAAGGGATGGTGTATGATTTCTGGATAGTCAGAATTTGACCGCGAATTTAGCATTCTTGGTCTGAGACATAATAATAACAACAACAACAACACCAACACCAATAATATAATAATAACAATAATAATAATAATAATAACAATAATAACAGCAATAACAATAATAACAGTAATAACAATAATAACAATAACAATGATAATAATAAAGTAAAGTAAATTAAAGTATAGTAAAGTTGTCCTAAAGCGGGAATTCTTCATAATCCGAATGTTATCTCTCTGCTGATCTTTGACTAAAGCGGAAACATTAATGAAATGAACAGAAAATGAAAACATAAAAAGTAAGCAATTCGCCAATGTTCTCCTACAGCGGAAATTCTTCATAATCGGAATCATGTCGCCTTTGTGTACAATCGAGCTTGTATCCAATCGGGCTTGTATATTTAATAAAAATTAGTTTTCAATTATTTTCTTAAAAATGAAATATCTCGGAAACTAAAGCAGTTAGGATTATAGTCCATTTGAACTTTCTTGCTCCCCATGAGAAGTACTACTAGAAACAAGCGTCAAATCTTGGCGTCATGGAAACCGTAATCTCCCCCTGATTTTTTATGTACATTCGTCAATTGCTTAATTATTCATGATAATTTTGTGAGCCTGGATTTCGACCAATCACAGCGCAGTATTCTTGGTAGTAGAGTTCGTTTGTTAAAAATTTCATCGGAAATTGCATCCAGATATTGCACAGTAACTCTTCACTTGTTTTCAACCAATATAATATTCTTATAGACATATTTTATCTGTCAATATGTCCTGTTTCCTCGAACACTGCTCTGTACTTAGTCGAAATCCAAACCCGAAAAATAATCCGGCAAATATCCCTCGACCTCCAAAATGAATCGCAATATTTCCCTCTAGTTTCCCTGCTGAGCATCAAAACAATCGGGAAATATTCCGATAATTTTGGAGATCTCGGGATGTTACTACTGAATATTCGTAACTTTCTGATTAATCATGTATGTTCGTAAATTTCTGATTATTTGTGAATATTCGTAACTTTCTGATTAATCATGAATGTTCGTAAATTCCTGATTATTTGTGCATATTCGTAACTTTCTGATTATTCATGAATATTTGAGAATTCCTGAATTATTCGGTTGGTTCAAATATTCAATTCAAGATGAGAATTGAATTATTCATATTCAATTCTCAATGAATTATTCAAACTTTTGAGTATTCGTACATCTCTAGAAATTATTCAAGAATAAAGATCGATAAAAAAAACTAAGACCGTGAGCGGTCTCTAAATGTTTCTTAGCGTATTTTGTGTAAATTTGAAAACTATATATCCAGAGGTTCTCGAAATATGATGACAACCGGGAAAAAATGTAATGATCTGCCGGCGACCATATTTATTTATTTTTTCAATTTTTTGATGATTTTTTCTTTCTAATAAAATATATTGTTTCAGTTTCACAAATCAATAAAAAAAATTAGTTTTGCCAATACTTTCTTAAAAAAGAAACAAATTTCAACCTTTTTTCGGGCCTCTACTTTCTTAAAGAAGTTTTCATTCAACACAATGAGTACACGAAGTTTATTATGTTTTTGACTTGTCTTCATTTCCGCAGTTTGTTGCTCATCCGAACGTACAACAGTTGCTCGCTGCCATTTGGTACGATGGACTACCTGGCTTTCGCAGACTCAGTATGGTCGGCCAGTTGATAGAAGTCGGAAAACTGGGAGCAATGTTTCCGGTTTATAGTTCAATCTACATGATGTCGCCCACATCGAAAATGGGACTCTTTATGAAAAAACCTTTCGTTAAATTTATTTGTCACTCGTCTTCGTACGCCTTCTTTCTGAGTGAGTCGATTTTCTTTCTTTCAACGTCCCCCTTCCGCCATTGTGGGAAGCCTCCGTGCCTCCTAGTAGAAAATATGCTCCATAATTCCAATTCGCTCCATAATTTTTTATAATCCTAAGTAATCATAATCTGTTTTTGCGTTTACGTGAGACTGTTGGATTAATGTCGGTCTTGAAAAATCAACCGAAAGCCAATCATTCAGCTCAGGGTTGGAGTTATGATTATTTTGTCTTATTCAACCGTAAATTAACGTTTTATCATGGCTAAGAACAGTTGGTTGATGATTGGATTTGAGAAATGTACAAATTGATAGTTAAACATGTCTCACCTCATTTTCCATTTCAACAAGTCATTATTTAATGCATGATTTTTTTTGTAACACGTGCACGAATCGCGGCACTTTCCATGGCAGTCTTGCGAGCCGAAAGTGGCCGTTTCCCTGTCAGTTGCGAACCTGTGGTGAAATGACAGAGTCACGCATGTGCAGTTCGCATTTCGTTCACTTTCGTCCCTTGGGAGTTTCTGTCATTCACTTTCGTCCCTTCAATCTCAACCTCACTTTTCAGTATTCGTCTCGCGCGACTGCCATTCCAAGTGCCGCAGATTCGTGCACTCGTTACAAAAAGTATGATGTGCAACACGGGTCGAAATGGCAATTGCGACTCGTGTGATTGCAGCCCTCGCTTCGCTCGGGCAGCAAACCTCACACTCGCCGCAATTGCCAACTTTCGACCCTTGTTGCACAATATACTATTATATATCGATAAAAAAAAGCTTCAGAAAAATTCGAAAATAATCTCGCGTTGTGTATAAATGAATTGCCATCTTGTTTCATTTTGCTTTCTCGTAGAGAAAACCTTGTTGTCCTAAATTTTTTTTTTTTTCGAGATTTTCATGTCAGTACACTCAGAATGGTCCAAAACGTCAAAAAAAGTGGTTTGCATATGAAATGTCTGTGTGTGTGTGTATGTGCAGATTTCGTTATTTACACGATGACTGCCGCAATTTTCGATGCATGTTCTTCAAATTTGGCATGCACGTTGACTATCATAGCATACCGTTTGAGATTCTAGTTGACGCGAATCGGTTAGGAAATTCAGATTTTACCGCATTTTGAACATTTTGAAAAAATCGTTTTCATAACTTTCGCAAATTGAGAGATGTCGGTCTGAAGTTTTGTACGTAAATGGACTCCCATCAAACCATGATCTGTACCAAGTTTGGCGAGAATCGGTAGAGTGGTTCTAATGTTATTGCAATTGTATTTTTTTCTAATGTCTGTAAGAACTTCAGCTCCTGCAAATTCTGAGAAATCCGATTGCAATTTCGAATGTGTCATTGCGTTTATTGATTATCAATGATGAATTTCGTCTAGGAAACGGTCATTATATCGGTAAATTCGGATTTTTATGCATGGAAAATGAGAACAAGCCGTAACGAAAAGGAAATATGTAAAAAATGTTTCCAGAATTATGTGAAATTTGGTTCGCATATGGACAACTATGGACCAAGGTTTGAAACAAATTTGACGCAGATCTGTCCAGCCGTTCAAATTTTAAGGCATTTTGAATATTTTGAAAAATCTCATTCTCGCGCTGGCTCGTGCAAATTACGTGGTACGACGTTCTAATTCGAATCTAGGAAAAATTGTACGGGGAAAAAATGTCCAGTGGAAATAATGGCTGAGGAAAAAATGGTTGGGAAAGAATGTTCGGAGCAAATAATGGCCGATAAATAATGGGCGGGGTAAATATGTCCTGGAAAAAATAACCGGAGAATAGAAGTCCGGTCGAAAAAATGTCCGGGGGAAAAAATGCCGGATAAAAAATGGACGGGGAAAAAAAGGCTGGCAAAAAATGGTCGGGGAAAAGATGGTCAGGATAAAAAAAGCCCGGGGTAAAAATGGCAATTATATTATCGATGGAGATTTTTAATAACTAGCAACATCGTGCCCGCTTCGCTCGCACTCTTTGCTTTTAATTTATCTTTTCTTATGGCCAATACAACCATTCAAAATACGCGAGTAACTGCAGCGGCCATAAGAGTCCGAATCGATTTATATCGAAACCACCGCCGACCAATAGGAACGCTCGAAAGGCGGCTTCAGTATTTCGACTTCGATATGCCATGTCTTTTCTAAGAGAGGATAGCTAATAATATAGTACATTGTGTGACTAGTGCGCGAAGTAGGTGAGTCACGACGAGTGTGAAGTTTGCCGCCCGAGCGAAGCGAGGGCGGCAATCACACGAGTCGTGAATCGCCTACGCGCACGTGTCACACATACTATTTTTTGAAATACGTGCGTGCGAGTTCGTCTTCTAGTGCCTGCGTAGCAGGCGCGAAGTAGTCGATTTTCACATGTTATTGGAGAATTTATTCGCACACTTTGAACAGTGCGCGAATTTTATTCAGTGCGCGAATTTTATTCGCGCACTGAATAAAGCTGTATAAGCATACATAAATGCACTGTTTTTTTATTAACTAATCACAAGAAATACTTAGAGTTTTTTACTATAGCAGAAAATATCCATAGATTTTTTTTGGCCGACTATAGACTTGTAGATGAATTTCATTCAACGAATTGTTGTCCACGAATTTTCCGTGGACTGTATTTTTATTAATCTGAACAGGTATATATCCCATCGGAACACATTGAAAATCTGGCCATTTCTTCCCGAACATTTTCTCATCGGCCATTATTTCCACCGGACATATTTTCCCGTCCATTTTTTCCACCCGACACTTTTTCATCGGACATTTCTTCCTAATATCTCCTAATTTAACCCTCCGTCTGTAAACTACATTTTTCTATACATGGTGTGTACACTGGGTCTTTCAGGGAACAGTCGAGTTTTCAAAATGTTCTAAGCTTTCAAAAAATCTGAAAAAATCAGGGATACTTCTCGAAGTGTATACCACACGGCACAGAAGTTCCCGAAGTCAAAAGTTCGTAACTATTGTTAATAAAAATTGAATTGTAGTCGAAAATGGGGAAAAACGGGTTTTTCTTAAAGACTTCATAACTTCGCAATAAAAAAGTATAAAGAAAAACGGTTGTAAGATTTGGTACCGTAAACTATGAGCTTTCAAAAGAATATAGGGTCATTGGGGTGGGCTTTGAAAAGTTGAATTATTTCAGTACTTGAATGTGGGGAATTTTTTTACGAAGTCAGGCATGTTATAAGTACAATAAACGGTAATTATCCGGCGCAAAATCAACGTTTATTATCAAAAATACAAAAATATTATAATTATATTAATAACAGACGACAAAAATATTAATTTAGGTCGCACGGTTTTTGCAATAGTACATGAAAAGTACAATGAAAATGGCCAGAAAAGCATAAAATTACAAGAAAAATGTATTTTAGTCCGAAATACACTAAAAAGACCGAAAAACTACAAAAAGCAAAAAAAAACTGCATTTGCTTCCTATCAAAATACCGATGCCGTCTATACACTGACCCTTTGAGGGAACGGTCGCGATTTGCACAGATCGGCATTTGCCTACTATCAGCTACACCCGGGCGCCACTTGAGTCTTTTGCCCACCTTACTAAATAGATTTTTAGGGCGGGTGGGGGGGGGGGGGGGGGGGGGGGGGCAGCCCGCACTTCATTCGTTGGAGGGAAATTTCAGTTAGAAATTTCAACTGTTCCTTAAAAGACCCAGTTTACACACGGAGGTCAAATCGGTGGAGTGGTTAAAATCGTACATTTTGATTTATAAAAAAAAACAGCCGAAAAAACCTGAAAAGTAGAACCTTGCAAATTGCTTCCTCAGTATTTTAAACTTTTGACGATGCTTCCCTCTACGAGGAAGCCAAAATTGATCAACATACTTCCTCGTAGAGGTAGCTTCATTAAAAGTGTAAAGTACTGAGGAAACAATTTGCAAGGTTTCACTTTTCAGATTTTTAACGACTTTTTTTTATAACAAAATGGCTTAAAAAATCGACGCATTCGTTTGCTCTCTCTGTTTCATAACTCAAAAGTTTTTATATCTAATTCAGGATATTTGAGAATAATTCCAATTTTTTAAATTAGAGCGTACATTTTCTATGTAAAATTTCATGAAAAAAAAGTTTTGGTAAAGAAAAAAAAACAAAAAAAAACAAAAAGTGTTTTTTCAAGCATATAGAACAGTATAACAAATTATGGAGTGAATTGAAAGGGGTTAGGGTTGAACACTTGTTGAGGCCAGGAATATCTCACATACATTAGGGTGTTTCAGCAAAAAAATGTTGTTTTAAATGCTTCTCCCAACATGTCAAAATGTAGATTTCGACCTTGAAGTAAACCTTGTAAAAGGGCGATACTGGCAAACAATTGTAAGAGGTGCCGCATTGGAGGTTTAGGGCTAAAAAATGCGGCACCTCTACAACTCAATTATCAGCGTCCCCCTTTTAGGAGATGTTTTTGTACATTAAAAACAATAAAATTGCGGGGTGGATATTATTTTAATTATTTTAAATATTCGAGAAAAATATAATTGTTTTCTGCTTTTTTTTCTTCTTAGTAAGGTGGGTCCAAAAATCACTTTTTTATGCTTCTTCCACCATAAGAAATTGTTGGTTTTGAGCTTTAAGAAAACCTCGCAAAAGAAGGGAGAAGAACGAAAACACCTTGAGAACAAAGGGGAAGAGAGGTCGCTTGAATTTAAGTTTTGGAGGAGCTGCATTTCTTTGGGTATAAACGTCGAATCTGGCACCTCTTGACATTTTTTGCTAGTAAACCTCGTGTCTCCCTTTTACGAGGTTTCCTTCAAGTTCGAAACCTACACTTTTGGAAGGTCGGATAAGCATAATAAATTATGTTTTGGCCAACGTTATTAACAAGAAAAAAATAAAAATCAACTTTTTTTTCGAGTACTTAAAATAAGGAAATGAAAGATCTAACCCTATAAAATGATTGTTTACAATTTACAATAACACCTCGCAAAAGGGGCACGCTTCGCAATTAAGTTTTGAAGGTGCCGCATTTTTTGGGATAAACTTCCAATCTGCCACCTCTTAGCATTTTTTGCCAGTGTCGTTCCATTACAAGCATTACTTCAAGATCTAAATCTACACTTTGACATGATGGAAGAACTGTTCAAAAAAGTTATTGTTTTTAAATGCCCTAACATACATAGTAAATATCGAAAATGTCTTAAAAAAAACAAATTCTTGGTTATTCCAAGATCGCTGAGGTAACACTAAACATCGGAGATGCTTTAATTTTTGTCAATGTAATTTATTCGTGTTAAAAAAACGAATAACGAACACTGAGTACCCAACGACTAAAAATAACTGAATATTTCGTTTTGCGGTCTTTGAAATACATTTGAAACAGTACAAAATATCATCTCACAACTTACAGCCTTATGGTTTATTATTTTAGTACTTCTATGATTCGAAATATGAATATCCAACTCTATAGCGTCCAACGTTAACATTTTCAATAACCTTGTACTCACCATCACTGATCGCAATTAATTCATTATACGAATAACATTTGTTTGAAAAACTGCAGTGCTTCTGGGAATGGCCTCGCAGCGTATCGAATACCTCGTTATCGAGCTGTTCGGCAACGCCTGGATGCGTGAAATCCTCGCTGGCTGGAAGAGAAGAGAGCGCGGCTGCATTCCTGGCTTCGTCGAGTCTGGAGTGATAATCTATATCATAAGTAAGCAAACGAGTGTTTTGAAAATAAGTGAAAAAAGCAATACTTGCATTCATTGAAATGACGTAAAGCTTTCTCTATCAGGCTTGGTCGTCGGTGAGATCAGATCTTTATGGGCCGATGGTTTGCTCGAATACGTATCGGATTTATGGAACATCGTCGACTTTATACAAAATACTTTTTACGTTATCTGGGTGTCTATGAGGCTCACAGCGTGGTACGTCGTTCAAGTACGTATGCATCCACTTATTAACGCTGCGGTCTGTTATGGCTGCGCGAACATCTTTTACTTTTTGAGGTAGCTTTGTCGATACGCCGGAGTCATAGACGTCAGAGTCTATCCCTAGCAATCACGATAACTTTCATTTTTTTCCCAAAAATAACCGTAAAAATAACAACAACAAAAATAAAGCTTCGTAGAAGTAGTTTGTTGCACAGAAAAAACTTTCGGAACTTTTCAGAATGACTTTCGAAACAACCAAACAAAAATAAATCTAAAAATTGTCTCTCCATCGCCAAAACCAATGGCTGATCGTCAAAACAACAATTTTGCAAGCTCCGGGAAAATTGTTTAGACTCAGTGCTCACAGTCAAAACAATCGATGTAAATTTTGAAAAAAATAATTGTTTTTTTCGTCTAGATTGATGCATTATTTTGTTCTTTTAATTGTATATTATTTATATGGGTTAAATAATTTTTAAGGCGGGGGCATTTTTATATATTTTTTGACACAATTATACAATCGTAAAAACTCATAACATGATCAGATTTTTATGTACTGCAAATCGACAATCGAAACATATATTCCTAAAGATGTGAATAGCCGAGTGGCTTAAGGTGCATGGTAACAGTCAGAAGGTCCCAGGTTCAAAACCCTCCAGTGACAAAAAATGTACATTCTTTATTCATGTTCAAACACGTATCAAAGTTTTGAACAAAGTCGAATGTGCAGTTAAGGTAGTCCTTGCGACCAATATTCATTTCACATAAATTCGAGGAATTTGGGAGAGAATTGCAAACACTTCTCGTTAGTATAAAAATCTGAAAAAATTCATGCACATTAAAGGTTCTGAAAATATTAATTTTGCATAATAATAATTCGAAAATGTTATTAACAAATTGACCAAAAAAATAATTGTTTAACAAATATTTCGATGACCCAAAATTTTTTTTTCATGAAAATGATTCCTTCGTTTTTCCGGACACGTATGCATTTTTTCAGATTTTAGAGTTCACATTGAATTTTGTGCGTTTTTTATAGGGAAAATATGTGAAAATTCAATGTGAACTCTAAAATCTGAAAAAATTCATACGTATTCAGAAAAACGAAGGAATCATTTTCATGACAAAAAATCTTGGGTCATCGAAATATTTGTTAAACAATTGTTTTTTTCATCAATTTGTTAATAACATTTTCGAATAATTATTATGCAAAATTAATCTTTTCAGTGCCTTTAATGTGCATGCATTTTTTCAGATTTTTGTACCACCGAGAAGTGTTTGCAATTCTCTCCCAAATTCCTCGAATTTATGCGAAATGAATATTATCCGCAAGGACTACCTTAAGATACTCGCATCGGTACAATCCCGTCAAATATGAGTATCGGGGAAAATTTCGAACACTTCAAGATGAGATAATAATCTGAAAAAATCAAGCATGGAGAAAGTGCTGAAAAGATTGATCTTGCATAATAATAATTCCAAAATGTTATTACCAAATTAATCAAAAAATGTATTATTCAACAATGTATCCGGCAATCCAACTTATTTGTGATGAAAATGATTCATTTATTTTTCTGAATACGTATGAATTTTTCCAGAACGTTGTCTAATTTAAAAAATTGCAGTTTTCGCCCCTCATTCTGCTTTAAAAAACGCAAGATTCTTATCTCATCGAAAAGTCTCAGAAATTTTCCCCGAAACTCACATTTGACGGGACTGTACCGATAGACTACCTTAAAAGAGCAAAATAATCGGTTAAATTAAAAACAATTATATTTTTCGAAGTTGTTTTGAACATTTTTCTCAGAGTTATAGCTGGAACGTTGTTCTGACAATCATTCATCGGTTTCGAGCATCCCGGAAAGCAACCTTTCCGATGTCTACGGGAAAGTCGTTTTGATGGTCACTCATTGGTTACAGCGACGGAAAAACAACTTTCCGATTTGTTTATTTGTTTCTTTAAAAAGTCATTTTGACCATTAACGAAAGTTTTTTCCCTGCAAAAAACAACTTCTACCAGCGTTATTTTTTTTTTTTTTTTTTTTTCACTTAGACAGTTGTCGTGATTGCTAGGGACACTGAAGAATACGTAGTACTTATTGTAGCTTTGTTCCAAGAGTCTTTATTTTTTATCTGAAGATCAAGTTTTCTGTTTCTCCTGTAAGCCCTATGTAAGAAAATTGATAGCCATGGCTCGATTACTCGTCGATATGTGCAGTAATGCCCTTTGAAATTTCGTAGAAGTGAAATTTAATGACTTAATTATAAAATGTCATAAGCTCGATTAGCGGAGTTTGAATTGCCTGCGCCACAGAACTGCCTTAATATTTTTCATCTGACTTTTTTTGGTTTTCTTACTAGAGGGAATATTGGAATGGCGAGGATCCTTGGTATCCCAGGGACCAATGGGACGCTTTCGATCCGATGCTTCTGTCCGAAGGAGCGTTTGCGGCAGGGATGATATTTAGGTAGATATACTTCTTTCGTTAAGTACTCGATCGATATATACAGAGCATTCGCTGTCGATTCACCCACTTTCATCGACTCTCTCCGATGTACCCTATAACTGGATATATCAAAAGACAAAAAAAAATCCATGTCTGAATAAGAAAATTATTTCTCCGTTTTTCGGTTAAAAATCAGTATTACAAGAACATGAATTAGTACATTACGCTACAAGGGAGGAAAGTTGCACTCCTCCCATGTAGCGTACTATACTTTTCTCCCGAATTCGCTACAAAAATAACCACACTTCGTGTGTGTAACGAGGGCGGAAAATGAGCTCATTTTTAACAAATGACGACAGGCATGCGTAGTGCGGATTTCAATACTCCCGTCGGGCAGGAATGAGCCGATTACCTCCCTAGGGAGGTAATGAAAGCGGACTGCGCATACGTAAGTCATTTGTTAATAATTAGTAATTTTCCGCCCGCGTTGCACACACGAAATGTGGTTATTTTTTAGCGAAATCGGAAGAAAAGTATGGTACGCTACATGGAAGAAGTGCAACTTTTCGCCGAGTGTGAAATTCTGCAAATCAAACTACACACTCGGTGAAAAGTTGCACTTCCCTCTCTTGTAGCCTAATGTACTATTATATATTCTCTTCGAAAGTTAACAAAAAACTACGACTTTTATGTGGAGACATTTTTTTCAGTTACGTTAAGTTTCCAATATATGTTGACTTGGAAAAAATAACGGCATTTTCGAAAATGCAGGATAAAAAATCTAAAAAAATTGCATGGTATGTGTTTTTAGTGGTACTTTGAAATATCCAATTATGGGGCAGGTCGGAGAGGGTCGAAAAAAGTGGCCGAATCGCCAGAGCATGCTTCATATGTATTTGATTTGTTCGTGCTCATGTAGATATTTCTCTTTGATTATAGTTTCCTCAAATTGGTACACATATTCAGTGTGAATCCTCATCTCGGTCCTCTACAAATCTCTCTTGGGCGAATGATCATTGATATCATAAAATTTTTCTTCATATACACTCTTGTACTGTTCGCCTTTGGTTGCGGTAAGCGCATTTTCTGATACATACTAGCATTTTTCAGAATAGTTACATTCAAAAGTAGTATGTTTCCGGTATCAATATAAGGCTTCAATGCTTATGTATGTTAGGGTGGTTCTTAAACAAAAAATATCGATTTTTTTTTAGAAATAAAACGTGCAAAGAGAATCCGAGATCGACGCATGTTCAGAGGGCGCTGCCATCTATTAAAAGAATTATAAGTTTCAACATTTATAAATTGTAGATGAAAATAAAAAATTCTCAATTTCTCCGGAGGCACCCCCCACCCCCACTTTCAAAGTATTTCGCATAACAAGAAAAACTGCAAAACTTCAACGAAAACGAAGTATTTTTCGAGGTCGACTATCAAAATACAAGATTTTCAATGTTTTTCGCTATTACTTACAAAATGGTACCGAAAATAGAAGACCGCGGCCAAAAAATAATGTAGGAAAGAATACCAATCGATATCTGTCGAAACAAAGTTAAAAAAAGAAAAAACCCGAAGGTTTTTTTTCCTTTTTCGTGTTTTTTATACGTTTTTGTCGAATTCGAGTCCTGATGGCCAATGTAGGATTTTCTCGTTTTCTTCATTGAAAATGATAAGAATTAGGCTTTTTTTCTAAGTTCAAATCTCGAAATTACTTACCATAATCCGGAAAGGTTTTTCATTTTCGTAAAAATCTAATTTTCGGATATTGAAAATCAACTAAATTTCTCCTTTGATGGACTCTTGGCAGTGTTGATTTCCTTGAGTATTCTGCCGTTTTGCCTCGTTCCACTCCATCGTTCGGCTTTCAGGTAGTCCTTGCGAGTGGTGGCTGACTGCACAAGAAATGGCAAACACTTCTCGACAGCATAAAAACAAAAAAAAATCAAGCATATTGAAGGTGCTAAAAAGATTGATGTCGCAACATAAAAATGTCAACATGTTATTAACAAGTCGATGAAAAAAAAAAAAAAAATAGTCCAACAAACCTCCCGAAAACCGAACTTTCTTTTTCATGAAAATGATTTGTTCATTTTTCTGAATAAGTATACATTTTTTCAGATTTTTCAATACACTTTCAATTGTTCCTTTTTTTTCAAAGCAAATTGAAAAATCTGAAAAAAATCATACGTGTTCAGAAACATGAACAAATCATTTTCATGAAAAGAAAGTTCGAGTTTCGATAGATTTGTTAAACTATATATATATATATATTTTTTTTTTCACCAAATTGTTAATAACACTTTGTATTTTTTGTGGTGCGTAATCAATCTTTTCAGCACCTTCAATATATGCTTGATTTTTTCAGGTTTCTATACCATGAAAAAGTGTTGCAATTTCGTATCGTTTCTCTGAAACTTATGTCAAGTCCACATAAGCAAGGACTACTACCACTCGCAAGGACTACCTTAATGGTTATATTTATTACCGATTGCCTTATTAATATCAATATAATGGCTTGTTCAGGTATGAATCAACTCATGTGGTACTACGCGGATTTGGAAAAAATGAAGTGTTATCACATGCCAAGTGGCTTACCCGATTTTGACAATCAAGAGAAGGCCTGCTCGATATGGAGAAGATTCGCAAAGTGAGCAAAATGATTTACAGTCGGTTTTGGTATTGCGTGAATTAACAGTTGGCCGAATATTGGTGCATCTCGTCTTTTTCTGTTTCTTCAGCCTCTTCGAAACCTCACAGTCGCTCTTCTGGGCAAGTTTCGGCATGGTCGATCTTATGTCCTTCGATCTCACAGGAATAAAGAGTTTCACGCGATTCTGGGCTCTTCTGATGTTCGGCTCGTACTCGGTTATCAACATCATCGTTCTGCTCAACATGCTCATCGCCATGATGTCCAACTCGTATCAAATTATTTCGGTATAACATTAATGGAAATCACCGCTAGATCGATGCTACTTTATGCGGGGCATTCTATACCAAGTCGGCCTGGTTCCATGTTAGAATGACACAACGACAAAATAACTCAACAAAATAACGCTAAAGCTATAACGTCAAAGCATTGGGCTATATCATAAAAACATAAGTAATTCAAGTTCGGCGATCACTTAAGGAGGGGAGTATAGTTAATTCGGTGAAAAAAGGCACTTTTTCAAAAATTTCGTTACAAGATACGGGCAATGCATTTTTTATTTAATGATTACAGTATTGCAGAATAACATTTCACGAATATTTTCTGAAAATTTCAGCGAAAAAATATTAAAAACTAAACAAAATATCAAAAACTCAAATTAATTTAATTAGTTTATGAGTTTCCCCAGGTAACGCTATCGAGTTTTTTTTTTATTGATTTTTCAATTTTTGGTAACACTGCAAAGTCAAAAACGCGATTTTCATTTAAAACTCGGTACATTTGTTATTGTAAAATGAAAACTAACATCAAATAAAAAAAACAACTCGACAGCGTTACCTCAAGAATTACACAGTGAAAGAGTGAACTAAGTTTGAAATGGATCGGTGTAATACATTTTTAAGTACAGCCGTCACCGACTTTGAAAACGTGAAATGGGGAAAAATCGTTTTAAAGTGAATACTTATTTACGCAGCGACTCAGAGCCTCGGATGGTTAAAATTCCATATCTTCGTTAGTTTTGCTCCCATTGCTCTAAAAATTTGATACAACACTCTTGAGATGTTGTGTATTCATAAAATAAAATTAAAATAAAATAAAATATAGTTTCAAGACCATACCCCCCCCCCCCCCCCCCCCACGCCCTAAGGCGATGTGAAACATCCACGTCGAGCCTAGTCGGTATCAAAAACTGTAATGAACGTTTTCTCCCGACTCCGCTAAAATAACCCCATTTCTTGTCCGCAACGCGGGCGGAAAATCGCTCATTTCTGACAAATGACTTACGCATGCGCAGTCCGCTTTCATTACCTCTCTAGGGAGGAAATCAGCTCATTCCTGCCCGCGCGGGACTAATGGAAACCGTACTACGCATGCGTATCGTCATTTGTCAAAAATGAGCTTATTTTCCGTCCTCGTTGCACACACGAAATGTGGTTATTTTTTAGCGAAATTGGGAGAAAAGTATAGTACGTTACATGGGAGGAGTGCAACTTTTCACCTCGTGTGAATTTCTGCCCTCGCTTCGCTCGGGCATCAAACTTCGCACTCGGTGAAAAGTTGCAGTTTCCTCCCTTGTAACGTAATGTACTATTTTGACGGATATTTGCGTTTACAGCTAAAAGCAAAAATTCATTCCCTGCGGATTTCACCAGTGCAGGGAATGAATTTCTTTCTTTAGCTGTAAATGCAAATATGCGTAAAAAACGTTCATTACAGTTTTAATTACCGCAGTCAGTATTTCACATGCCCTTAAAGATTTCGAGGCATTTTGTCCAATAAAAAATCTGCAGTCCAACTATAATTTTAAAAATATAAAAAAATAGAAAATTAAAAAATGCCATATACAAGCCAATTTTGTTTTTGTTTTGAAATTTAGTGCATCTATAAATACCGTTGAATCCAATTTTTTGAAAAAAATTGAGATTTTTTTTGGATGGCAAAAGTGGTGTCGAAAGCCTCATATATAATAGACTATTACGATACAAGTGCGAAAAGCTGTAAACGGGGGAGGAGCAGAAACATCATTAATAGTACTTTGTGATACAAGGGCGAGAAAGCGGCCATTATACGGAGGTTGGGAAGTTGATCGCACAAGCCTCACGAGTATCACGAGGTCTGTGATACGAGTGCGGCAAGTGCGATGAATTTCACAACCGTTGTATGATGGTCGCTGTCTCGCTCTGTATCGCATAATACTTTTTGTAACAAATGCATGAGAAGTGCTACCGAGTGTAAGGCCGCGCGCGTGCGAGAAGTGCATACGAGAAGTGTTTTCAGTGCGAGAAGTGCGTGTGAGTAGTAAAATTGTATCACTACTTGTAAAGCGCCACTTACGCCACGCGTGGCAGGCACGAGAAGAAGCACTTCTCACGCATGCGTTACAAAAAGTACTATTATATGTTCATAGCAACAACGTGCTCGCTTCGCTCGCACTCTTTGCTTTTCATTTATCTTTTCTTATGGCCAATACATAATTCAAATCAAATCGCGCGCATTCAAAACGCGCGCGTGACTGCAGCGGCCATGACAGTCCGAATCGATTTATATCGAATCCGCTGCCGACCAATAGGAACGCTCGAAAGGCGGCTTCAGTATTTCGACTTCGATGTGCCATGTCCTTTCTAAGAGAGGATGTGTAATGGGGGGGTCTTCGCCGCACCCCCCCCCCCCCCCCCAACCTCTCAGCGGGGCTTCGTCCCGGACCCAGAAAGAAGAAACGAAGAAAAAAAACGAAACGTCAATAAAAGTACAAGTAAAGAAAAGACCAAGCAGAAAATTAAAGAAAAGTAAAGTGTTATTTTGTCGTGTGTTATTTCAACGTTGTATTATTTTGCCGCGCGTTATGTTCACGTTTTGTTATTTCATCGAGTGTTATTTGTCGTGTATGTGAATGGTACTTAGTCGTGTGTTATTTTTGCATAGTGTTATCTTGACATGTCACCGTCGACCTGGGTCTGACCCTCAACCTCGTGGGTTTGGTTCACGATTGTTTATACGACTCTGCGCGCTCAAAATAGCAGCCGGAATTTTACTAGGAAAATAGCAGCAGACGTCTATTTTCTGTTGGCTGTTGCATAGAATAATTTTATACACAACACAGCATCTTTAACATTTTTTTTCATATTTTTCCCAGAACGTGTTCTTAGGCTCTCACGTTTTGCAAAAACGCATAGAAGTGCCTATTAAATTTGGTCAGTTTTCACCTATAATACGTTTTTACAGGAAAATGTTGGGTTAATTTTAATTTATCCAATTCTTTTTGCTGCATATTTCTTAAGCATGCTAAGATACATGTTCTTGCTGTAAAGGAATATAGAAATTTAATTGTTAAGTATCATTGGCTGTGAAGACTAGATTTTGTGCCACCCGGATGTCCGTAACCATCAGAGGGTCTGAACTGGATGAACCGATGAAACTGAAATTTGGAATCTTCCTTATTCTAGCATTGAGTAGTATGCCCAAGAAATATGGGAAAAAAAATTATTTAAAGAGAGGTTTACTTGCAGAAAAATTGCATTTTTTAACGTTAAATTTGTGAACGGGTGACTATCTTCGCACTGCATACATGAATTTGGCTATGACTCACAGCGTATTCATATGTTACCCTAATGCAAATTCAATTATTTGTTTTGCCTTTAGATAATTCTGAAGTGCTTACCAACCACAATAAATTTAAAACATTTTTATCTTTAAAAAATCAGTCTGCACTACATATTATGGTCTGGGGGTTCAACGCAGTTAAGAATCACTGCATTTTTACTTCGCTCAATGTGTTTCAAGTAACCACAACAAGAACACATATTTTTCTTCTAGTAAGAGACAGAGACAAACAAAATGTTTGTTTAACATAAGGGTTATTTGTTTCATCACCGATGAAAAAATATGAAATAATTCTCTTCCTTTGGGATTGCATCGAAGGTTTTTTTTACACTTGATTCGGCGGTTGGGTCAATCAGTTGCTTTGAAACAGAGTTGGCGGCAATGCATTATTTTTTCAATGCATCACCGTTTTTTTAACCCAGTGGTATTAGTATTGTTTATTACACCGATTCCCCTAAGGGTTGCGGGCTCCTACTACCGTTTCCTCCTTCCCTTCCTTATCCGTTGCGTTACCGGTTCGATTCCCGAGTCTGGAGCTTCATCGCGCCCCGCTAGGTGTCGGCCTCGGACATACGGCTATAGTCGTAGTTCGTACGTCCTATAACCGGAGCTACGTCCTCGTCTGTTTTGCCTACACATGCCAGACTTCAGTCTCGGGAATCGAACCCGTGACACTCCCCCAGCCTTTTGGATACCACCCCAAGGCGCTGGCCCTTTCCTTTGGACCTACTGTTTAAGGTGGGCTCCGAACCACCAGGATCACAGAATAGCACATAGAAAAATTCATTGGTGTTTGGCCGGGACTCGAACCCGGGACCATCTGCATATGAGCCCGGCCCCGAACCACTCGGCCACTGCTCTACCTTTCCGTTTTTTTAACCGATTATTACACGTCACATTACTTTATTAATAAGCAATGGAGCAAAGATCCATTACCCATTACTTTTTTAAATGTTTAATGGAACAGAGATCCAGCACTCATTACTTTTTTAATGTTGAATGGAGCAGCGATGTAGCTTCCATTACTTTTGCTTCCTCATAGAGGAAGTTTTGTTTTCATGAAAAAAAATGGTTTCGTGTTTTTCATGCCAGTATGCTTAGAATCACCTGAAACGTCGAAAAAAATGGTTCAGAAAAAATGTTCGTATGTGTGTGTGCGTGCGTGCGTGTAACCGTGGATGGTTACATGCGTGTAACCGTTCGAGCGATCGGGTTCAAATTTGGCAAACAAGTAGTTACCCCTCATTGAATGGCGCTGTTTTTGACAAAATATACACTCAGCAAAAAAGTTAAGGGAACAGTTGAATTTTACCTTTTTTTCATTGATTTTTGAACCGCTGTAATTTTGTGAAAAATGATCGAATCGTAATAAAACAAAATGCGTTTTAAAGCTTGATATCTCTAGTTTGAACATCTTTTCAGTAATTTTTTTTTAAAGCAACACGTTCGGCATGAACCTAAGGAAAAGCGGAAAGAACAAATTTTCAATTTTTTTTTCATTTTCACAATCGTCCACGGGCACAAACATTTTTTGTGTGGCTTTATCAATAGTGGGGTCCTTTAGCCTCATTCTTTAGCTTTAAAATGGTCTGTTGCTGATCTCTGTACGACCATTTGTTGCTGAGATATTGACATTCAAATAAAAAAGGAGCTTTTTTCGTAGATCAGCAATATCTCATGAACTAATGATCGCACAGCGAGCTAAAGGTGGGTTTTGTAAACTGGAAGAAATGCTCTAAAAGTACCTTCTGGTACTTAAGCGATTTTATTTTTTTTTTTGTAACCTTTATATTGATTTGAAACAACTAAAACAACTAAAAACAAAAAACAACTAAAAAAATGAACTTTTTTCCCGTTTTGGAAAATCCATGTCAACTTGGCAGATATTGCGATAATGACTCATGTTTTTAGGTTTTTTTTTACTTCAATACATGCCCAACGAGCCCCCAAGATTTAAAAATTGATCTGCTGAACCGTTATTTTTTACCGAAGCGTCAAAGTTTTATCAAAAATTAAAGGATCGCTCATTGTTCCTTAAATGGCAATTAATGATGATTCAAATTTAAAAAAGACTTTTCCGTTGTTTTCCTCGCGGTTTCGCAATAACAACTCTTTTAATCTTTGAAAAAAAAAAGTCGAAATGTCGAAATGTCATGGAAAGTGCCGCGATTCGTACACATGTTACAAAAAATACATTTCCTTTAAAAAATAATAAAGCAAATCCAATATATTATCCAAGTAAACTTTGTCATCAGCAGATCATCAGTAAATGATGCGCTATAAAAAAAATTGGTCTGCCAGAGAGACGTCAAATTTTGAATGACTCACCAAGTCAGTGGCATGCCAAGTTTTTTTAGCGAATCATCTATAGATGATTCGCTAAAGATCATCAGTATACTGATGATCTGCCGATGATAAAGTTTTCTTGGATAATATATTGCATGTTTTATTAGTAGTAGCTGTTTATTTCAATGTACACCCTTGCGGGTTTTTACACTTATCCCATCCCTTACATCAATCCCCCTTAATATATAAATACATTTCCATTTTTTTCACATATACACTTACATATTTTCTTTTCCATTCACCCATATCGCACCCTTTACTCCTCGCTTATTTTGGCTGCCAGTCTTTCGTATTGCGCGACGTATTCACATAGGGCTATTATTGGCTTCCCTTCCCGTAACGCCTTATTTATTTTTTGTTCCATTGCTTGTCTATCTTTGTCTGCCCATTCTTTTAAATCCTCTTTCACTTTCCGATCTATCTTTTTCCGAATCTCTCCGCACTCGCAAATGTGCATCAATGTTTCTTCTTCTCTTTTACATACTCGGCATTTAGTGTCCTGGAACCCTTTGTTTCTTTCCCTCCCTACGCTCCCGCATCTCATTCTCGCCCACACTTCCTTCACTTCCCCTCTTAATGCACTGTCCTCCCAGTATTCTTCCATTTCAATCCCCCTCTTTCTGCTCTGGTATTCTTCACAATAGTTCGAGACGTCAATTTTGTTCCAGTCTTGCTGTATTTCTTGGTCTCTCCTTATCTTTATGCCCCTTTCTATCTTTCTATCAAATCCCTCCTTGTCTCCGTTTCTTCTTGTTTCCCATATTTCACCTTCCCCAATTCCCTCCATAGCTAACTGCAGTTCTTTCCCCCATTTGGACGGGTTCCCATTTATGATTCCTCTGATTTCCTCCTTCAAACAAATCTTCGGCCATCTAGATTCATCCATTCTCATGATCTCTCCTAGATATTTTGCTGCCCTTTCCCACAGTTCTACTCCAATTCCTCTACATCCCGCCTCCATCCTCCAGATGTACCCCGGTGTATTCTGCCTCAGTCCCATTGCCATCTTTACGTATCTAGCTTGTAGTCTTTCTATTTGGTCTCGTTGTTTCCACCCCCAAGTTTCCACCCCGTACAACATCCCACTTTTCACAATTGCGTCTATGAGGTGTAGCCGTCTTCGTAGGCTACCTATCTTTGCCCTCTTAGATATTCCCCAAGACCCGTTCATTATTGCATGTTTTATTATTTTTTAAAAGAAATTTATCGTGACATTTCTTTTGCAAGAGTATACTTTTTACTGTACAAAATCATTACGCATACTATACTCATTACAAAACTAAAATGATAAACTCCACAACGTTTTTAGGCATTCACGTTTTGAAAAAATGCACAAAATGAGTATTGAATTGGGTCTACATGTGTTTAAATTTTCTCTTTATGGAAAAATTTTACTATAATTTGTACTTATCGATTTGTTTTTACAGTTCATTTTTTAAACAGTGACATAGATATTCTTGGTATAACGAAATATAGGAATTTCGTTATTAACCCTCCGTGTGTAAACTATATTTTCTCCCGACTCCGCTAAAATAACCCCATTTCGTGTCCGCAACGCGGGCGGAAAATCCCTCATTTTTGACGCGTGACTTACGCATGCGCAGACCGGTTTCATTACCTCCCTAGGGAGGTAATCAGCTCATTCCTGCCCGCGCGGGAGTAATGGGAACCGAACTACGCATGCGTGTCGTCACTTGTCAAAAATGAGGTTATTTTCCGTCCGCGTTGCACACACGAAATGTGGTTATTTTTTAGCGAAATCGGGAGAAAAGTATAGTACGTTACATGGGAGGAGTGCAACTTTCCTCCCTTGTAACGTAATGTACTATTTTCCATGCACGGTCTGTACACTGGGTCTTTCAGGGAACAGTTGAGATTTCAAAATATTCTAAGCTTTCAAAAAATCTGAAAATGAATTATTTCAGTACCTGAAAGTGGGGAATATTTTACAAAGTCTGGCATGTTATAAGTACACTAAACGATAATTATCCGACGCAAAATTAATGTCAGACGCTAAAATAATGTAATACAAATTTATTTTCAATAAAAATATTGGAATATGGCGGAAGAATAATCCAAAAATGTAAAATATCTTTTTTTCAACAAAAAAGTACAATGGAAATGGTCAGAAAAAGGATAAAATTACAAGAAACATGTATTTTAGTCATGAAAAGACCTAAAAACTACGAAAAAAGCAAAAAGACTGCATCCGTTTACCTATCAAAACACCAACGCTGTCTGTACACTGACCCTTTGAGGGAACAGTTGCGACTTGCACAGACTGGCGTTTGCCTGCTATTGGCTAAACCCGGGTGCCACTTGAGCCTTTTGTCCATACTACCAAATAGATTTTTTAGGGGAGGGTGTCGAAGCCCGTACTTCATTCGTTGGACAGACATTTCAGTTCGAAATTTCGGCTGTTCCTTAAAAGACCCAGTTTACACACGGAGGGTTAAGTATTTTTTATGTTGAGACACGGTCTTGTGTTGCCCGGACGTGCGAATACGCAGTAGCTATGCATTGAATAGACCGAAGAAGATAAGAACATAAAGCACAACAAAGCAACAGAACGAAGCGTGACGTCCTAACTGTACGGAGCGTGAAGTGCGACGGCCGCGAGAGTGCCTTAAAATGACACCAGAGGAAAATGTCCCGAAGGGACATTTTCTTTGGTAAACCGAATCCGCGAGGTCGAGGATCAGACCCAGGTCGACTTGGTATGGAATGCCCTATATATACAGGGTGTCCCATTTTAATCTTACGCCCGATTTATCTCGAAAAATAGGGCTCCGATCGAAAAATGAGTTATATGAAAGTTGTAGGGTTCGAAGGGGGACGTTTTACTAAAACAAATTAATATGGTCCAACGTTCAAAATGGCGGAAATACGACGGCCGACATATTTTTTTTATGGAACTATGACTTTTCTTTTCCACCAAAATGTTCGGCATGTTAAAACTAACAACTTTTGTAGAAAACTTTTTTCGATAAAGTCCATGATTCATTTTTTGAAGACCATTTTAACGTTATCCAGGATGTACCATGAGGAGATAGTCTTCAACATTCCATTTGCGTGTGCGTCTGCATGTGCGGGATGAGTAAAAAAAATTAATTTGAATTTTTTTTTAGTAAAAAAATCAGTAAAAAAAATTAAAATTAATTTTTTTAGTAAAAAAATGAGTAAAAAAATTAAAATTAATTTTTTTTACTCATCCTAATATATATATATACTTGACATGTTACCAACAGCAGTGGGCGTGCGGTCGTTGCATGGCTCCGGTGATCTCCCATGTTAAAGAGCTCGACTCGCGGTCGGTACTTGGATGGGTGACCGCTTAGCCATGTACTGGTTAGCGTGTCAACTGTTGAGGCCGTTTTTCTGAGACTCTGATGTATTCACATACAGCAGACTCTGTGTAAAATATAATAGCCTATATCGTCGCAGGTTTTCTGCAGTTCCCTGTGCCCTCGTGCAAATGCGATACAGTAGTGCATTAGGAAAGAGTGGCTCCGGGTAACATTCTGGGGCGGGGGGGGGGGGGGGAGAGGGGGAACTCAATAAGTAACTCCAGGGGGGAACTCAAGGAATAAAAGGGGATCAAGGCATGTGGGGAGAAACGTAAAAGCCTGACGAAGGCATACGTAGGAATCCAAATAATATACTTGACTTGTTATTTATATTTCCTAGGAAAGAGCCGACACGGAGTGGAAGTTCGCAAGGAGCCATCTTTGGATGAGTTACTTCGAGGATGGTGACACAGTCCCGCCACCGTTCAACATGATTCCCACTGCCAAGACCTTTGATAAAGTTCTAAAGTGTGGCAAAACCGGACGGCCAACTAAATCATTGATCGTACGTATTCGTATATATTCCCTAAAAATCATGACAACTGTCAAAGTGAATAAATAATGCTGGTAGAAGTTGTTTTTTACACAGAAAGAACTTTCTGTAATTGTCAAAATGTCTTTTGAATTGTTAAAGCAACCAAACAAAAAAATCTGAAATTTGTTTTTCCGCCGTTGGAACCAATGAGCGACCATCAAAATGACTTTTCCGTAAACATCGGGAAGGTTGCTTTTCGGGGTGGTTGAGACCCATGAACGACCGTCAAAACAACCTTCCCGCTAACTTCGGGAAAATTATTTCGGCTTAAGGAGGCATCAGCGCTGCATGCTAGTCAAATCAGTGCTAAATTTTTAAAAGCACTTTTATAATTCTCGGCTCTTTGATTAATTGTTCCGAGGTATTACGCACGTAGCAGCGTCAGTTCTTAATAGAAAAATACTTTCACAGCCGTGATTTGAATAGATAAACGACTGATATATGCGAATTTCTAATGTCATGTTTTTTCGTGCAGTTTTTTTGAAGAATAAACCGTAATAATAGTTCAATTATGACGAACAATAGGTCATTTTTATTATTGAAAGATTCTTGATCGATTGACCGTTCCGATTTTTGATAGTATCAGTAGCTCAAAAGACACGACCGCTTAAATTCCTTCCCTAACCTAAAAGGAGACACACAAATGGCTGTAATTTTCGAAGAACTAATACTGTAAAAAATCTGAACGGTCAATCGATCAAGAATCTTTCGCTAATAAAAATGAGCTATTGTTCGTCATAATTGAACTATTATTACGGTTTATTCTTCAAAAAAACTGCACGAAAAAACATGACATCAGAAATTCGCATATATCAGTCGTTTATCTATTCAAATCACGGCTGTGAAAGTATTTTTCTATTAAGAACTGACGCTGCTACGTGCGTAATACCTCGGAACAATTAATCAAAGAGCCGAGAATTATAAACGTGCTTTTAAAAATTTAGCACTGATTTGACTAGCATGCAGCGCTGATGCCTCCTTAATGGTCACCGTCAAAACAAATGATGAAAATTTCGAAGCAAATGGTTTTAAATTTAACAGGTTATTTTGCTCTTTTAATTGCATATTCGGCGTAGTTAAAAAAATTCATACGTGGTTGAATGGGAATAAAGAATATAAATTCTTTTTCTCTGGTAGGATTCGAAACTAGAACACCTTATGATTGTTGCCATGTGCCTTAGACTACTCGGCTATTGACACCTTTCGGAATTAATGTTTCGATTGCCAATTTGTAGTATAAAAAAGTCTAACCCTAGTAAGTCCGGTCACGATGAAATTCACTACGTTTTCACGGTGGTTTTCACTGCAGTGGTTATTTCCGAAAAAGCGACGGTAATCCTTAGCGAACCACCCAGTAAACACGGTGATGATACGGCAATGTAACGGCTATGTAACATAATGTAACAAGTAACATCACGTGTAACTTGCATGTGACTTACGTGTAACTTACTATTTCCCACTCAGCAATGTTACCATGTTATATAACATACGTTACGGAACTGTTATAATTGAGTTATGTTGCCCATACGTTGCGTAATGTAACTGATATGTAACAAGTAACATTTATATGTTATATAACCTTTGTTACATAACCGTTGCTACCTCGTAACGTTGCTAATGTGATACGAGATACAAGTAACGTTGTCTCTAACTTACATGTAAGTTAATATTTCCCACTCAGTAAAGTTATCGTATTATATACCGTGTGTTATGTAACATGAATTAAACAGCCGCGTTACTGTTTACTTATATTGCCAAAATGTAGTCATATTGACAATACATTGACTTTTCTTTAGTGGACTAAAAGTCCACAAAAGAACTTCAAAGGTCGCTAAATCGCTACCCTTGGGAATCAAAAAATTAGCCGCTACTATTAAAAGTAGAACAAGCTTTAGGCAAATGATGCCAACCGGTTGACACCTCCGAAGAGTATCACTCCAGTGTGTATATGAAGGTGCGCCGTTGGGCTGACTTATACACGTTAGCGACACGAATCGCTTGCGAGAAACGTTTGAGTCGTAAGCCATCTAGCGGACATCACATCGTTATACACATGTTACGTAACAATAACACATTTTTATTATATGACTGTAACGGAACCACAATATATAATAGTTATACAAGATATATGCTGTGAATGCTACATAATCAGTGTGATATGCATCTTACGTAAGAGTTACATATTTGTGCAACATTCTAGCAATGTTACCACATTACGTAACTGTAACATGACAGGGCTATTGTTGCAGTTACATTATAGTCGTTACATACATGTTACATACTTTTTGCAACATATTTGTTCTGTTGCCATGTTACATCACTACAACATTGCGTTCTTGTCACGAAAGAGATGTCCCAATTGTTACTTGCACTTTGCGTTACGGTTTCATAACTTTTGTTATGCAACTGCAACGAAAATATGTCACATAACGGTAATATTACCTGCATATAACAAATGCAACATCACAAGTTACTCCTATGTTACATATCCTCGACATATCACAAGAGTAACATTGTTACAATCACATGTAACTTCCAGGATACATTGCTGTTCAAAAACGTGTTTACTGGGCACCTCCCAAATCACCGTAGTAAGCTTGCAGTTGGTGGTTTTGTCGGGCGTTTGACAGTGGTACAATGCGAAAACCACTACGCAAGAGAATTTTCTACAGTAATTTCGTCGGTTGTTCGCTAAATATTACGATCGCTTTTTCGAAACTAACCACTGCAGTGGTTACAATAGTGGTTCGGTCAGTGGTTGGGTATGCCAGGAAATCAAGTTATGAGTTTTTCAAATGTCTGATTGTATCCAAAACTATATAAAAATATCCCCGATTTAAAAATTATAAATCCATATATATAATATCCCCTCTTAAAAAAGACATGGCGTAAATATCCCGAAATATATCGAAATCTTGAAGCCAGCTTTCAAGCGTCCGATTGGTCGGCAGGAGCTTCGATATAAAATCGATTCGGTGTCATGGCCGCCGCGGAGTCAGGCGTGCGTTTTGAAAGGCTGTATTGGCCACAAGAAAAGATAGATGAAAAACAAAGAGCGCGAGCGAAGTGAGCATGTTGTTGCTAATACAACTAAAAGAGCAAAATAACACGTTAAATGAAACGTAAAAACATTTTCTTTTTTTATTTACTTCGGTTGTTTTGACGGTGACCACCGCGTCAAAACAATCTTCTCGGAGTTCGCAGGAAGGTTGTTCTCGCGGTGTCTCATTGATTTCGGCGACAGTGAAACAACTTTCGGATTTATTTTTGTTTGGTGGTTTCGAAAGACATTTTGACAGTTTCCGAAAAAAATTCTGTATAAAAAAGTACTTCAACCGAGCGTTATTTCTTTGGTCATGTTGACAGTTGTTAAAAAAAATAAGTTGTTGCGATTACTAGGAAAGCGGATTATTTTGTAATCAATGCAGTTTAATCAATGATCCAGTCAAGGCACTGGCTACCGTATGCGTAGAAGTTCGTGTATTTAAGGTAGTCCTTGTGTCTAGTATTCATTTCGCATAAATTCGAGAAAAATGAGAAAGAATAGCCGACACTTCTCGATGGTATAAAAAGCATGCACACTAAAAGCTTGGCTGAAAAAATGCATGCCCATTAAAGGTTCTGGAAAGATTAAGTTAGCATAATAATAATTCTAAAATGTTGTTAACAAATTGACGAAAAAATCGTTCGAAATATCTCCCGATGACTCAAATTTTGTTTTTAATAAAAATGATTCGTTCATTATTCTGAATGCGTATGGGGCATTCTCTTTTCGACCTGGATTTGACCTCGGCCTCTCCGATTTGGCTCATTTTTTATAGGCTTAGTTGGTGATGGAGCAGGATTTCGGGGGGAGAGAGAGAACACACGTTTAGCTAGACAGTCGGTGGACACCATGACAGAAAGCAGAACACAACGCCACGTACTTTATTGCCAACTTCGTATCAATTGCCGATTACCAACCTTACAACTCAACACGCCCATTTAATCGGCATTTACTTTCAATTCGATTCTATACAATACAAAATAAATTACTTTACAATATCTCTGTAATACTCTATTTCTTTTGTACATTTATCACCAAATGCCCATTCCCTTTGAGCAAAACAAATGCTTCGCATTCGGCAGAGCCTTCGTCAGACTAGCGGCTTTCATATTCTCGGTAGGAGTGTATTCAACTCGGATTTTCTCCTTCTCGATATTCTCATGAATGAAGTGATGCTTTATATCGATGTGCTTGGTCCGTTGACGGTAGTCGGATGTCTGCGCTAATGCTATGCACCCTTGTTGCCGCACGACAATTTTAACGGCCGGATCACTTGAGTCTGGTCGAGCTCCTGCAAAAATTGTTGCAACCACAAGGCCTCTTGTCACGCTTCAGAAAGTGCCATGTACTCCGCTTGGGTGGTCGATAGCGCAACAGTACGCTGTTTCCGGCTGCTCCAAGATATTGCAGCACACTGCATGCGAAACAGAAAACCAGTGACGGAATGTCGATTATCGGACTCTCCGGCCCGATCAGTATCGCTGAATCCCTCAACAGCCGCCTGGCCACCCTGCCGAAACTCCGATCTCTTCGATTGAGTTCCTTTAAGGTAGCGAACAACTTTTTTTACTGCGCCCCAGTGAATTCGTCGCGGAGCTCGGTTATATTTGCTTAACACGCTCGTTGCGTGGCCTATGTTCGGACATGTCGCCTGACTCACATACACCCTAGCAAGTCCGGCGACCGACAGAACGACCGAAAAACGACCAAAAAATCGACCCGTCGATAAATGCAAAAAAAACCGCTCAAAGAGTCAATCGACCAAAAAACGACCACTGAAATTATTCTTGATTAGTCGTTTCTTGGTCGCGAAAAATCGGAAAACGACCGTCGAAATCGACCGGAAAAATGACTATCGAAACGACCAACTACATAATCAAACTTCAAATACACAATCAAAAATTATACCTTTAAAGGTTTGAATATCCGAGTGGTCTAAGGCGCAACGCAACAGTCGGAAGGTCCCAGGTTCGATTCCGAGCCGTGACAAGATTTTTTTTTTCGAAATTCGATTAAAAAAAAGGGGTCGTTTCGACAGTCGTTTCTCGATCTTCACGGAAAAAACGACCGGTTAGAAGTTTTTTAATTGGTCATTTCGACGGTCGTTTTCCGATTTTTCGCGACCAAGAAACGACTAATCAAGAATAATTTCAATGGTCGTTTTTTGGTCGATCGACTCTTTCAACGGTTTTTTTTTGCATTTATCGACCGGTAAATTTTCGGTCGACCAGCCGGTCGCTGGACTTGCTGGGGCAGCAAGGCGGCCACTGCTTCTTGATATGGCACCTTCGACATTTCTTTGAGTTCTTCATTGGTGGCTTCTTCTGGCAAATCGTCGACCTTCTGATTCGCATCCAACGGTGTAAAAACTGGCTTACATTCCGACATGTTGAACCTCTCGAGTATCTCCTGTATATACGCAGATTGGTCGATTGAAATCTTCCCGATTCGGTAATCCCTTGACACTCAGAACCCGAGTATATGATTTAATTCGCCAAACTCCTTCGTCTTGACATTTTCTTTCAGCTTATTCTTCGTTGCTTTTCGTTGGTCTTCGTCGTTTGACGCGATAATTATGTCGTCGACGTACACCGCAACAATGCAGACTTTTTAACTTTAACGTGTGTAATAAACACATTGGTCTTTTTCGCAGTGCTTAAATTTCATTGCTACCAGTACCTTATGTAGCTTACGATTCCACGATCTTCCGCTCTGTTTTAGACCATATACGGCTTTCTTCAATTTCCACCCTTTATCCTTGTTTTCTTCGTCCATCAGCTCACTCGGCGGTTTCACGAAGAGGTCCTCTTCGAGATTTCCGTGAAGATAGGCCGTCGCTACGTCGAGATGTTCGATGGTTAGCCCGTATTTTACGCAGTGCGCAAAAATTATGCGAAGGGAGCCTGTGATGTCTCATCACAGGCGCATACGTTTCCATGTATTCAATACCGTGTTGTTGTGCGCATCCTTTTACTACGAGCCTGGCCTTGTATCGTTTCTGCCCTTGGGCGGATCCACGAATTCCCAAGTACGATTTTCTGCATGTGATTTTTCCTCTTCCTTCATTCCTCTTCCTTCTGTATAACTCGATTTTCCTTCAACTTCGAGTCTTCGAGGAAAACGACATCCCTGCTCTTCACGAATTTTCGTGTTTCAGGGTGAAACAACTTATATCCCGCTGAGTCCTCTCAGTATCCGACGAACACGTGTTCAACAGTCTTCGCGTCCCACTTTTTAGGCACTCACGATTCGCAAAAACGCACGGAAGTGCCTACTCTCAATCTACCGCCATTTTGACTTGAATTTGGCTATAACTTGATCAGACTGAGGTACCGCCAGAAAAGCGCCTAGTGATTTGCTCGGCCGTCGCCGTGTTAGAGATTCCAAGATATTTTTCTTTTGCTCTTAAATAATTTTAAAGTGTTAATTACCTACCACAATAAATTACAAATATTTGAGTTTAAAAATCAATCCGCACTACATATTATAGTCTGGAGGTTTATTGCAATCAAGAATCACTGCACTTTAACTTTGCTAGGTGTGTCTCAAGTAACCACAGTCAAACAAAATCTTCATGTTTAACGCGAGGGCTACTTTTTCCCTCATCGATGAAAAAATATGAAATAATTATATTCTTTTAGGATTGTAGCAAAAGTTTTTTTACACTGGACCCAGCGGTTGGGTCAATCACTTGCTTTGAAACCAGATATATGGGTTTTTCACTTTGTTTGCAGTCCAGAGAAAACCAATACAGAATTGGCCTCCGCTATGGCTCAATCTCTTTGCAGTCACATTTCCTATTGATTAATTGTAGGAATTTTTTAATGATTCTTAAACCTAAGTCGCAGAATAATTTATACAAAATGATGATACAGTTGGCATCACTCATATGGATTTTTAAAAGTATTAACTTATAATAATCCCTACAATTAGTCTACAGAAAATATGAGTGCAAAGAGTATGAGCCCTATGGTTGGTTTTCTCTGAACTACACGCAGAAGTAAGAACCCATATTTCTAGTTTCGAAGCTACCGGTTGACCCAACTAATGGATCAAGTGTCAAAAGATCCTTCGCTGTCATCCTAAAAGAATAGAATTATTCCACATTTTTTCATCAGTGAGGAAAAACGTGATCCTTATAATAAGAAAAAACTTTTCTCTAAAACGGTCTCCTTAAATTAATTCAACACTTATGACAATTGATGTCTGGTTAGAAAATCCGATTAGAATCAATAAAATCATTACACATACGATACACATCACAATACTAAAATGATCAATTCCACTACGTTTTTAGGCACTCACGTTTTGAAAAAACACAAAATGCCTATTGAATTTTGTCTACATGTGTCTACATGAATTTTTTGTGGGAATTGCATTATTATTTCTATTTACTCATTTGCTTTTAAAGCACATTCTTGAAACATACTTATATAGATATTCTTGGAGTAACCGAATACAGGAATTTAGTTATTGAGTATTTTTAATGTTGAGACAAGATCTTGTGTTACCCGGGCTTGCGAACGTTCAGTATTTGTACGTTCAGTACGTTCAGTAGTTGTGTTGAACCGGACGAAAAAGATAAGCGCACAGAGCACAACAGAGCACAAAGCCGACCTTCAAAACGACGTACGCACGAATAAGCGCGAAGCGCGACGTTGAAACCGTACAGAGCATGAAGCGCGACGTCCATACCGTACGAAGCGCAAAGCACGACGTTTAAATCATACGGAGTGCGAAGTGTCACGTTCAGGCTGTACGGAGCGCGAAGCGCAACCTTCAAACCGTACGGAGCGCGAAGCGCAACCTCCAAACCGTACGGAGCGCGAAGCGCGACGTCCAAGTGAGTACCCTAAAAATGGCCTAAAGGAAAATTTTCCCGAAGGGACATTTTTCCCGGGCCATTTTTCGGGGGGTTTCGGGGCGCCTCCCCCCCCCCCCCCCCCATTGGGGGTTTCGGGGGCGAAGCCGACCAACAACAACCCGGCGCCCCTTCGGGACTTGTTTCTTGCTTGTTTCTTGTCTCCTTCGGCACGCGTACCATCGCTTTACACCCGAATACTCGAATGTGACTGAGATCAGGCTTGACGCCCGACCATGCTTCTTCCGGCGTTTTCCTCCGTACTGCGATTGTCGGTGATCTATTGATCAAATACACGGCAGTGGACCACGCTTCCGCCCAATACTCTTTCGGCAGACTCGCATCGAACAACATAGCCCGCGCGCGTTCGACTATTGTCCTGTTGAATCGCTCCGACACTCCATTTTACTGAGGACTGTAGGGCATCGTTGTCTGGTGTTGTACTCCATCCCTCTTCAATACTTCTTGCAGCTTGTTGGAGAGGTATTCAATGCCGTTGTCGGTCCTCAACATTTTTAAATGTCTTCCTGTTTGATTTTTGACGAAAGATAAAAATTCTAGAACAATTCTCGTTACCTCGCTCTTCTTTTTCATAAAGTATATAAATATCTTCCTCGCGCTGTCATCTATCAACGTCAGGAAATACCTCGATCCTCTAAGAGACTCTTTTTCCATCGGCCCACATACATCCGAATGAACGAGGTCGAGTATACCATCGGCACGCTTCTCACTGCTACAAAACGGCTCTCTGTGGTGTTTTCCCTGCACGCTAGGTACGCACTTCTCTTCGTTTTTGTCGCTGAACTCATTTCCGGTGGCCTGACATTTCTGTAATATTCCGAAACTCTTCCTATTCAAGTGTCCTAGTCTGCGATGATACAACATCCCGCTTCCTTCCTTCGCGTGGAATGCGGTTTGTATATCAGCATCAATGCTGTAGATTCCACTCGTCTCGATGGCAGTTATTATCGTCTCCCTATCTTGAGCTACGACTCTGCAACCTTTCGGGTTAAAAATTACCGTATGCCTTCTTTTGTCACTTTGCTTACCGATAGGAGATTTGCTGCTGCTCCGGGTATCAATAATACATCTTTCACAACAAGGTCCTCACCTCCATTTTATGCTTTTGAAACTACCACGTCGCCGACTGCCTCTGCTGACCATTTACTGTTGTCTGCGGTAATTACTTGTGCCGACGATTCGTCCTTCGAACCAAGAAGATCCCCTCGAAAGGTCATGCGCGAGGACGCACAGGAATCGACATACAAGTGGTCCTTGTGCAGTTGACTCGGCGTGTATAATGCATACAACACCTTGTGGTTCATATCTTTCTCTTCGTTGTTGGTTGTATCTGATCCCTTTTTCTCGCTCCGGCACTGTGCCGCTAAGTGCCCGATGTTGTTGCACTTGTAGCACCGAGGTCCAACCTTTCGTTTCGTTTGGTGACCTCGCAAGTAGAGCGCAGCGTCCGACTCCCCGGCAGCAGCCTTATCGAGCTTCGCGTCCTGCAATAATTTATTTTTTATTGAATCAGCTGTAATTACTGTTCCCGAACTCTCAATTCCCACTGATCCACTCGTCGCCGACGTTAAAACCAAACCCTTGTAATTTATGCTCCGTCGAAACTATACGATCTTCGTATTCCTTCGTCGAGGAACATTTTTCGAGGCTAGTTGTTACGAAGGTTCAGAGTAACCCGACTTTTATACTGTTTTTGCCTCGAGAGCACCCCGCACGTGCACATAAATTATTGGCTCGATGCCGATAATTATCTTTGACGGCGCTCATATCATTTTCCGCGCGTCGGCGATGTACGCCGTCAACCCGAGCACGCAGCTCCACAAATAGTCCAGTTCGAGATACGTTTGCATCGCAAAATTCCAGTCCAAATAATTTGCACGTCCTCGAAGACGCTCGATTTGCGAACAATTATTATTCATTACACGGCTCGGCGCATTTTGTCCCGCGTCGTCGGCCATCTTTTCTCACGCTCACACCTTGTGGCACTGCACTTTTTTCACAAGGGCCTGTCGGGAAAAATACTGCATTAATTGAAAAACTTTTTACAAAACTAGGGGAACAATCACGCGCGCGGACAGGTTAGCCGCGCTGCAGCGCTTATGTCAAATTGCAACAAACTGTCAAATTTCGCGCTATTAAACAACGACTGCTGGTCGTTACGGTCCACCGTTACGGTCTGGTTTTTTTGTACAAATCAAGGCACAAATGAAGAGTACAAAATGAAGTAAGTTGATTTATGTATTGTTCAATATTGTTATAAATTATTGAAAAGACCGGTTAAAAAAGGTCCTGCATGGTGCCCAGGTTTGCGGCCTTAATCCTGATCTAAATAAACAATTTCAAAAAGATGATTAATCTGTAGGAAAACCGATATCGTCCTATGGAGGCTTTTTTTAATTTGACAAAATGGCGGCGGTTTGAACAAAACGTGTCGAATTTAGCCTTTTTTCAGCAGTTTTTCGTAAAAAAATAAGATGATTTAAAAAAAAAAGCTTCTTTAGGACGATAGAGAATGACAAGAAGAATGTTCTGTCCAAATTTGAAATAGCTAGCTTGAAAACTCTTCCCTTGAGAGGGGACACCGTTTTGAAAAACACCATTTCGAGATAAACGCGTTTGAAGTGAGAACTTTTCATATAAATCGTTTACTTACGATCAATCGGCGATGCCAGGTCCATCCGAAATAATTGGAATTTTCATTTAAAAATTTGAGAGAATGTTTATAACAGTGTTTAAACATTCGGATGTTTATGCTATGCGATAATGCAAAAAAAGTAGAACTTTGCACACTGCTTCCTCATTAATTCCCCTTTTTCACAAAGCCACCTCTATGAAGAAGCTTATTTATTAACTTTGGCTTCCTCATAGAGGAAGCTTTGTGAAAAAGGGGAATTAATGAGGAACCAGTGTGCAAAGTTCTACTTTGCAACTTTTTTTTAATTTGAGCAGAAGAAAACTCCGTTACAAACACCGTTACATCTCATTTTGATTAGAAACAAAGTTTTGACTTACTTTAATAACTTTTCCATAAGTTACAGCGAAAATCTTAATTTTTTCAAAAATTCATAATAGCGTAAAATCCGAACGACTTTACCGATCGTCATTAAATTTTATACGTGGCAGCGCTGTATGTTATTTTTTGACTGTTGAATATTTTGGTTCATTTGATGAGATTCGACGTGATTTAGAGCAAAATGTATTTTTTTCGAAAAATTCAAAATTCTATAAAACCGGAACCGCTTGACCGATTTCGCTGAAATTCAATACCAAACAACATTGAACGTGTCTTTATTTATGATGAAGTATATAGCTGAATCGTCGAACTTTAACGAAAGTTAGAGCAATCACGCCATCTTTTGAAAAATTTAAAATTCGATAAAATTTGTATACATGGATATATTTAATTTTAAAAATATGTGAATTACAGAGGATTTAATACTCTACTTGCGTGCCAATTTTTAGCTCAATCCATCATGCCATTCCTGAGTTATGAACAATTGAATGTTCGGTGCCTGGATCATACACGCACGCACGCAAGCACGCACGCACGCACGCACGCACGCACGCACGCACGCACGCACGCACGCACGCACGCACGCAAGCACGCACGCACGCACGCATGCACACGCACACGCACACGCACACGCACACGCACACGCACACGCACACACGTTTTAGGTGATTCTGAGTATGTTAACATAAAAATCTCGAAAAAAAAAATGTCACGAAAACAAAGCTTCCTCTATAAGGAAGCAAAAACGATTGAAAATGTCACACGGTGATGATCCCTTAAAAGAAATCTATAATGCCGCCTCACGTGACTGTCACGACGAGACGCTAGCGCTATTCTTACTTTACAGCACGTTCGTTTGTTACATCGCGAATTGCTATTTTTTAGACACAAACGATAAAAGGCAAAGGGAAATAAATTTCCCCCTATTGCTCTGCGGTATCAACGTGACTCGGCAAAACGCGGAGGTATTCCGTTTAGAGCCTACCCTTTCGTGCAAAAGCTCGCGAAGGAACTTGAAAAAGTAATTCTGACTTTAAATTAAATCACAAAAATAGAGATTAAAATGAATGAAACCAAAAACTTATCCGTGTGGTGAAAATGGGCGTATATGGGATGGAACCGTGTGATTGATGAATAACAAGATGAATGAGAAGGTGAGAATTGATTTTTATTCTGCCCGTTCAGTTTGTCAGGGCAATGTCAAAAGGATATTTCACAAAAAGTGTCAGTTCACAAATAAAAAATGTTGATTATAGGTTGATTCACAATTTCTCAATTTCTCAGTTAAATTCTTGAAAATCGGAGATAAAATATATGATTTATAATTGAGTCCATAAAATTTGATTTTAAAATGTTGATTCAACACTCGAGATTCGGTTTTAAAGAAGTCAAAATTCACAGTTTCACAAATACGGCGTATTAGAAAAGTCGAAGTTCACAATTTCAAATTTTTATTAAATGAGTCAAAGTTCACAATTTCAAATTTTTATTAAATGAGTCAAAGTTCACAATTTCAAATTTTTATTAAATGAGTCAAATTTCACTATTACACAAATACGGAGTTTCAGTCACAAGATCGAAGACAAGTGGGATTCCCGATACAAAGACCGAACAATTATTTAAAATGTCGATGGTTTACAATATCTAATGTTGGAGAGATTTAACGAACTCACATTCATAATTTCACGGTTTTAATTCTCTAAGTCGATCTGACGTATAATTCGGCGACAAAAATTGATTTGATTCGGGTCCGGAATATTAATAAGCTCCGTCGCCTTTTGTGGCTCATTAAATAACCTACTCACTATTTCCCCGCTGTCGCCTCGAGGAAGGGGTGACGGTCGGGCGGTGCGTTACGGGGATTCCGGTTTGTTTAGGTCAGTGGAGTACGAAAATGAGTGGAGATTACGAAAATGGAAATGAATTCACACATTTTTGGTCACCCGACAGATGCATCGCGAATCCCCGTGAAGAGTCACTGGAACGAACTGTTTTTCGGTTACTCGGTTAGGACAATACCTGACCCATTCGATATGATAAGACTCACCGATGCACGCCCGACTCGTTATACTTGCGATCAACGGTGCCACACGACGCATCACATATACACGAGCGGCGCACGGAAAAAATGACTTGGTTAGATTAACGAAAAAAGTAGTTGGACCCAGCCAAGCGACTTAATGCTCTGAGAGACAGACAATTTATTGGTTCGGTCAACTATTTTCAGTTGGTTGGCTCTGTATCGTTGCTCGAACTAAGTAGTTAGTTCGAGCAACGACTAGTGACATTGTTCGGTTAACCATGTTCCGTACTACCCGAAATTATCAAGCATTATCAGGGAAATCGTATTAGCAAGTCAGCAGATGCAGAGACTTTAAAGTTATGCAGCTTGTAGTACAATTTTTATTCGAGTTCAAGAACTTTTATAGTAGTAATGCACAGAAAATATTTAATCTTTAATTAGGAAAGCACAGAATAAGATGCACAGAGACCTTACACTGATAAATTTGATATCTCATAAGTTATAACATCAAGCAGGACGACTAGCTGAAAAAAATTCTAAGTGAAATTATAAATTTGTCGACAAATTTTATGTTTGTTGAGGCAAGGTTTGAGCTTTGAAGTCTGGACCTTCCATTCAACAAATTTGATATCAAATTTCTTAGTCAGGACCTTGCATGGACAAATATAAAATTTGACTCAGCTTTCCAGTCTGGTCCTTCCATTGACCAAATTTCATATGAAACTTGGCAAAGAGAAGGATCAGACTGCGAAGCCAAGTCAAATTGACCAAATTTCATATGAAACTTGGCGAAGAGAAGGATCAGACTGCGAAGCCAAGTCAAATTTTATATTTGTCAACGTAAGGGACAAATAATGGGACGTAAGGGACAAGGATCAGACTGTGAAGCCAAGTCAAATTTTATATTTGTCAACGGAAGGGACAAATATAAAATTTGACTTGGCTTCGCAGTCTGATCCTTCTCTTCGCCAAGTTTCATATGAAATTTGGTCAATGGAAGGACCAGACTGCGAAGCTGAGTCAAATTTTATATTTGTCCACGCAAGGTCCTGACTAAGAAATTTGATATCAAATTTGTCGAACGGAAGGTCCAGACTTCAAAGCTCAGTACCCTGCATGACAAATATAAAATTTGTCAACAAATTAAATATTTCACTTAGAATTCTCCCAATTTTCAAACCTAAGAACAGATGCACAGGTGTGAATAAAAAACCGCACATACAAAGACAGTTCTTTCATTTAAAACAAAAACAAAAACCACAATGACGGGTAACGCGCGAATTGGCACGGCAACGATTTTCCGTGGTTGTGCGACATGCGCGCCACCGTTCGTTGGTTCCAACTATTTTACTTAGTTGGAATAGGAATCGAATTCGTTGCGTGAACTATTTAAGTCAACTAACTCGAAATAGTAAGTGAAACTAAAACTACGTAGTTACACCGACCAACCCGATGATTGTGACAAGCAATTTCCACTCAACTAATAAAAAATTAGTTGGCCCAGCTACACCATTTTTTCCGTGCGCGTGTATCTGTGTGCACCTATGGCCGCTACTCATAATGTCCCTTTTTGCCTTATTTATTCCACATAAAAAGGATATATTACCGTAGTTGATTTTCAGTTAAAAACGTGTAGTCCCAAAAAATCACGGGACGTAACACGTTCTTTTTCGTCTGCTACGAAATTCTAATTCTAACTGCAATTATGTCAGCCAACACGTCGCGGACGCCAAATGTGTCAGGTTCAATATTTTGTATTATCGTTTTTTCTTTCGAATGAGCCCTCTTTCAATGAAATCGGTGCCCAGAATGCTCATATCTGGCCACTTAGGATTTCGATTCTGTCAAAAACTTTTCGTTTCTGTCCGCACTCACACAATATCGATGCGAATTTGTCCGATCTATATACGTGCATGGCGTGTACTAGCACACTCTCCTTTCGTCAGTATCTCTAATTATTTCAGGCAATACATCGCGGACGCTAAATGTGTCAACGTCAATATTTTTTATTTTTTTCCGCCTTTTTAATCAGACCTGTTGCGATAAAATCGATTCTCGAAATGCTGATATCGGGCAAAATTTCACTTTTTTCCGAACTCACACATCGAAACAGATTTGTCCGATCGCATATATGTATGCATCCGTGTGAACGAAACACGCACACATAACATAACAAGTGGCGCCCGAAGCGGCAGCCCGAAGAAGTTGCGGCAACGATCGTCTGCCGACCAGCTTGCTCTCGTCGTCTGACAGAAAAAAGTGACAAGGTCGTCGTACACTCTACTGTAGTGTAATGATGACTCTAGTGGCTCTAGTGTAATGATTTACTCGCAAAAAAAATGCACAATACAATAATTCCTTAAAAAAATAATTAAACAAATGCAATATACTAGCCAAGTCAAATTTATAATAAGTAGATTATCAGTGAATGATTCGGTACAAAAAATTTGGCATGCCAGAAACACGTTAAGTTTTTAATTACACACCAAGTCACTGGCATGCCAAGTTTTTTGTACCGATTCATCCACTGATGATCTACTCATTATAAATTTTACTTGGCTAATATATTGCATTTGTTTTATTATTTTTTAAAGGAAATTTTTTATTGTGCATTTTTTTTGCGAGGCATGGCTACTCTTTTAACACTTGGCGTACCATTTTTATTTTGAAGAAACATTTTTTGGTTTATTTCACATCTTTTTGAAAGTCATCTTCAATACGTACATGCGAAAACAGGGTTTCGTTATGAAGCGTCAGATCGCACTTCTTGCAACTGACGTTGTTCACTATTATGTTCAGCCGCTTCGCCAGTGGACAAACTATTTTGACCAGATCCATCCCCTGCGTTCTTTATTTCTAAGAAACACCAAATAATCAGTGCTCTATCACGAATGACAAATGGAAATACAAAAACTGCTGAATGTTATCCGCAACAGAGGTATTGAGCATTCCATTGTCGACTTCCTGTATAGCTTCCCTGAATACTGCTGTTGCTTCCTATATAGCATTTTAATTTGTTATCGTGTGATTGAATAAGCCTGACGCGGTCTAAAAATACTACAATAAATTATCCCAAAGTAACGATTAGTAATAATGAAGGCCAAAATATAACCTCAAAAAATCGGTTTTTTATCAACAGGATAAAGTATCCTACATATTTTCATTTTGTTGTTTTTTTCTTTAAAGACACCGCGTTAAGACGCGAGATTATTATTAAATCATTACACTCGATAGGAAAGATTAGAGTAATATTCACGTACGATCTTTCACTTTCTGTCAAACGACGGGAGCAAGCCGGTGCGCTCAGACCATTCATGTTCATCGCGATCTCACGACTTTGGGGCTGTCGCTCCTGTGGGCGCGTCTTTCCTTTACACGTATTATTTTGTTATATGATATATAAATGATTACACTAGAGTCATCATTGCACTACACTAGAGTGTACGACCCTGTCCATTTTTTGCCGTCAGATGGCGAGAGCGAGCCGTTCGGCAGACGATTGTCGCCGCAAGTTCTTCTTCGGATCGCCGCTGCGGGCGCCGCGCGTTATGTTATGCGTGCGTTTTTCGTTCACATAAATGCACACGTATATGCGATCGAACAAAGCTGTCTCGATGTGCGAGTTCGGACAAAAGTGAAATTTTGCCAGATATCAACCTTTGGGGAACCGACTTTATCGCAATAGGTCTTATTAAAACGGCGGAGAAAATAAAAAATATTGGCGCTGACACATTTAGCGCCCGCGATGTATTGCCTGTGATAATTAGAGTTACAGACGAAGTGAGATTATGGTGGTACACACCATGCACGTATATGGATCGGACAAATTCGCATCAATGTTGTGTGAGTGCGGACGAAAAGTTCTTGACAGAATCGAAATCGTAAGTGGCCAGATATCAGCGTTGCGGGCACCGATTTGATTGAAAGAGGGCTCATTGGAAAGAAAAAAATAAATAAAAAATATTGAACCTGACACATTTGGCGTCCGTGACGTGTTGACTGAGATAATTTCAGTAAAAATTTCGAAACAGACGACAGAACGAACGTTCTGTAATATAAGAGTAGCGCTAGCGTTTTGTGAGAGTCTCGTGTGGCGGCATTATAGATTTATTTTAATACTTGGCGTCGAGACGCTACAGCGCCCGTGTCCCTTTCTGTGAGTTTTGACATTTGACATAAACAAAAAATGTCAATGCATGACTTTGGCTTCTTTCTGTGAGTTTTGACATTTTACATAAACAAAATAAATTGCAATGCACGATCAGTGTCTGACGACACCGCCGACCAATTATAGCACGAATCGAATGGCTTCACCTGAACATAGCTGACAGTCACCAACTTTTTAGAAGAGGATCATAATAAATTAATACGTGTGAAGGAAAGACGCGCACAAAGGAGCGACAGCCCCAAAGTATGAGATCGCGATGAACATGAATCGTCTGAGCAAACCGGCTTACTCCCGTCGTTTGACAGAAAGTGAGAGATCGTGCATGATTATTACTATAATATTTACTATCGAGTGTAATGATTTAATAATAATTTCGCGTCTTACCGCGGTGCCTTAAAAAAACAACAACAAAATGAAAATATGGAAGATACTTTATCCTGTTGATAAAAAATCGATTTTTGGAGGTTATATTTTGGGCTTTATTATTACTAATTGTCACGTTGGAATAATTTATTGTAGTATTTTTGGACCACGTTAGGCTTGATCAATCACACGATAACGAATTCAAATGCTGTATAGGAAGCAGCAGCAGTATTCAGAGAAGGTATACAGTGGCTGAGCATGATAGTGAACAATGTCAGTTGCAAGAAGTGCAATCTGATGCTTCACAACGAAGCCCCCTCTTCGCATGTACGTATCAAGAGACGCGGTAGCGTCTCGACGCCAAGTATTGAAGATGACTATCAAAAAGATGTGAAATAAAACAAAAAATATTTCTTCAAAACAAAAATGATACGCCAAGTATTAAAAGATTAGCCATCCATTGCCAAAAAAGTTCACAAAAAATAATTTCCATTAAAAAATAATAAAACACATGCGATATATTAGCCAAGTAAAATTTATCATCAGTAGATCATTCGTGGATGATTCGGTACAAAAAACTCAGCATGTCAGTAACTTGGTGTGTCATTAAAAACTTGATGTGTCTCTGGCATGCTAAGTTTTTTGTATCGAATCATCCACTGCTGATCTACTGATGATAAATTTTACTTTGCTAATATATTGCATTTGTTTTATCATTTTTTAAAGGAAATTTTTTATTGAGAATTTTTTTTTGCAAGGGATGGCTACTCTTTTAAAACTTGGCGTAGGGGAGAGTGGGCAACAGTGAGACGTTGGCCACAGTGAGCAACGGCGGCTGTCAGAGAATACAGCTCGCCAAAACTTTCGGTTTTTTTCTGTGAAATCGTAAGTTTGATTGGAAGTCACCCCTCCTAGTTAGCGTTAAGTTACTTTATCCCTTAAAACGTAAAAAATTATAGTTTATTTCGGCCCCATGAAAACAAATATTTCGCTTCGCGGAAAAGTTTTATATCTAACCGCACTTTCCTTAATCGCTGATGTTGCTGGACTTAGATGATTCGTTACATTCTTATGTATCGATATATGTCCGTTTTATTTGATTTTCAGTTAGGGAAATATTATTTTTTTATAAAAAAATGTGATCAAGTGCTAGTGGGGTACAATGAGCCATCGGGATGTGGGGAACATTCTGTAGATTTGGCATAAATGATTTTAACCCTGCAAGTGCAAGTACGATAGGTTTTATTGTTTATTTTTAAGAACATGAGAATAAAACATTGAGTATTTTCCCTGTTGGCTCAATCTGCCCCATGGTTTTCAGGTAATGGCTCACTGTTCCCTTCTGCATGGCTCATTGTACCCTACCTGTGGGGCACAATGAGCAATTTGCCGATGTACTTTCAAACTAAGTTTTCATACATATTTAATAGTTTTAAGCGTGTTTTCGAAACCTCAGAGTCTGACCAAAGGTTGAATAAAACCGACTGAACACCTTTCCGGCCATACTGTGAATTTAATAAAACGACAGACGAATTTAAGAAAAAAGTGGCCCACTGTTGCCCACTCTCCCCTACCATTTTTGCTTTGAAGAAACATTTTTTTGTTTATCTAGCTTATAGCCAAAGTGGGGAAGATTTTTCTTCTTGTAGTCTTTAAGAAGATTGATCTTTTTTCTATTTGTAAGAAGACAATTTTTCCTCGCTTTGGCTATAAGCTAGATCATTTTGCTATTGAACAAAGTACTTTTCAGAATTTTATTAGATTTTTAAATTATGGGGTTTTATATGTCACTTTAAAAATGTATTAAATAAACAAAAATGGCAATGAACAATTAAAAAAAAATTGTTGTGCAGTTGAGGGTCCAACTAATCCTATAAAAAATAATGAGCCGAATCGGAGAGGTCGAGGTCAAATCCAGGTCGAAACGGGGTGGAATACACCGTATGAATTTTTGCAGATTTTAAAGTTCACTTTGAATTTTACGTTTTTTTTATATCGGAAATGTGTGTAAAAACACAAATTTCAAAGTGAATTTAAAAATCTGCAAAAATTTACACGTACTCAGAAAAATGAACGAAACATTTTCATTAAAAAAGGAGGGTCATCGGGAGATTTGTTAAACCATTTTTTCCATGACTTTGTTAATAACATTTTAGAATTATTATGCAAGATTAATCTTTTCAGTACCTTTAAGGGGGGAAACCGGTTTAGGAGGCCGAAATTTTGGTGTTTTTCGTGAATTTTTTAAATAGGGAAGGAATAATCTGAAATTGTTTAAACTTGGAGGGTATTTTATTTACGGTTTGAAGTACACTTTAGAATTTTTTCAAGTAATTACCCCGGAAATAGTGGCGTTAGAACGTGCTGTCCATGGACGATTGCCACCCAAGTATTTTGCTGGCGGGAACTCCTGAAATCGCAATTTTTATCTGTAATCATCCAAATTTTTTTTTTTCTCGTTAACAACATATTTTCTAAGAATATGAACCTAAATCTGGTAAAAAAAAAAATTGCATGTTTTTGAAGAGTTTGAACACGATATCATTGTTTTACACCATATTGCTTCCTCATAGAGGAAGCTTTGTTTTCATGAAAAAACATTTTTTCGAGATTTTCATGCCAGTATGCTTAGAATTACCTGAAATGTCGAGAAAAGTGGTTTAGAAAAAATGTCCGTATGTATGTGTGTGTGTGTGTGTGCTGGGCCTCGAAAATTCAATCGCCTCTCACTCAGAAACCGTTCGAGCGATCTGGCTCAAATTTGGCACACAAGTAGAGTAGTTGCCCCTCTTCCAATGGTCAGATTTTTGATAACATATATACAGTCATTAAGATTTTATGTAGTTTTTAATTTGTTGAAAAAAGGGCGTGGTCGCTCTAACTTTCGTAAAAGTTCGACGATTTGGCTAAATAGTTCTTCATAATGGAAGATACGTTCAATGTTGTATGGTATTGAATTTCTACGAAATCGGTAAAGCGGTTCGGATTTTATAGAATTTTGAATTTTCGAAAAAAAAAATATTTTGTTCTGAATCACGTCGAATTTTAACAAATGAACCGAATTGTTGTATAGTGGAAAAACAACATACAGGCCTGCTACGTACGAAATTTGGTGATGATCGGTAAAGTCATTCGGAATTTACACCATTATGAATTTTTCAAAAAATGTCGATTTTCGCTATAACTTCCACGAAAGTTAAGAATGTAAGACAAAACTTTGTATCTAATCAAAATTCGATGTAACGGTGTTTGTAACAGAGCTTTCTTTAGTTCAAATAAAAAAAAAGTTGCAAAGTCGAACTTTGCACATTGCTTCCTCATTTATTTTCGTTTTTCACAAAGCTTCCTCTATGAGGAAGCCAAAAATGATAAACAAGCTTCTTCATAGAGGTGGCTTTGTGAAAAACGAAAATAAATGAGGAAGCAATGTGCAAAGTCTTTTTTCACCTTTTTTGCATAAAAAAAAATTGTTTAATAACAATATAATCTCAGATTTAGGTTCATATAGATTGGAATCGAATAAAGAATATTCACAAAAATTTCAGAACGATTGGTCAATAACTTTTTTAGCTAGAACGCCTACCAGTTGAAAAAAAGTCGTTTCGAGAAAAACGCGTTTGAAATAAAATGAAGCGAAAACAAGACATTCATGGCAGTAATTAATTATATAAAATGATCAGCGGTTAATCGGCTATGCCAGCACCATATAGCAGTCCCTCTTCTTGTTCGTACGCGTCATTAGGTTGAGATTTCAAGGAAATTTTATTGAATCAAGGAAACTTTTTCTCTCGGTGTACCGCGCGCTTCGGCGCCGAACCGACGGGCGGTCACTCAAGTGCTCATAACATCGGAAATAATGCGAATTTTGGTTTCAAATTTTTACCACATATTCTTGAGGAGTTATACTAACAATTTCTGCAATAAAAAAAGTCGATTTTTTGATCGGTCTAAACTGGTTTCCCCCCTTAATGTGCAAACATTTTTTCAGAATTTTATGTCATCAAGGATTGTTTACAATTTCCTCTGTCATTTTTCTCGAATTTATGCGAAATGTACTTTACGCGCAAGGACTACCTTAAGAGGCAGTGATGGTCACTTCGAAAGTTTGAAAGTTATTTTCTCCTAAAATTCTCGGCAGATAGAGCTCAGATGTTGGTAGAATGTGCGGAAGTATGGCAGAATTGGGCTGATCTTCTGGCTCCTCGATTCTCAAAGCCGTTTGTTCAGGAGTATCGAACAAAAAAGGTGCGAGAGAGACAGCGCTAGGTGCGAGAGAGACAGCCCTATAGGCGTTTAGCATAGGGCGACGAAGTTCCGAGCGAAGTATCACTGCCTCTTAAGGCGAAGCGAATCCACCATGAGTACGAGAGAGATAGAAAATCATTTTCTTAACAACAATACACGGAGGCTGGACACATGCCAGGAAAAAGAAAAGTTTTACACCAACCACAATTCAAAGAGGGATGGTGTAAAACTTTTCTTTTTTTTTTACTTTGGGCATCGTCGGAATAATTGGTTACAGTTTTTATTACCGACTGAGCAGATTTCACCTCGCCTTAACAGTACTCATCACGTAACATTGTTTGGTTTGTTGTAGAAAAAATCACGGGAGAAAGCGTTCGAAAGACACGATACCGTGATGCGCTTGTTGATCAGGCGTTACGTGACTGCCGAACAAAGAAAGCGCGACGATTTTGGAATCACCGAGGACGACGTTATGGAAATACGTCAAGATATCTCGACGCTTCGTTATGAGTTAATTGATATTCTGCGGCAGAATGGCATGAGAACGCCGGACGTCGATAAACAGGACGCCGCCCGTACGCATTGTCAATTTCAGAGCATGTAAAACACCTTATCCCTCGCCCATCCCGGACTCAATCGATATCAGAAACTGTAATAAACCGTAATCATTGAAAGAAGAAATTCATTCACTGCACTGGTGATAGCCGCAGTGAATGAATTTCTTCTTTTAACTGTAAATGCAAATATGCGTAAAAAACGTTTATTACAGGTTTTGATACTGACTGCTACTTCATATGCTCTTAAGAGGCAGGGGCACCCCCCCCCCCCCCCCCGCACAATCACTGCCTCTTAAGAGGATATGATTTTTCGCTCCGAACTTCGTCCGCCTACAGGGCTGTCTCTCTCGCACCTATCACTGTCTCTCTCGCAGCCTTTTGTTTTTTTATTCTTCTAAATAAACGACTTCGAGGACTGATGAGCCAAAAGCTTAGCCCAATTCTGCGATACTTTCGCACATTCTCGTAAAAATCTGAGCTCTATCTGCCGAGTATTTTGGAAGAAAATAGGTTTTAACATTTTTAGCAGTGGAGGCTGAAGTATCACTGCCTCTTAAGAGACTGTGGCACTCCCCTTCACCCCGCACAAAATTTCAAAACCTATTTTTTCAGATTTTGAGAGAATGAGCGGAAGTATTGCGGAATTGGGCTAAGCTTCTGGCTCCTCGATACTCGTAGACGTTTGATCAGGAGAATCGAAAAACAAAAAGGTGCGAGAGACCGCGCTAGGTGCGAGAGAGATAGCCCTATAGACGTTTAACATTGAGCGAAGAAGTTCCGAGCGAAGTATCACTGCGTCTTAGGGGGTCAGTCAAAATAATCAGTCAAAACAGTTTATTTTTATTATACAGTAAAACCTCGATTATCCGAATCAATTGGGACCGAGACTTTTTCAAATTATCAAAAGTTTGCATAATCGAAACGTAGTTTTTTGGAGACAGGATCGTAAACAATAGTTTTTTTTTACATATAATAACTAGATATATATTCAACTAGCGTTAAATAGCACGGCCGCAATAACGCCCACGTGTCTTTCTGTGAATTTTGACATTTGACATAAACAAAAATCTAAATGCATGGCATTGGCCCCTTTCTGCGAGTTTTGACATTTCACATAAACAAAAAATTTCAATGCATGATCAGTATGTCTGACGACACCGTTGACAAATTATAGCAGAAATAGAATGGCCTCAGATAAACATATCTGACAGCCGCCACTTTTTAGAAGAGGATTTCTACATACTAAGGTTCAAAGAAACACGTGAAAATGAAGCATCTGAAAAACGTTGAATGCTTTTTTCCGTATTCAAGCAACAATGCATCTTTCGCGCCAACGTTCGGATAATTGAGCGTTCGGTTAAAATAAGTCATCATTGAGATAATTGAGGTTTCGGATGATCGAGGGTCGGATAATCGAGGTTCCACTATAAGAGCTACTTTCTTTCTCACCAATGAAAAAATTTGAAATAATTATATTCTTTTAAGACCGCAGCAAAAGATTTTTTTGGGCACTGGACCCACCGTTTGGGTCAACCGGTTGCTTCGAGACCAGAAATATGGGTTTCTCATTCTGTGCATAGTCCAGAGAAAACCGATCATAGGATTAGCCTATGCTACGGCTCAATCTCTTCGCAATCATATTTGCTATAGATTAATTGTAGGGATTTTTTTCAACTGTTCTTAAACGCAAGTTACACAGTAATTTACAAACAGTGATGATAAAGTTGGCATCAGTGACATGGATCTTTTAAAGTATTAACTAGGAATGTACGAATAGCATTTGAAGTGAATTGAGTTGAATAATGATATGCAATTCACAATTTGAATTGAATATTCAGAAATTGTAATAGTACGAATATTCATGAATAATACGAATATTGACGAATATTTGAATTATTCGAAACTCCATGAATAACACGGATATCCATGAATATTCGAAATATTCATAAATGCATAAATATTCGTATGCAAATTTATGAATAATTTACAGGAACCTGAATAACTCGCAAAATCAACATTAATACAAAATGTAATGACTGAAGATATGACTTTAGATATGACGGGAACAAATGCGATTCAGAAGTTCCATGAAATAAAACTTTATTGTACGTTCTATACATATTGTACGACTTGATACGGTTATGCTGGTCTGATTATTATGATTTCTGATTATTCATGAATATTATTTAATTCCTGATTATTCATGAATATTATTAAATTCCTGATTATTTATGAATATTATTAAATTCTTGATTATTCATCATTATTTTTCGGGCCTGGATTTCGACCAATCACAGCGCAGTATTCTCGGTAGTAGAGTTCGTTTGTTAAAAATTTAATCGGAAATTGCACCCGGATATTGTACAGTAGCTCTTCACTTGTTTTCAACTAATATAATATTCTTGTAGACATATTTTATCTGTTAATATGTCGTGTTTCCTCGAATACTGCTCTGTGCTTAGTCGAAATCCAAACTCGAAAAATAATCAGTAGTAATATCCCGAGACCTCCAAAATTATCGGAATATTTCCCGATTGATTTGTTGCTCAGCAGAAAAACGAGAGGGAAATATTGCGATTAATTTTGGAGGTCGAGGGGTATTCTCCGGATTATTTTTCGGGTTAGGATTTCAACTAAGCATAGAGCAGTATTCGAGGAAACAGGACATATTGACAGATAAAATATGTCTATAAGAATATTGTATTGGTTGAAACAAATCAAGACCTACTGTGCGATATCCGGATGCAATTTCCGATGAAATTTTTAACAAACGAACTCGATTACCGAGAATACTGCACTGTGATTGGTCGAAATCCAGGCCCGAAAAATTATCCGACAAATACCCCTCCACCTCCAAAATGAATCGCAATATTTCCCTCTTGTTGCTCAGTAACAAAACAATCGGGAAATATTCGGATAATTTTGGAGGTCTCGGGATATTACTACTAAATATTCGTACATTTCTGATTATTCATGAATATTTGTAAATTTCTGAATATTCATGAATATTCGTAAGTTTTTGAATATTCATGAATATTTATACATTTCTGAATTATACGGTTGATTTAGAATGAAAATTCAAAATGGAATTCAATTAAAAATGTGAAATTAATTATACATATTCAATTCGCAATTAATTCTTCACATTTTTTAGTATTCGCACATCCCTAGTATTAAATTTAAAAAAATCCCTACCATTAATCTATAGGAAATGTGATTGCAAAGAGATTGAGCTCAAGTAGAGACCAATCCTGTGACTGGCTTTGTCTGGACTAGTTGCAAAATGAAAAACTCATAAACTGGTGTCGAAGCTACCGTTTGACCCAACCAGTGGGTCCAGTGACAAAAAATCCTTCGCTGTAATCCTAAAAGAATAAAATTATTTCAAATTTTTTGATTGGTGAGGAAAAAAGTAGCCCTTATAACACAGAATATTTTTTGCTTGACTCGGCCCCCTTAATCGAACATAATTCTTTATTAGCAATTTACCGGTGAAATGAAAAATGAAAGTTGATCTGTAAATCGTAGTATCCGGGAAGAAGGGCAGAGTGATGGAGCGCCGTCTTCAGAAGGACTTCCAGATCGGAATGGTCGAGGGAATCGTAGCAGCGGCGATCCAAAATGAGAAGGAACCCAAAGACGTGTTCAGTCAGATCGCCCGGGCGATCGGCAAGAAGGGCAGCGGAAGCGGAAGCAAGAAGAAGGATTGGAACGCGGTCGTGAGAAAGAATACCCTGGCTCGAGATCCCATAGGAAGCCGAAACGAGGCCTTCATTCGACAGACAAGGCGCAGTCTTCGTCGGCACCAGATGCATCATCCCAATTCTGATCTCGCTTCTCTCGATCCCGACCGCCTCATCGAATACAATCCCAATTTATCGGCTGTGTCGCCGACCACGAGAGTCGCTTACGCCAAATTCATCATGGGCAAGATCAGACCGGCAGAGGGTGGAACAGATGGTGAATACTTATCATTATACAATTGCTTGTAACTTCTGTACAAAAAACATTTAGGAGTCAATGCAGAAAGATATATCTGTTGCAACAAATTTAGAAAAAAAAAACCCAAACAACACTCGGCTACAAACAACACTCGGCTTCGCCTCGTGTCGTTGTAGCACTCGATTTGGCGAGTGCGCCGCTTCCTAACCTCCGCGCGATAACGGCCGCTTTCACGCACTAGTATCACAAGCTACTATTCTGCCGCCGTCTTCTATCCTCGACACCATTTCGTAACTAGCAGCGAAAAATATTAAAAATCTTGTTTTTTACCGTCAGTAGGGACCTCTAAAACTGCTCCGATTTCGTTGAAGTTTTGCAGTTTCTCTCGTTATGCGAAATGCTAAAGGGGGGCGGGGGGTCTCCGAAGAAATTCACAACTTTTCATTTTCACCTCGAATTTATAAACTTTGAAATTTATAATTTTTGTAATCGCTGGTGGCGTCCGCTAAAAATGCATCGATCTCGGATTCCCTTTGCACATCTTATTTTTATTTTGCACATCTTATTTTTATTTTGTTCCTCACAATTATTTCATTTTATTTTATTTTTTATACAATGGATAGGACAAGCCCTTGAGAACCAAACAACAGATGGCACAGAAGAGAAGTCACGATAGAAAATAGAAATCGCAGTATAACGCAGTATAAAAAAACTATTGTAGCGTAAAAACAAAAAAAAACAGATCGTCAACCCAACTAAACAGACTTGAGTTGCGCAATATAGCCATTCACGCCGTGAACAAACGCGGAGAACGGAAAGCTTGAGATCTAAAGCTTAATCTAGAGTGACACGAAAAAAATCCAATAACTTTGCATCTGAGGACCAAACTAATGTGCAATTATCATTTCATTTTCATGATTTTAAGACGACTTGTATAACGTGTCGTTTTATCTTTCTGGTTTTCAAGGTGCGCAAGGCGAAGCGGAAGGAAAGAGCGGAAGTTCTTCGCAGCGTTCGAGTATGAAAGTCCTGATATCCGAGGCCGCAGCACAACGTCAGGGCGCTCCTGCGGGACCATTGAACGCATCTTTCAGCGAATCGATAAAGAAGGGTCTCTTGAAATCCATGAGCACCGCCGGTAGCGTGGACAAAGGAAACCTCGACGTTAAAGCAACGGCCAATAGAGCGCCGTCACCGATTCCCGAAGACCCCCGCGAAGACGAGGCGAATAAATCGTCAAAGGCCCCAGCCCCACCCGCGTCAACAGCTCCGGCGAAGCCGGGCGGCAGTAAGGACACTAAATCCGCCTCGGAAAAGGAACACGATAAGGAGAAGAAAGGATCAGCTGAAAATTCGGCGGGAAAATCAGAACAAGATATGTCCAAGGAGGAACTGGAAAACGAAGAGGAGAAGAGGAAGAAAAAGGAGGAGGAGGAGAAAAAGAAGAAGGAGGAAGAGGAGAAGAAGAAAAAGGAGGAAGAGGAGGATAAGAAGAAAAAGGACGAGAAAGAGGCTGAAGACAAGAGGCAAAAAGAAGGTCAAGCCAAAAAAGCAGGTCCAGCGAAGGATGACGAACCAGTGAGCACCACAAAACTCCGAGGAAAGTCAAAGGCGACGGGACAAATAATGGGAGGATGGATCTAAATATGGATTTGTTGGAATTACGAAAATAAATTTAACAACATGATGGCATTTTTGTTCTTTTTTTATCTTGTATAAAAATTTCTTAATCTTTAGCGAGACTTAACGACGAATGACGGTGAACATTGGTGCACGAAATGTTCGGCGAAAAATATCATATACAGCCACCGCAGACGACGCGTAAGAAAGATCTGTGAAAATGAGAAGAAAACAAAAATCAGTGAATTCTGATGCTGGCATCGTGTCCCTTGTTTCTATCGTTTAACCCACCTACACTTGCTTTACGCCGATTTTTTTTTTTACGTACAGACAGAAAGGTGTAATTGGAAAATCCATTTTCGCGCTCTCTGATATTCTTTCGTTTACACGTTATTAATGATATTCTTGAAATAATGACTTGAAATAGCGCATTGCCAAGCTGCACACGCGCAAAATTCCATCTTTCTATCTATATTTTTGTACACGCAGCTTCTCAGCCTGGCTTGTAAACCTTCATCGTACAGTTTAAGAATTGCAAAAACTTTTGGATGGTACAAGAATGTGAAAAAATTAATGCACATTAAAGGTACTGAAAAGATTACTTTTGCATAATAATAGTTGTAACATTCTATTAACAAAATGATGAAAAAAAACAAATTCGTCGACAAATTTCTCGGGAAACCACATTTTAAAAAATGAAAATTCTTCGTTAATTTTTCTGAATACGCATGAATTTTTTCAGATTTTTTAGTTCAATTTGAATTTTGTATAATGAATTTTTAAGTAAACTTAAAAATCTGAAACAATTCATGCCTATTCAGAAAAATTAACGAAGAATTTGTTAATAACATTTGTTAATTATTGTTATACAAAATTAATCTTTTCAGTACCTTTAATGTGTATGCATTTTTTCAGATTTCTATACAATCGAGAAGTGTTTGCAATTCTCTCTCATTTTTCTCGAATTTATGCAAAATGAAGACTATACGACAGGACCTCCTTAAGGGGTTACATGGGATTCAAAATGCCAAAAAATGTTTTTTTTTCTTATTAAATAATACAATATGTCTAGAATATTCTCCCAAAATTTTAAATCGTTCGGAGTAAAATTCTAAGAGATAGAGCCTTCGGAAGCTCCGCCCATCGAGCCGCCTGACCCTGGCGCGCCGCAGGTATACTGTAGCAGCTTCTCAGCTTAAATCGCGTTTTTCTCGAAACTTTATTTTTGAAGGCGGTGGACACGATTTCTTGAAAAGTTATAAACCGATCTTTATCAAGTTTTGCACACTTCTTCAAAATAACATTACCTAGTGATTGAACGAAGGATTTATTTTTATTTTTATTACAACTTATTTTACGAGGCAAATGCATGATGAAAATTTGGCCAATAAATGGTATTTTTGTTCATAACTCCGCCAAAAATTCAAATTTCAATTTTTTGTTTTTTCCTTCGTTCAATCACGAGTACTATGCATGTACTAATGGTGTATATTTGGCTTTTTAATTTTTAATGAACGAGTCACGAGTTATCCTGTCCATGCCGAGTGCACTTTTTTTAGAGGTCAAGGGAAATGAGGTCACAACAGGTGGATTTTCAACATTTTTTAACGAAAATTTCACAAAATATTCGTGAAACATGTACCTTTGATATGCTAAATTGTTTAAATAAAATATCTGATTGGATACGTTTCTAAAAAATTAGTAAAAATACCCTTTTTTGAGCCTCTGAAACTCATGTAACCCCTTAAACTCTCCGTACAAATGTACTCGTAGACGCGGTCAAAAGCATGTAGTTGAATTAAATAAATGCAGATAAGCAATTGCTATTATAATTCTGGAGATCTCCATACCTTCGAGTCTGTCGTACCGGACCGGCGTCGCTCGACTTCAAGTCTTGATTCTTGATCTTGTCCTTCTTGTTCCTGTTAGCTATGCGGTCGCGCTGCGAAATTCCGACGAAAGCGTGAAAATTTATTTAGTCGACCGATTAAGGTTGTAGGAACGGTACAGACCCGCCAAACGAGTTTCAGAGAACATTTCGAACACTTCTCGATGGGACAAAAATCTGAAAAAAATCAAGCACGTTAAAGGTGCTCAAAAGATTGATTTTACGTAATAAAAATTCAAATATGTTATTAACAAATGGATGAAAAAAAATGGTTAATCCAATCACCTATCAACCTAACTTTTTTCAAATAAAAATCAGTTATTTTTTCTGAATATGCATAATTTTTTTCAGAATTTGGTGTAATTTATGAAAATCATGTGTTGTCATTTCTTTTTTAATATTGAAAAATGTATGGAAAGTCACGAATTCGTCTTTCATAAAATTACTTAATTACCGATTACACCTACAAAGCCTCCGGACAATTGATCAAGTAGATTCGCAAATGCAGCTCAATCATAAAAAATGCTATTTAAAAAAATTAGACAAACTTCGGAAAAAAATTCGGGAAAAACACATATAAAAGAAAATCCTAATCATGTTCATTAAAAAAAGTTAAGTTGGGTGATTTATTGAACCATTTTTTTTTCATTGCTTTGTTAACATTTTCGGAATATTGTTATGAAAAATCAATCTTCTCAGCACGTTCAACGTGATTGATTTTTTTCATATTTTGATGGCATCGAAAAGTGTGAAACTCCCTGAAACTCACGTTTGTCAGGACTACAATGCTCCCCACACTCTTAACACCACGGTTGCAAATCCCTAAAACTGTTAGAAATAAAGTGGATGGTACACATGGTCTTGCAATTATTAATAACGTCAATAACATGGAGTAATTGTAGTATAATGTGTATATTTTGAATGGCTGCAAAGAATATATATCCTCATAAAAATGTTTTGGTCATTTTTCTGAAAAAATGAAGATATGCGGTTAATGTATTACGAAAGTAATGCCGCACCGTGCTCTTCCATTTGTTTCACCAATGCTCACATTTTTTTTATTGAGAATGAGGTGTTCATGCAGCTATTTAAAACTCCACATGTCATTTTGTAATCGCCACAGATTATTATTATTAAATGACATCTACAAAGGAAACCGTATTGCAATATTTATTTTTGACATATGTGCGTGCGAAGTTCGTCTTCTCGCGCCTGCGTAGCGGGCGCGAAATAGTCGATTTTCGCATGTTATTGGAGAATTTATTCGCACACTCCGAACAGTGCGCGAATAAAATTCGCGCACTGAATAAATTCTCCAATAACATGTGAAAATCGACTATTTTGCGCCTGCTACGCAGGCACTAGAAGACAAACTCGCACACACGTATTTAAAAAAATAGTATGTGTGACACGTGCGCGTAGGCGATTCACGACTCGTGTGATTGCCGCCCTCGCTTCGCTCGGGCGGCAAACTTCACACTCGTCGTGAATCGCCTACTTCGCGCACTAGTCACACAATGTACTATTCTTAAACTAATGGGGATTTACAACTCTGCTTAACGCACTACCTAGAATATTTCGACAATATACTAGAATTTATTCCCACCTCGACGAGTTCACCGATTCTGTATGACTTCAACATATTTTTCGCGTCGGAGGAGTGCCCGAAATCGTCGAAACCCGAGGTGCCGTCCATTCCGGCATATTCCATCAAGAGATCGCCTCCCCCGGGATGCTGCATATCACACAACATATTTAAATAACGATAGATCGCCACGATAGTCCTATATTTGTTGTGGGTCATCGAGGATAGCACTCAGGGTACTTGGGCTAAGTTAGCCACTGCATTAATTGTCAAACAAAACGGTTTAGGGGGGCCGAGTCAGTGAAAAAAGTTTACTTTTATTATAAAGTCCATTTTTTCCTCACTGATAAAAAAATTTGAAAAAGTGGTATTCTTTTGGGATTGCACCGAAGAATTTTTCTGTCACTGAACGTACGGTTGGGTCAACCGGTTGCATCAAAACCATATTTCAGAGTTTTGAACTGCGCATGATCCACAGAACACTGCTTGAAGGATTGGCCTTCGCTACATTTCATTCCCTATGCAATTGCATTGCTAACATTTTAATTGGAGCAGTATTTTCTAAATTTGATCTTTAAACTATCCATGTGTCGAATACCAAGATTATTTCAACATTTCATGAATTTGTGCATAACTCTCCTTTAAGAGCCTTAAAAATAATGCTCCAGAAATTATTAACAAGATGATGACAAAAAAAAACATTGTTCATCAAATCACCCGTCAACATAACTTTTTTTTCAAATGAAAATAATTAGGATTTTTTTGAAAACGTACGAATTTTCAGAATTTTGTCAAATTTTTGGAAATCGCATTTTTTTAAATTTTTGAGCTATATTTGCGAATCTACTTGATCAATTGTCCGGACACTCTGCAGGTGCAATGGGCAGTGAAATGGGATTTGAAAGATACATATCCAAAACTCGCGACTTTCCATATATTTTTCAAAATAAAATTTTTTTTTAATGATTTTCGGAAATTAGACAAAATTCTGAGAAAATTCGTACATGTCAAGAAAAATTGATAAAACATTACCACTTGAAAAGAAAAGTCAGATTGGCGGGTGATTTGATTAACAATATATTTGTGTCATTTTATCATTTCTTAATAACACTTTGAATTTATTATTATGCAAAATCAAACTTTTCAGCACCTTGGACACGCTTGATTTTTTTCAGATTTTTATCCCATCGCGAAGTGATCGAAATATTCTTTGAAACTCACGATTGACAGGATTGTACTGCCAGTACTACCTTCAAGATGTACGAGCGGTGCAGTCCCGCCAAACGTGAGTTTTAGAAAATATTTCGAACACTTCTCGATAGGATAAAATCCGGAAAAAAATGAAACACGTTGAAGGTGCCTTAAAGATTGATTTTGCAAAATAATAATCTCAAAATGTTACTAATAAATTAATGACAACATAAATTGTTCAACAATGTACCTGGCAACTCAACCTTTTTTCTGGTGAAAATTATTAATACATTTTTCTGAATACGTATGAATTGTTCCAGAATTTTGTCGAATGTTTTTAATTTGCGGTTCTTGCATCTCATTTTGCTTTAAAAAATGCAATTTAACAAAATTAGAAAAAAAAATCTGGAAAAATGCATACGTATTCAGAAAAATGAATAAAACATTTTCATAAGGAAAAAAGTAGGGTTGTCGGGTAAATTGTTGAATAATTAATTTTTTCATTAATTTGTTAATAACATTTTAGAACTATTATTATAAGAAATCAATATTTTCGCCACGTTCAACGAGCTTGATTTTTTTTCAGATTTTTGTCCCATTGAGAAGTGAGCGAAATATTCTCTGAAACTCACGTTTAGCGGGACTGCGTACCGTTCGTACATCCTAATGAAAGAGATGTCAATCGAGACTCACATAACACATCCGTTAAAAGTTCGGTTGAAGAACGCGAGGGAACTGACCAAAAACTATTTTCACAGCCGACTTCGCTTCCTGAATTTCACGTAAATTTCGTACCTCCTCCATGTAATCCGTGACATCGTAAACGATATCCTTGATAACGATCCACGTCCTGGTGTCCCCCGAGCCGTCATGTTTCGCCACGTCTTCGAGGGTGAAACAACACGACTCCGACATAATCTCGTTGTGCCACGCCACCCGACCCGGAATCTTAATATACCGTGCTTACTTAGGATTGAGAAAAAGAGGGGATGTCGTTTTTGTAAATATTCAAGACTGCGCGCGCGCGTCAAGGTAGTAGATAATACGAACAAATCACCGGCTATCGTGTCGATATAGTCCGAGCGTATCGCTTAGTCCAAGTATGCGGCTCTACGGATGCGTTCCAATACATGTATCCTCCTTCCTGTCTTGTTCTTCCTCCGATCAAATCATTATACATATATAACCATATATGAAGCATTCTCCACCAACTCGGCCCCCGCAGATCTGTTTCATAAATAGCCATATATTAGTACATACTTAAGGTAGTTATGTCGCTTACAGCTAATTTTGCATAAATTCAAGAAAAGAGTGAGAGAATTCCAAACATTTCCCGATGGTATAAAAATCTGAAAAAGTGCATGCACATTAAAGGTACTGAAAAGAGTCATTTTGTATAATAAACATTTTAAAATGTTATTAACAAATTCATGAAAAAAGTTGTTTAACAAATCTCCCGATGACCCAATTTTTTAATGCAAATGATTCGTTCATTTTTGCGTCTACGGATGAATTTTTTTCCGGTTTTTATATTCACTTTGAAATTTGTGTTCTTGCACACATATTTTGCATATAAAAAACGCAAAATTCAAAGTAAACTTAAAAATCTGAAAAAAATGTATGCGTATTCAGAAAAACGAACAAATCATTTATATATATAAAAAATGTGTGTCACCGGGAGATTTGTTAAACAATTTTTTTCATCAATTTGTTAATGACATTTCAGAGTTATTATTATGCAAAATTAATCTTTTCAGTACCTTTAATGTGCATGACGATTTTAATGTGCAAACGATTTACACAAAAAAATGAAAAATATTTGTTTCTTTCAATACGATATCTTTTATTTCGCGTACATTTTACAGAGTTTTTGGCAGGATATTCGTAGCGTATCCAAAAATTGGCGTCGTGGATCACGAGAGAATGTTGATGGCTTAAAAAAACATTTAAATGGATAATTCTCCATGATTCGTCATAAAATATTTGTTCTCATACATAAAATGCGTCATGTGTCAGTTCTTGCCGGAAATTGTAAAATATGTATAACGCAATCTTTATACGTGCGCCGTCGCACGTTTTGTTGCAAGCAAAAAAGCTTTATCGTCTCACGTAACGAGATTAGCTAGTATTTTCCGTCGCCGATTGTCTTATTCCCTCACGCACCATTTTTATGTATATCTTTCTCTGCTCGTGATCGATCGTTCGATCGCTCGCGCTATATATCGTCAGATATGCCGCACGGACGTTCATTGATGAATACCTCGTCACTTGCTGCCAATCGACGTCATTTTCATTGCGTACGAGCACAGTGAAAATAATTACAAGGGTGAGATTGATATTTTAATGTATTTATTATGCTTAAAAGTCAAGTACAATTATTTCTCCGCAAGTTCGAACTCTGTCGGAAATTACGCAATAAATTATTTATCATGCATCAGATAATCTCAGCACGACGATATTAATCGACTAGGCAACAGTCACGGTGTCATTTATCGATACTGAATTCCCGTGACGCGCTGAATCCACGAGGTGAAGCTCGAGACTCTCGTGAAGACTCCCGGAAGAATGCTCGAACACTCCTTATCTCCGAAACTGACCACTCCGATTTGAAGATACTCGTTGTTCACTTGAACGACGAGAGGTCCACCACTGTCACCCTAATAAACAGAAACCATTTGTACATTTTATTTCGACTTTTCGATTTCTAGACACAAAATAATTTCAAGTGTTTAAGTGGAGGTGGCAAAAAAAATTGCTGATTTTCCTGAACTTGTTTTTCTAGATAATTTGAAAAAAAAAACATTAATTTTAATTTTAAGGCTTACTTTTTTCCTTACTGACGAAAATTTTTGAAATAATTCTATTCTTTTCTAGCCCCACTGATTGAGTCAACCGGTTACTTCAACGCTAGAAACATGGGGTTTCACTCTACATGTTGTCCCGAGAAAGCCAATCATAGGATTGGCCTCCACTAGAGCAATCTCTTCGCAATCACATTTCTTATATATTATTTGTAGTGATTTTTTTATAAGTTAATACTTTACTGTAGTATGAGCGCAGTACCTAGTCAATAGAAAGTCCATATTTTTAATTAGGTGGAAAAGCAAAGTATCACACATTTTTTCCATGTTAAAAATCTCAATGCAAAGAGAGAAAAATGAATAAGTGTGTAATGATAATGTGTATATATTCATAAAGCGGTAGTCGCTTAAATAGGAATCTCATGTGACTCAGATATCTACTCAAAATATTCGGTAACATGTATTTTTAAGGGACGTACGTGTTCGTGACATTTTTCTCGATATTTCGAGCTTTTATTTCGCGAGGTGCTCGATTTTGAAGAATCATTATTTTGGTCTCTAAGTTTTATCTGGCCGAATCCTGTACTAAATTTTTCAACTTTGCACATTGATTATTATTGTAAATGGTCAGTAACGCGGTTTGAAATTTTACAGGTGGCATTTTCTAAGCCTATTCCACATATGGAAAAAAGGTTTGGATGGATCAACCAAGCGCTTGATTATATGAGCGCCAGCCGATTAATTGGTTAGACCAACAAAGTTATTAGTTAGCACTACCAAGTTAATTTTCTTATAACCAACAACTTGGTTGGCGTAACGAACAACTTGTAGCATATAAAAATCATTTTCTCTCTGATCGGGCGGTTCGTGCTCATACACTGCCTTAAGAGATTCATGTTGCTAATGCCAACTTTATGATCACTTCATATAAATTATTCTGTAACTTGGGTTTAAGAACCATTTAAAAAAGTCCCTACAATTTTCGAATTTCTCCACTTCAGAAAAATTACTATGAAATTTGATTGACAAAAAATATTCATTGCAGCCATTAAAAATGTACGCATTATATTATAACTACTCGATGTTACTATTTTTTAATTAAGAGTTAGAATAGTACATTGTGCGACTAGTGCGCGAAGTAGGCGATTCACGACGAGTGTGAAGTTTGCCGCCCGAGCGAAGCGAGGGCGGCAATCACACGAGTCGTGAATCACCTACGCGCACGTGTCACACATACTATTTTTTGAAATACGTGCGTGCGAGTTCGTCTTCGAGTGCCTGCGTAGCAGGCGCGAAATAGTCGATTTTCGCATGTTATTGGAGAATTTATTCGCACACTGCGAGCGAATAAAATTGCGAATAAAATTCGCGCACTGCTCGCAGTGTGCGAATAAATTCTCCAATAACATGCGAAAATCGACTATTTCGCGCCCGCTACGCAGGCACGAGAAGACGAACTTCGCACGCACATATGTCAAAAAATTATTTGTACCATCAATTTTATTTCTAAAAGATTTGAGGGTGTACAACTCTGATGCAAAGAAACGATATTCGTGACCGGCAAAGAAATTTCGGACCCTCGGACTGGGCCCGCCCCGCTACGGATGGAATACCCCATACAATTAATATTATACAACGTTTTGATGATTTTTTTAAAGCAACTATGAAGCTTTGTAAAATTTACCTGACAAGCGTCTTCATACGACCCTGTAGCGGTGCACACGTGACTCTCGTCGACTCTCCACGCTCTAGAACACTCGTTGACTCCAATGATGGGAAGCGCCAAGAACTTCAATCTCTGAGATCCACCACTCTGATTAGGTGATTCGCGGCCCCATCCAACAACCACGCCGGTTTCACCCGCGAACCACTGATTCGCTTCATGGCGTCCAGCTAGACGAATAGGCTGAATAACATCTGAAAACAGAAAATAATACAATTACAGAAGACCGACAACAGTGAGCGAGCGATCGGTGTGTGGCTTCGGCGATCTCCCTAGCAAGTTGTGCGACCGCTGCTTTTTCAAGAAAAAACCAATGAACGGACCAAAAACGGACGCGTACGTTGGGGAACGAAACGGACGACAAAAAACGACGAAACGGACCGCAGTTTTCTTGTTGACGTCTGGTCCGTTTTCGGTTTTCGGAACCTAAAAAGGACCGAACGTTTTTTTAAACAAAATTTGAAATACAATTATTTCAAATTTGTCCATCGGTGAGTTGAAAAGTAGAGTTTATAATAAAATTACATTTTTCTAGACTCTCTCGAACAAAATTTGGGTCGGTCCTGTTTCGGTTATAGAAACCGATAACGGACCGGGCCAAATTTGGTTTAAAAAAACTTTCGGCCCTTTTTAGGTTCCGGAAACCGAAAACGGACCAGACGTCAACAAGAAAACTGCGGTCCGTTTCGTCGTTTTTTGTCGTCCGTTTCGTTCCCCAACGTACGCGTCCGTTTTTTGTCCATTCACTGGTCCGTCAACTTGCTAGGGCTCCCATGTTAAGAGCATGTGAAAAATCCACGCCAAGCCCAATTGGTATCAAAAACTGTAATGAATTTTTTTACGCATATTCGCCTTTACACCTAAAAGAAGAAACTCATCGACTGCACTGGTGATATCCGCATTCGATGAATTTTGTCTTTTAGCTGTAAATGCAAATATGCGTTAAAAAAACGTTCATTACAGTTTTTATTGCCACAGTCGGTATTTCACATGCTCTTAAGGGAATGTGAAACACCGACTTTGCACTTCAAAAGTTCGGAAGCGCCGTTTTTCGCGAATTATGAACGAATCGAAGCGAAAATTGAAATACAGACGCCACTAATATGAATTTCGTGCGTGAATTAGTCAGAATTTTGATTTTCGAAAAAAAAGTTGCAAAGAGGAAGCAATGTGCAAAGTTCGACTCTGCAACTTTTTTTTATTATGTGCGGATTTTTTCAGTATTCTCATTTTTTAAAAGTCGCTTTTTTTAAAGGATTTGCATAAATTTTCTTTTGAAAATAAAGTTTGTGTAAAGTCACGATTTTCGAATAAGCGTCTGTCATAAAACCACCCATTACACCCACAAACTGACCGGACAATTGATCAAGTAGATTCGTAAATACAGCTGAAAAATGTAAAAAATGCAGTTTGCAAAAATTAGAAAAAAGTCTGAAGAAATGTATACTTGTTTAAAAGAATTGACAAATCTTCCATTTGAAAAAAAGTTAGATTGGCGGCGTTTAGCGGAACAATTTTTTTTCATGAATTCGTTAATAACATTTTTGCATTATTATTATGCAAAATCTATCTTTGCTTCAGTCGGTGTTGTAATGGACATATTCCATTCGCTTCGCGTGCGTACTACGTCCATTTCACACCTTGTAAAGTAAAATTTCGTACAATACTCGGCAGAAAACCTTTTTCTCAACTCGTGTCATTGCAACACTCGCCTTCGGCTTGTGCTGCAAACTCACACTCGCGAAAAATAGTTTTTCCGCCCTCGTATAGTCATGTACTATTTCAGCACCGTTAATGTGCATGCATTTTTTCAGAGTTTTATATCATCGAGAAGTGTTTGCAATTCTCTTTCATTTTCCTCGAATTTATGCGAAACGAACTCTAGGTGCAAGGACTACCTCAAGGAAAAAATGACACGAATGAGATTGCGATGACTTACTGTTGAAAATGATATCACGAGGCATCCAGAGTAAGGCAATGTCGTTGACTTCCTTCGAATATTGAGGGTGCAATGCGCCCCTGGTCGTTATCATTGCAGTTCCCGGGCCATTGTAGGTGTCATAGCCGATTCCGGACTTGTCGACGTCTCCGAGAACAATCAAGAACCGCCGCGGGTTCTCTTCGACACAATGACCAGCAGTCAGAATCCACCGAACCGAAAGGATCGTACCGCCGCACAAGCTAATTATACCGCCTCCGACGAGACGATGAACGACGGCCATCCATGGGAATTGTCCAATTTTCGCATGTTGTCCACCGACCAATGCAGTTACTGTTCCTTCTTTCTCACCTGCATTCGGTAGATTAAAAACACTTGTTTAAATACTCGTATTTTGTTTATCTATGTATTAATTAAGAAGGACGAGTCAGAAAAAAAAGTTTATTTTTATTGTAAGGACTATTTTTTCCTCACTGGTGAAAAAATTTAGAATAATTCTGTTACTTCAGAATCACAGCGTAGGATTATTTTGTCACTGGGCCCACTGGTTGGGTCAACCGGTTGCTTTGAAAATAAAAATATAAGTTTTTAACTCTGCACATAGTTTAGACAAAGCCAATCATCTGATTGGTCTTCACTATGGGCACAAACTCTTTGCAATCACATTTCCTACAGATCAATTGTAGGGATTTTTTCAATGATTGTTAAACCCAAGTTACAGAATAATTTGAAAAAAGTGATAATAAAGTTGAAACCAGCGACATGGATCTTTTAAAGTAGTAACTTAAAAAATCAATCCCGACAATTAATCTATAGGAAATGTGATTGCAAAGAGATTAAGCCCCAGCAGAGACCAATCAAATGATTGGTTTTCTTTGGACTACACACAGAGAGAAAAACCCACATTTCTGATTCCTAATCAACCAGTTGACCCAACTGGTGAGTCAATGACACAAAAATACTTTGCTGCCACCCTAAAAGAATAGAATTATTTCAATTTTTTCATCCGGGAGGAAAAAAGTAGTCCTTACAATCAAAATAAACTTTTTTTACTGACTCGGCTCCCTTAAAGCATATAAAAAATGAAAGTATTTTATTTCACGGAAAAAAGTCTTACCTGTCGTTGAATTGCAGTTATTAGCATCATCGCGATCCTCGAAATATCCAAGATTGTTGTTGTTTCCATTGGCGTCGGGAAAAGCATACGGCGAAGTATCGTACGGTAAAGATGAGACTCGATGACTCTGACGAAAAGCCAGCACCAAGAGGGACGCCAGGATAGTTCGTTCGGCTCGAAAATACATGTCGAAATGACTGCAGAACCTTGCGTGGTTCTGTATTTATTCGCCAAGGGCTACTTGGCTTCGTCCAATCGGATAGTCAGGATGCGAATGAGAGATGGAAAATACCCTACAGGAGTCGGACAAAAGTGGAGAGGGCAATGGATGAACGCGGTAGATTTTACTTTGGATTTACCGGAGTATCCCAGCATGTTAAAAATCTCTAAGGCCCGAAGACAATTATATCCGATCACCTTGCTGGAAAGAAATAGAGACAAGGTAATTAAGGTAGTCCTTGCATTTTGTATACATTTCACATAAATTCCAGAAAAATGAGAGAGAATTCCTAACACTTCTCGATGGCATAAAAATCTGAAAAAATGGATGCAAAATTAAAGGTACTCTGAAAACATTAATTTTTCATAACAATAATTCTACAATGGTATTAAAAAACTAATGGAAAAAAAATGTTTAACAAATCTCCCGATGAATAAAATTTATTTTTTATGAAAATGATTCGATTATTTTTCTGAACACGTATAAATTTTTCAGATTTTTAAATTCACTATGAAATTTGTGTTTTTACACAGATATTTTCCATATAAAAAAACAAAATTCAAAGTGGACTTAAAAATCGGAAAATATTCATACGTATACAGTAAAATTAACGAATCATTTCCATTTAAAAAAATTCGTTCATCGGGAGATTTGTTAAACAATTTTTTTCATCAATTTCTTAATAACATTTAAAAATTATTATTATGTAAAATTAATCTCTTCAGTACCTTTGATGTGCATGCAATTTTCGTATTTTTATACCATCGAGAAACGTTATCAATTCTCTCTCATTTTTCTCGAATTTATACAAAATGAAGACTATACGACAGGACCTCCTTAAGGGTTTAGGAGCTGTACAGTCCCGCCAAACGTGAGTTTTAAAGAATACATCGAACGCTTCTCGATGGGGTAAAAATCTGAAGACATCAAGCCGTTCAAAGTTATAAAAGAATTGATTTTGCCTAATAATAATTCCAAAATAGTATTAACAAATTCATGAAGAAATTAATTGTATAATAAATTACCCGTCAACTAAAGTTTTTCAAATGAAAATGATTAGGAATTTTTCTTTTATAACGTTCGAATTTTTTCAGAATTTTTTCTAATTTTTTTTAATTGCGCTTTTATAATTTTTGAGCTGTATTTGAGACACTACTTGATCGATTGTCCGGGCATCTTGCAGATGCAATAGGTAGTTGTATAAAAGACACACATATCCAAAGTTCGTGACTTTCCACACCATTTTTAAAAATAAAGGAGATTAAACATGGTTTACAAAAATTGAACAAAATTCTGAAAAAAATCGTAGGATTCAGAAAAATTAAATAATTTTCATTTGAAAAAAGTTAGGTTGGCGGGAGGTTTGATTAACAACATTTTTTCGCCAATTTATTAATAACATTTCGGAATTATTATTATGCAAAATCAATCTTTTCAGCACCTTCCACGTGCTTGATTTTCTTTCAGATTTTGTCCCATCGAGAAGTGTTCGAAATATTCTCTGAAACTCATGTTTGCCGAGACTGTACCACTCCGACATCCTTAAGTTACAGAGAGGTTTGTGCAATAAATGTAGCTTACCTGACTAGAGGTTTATGACTACCCGACTTCAAGTACTCCGTGCTTACGGTCAAGAACCGTATCCCGAGGGATTATTTCGAAAGAATGACCGTTCGAGGGTAAATTACTTAGTCCCGAGGCAGCGGAGCCATGGCCGGCCACATCGTGACTGTCTACTACCGCTGTGCGAATTGACGGAGACTGAAGTGCCTTAACGACCTCTCGGAACCTCGCGTACCTTTCCTATAATCCATCAATTGTCCTCAGAAGCTTATGGCGATCACATCCCCGAATTTTTGCTATACGTTGTCATTTGAGGCTTTGAAACAACGTGCTCGCTTCGCTCGCACTCCTTGCTTTTCATTTATCTTTTCTTGTGGCCAATACAGCTATTTAAAATACGCGCGATCCGTTATTCTGCAGCGGCCACGATCGACAGTCCGTAATCGACTTTATATCAAAGTCGCCGCTGATCAAACAAAACGCTTGAAAAGTGGCTTCAATATTTCGATATATTCGACTTTCGATGTGCCATGTCCATTTTAAGAGAGGATTATCTTGAACTTCCATTCTCCACCAACTCGGACACTTTTTTCTCAACCCTTTTGAACCTGTTTCATAACTGGCTCTATATTGGTACTAATTTAAGGTACTCTGTGTGCATTTTTTCAGATTTTTTTATTTACTCATTTCGGAAATGAGTTTTTTTTTAAGTCCGTATAGCATTGAAAATTAAAGCCAGCAAAAGAAATGCAGAAACAAAAAAGTTGCGTTTTCCATAGACTATTTAATGCAAAATATGTTATATTTGAATGGCACCGATAAAGCCATTTTCACCTAAAAAGGCGGATCTTTTTTTATGCGCATTCTTTTAGTTCGCTATGTAGATTGTACAGAATAGTTGGCAGGATATTCAGGAACTCGGAAATCTTGACGGCAAAAAAATATATTTTACAGAGAATTACAGAAAATTATCTCTGTAAAATCGAATCGGAATCGGATGTCTACAGCGAAATAAAAGGTAGGTACCGCATCGAAAAAGAATAGAATTTCCGTTTTTTTGTGTGAAATGGCTTTTTGGTGCCACAAAAATATAACATGTTTTGCATTAAATAGTCCATGAAAAAACATAACATGTTTTGCATCAAATAGTCCATGAAAAAACATAACATGTTTTGCATTAAGTAGTCCATGAAAAAACATAATATGTTTTGCATTAAATAGTCCATGAAAAAACATCACTTTTTTGTATACACTTTTTTTGCCGGACTTTTATTTTCCATGATATGTGGACTTGAAAGAAAAACTTATTTCCAAAACGAGTGAACTAAAAAATCTGAAAAATTTCATATTAATATAAGACCTATTATAAAGCAGATCCGAGACGGTCGCGAAAATAGTGGCCGAGTTAGTGCAGAATGCCTCATATATATGTTAGAAATATGTTTCTGTATTTGTCTTTGCGCTCGAAAGATGCCGTTATAAAAAACTCGAAAGATATTTTGCCGCTTTATCTCTCACGATTTACGTTCACAGATTAGTTTGACCTACATTATTTACATTTTTCAAGCTGTTATGCCTAGAATACCTAGAATAGTATATGCATTATAACCTGATGTACGTTCACATTACTTTTCAAAAGAAAAATAAGTGGTAAACTTACTGTCACTGTGGCATTTAAAGTAGAACGTTTAATAACCATTTGTTTGTTATGTTATCCTACTATTAAAAGATGCTTAAGCTTTTGAATAACGAATAATGCAATTTATTTTCAATCTAATTTCACGATAAATTCTGAAAAGAATGAAGAAGTATGATATTCTCCATTTACTTTTTAATGAACTCATGTCCCCAACTGTTGTGAAAATGTATGTGAAACTGTATTAAAAATAATTGTTACAAATTATTACAAAAATTGGATATCTTTTTATCGAAACTAGAGATAGTAACGCGCGCTTACGCACCCGAATGGAGGTTGCCCAGCGCTGCTGTTACGTCAAAAGTGTAACTGAATTGTACACCAACTACAATTTTACTCGCTTGTTGAACGCTTCGTCTGTAATGTTCTTGTATATTAGTACGTGTACATATTATTTTAGAGTGGTCCTTAAATGCAAAATTTTCGAGTTATTTTCGTGTTGTCCCGGATTATCGTGAATAAAAAGATAAAAATAAGATGTCCAAAGGAAATCCGAGAACGATACATTTCTAGCGGTCGCCACCAGCTATTAAAAACATTATAAATTGCAAAGTTTATAAATTCTAGATGAACATGAAAAACAAAAGAAAACTCCGTTACATCTAATTACAGACACCGTTACATCTAATTTTGATTAGATACAAAGTTTTGACTTATTTTAATAACTTTTCCATAAGTTACAGCGAAAATCTTAATTTAAAAAAAAATTCATAACAGCGTAAAATCGGAACGACGTTACCGATCGTCACCAAATTTTATACGTAGCAGCGCTGTATGTTATTTTTTGACTGTTGAATATTTTGGTTCATTTGATGAGATTCGACGTGATTTAGAGCAAAATTTATTTTTTTCGAAAAATTCAAAATTCTATAAAACCGGAACCGCTTTACCGGTTTCGCTGAAATTCAATACCAAACAACATTGAACTTGTCTTTATTTATGATGAAGTATACAGCTGAATCGTCGAACTTTTACGAAAGTTAGAGCGATCACGCCATTTTTTTGAAACATTTAAAATTCGGTAAAATTTGTATACATGGATATATATAATTTAAAAAATATGTGAATTACAGAGGATTTAATACTCTACTTGCGTGCCTATTTTTAGCTCGATCCATCATGCCATTCCTGAGTTATGAACAATTGAATGTTCGGTGCCTGGACCACACACACACACACACGCACACACGCACGCACGCACGCACGCACGCACACACACACACATACCCACATACAGACATATTTTCTAGACCACTTTTCTCGACGTTTTAGGTGATTCTGAGTATGTTAACATGAAAATCTCGAAAAAAAAAAAAATTCACGAAAATGGTAAATTTCTTCGGAGACACCCCCCCCCCCCCCCCCCCCTTAGTATTTCGCATAACATAAAAATACTGCAAAACTTCAACTCGAAATCGAAGCGTTTTTAGAGATCGCTACCGATTGTCAGGAAAACAAGATTTTCGATATTTTTCGCTGTTGGTCATAAAATAGTGTCGAAGATAGAAGACCGCGGCCGAAAAATAACTTAGGATTGAATACGGATAGATATCTTGTTGAAACAAAATTTCTAAAAAAATACCCGAAATTTGTCGTGTTTTTTTATACATTGTTGTCGAATTCGTGTCCTTCCCTAGCAAGTCCGGTCACAATGAAATTCACTACGTTTTCACGGTGGTTTTCACCCAGTGGTTATTTCCGAAAAAGCGACGATAATCCTTAGCGAACCACCTACCAAATCACCGTAGTAAATTTGCAGATGGTGGTTTGACAGTGGTACAACGCGAAAACCACTAAGCGAGAGAATTTGCTATGATGATTTCGTAGGTTGTTCGCTAAATATTACGGTCGCTTTTTCGAAAGTAACCACTGCAGTGGTTACAATAGTGGTTCGTCAGTGGTTGGGTATGCCATAATTATGGCCGTTGCAGGGATCTCTCGTTTTTTTTACTAAAAATGATAAGCGTTAGGCCTTTTTTTGCTAAGTGATTTCTAAGTGAATTACAACAGATACAATCTTCCCGTCAATCCTAAATTCACTCCTAAATTATTTTTTGTAACACGTGCACGAATCGCGGCACTTTCCATGGCAGTCTTGCCAGCCGAAAGTGGCAGTTTGCCTGTCAGGCGCGAACCTGTGATGAAATGACAGAGTCGCGCATGCGCAGTTCGCATTTCGTTCACTTTCGTCCCTTGGGAGTTTCTGTCGTTCACTTTCGTCCCTTGAATCATAACCTCACTTTTCAGTGTTCGTCACGCGCGACTGTCATTGTAAGTGCCGCAGATTTGTGCACTCGTTACAAAAAGTATGATGTGCAACACGGGTCGAATTGGCAATTGCGACTCGTGTGATTGCAACACTCGCCTTCGGCTTGTGCTGCAAACTCACACTCGTGAGAAAAAGACTTTCCGCCCTCATATAGTAATGTACTAATTCTACAACGGTTGGTTTAAATAGCTGTTTTTTAATAGTTGGTATCGACCGCTAAAAATGTATCGGTCTCGGATTTCCTTTGCACATCTTGTTTGTATTTTATTTCTCATGATAATCTAGGATGACAAAAAAATTGTAAAATTTTGCATTTGAAGCATTCTCTACCAATTCAGCCACTTTTTTCTTCGACCCTCTCTAATCTGTTCCATATCATTGGTAATAACAAAGTACAAGTAAAGGGCACTCTATGTGAATTTTTTCAGATTTTTAAAACCATATTTCAGAAAATACCGTTTTCCTTTCATACGCAATTATCTCGGAAACTTGAAGTTACTTAAAAAAATGTCTGCATATAAAAGTTGTCGTTTTCTGTTAGCTTTCGAGCAGTATATTTCAAATAAATTTTACGTTCCGATCAGAATGATTTTTTACCGAAAAACAGAGGAATTATTTCTTCTTTTAATTAAAGAACGGATAATCTTTTTGGACTGAAAAAATTACAGAGTATTCGTGCATGACAACTGATGTTACAAAAAAATCCCCACAGTGGCACCGATAGATCTTCTGGTATAAAATGTATTTATGTAAAAGTTCTGGACAATGGAGGAATTCTTTCTATTAATACATTTGTTTATACCAGAAGATCTATCGATGCCACTCTGGGGATTTTTTTGCAACATCAGAAGTCATGTACGAACACTCTGTAATTTTGTCAGTCCAAAAAAATTATCCGTTTTTTAATTACAAAAAAACAATTCCTCCGTTTTTCGGCAAAAAAACATTCTAATCGAAACGTGAAAATTATTTGAAATATACTGCTCGAAAGCTAACAGAAAATGGCAACTTTTATGTGCAGACATTTTTTTTAAGTAACTTCAGGTTTACGAGATATTTGCGTTTGAAAGAAAACCGGTATTTTCTGAAATATGGTTTTAAAAATCTGTAAAAATTCACATAGTGTACCCTTTACTGGTACTTTGATATTACCAATCATGGAGCAGATCAGAGAGGGTTGAAGAAAAAAGTGGGTGAATCGACAGAAAATGCTTCATTTAAGGACCACCTTACTCCCAATATATACACGCCTGATAAGGAACGTCGAAGACGCAACACCGTTTCCGAGTTGTAACCTTCCGGAAAATTACTTAGGATAGCGGTTAGAATATTAGCAATCTTTCAGTTAATGGGCGAAGAAGGGGGATAAAGCTCATTTCTGCTGGAAGGGATAGATGAATAAATTTAAAACACCTTAAAGAATGACCAATGTAATAACTGTCACATAACACTGGTGTTACATAACAGTTACGTTGCTGAGTAGGAAATTCTAATTGAGCGGCAACGAAACCGATTTTTGTGTTTACTGGGTAGGTTTTTCTTCGGTTTAAATTTCGTTGTTCAAATAAATTCGGTGAACTCAAAGTTTCGAAATGTTTCATGAAATGAAGTACGACTTTTGATTTTATTACTGATTGATATCTCCTGCCATGATATTGATTTCAAAGATGCCAACTTCGCATATTAATTTCCAAACTCACAAATAAATGTCTGAGGAGAAACAATGAATTAAAAAAATCTTAATAAGATTGCAATAAGAACGCTACAACTTGACAGACAAATTAACTGGTACACCGAAAATTTCGAAGTCCTTTTATACATTTCTAATTTCTCACAATAATTCAAAGTAGCTTCCTCGCTACAAGTTTCTACAAGTTCACAGCTTCAATCCCTATATAATTTCAAATTAAACATAACAAACACATTTTGAATACGAACGTCGAAAAATATGAAGTTCTTTTTCACGAAATTTGACTTAGAAAGTTTAAACAACATTGGTCTTCCCACCCTGGTGAAAACATTTATCAGACAGTTTGTCTGAAAAAATCTTACCGGACCGTTTTAGTGACCTTCAAAGATTTTCCTGCATTTTTTTTCAAAATTTCTCTGATATTTGTTGAAAATCTTTGCAATTTTCTCCGCACACACCCCAGCTGTTACAATTTATCAGAGAAATTCAGAATGTTTTCTGAAAAGTTGTAGAAAACACTAGTTTTTTCGGATAAAGTATGTTCAGAGAAAATCCGAGTAGACCTCCTCAAAAAATGAGTTATTTTCTGAAAAACTGCTTCTCTCCGTTAACTCGAGTTCATAGAATTTCACAGAACTTACAAGTTTTCTTTAAGGAATACTCCTTCTCCTTCTGTATCTCGTACGAAGACTAGACTTTTTCAGGGAAAATACGAGTCATTCGGCCAACCATGGAGAGAATTTCATAGAAAACTCGGACTATCGCTGAATCTTTCTAAAAACATGTCTTAAAGGAGATAGTCTCGGTACAGCCCCGTCACATGTGAGTTTCGAGGGAAATTTCGAACCCTTCTCGATGAGATAATAATTTGAAAAAAATCAAGCATGTAGAAGGTACTGAAAAGATTGATTTTGTATAATAAAAATTCCAAAATGTTATTAACAAATTAATGAAAAAATGAATTGTTCAACAATTTACCCGGCAACCCAACTTTTTTTTGTAACGAAAATTATTCATTCATTTTTCTGAATACGTATGAATTTTTAAAGATTTTTGTCGAATTTTTTTAAATTCCATTTTTTAAGCAAAATTGGCGGCGAAAACCGCTATTTTAAAAAATTATACAAAATTCTGAAAAAATGCATACGTATTCAGAAAAATGAATGAATAATTTTCATCTGAAAAAAAGTTGGGTTGCCGGGTAAATTGTTGAACAATATATTGAACATAATTGAAGGGTTCGAAATTTCCTTCGAAACTCACATGTGACGGGACTGTACCGAGACTATCTCCTTAAGAGGCAGTGCTACTTCGCTCGGAACTTCTTCGCCCAATGCTAAACGCCTATAGGGCTGTCTCTCTCGCACCTAGCGCTGTCTCTCTCGCACCTTCTTGTTTATCGCGTCTCCTGACCAAACGGCTTGATTTATCGTGGAGCCCGAAGATCAGCCCAATTCTGCAATACTACCGCACATTCTATCAAAATCTGAGCTCTATCTGTCGAATAGTTTAGGAAAAACTAGCTTTCAAAAATTCGAGCTGGAGTGGGGGAAGTGCCACTGCCTTTTAATGTAGTTATGTCGCTTACAAATTCATTTCGCATAAATTCAAGAAAAGTGAGAGATAATTGCAAACACTTCTTGATGGTATAAAAACCTGAAAAAATTCATGCACCTTAAAGGTACTGAAAAGATTAATTTTGCATGAAAATAACCGATATAATAATCGAAAATAACCGACGATTTACCGATATAATGACCGTGTCCTTGACGAAATTCATCATTGATAATCAATAAACGTAATGACACGTACGAAATTGAAATCGGGTATCTCAGAATTTACAGACGCTGAACTACTTATAGACATTAGACAAATAAATTAATTGCGATAGTATTATTAGAACCACCCTACCGATTCTCGTCAAACTTGGTACAGATCATGGTTTGATGAGAGTCTATTTACGTACAAAATTGCAGCCCCATATCTCAATTTGTGGAAGTTATAGCGTGAAATCGATTGTTTCAAAATTTTCAAAATGCTGTACAATCTCAATTTCCTAATCGATTCGCGTCAACTACAATCCCAAACGGTATTCTTTGATAGCCAACGTGTGTGCCAAATTTGAAGAACATTCTTCGAAAATTACGGCTGTATCGTATATATAACGAAATCTGCACACGAAAACACACACACACACGCACGCACGCACGCACGCACGCACGCACGCACGCACGCACGCACGCACACACACACACACACACACACACATAAATACAGACATTTCGTACAAACCACTTTTCTCGACGTTTTGAACCATTCTGAGTGTGCTGACATGAAAATCTCGAAAAAAACAATTTTACGCAAACAAAACTCCCTGTATGAGGAAGCAAAATTTGGGTCACCGGGTGATTTGTTAAACAATTTTTTTAATGAATTTGTTAATAACATTTTAGAATTATTATCATGCAAAATCACTTTTTTCAGTACTTTTAATGTGCGTAAACTTTTTCAGATTTATATACCATCGAGAAGTGTTTGCAATTCTCTCTTATTTTTCTCGAATATATGCGAAATGAGCGGGAAGCGACATAATTACCTTCATATAGATTTTTTCAGAAAACTATTTCTAAATATGAAACACAAACCCGGCTAAAATATTAATAAAGTTAATACATTTTCCGAGAATTTGGCACGGAAGTCAGATATTCTCAGAACAGTCAGGAATATTTAGTATGACTTTCTCTATGACGTTCTCTGAATAGTACGAAAAGTGGGAGAAATTCAGAGATCATTTCATATATTTTCTGAAATTTTTAGATAAATCTTCACTAATATATCTTCACTAATATTCAGAGAAATTTTCACAAATTTTCTGGAGTTTCAAAGACATTTTCAGCAATTTTCAGAGACATTTTCAGCAATTTTCAGAGACATTTTCAGCAATTTTCAGATAAATGTTCAGAGACATTTTCAGCATTTTTCAGATACATTTTTAGAGATATTTTCAGCAATTTTCAGATAAATTTTTATAGACATTTTCAGCAATTTTCAGAGACATTTTCAACAATTTTCAGATACATTTTTAGAGACATTTTCAGCAATTTTCAGAGACATTTTCAACAATTTTCAGATAAATTTTCAGCAATTTTCAGATAAATTATCATAAATTGTCAGAGAAATATTTTCACCAAGGCAAACATTGGTCGATCAGAGGTTCGAAGTAAAATTACATTTTTACATGACAATAATCAAAGATTATACGTGTGCTCACTAGCAGAGTAACGGTGCACTGACTCTAACTGGTAACAACAGAGAGTTAAGAGTAAAGAGTGTCAGTGCCAAAAAAGTTCACCCTTATACACTCAGCAAAAAAATTAAGGGAGCAGTTAAATTTTACCGTTTTTTCACTGATTTTTGAAGCGCTGTAAGTTTGTGAAAAATGGTCGAATCATAATAAAACAAAATGCGTTTTAAAGCGTCATATCTCTAGTTTGAAAATCAATGCAGTCTTTTTTTTTTAAGCAACACGCTCGGCATGAACCTAAGGAATAGCGGGAAGGAAATTTTCTCAAATTTTTTGTCGTTTTCAAAGTCGTCCACGGGCACAAAATTTTTTTTTCTGGCTTTGTCAATACTGGGGTCCTTTAGCCTGGTTCTTCAGCTTCAAAATGGTGTTTTGTTCATCTCTGTACGACCATTTGTCGCTGAGATATGGGCATTTAAAGGAAAAAGGAGCTTTTTTCGTAGATCATCAATATCTCATGAACTAATGATCGCACAGCGAGCTAAAGGTAGGTTTTGTAAACTGGAAGAAATGCTCTAAAAGTACCTTCTGGTACTTTAGAGATTTTATTTTTTTATGTAACCTTAATATTGATGTGAAAAAGACAAAAAAAATGGACTTTTTCCCCGTTTTGGAAAATCCACGTCAACTTGGCAGATATTGCGATAATGACTCATGTTTTTAGGAATTTTTTTAGTTCAATACATGCCCAACGACCCCCCAAGATTAAAAAATTTATGTGCTGAACCGTTGTTTTTTCCCGAAGCGTCAAAGTTTTATAAAAAATTAAAGGAACACTTATTGTTCCTTAAATGGCATTTAATGATGACTAAAATAAAAAAAAAACTTTTCCGTTGTTTTTCTCACGGTTTCGCAATAACTACTCTTTTAATCTTTGAAAAAGAGAAAAATTAAAAATTTTGAATTTTTTTGCTTAAAAAACGGTATTTTTCTCACAATTTCTTATGAACAATCTTTGAAATGAAAAACAAAAAAAAACAAAAATGCCTACGAACTTTTTTTTTTCAGAAAAATTCAAAATTTTTAATTTTTCTCTTTTTCAAAGATTAAAAGAGTAGTTATTGCGAAACCGTGAGAAAAACAACGGAAAAGTTTTTTTTTTATTTTAGTCATCATTAAATGCCATTTAAGGAACAATAAGTGTTCCTTTAATTTTTTATAAAACTTTGACGCTTCGGGAAAAAACAACGGTTCAGCACATAAATTTTTTAATCTTGGGGGGTCGTTGGGCATGTATTGAACTAAAAAAAATCCTAAAAACATGAGTCATTATGGCAATATCTGCCAAGTTGACGTGGATTTTCCAAAACGGGGAAAAAGTCAAATTTTTTGGTCTTTTTCAAATCAATATTAAGGTTACATAAAAAAATAAAATCTCTAAAGTACCAGAAGGTACTTTTAGAGCATTTCTTCCAGTTTACAAAACCTACCTTTAGCTCGCTGTGCGATCATTAGTTCATGAGATATTGATGATCTACGAAAAAAGCTCCTTTTTCCTTTAAATGCCCATATCTCAGCGACAAATGGTCGTACAGAGATGAACAAAACACCATTTTGAAGCTGAAGAACCAGGCTAAAGGACCCCAGTATTGACAAATCCAGAAAAAAAATTGTTGTGCCCGTGGACGACTTTGAAAACGACAAAAAATTTGAGAAAATTTCCTTCCCGCTATTCCTTAGGTTCATGCCGAGCGTGTTGCTTAAAAAAAAAAGACTGCATTGATTTTCAAACTAGAGATATGAAGCTTTAAAACGCATTTTGTTTTATTACGATTCGATCATTTTTCACAAACTTACAGCGCTTCAAAAATCAGTGAAAAAACGGTAAAATTTAACTGCTCCCTTAATTTTTTTGCTGAGTGTATATACGTCTCCTGGCACTATCTCTCTTATTTGTATACCAGGAAGAATTAATGAGTGCGAGCTGGAGAGAACGGTAGCTGCTCTGCATGTGCAGATTAGGAGACATCCTTTGTGCCACATGCCGACTTCGCCGTCGATACATGTTTCCTTATCTCTCCTTATTCTCAAATCTGAACCGATCGAGGGCATCTCTTTCGTTCTTTCTTCGCCTATCCTTTTTCATATCACGCTGTGTGACTTCTTGATCTCTTTATGACTTTGTTTGCCTCTAATCGACTGAGTTGCCAGGAAAAAACCGAGTTGCTGCACTGGTAAAATGTTCTGTGATTTTACATGAGCCATAAATATTCTTTTTAAGTTTTTTGTTACGTCCCGTGATTTTTCGGGACTATCAAGAGACGCGGTAGCGTCTCGATGCAAAGTATTAAAAGAAATTTATATGCCGCTTCACGAGACTCCTCACGACCAAAACGCTAGCGCTACTCTTATTTACAGCACGTTCGTTCTTTTTCGTCTGCTACGAAATTCTAACTGGAATTATCTCAATCAACACGTCGCGGACGCCAAATGTGTCAGATTCAATATTTTTTCTTTACTTTTTTCTTTCGAATGAGCTCTGTTTCAATCAAATCGGTACTCGCAATGCTGAGGAATAAAAAAATTTGATTTTTGGAAAAATTAAAAGAGCATAAAGATGATAATCTTGGAAAATAATTAGCACATAATGAGCACTTTATTCGGATTTATCGTGAATCCATTTTTGAGTCTTTTCTCTTCTCACTCGACGGAGGTGACGGTAAATGTATCAGTGCCAATATTTTTAAACGTTTCTCCCCCTTTTTAATAAGACCTTTTGCAATAAAATCGGTTTCCGAAGTGCTGATATCTGGCAAATATTCACTTTTATCCGATTTTGTCCGATTTTGTTCGAACTCACCATCGAACCGATCGCATATACGTGTGCATACGTGTGTAGGAAAGGCGCACGCATAGCTAGCAGAAACTGCAGCGCCAGCCCGAAAAAGTCACGACGTCTGAGGTGAGAACTAACTGACGACCGGCTCGCTCTCCTCGTCTGACCAAAGAATATTGACGTATATAGAAGCAAAGTCGCTCTGTTCACTTATAAGCCAATGAACAGCCTATCCTAATAGAAAATAGCTGTTTTAGAAAACGCGCAGTTTTTTAAATAATAGAATCGTATGAGTTATATTAACTATTGATTTTGAGATAGGCGCTTCCTGTATTATTCACGTTTTTTGTCTTCAAAGTCAATCACATTTTGTATGCATGATATTCAAAAATAATTGTATACTATAATTGTACGTTATTTACGATTTTTCATTGAATCCATAAATTATTTTGACTGATTCCAGTTTTAATTTATTATTTCATGCATAACTAAAGTACATAAATTCGGGGTTTAAGATTTGTGCAAACAAAAAATAGGAAAGGATTATAATACATAAAAAATGAAATGTCTTTTCGTGTCTGTCTCATGCCTAGTGTTAAACAATTAATTGAATGAAGATGTCATTTGTACAATTTCTAAAACATCAAGTTTTTATCTACATTCATTTATAAATGTTCAATAATAGTTAACGTTTGTTTTCAAATGAACAAAATCTGTCAAGGGTTTGTCGAGACGTTTACCAATGCCCACAACACATGACATGCAACACATCAAGAGATGCGGTAGCGTACCGACGCCAATCTCCTCTACATAACAGCAGAAACATAACCTCGAACTGTACAATTTTCACTTTTTACTGTGTTCTTTCCTTCGAGATTCGAATCTCGAGTGCTACAGACCACTCGTGCTTTACATTCGAAAAATCTCGAGCGTGAGATCTCAGTGAGATTTCAAGAATGTCGGTCCAGCCGTTTCGTTCGACAATCTAGGAAATCTCGAATGAAACCGAGCTCAAACGAACTCGAGAATTGAGCCCCAGGGGCCCGATTCTCGAAAGTATGCGATATTTCTCGTATACGATAAATTTCGATGAACGTATATCGTATACGAGATCGAAATGCTATTCTCGACTGCCATGCGATAGGAGGGCTTCGATAATTCTCGCATACGATTTTCTTACATCGTTGCCACATGGAATCGGTGGGCTATTTCGTTAGAGAAATCTCGAGGACCAATAAATATACAGATTTCATGACTTCCAAATACCCGCGAAATTCGGTTTGGTTATTTCAAAGATATGTGTCTATAAGTATGTCAATAAATTGGAAACACCGATTTAACCGAATTGAATTACAAGCGCATACACCAAGGCTTTTTGATGAAGTAAAACTATTAATTTTCTAGAAACATATATTGTTCATGCACAATACATGTACAAACCAAAGATATTGCATTCAACAAATCTTCGTGGAAAAAGGGTTGCCTGAAAATGGAAAAGTCTCATGGTGACCAGATGCTTTACTGCTGCTAAAGTCCGTGAGTCAATCTCTGGCGATCAAATGTTTTATTGCAGGATGGCCACTAAGGGGTTTTCTTCAGGTATGCGCGGATTCAAGAACGGCGGGAGTGAAGGATTCAAGTTTTCGATTCTTCATTATTTTCTCTCTGTTGTTAGTCAGCAGTCGTTCCGTCCACACATCGTTTTGAGTGTAGTCTAAAAATGAGTTCGCAAAACCAAATAATTTTTTTTTCGCCGGACTCTGCGAAAAACAAACGTGATACATACATAACTCAGGAACAAAAAACTATTCTGGTGGATTTTGTGGAAGCTCACCCGAAGTTGATATCAGCGAAGTTTTCGTCCGATTTCACCCTCAAAGATTCGCAGATGCTGTCGATGGAGCAAAATACTGAATAGTGTTCCAGGTGCCACGAAGTCGTGGGCAAAGTGGAGAAAGGTTTGTTTTTGAATTGTATATTAAGACTATTTAAATATCAATAATACTAGGGGGCTGAAAGTGGCGATCACGTTGGCTCCCAAACTGCAGAATGTTGTAAAAATTCATAAACGTGAAAAATGTAAAAAATGCATACATATGAGGTCGATAATATGTTGAGCTTTATTTTTTATGTTGATTTATTTTTTATGGTCTGACCTCAAATTTTTTTATTTGCCTAAAAAGAATGTCGCGAAACCCGCCAACGATCGAAAAATATGTAGAGGTCGGTCAAGAACGTCAAAAAATAAAAAACACAAAAAATCGATTTTTACAAGTAAATTCCTTACAAGTAAATTTTTCATACTTCTCACCCAAAAATTATATTTTATGTAAAAAAACTACACGAAATTTTGAAATGCTAGAGGTCGCTCATTGCATTAAAAAATGTTAGACTTGTTTAAATAAATCAATTGTTTGTTATCATGTCCCACCTGTAGAATACGGGGCATTCCACCCCATTTCAACCTCGATTGAAATAAGCCGTCGATCAATGCAAGTATGAATCAATAATTTACTATTTTTTAGTGATATATTTAGTACTTACTATAATGAAAAACAAACTTTGTAAACAATCTACATGGCCGCAAGCAAAGATGTTACTGAAAAACGTATACGAGATGTAGATATCACATGCGCCAACCCACTCGATACGAAGCATTCGATAATTATCGTATGCGACCGACTTATCATCGTTCGAGAATACAGTTTTGACGAAGCATGCGATAATCTAGTAACTTTCACAAAATATCGCATACGATAAAACTCGAGAATAGGGCCTCAGCCGTTTCGTTCGACAATCTAGGGAATCTCGAATGAAACCGAGCTCGAACAAACTCGAGAATTGAGCCCCTGAACTGAAAGTCTATATTCTTTTGGTCTGACAGAGAGAAAAAAGTGACAGGTTCGCCCGTGATGATTATAAAATTATACTCTCTTTTATTAATGTAATAATCAGTCTAATGATGTTTATTTAATAATACATGCGAAGAAAAGAGGCGCACACAGCAGCGGCAGCCCGAAAATCGCGAGATCGCTATGATCGTCCGATCGAACCGGTTAGCTCCCGTCGTACGACAGAAAGTGAAAGACATCATGCGTGGTTGTTATTACTCTATCATCTAGTGTAATGACTCCAGTCTACTGGTTAAATAATAATCTTGCGTCTTAACGCGAATGTGTTACGTTATCCTGTAAGTAAAAAATTCGATTTTTGGAGGTTATATTTTGGACGATACCGATTCGTTGGATCTTCGTTGGATTTTGGCAAATTAGTGAACAACAGCAGAAATGAAAAAGGAACTTTTTGACGATGTAATGGTCCACTACCGAATTTTGCAGACTGTCCAGAGACTGCGCATTTACCCTTATACAGAACTACAGCAGATTATTTTTTTCGCTACTCTGGCTTCTTATTTTCGTAAACATCACTCTGGCTCTAGATTTAAATAACTTTAACAATGTTCATTTTAATAATGTTCAGTCATTTCGCTTCACAATATCCTGAGCACGGCTGTGATAGCCAGCGTTAAAGGCTCACAAAAAAGCTCCATTCGCCCAAAAATTATTATGTCCAACAGTAAGTTCTCCAAAACACTCATGTTGGTTTTTTGTGGATGGTGCATATTTAATATTTTACTGTATCTAGGTATAAGAAAACTGAGAAAAGATGGAAGCTTGCTGGAATAATGATACAGTCGATTGCTAAAGCTGGTTTGCCACCAACGTTGCTTGCCAGAGTTACTAGAGAAATCTACAAAAGCTCACCCAAGCAAAGGTTTATTTAATGTTATAATTTATAGATACAACTTCTGGTCGAAAAGTGCAAAAATCACTTTCCTAACACTTCAACTGATACCCTTTCTTAAGCGACACAATTCTGTTATTTAACGACTTTAATAATAAACCAAATTAATACGTGAATCACTCCTGCCACACATCTGTCATTACGAGTACGAGGTGAAGCTAAAAAATGATCTGACCGAGCAGAACATCGCATTCTGTGACAACGAGCAATTGTGAGAACGAGGGTATGACGAAACACCAGACTGCAAGGTTGAAGTGCTGATTGTCGTTGACCGATTTATCATCAATTGGATCCAGGCGAAGGCGCGTTTCAGCAACGCTGCAGTTCACGATGCGATGACTGAGCAGTACTTGAGCTAGTGGAATTGTTTCAAACTGAGAATGGTGATCTACTGTTTCGACTTCATCGATACTGTACAAAGATTGAACGAAAAGAGATTCATGATCTTCAATCACTTACCTGAAAATATCTCTTACATGGATGCTGAATTGTCACGCTCCGAATCCTAAAATGACTACTTCATGATATTTCTTTTATCGGCCGTTTATTTTCTTTTCCTTTTATTAACTTATCATCTTCAAGATACGGACGATACTTTGAAACCAATTGCGAGAGCGCCCGCGCATTCTTATTGCTATGTCCATAATTGATCCTGAGATCCGAGATTATTTTTAGTACTATACAGGACGGTTAAAACGATGTACAATTCTATATTCGCAAGGTATGCTTTTTTTCTCTTAAAATATAGGTGAAATAAATGCAATTTAAAAAATCTTTTTCATTACATTTTCTTAACAAAATAATTTTAGACTGAATTATGCAAATCCCTAGCAAACCCTGCGACGTCGATTGATTCGGCTTAATATTTTTTAAATATATTTTTGGTTTGCAACAGATTTTTTTGTAAGAAGTTTGTAGCATATTTTTTTTGTTAGAACTGTTTTAAAGGGTTGGCAGGTTGGCTACACTTTTAATACTTGGCGACCGACCCTATTGGGTAAGATCATCGTGACCGAATTGATTTAACGGAACATTTTGCACTTTTATTTTCATTATCCACAATTTGGTATATATTTTATCACGATTGTAAAAAAAAGAATGTACATTTTTCTTGTCATTGATAGGATTCAAACATACAACTCTGCGATTGTTGAACTGTACCTGAAACCATTCAACTATTCACTCCTTCGGAATCAAATGTTTTCATTGTCTATTTGAAGCATAAGAAAAATTAAAAAATGTTATGAAGTTTTACGTTCGTATAATCATGTCTACAGTTACATTTTTTTGAATCCCGACTGAAAAATTATTAATCTATAAATATAACAGAATAATCCTCTCTTAGAAAGGACATGGCACATCGAAATCACTGCAGTCACGCGCACGTTTTGAATCGCTGTATTTGCCACAAGAAAAGATAAATAAAAAGCAAGGAGTGCGAGCGAAGCGAGCACGTCGCTAGTTTTACAAATAGAAGAAAAGTACCGGCAGCGGTTGGGGAAATGTTCGTTAATTCATGTACGAATTCGCATTCTCAAACTGAACCGGATAGTTTTTTCCAGCTTCTAAAGTTGTTTAATTATTTGCAAGAATTAACCATTTTTAAGTCAGGGACATTGTAACATAATTTTAGATACAATTCTGCAAATCCCTAGCAAACCCTGCGACCTCGAAAACGACCTAAAAACGACTGGAAAACGACCGGTCGATAAATACAACAAAAAAACCATTGAAATGAGCCGAACGACCAAGAAAACGACCATTGAATTTATTCTTGATTAGTCGTTTCATCGTCTCGAAAAATCGGAGAACGACCGTCGAAATGATGAATGATGAAGGTTCAATCATTTATAACCGGTCGTTTTTCCGTGAAGACCGGAAAACGATTATCGAAACGACCAACTAGATAATAAAACTTCAAATAGACAATCGAAAGGTACACCACTAAAGGTTTGAATAGCCGAGTTGTTTAAGAGGCCGAGCAACAGCCGGAATATCCCAGGTTCGAATCATAGCTGTGAGAAATAATTTCTTTTATTCGAAATTTGATAAAAAGAGAGGTCATTTGGATGGTCGTTTCCCGGTCTCCACGCGGAGGTGGATAGGCGACACCTTTGCATATCCTTTCGTTGTGTCGCAACTAGGTGCATCTGATCCAGCTCATGTTCGCCGAAAATCAATAAAAACATGGAGTTTGAACTTAACTCTAAAATGGAAGGTCAAACACTTTGTTGTTTCAGAGTCATATGGTGCTTGTGTGAGTGTGCACGTGTGATTTAAATACAGGGTGAGGCATATAAAGTGTTACAGAGTAATAACACCCAAACTATTGATCATAAAGAAAAATGTTTCAGACAAAAGTTTCCGTGTTCGAGAAGGTCGTCATACTGGACCACCCTATTTTTTATCGGTGGAGGCGCTGAAACTACGTCAAGGTCAAGTCCACTTTTTAAATAGAATAATGTCTTTTTTTTCGATGACGTTATTACCGGCTTTAAGACGAATTCGACTTACGACACGAGGTCATTCTAGTCGCGCAAAGTATGAAAATAGTCGAAAATTCGAAACATATCGAGATAATCACTTTCAAAGGATCCACTAACCTTGGGTTGAGGAACCTACAGAAGATGCTCGAAGTGATGACCCTCGACTTGTAAGCACTTGTTAACTCGCTGATGAAATAACCGTCTAACTTCGGCTAACGTTTGTGGTGTAATTTCGGTACATGCTCGGCGTATTCACAGAAATTCACGCGAGTTAGGTAATCATTGCCGTACAAATCCTGACCTAAAGACATACGATACGGGTGGAACTTGTGTTGATGTAGTATCCTTAACACAGATCGCTGACTAATTCCACTCTCTCTTTCCATTTGCCAGCTGCTCGCATGTGGATTTAGTGTAGTAAAAGCTACGATAGCAGCTGCATTATTAACATTCACAATCGGTCGACGTGTAACTCACGTTTGTTTCACTCTATCGAGCCGATACAAATCTCGGGCATTTCGATAATTTTTATGGCACTCCCCCAGCACCATCAACATATCAAAAGATTCTTCAAAATCGTTCATTTTCGCGATCCGATGTACTCACATTAGAAGGTAACGCGTGACTAACTGATATGTCAACAGAAAATGCGTACTTGTTGCCGGTAAGAAATATTGGTATCGTAAGAAATGAAAACGGAGATTTAACAAGTGTTTACAAATCAACGGTCATCATCTCGAGCATCTTGTGTAGGTATACCCAAACCAATCTTTTGGAAGTGTTTATTCCGATATGTTCCGATTTTTCGACGATTTTCATACTTTGCGTGACTAGAATAACCTTGTGTTGTAGGTCGCTGAATTTATCTTAAAGTCGATAATAACGTCATAGAAAAAAATACGTAGTTCTATTTTAACAAGCAAACCGGCGCCCTTTCGGGGCGCCGGATTTCCTGTTGGGGGGCTTCGCCCCCCAAGCCGCCCGGACATTTTTTCCGCCCTGCGGAAAAAATGTCCCTTCGGGATATTTTTCCCTGGTGTAATTTTAAGGCACTCACTTGGATGTCGCGCTTCGCGCTCCGTATGGTTTGGACGTCGCGCTTCGTGCTCCGTAAGGTTTGAACGTCGCGCTTCGCGCTCCGAACGGTTTGGACGTCGCGCTTCGCACTCCGAACGGTTTGGACGTCGCGTTTCGCGCTCCGTACGATTTGGACGTCGCGCTTCGCGCTCCGTACGGTTTGGACGTCGCGCTTCGCGCTCCGTATGGTTTGAACGTCGCGCTTCGCGCACCGAACGGTTTGAACGTCGCGCTTCGCGCTCCGAACGGTTTGAACGTCGCGCTTCGCGCTCCGTACAATTTGGACGTCGCGCTGCGCGCTCCGTATGGTTTGAACGTCGCACTTCGCGCTCGGAACGGTTTAAATATGATTTAAAAAATAATCCTAACAAAATACCGATGCCATATAATCATTTAGGAGTACGCAGCAACTTTCAGAAAAATTGTTTTACTGACTGCGAAGATTGAGACATATACATATATTTCGACCTGAAAAACTGTATTGTGATAGGTTAACACAATTTAAAAATAATCTAAAAAAGTTGCAAAGTAGAACTTTGCACATTGGTTCCTCATTAATTTCCCTTTTTCACAAAGCCACCTCTATGAAGAAGCTTATTTATTAACTTTGGCTTCCTCATAGAGGAAGCTTTGTGAAAAAGAGAAATTAATAAGGAAGCAATGTGCAAAGTTCTACTTTGCAACTTTTTTTTATTCGAACAAAAGAAAACTCCGTTACAAACACCGTTACATCTAATTTCGATTATCTCCAAATGTTTGTGTTACTTTCCTAACTTTTGTGGAAGTAATAGCGGAAATCTATATTTTTTTTAATTCAAAATGTCGTAAAATCCCAATGACTTTACCGATCATTTCAGTTCATTTGTTTGTTTCAAGAAGAACATTTCAGTTCATTGGTTTATATTCAACGTGATTTAGGGCAAATTGCATTTTTTTCGTAAAATTCAAAATTCAATCAAATCCGAACCGCTTTAACGATTTCGTCGAAATGCAATAGCGAACTCCATTGAAAGTGTCTTTAGTTATGAAGAACTATTTAGCTGAATCGTTGATTTTTAACGAAAGTTAGAGAGTGTACGACATTTTTTCGAAAAATTAAATATTCTATATATTCTGTATTCATGTATACATTATTTTTTAAATCACAACACTTAAAGAGCAGTTACCTCTCTACTTGCATGCCAAATTTGACGCACGCACTCAAATTTCGCGCACGCACGCACGCACGCACGCACACATACGGCCATTTTTTCTAAACCATTTTTCTGGGCGTTTTAGGTGATTCTGAACATACTGACATGAAAATCTCGAAAAAAAAAAAAAATTCTCGAAAACAAAGCTTCTTCAATGAGGAAGCAAAAATAATCTAAAAAAGTGCCTTTGCGTTAAAGTAATTTAGGAGTTGCAGCAAGTATCAGAATAATTGTTCTGACGACTGTAAAGATTAAGAACGTTACATACATTTCGGTCTGAAAATCTACACTCAGCAAAAAAATTAAGGGAGCAGTTAAATTTTACCGTTTTTTCACTGATTTTTGAAGCGCTGTAAGTTTGTGAAAAATGGTCGAATCATAATAAAACAAAATGCGTTTTAAAGCGTCATATCTCTAGTTTGAAAATCAATGCAGTCTTTTTTTTTTAAGCAACACGCTCGGCATGAACCTAAGGAATAGCGGGAAGGAAATTTTCTCAAATTTTTTGTCGTTTTCAAAGTCGTCCACGGGCACAAAATTTTTTTTTCTGGCTTTGTCAATACTGGGGTCCTTTAGCCTGGTTCTTCAGCTTCAAAATGGTGTTTTGTTCATCTCTGTACGACCATTTGTCGCTGAGATATGGGCATTTAAAGGAAAAAGGAGCTTTTTTCGTAGATCATCAATATCTCATGAACTAATGATCGCACAGCGAGCTAAAGGTAGGTTTTGTAAACTGGAAGAAATGCTCTAAAAGTACCTTCTGGTACTTTAGAGATTTTATTTTTTTATGTAACCTTAATATTGATGTGAAAAAGACAAAAAAAATGGACTTTTTCCCCGTTTTGGAAAATCCACGTCAACTTGGCAGATATTGCGATAATGACTCATGTTTTTAGGAATTTTTTTAGTTCAATACATGCCCAACGACCCCCCAAGATTAAAAAATTTATGTGCTGAACCGTTGTTTTTTCCCGAAGCGTCAAAGTTTTATAAAAAATTAAAGGAACACTTATTGTTCCTTAAATGGCATTTAATGATGACTAAAATAAAAAAAAAACTTTTCCGTTGTTTTTCTCACGGTTTCGCAATAACTACTCTTTTAATCTTTGAAAAAGAGAAAAATTAAAAATTTTGAATTTTTTTGCTTAAAAAACGGTATTTTTCTCACAATTTCTTATGAACAATCTTTGAAATGAAAAACAAAAAAAAAACAAAAATGCCTACGAACTTTTTTTTTTCAGAAAAATTCAAAATTTTTAATTTTTCTCTTTTTCAAAGATTAAAAGAGTAGTTATTGCGAAACCGTGAGAAAAACAACGGAAAAGTTTTTTTTTTATTTTAGTCATCATTAAATGCCATTTAAGGAACAATAAGTGTTCCTTTAATTTTTTATAAAACTTTGACGCTTCGGGAAAAAACAACGGTTCAGCACATAAATTTTTTAATCTTGGGGGGTCGTTGGGCATGTATTGAACTAAAAAAAATCCTAAAAACATGAGTCATTATGGCAATATCTGCCAAGTTGACGTGGATTTTCCAAAACGGGGAAAAAGTCAAATTTTTTGGTCTTTTTCAAATCAATATTAAGGTTACATAAAAAAATAAAATCTCTAAAGTACCAGAAGGTACTTTTAGAGCATTTCTTCCAGTTTACAAAACCTACCTTTAGCTCGCTGTGCGATCATTAGTTCATGAGATATTGATGATCTACGAAAAAAGCTCCTTTTTCCTTTAAATGCCCATATCTCAGCGACAAATGGTCGTACAGAGATGAACAAAACACCATTTTGAAGCTGAAGAACCAGGCTAAAGGACCCCAGTATTGACAAATCCAGAAAAAAAATTGTTGTGCCCGTGGACGACTTTGAAAACGACAAAAAATTTGAGAAAATTTCCTTCCCGCTATTCCTTAGGTTCATGCCGAGCGTGTTGCTTAAAAAAAAAAGACTGCATTGATTTTCAAACTAGAGATATGAAGCTTTAAAACGCATTTTGTTTTATTACGATTCGATCATTTTTCACAAACTTACAGCGCTTCAAAAATCAGTGAAAAAACGGTAAAATTTAACTGCTCCCTTAATTTTTTTGCTGAGTGTATATCGTGGTAGTTTAAAATTGTTTTTAAAAAATACCTCTGCGTTAAAGTAAATCAGGAGTACGCAGCAAGTTTCAGAAAAATTGTTCCATTGACTGCGAAGAATGTGACCAATACATACAATGCAACCTGAAAAATTGTATCGTGGTATGTTAACATTATTCTAAAAAGTACCTCTGCATTCAATTAATTTAGGAGTACGCAGCAAGTATAAGAAAAATGGTTCTGACAACTGCGAAGATTGATACCTGTACATACAACTCAACCTGAAAAACGATATTGTGGTAGGTTAAGACTATTTGATAAAAATACCTTTTCGTTAAAGTAAATTAGGAGTACGCAGCAAGTTTCAGAAAAATTGTTCTTGCGACTGCGAGGATTGAGACCTGTACATACATTTTGACCTGAAATACTGCATCGTGGTAGGTTAACACTATTAAAAAATGATCTGAAAAATAATCTAAAAAAAGTGTTTCAGAATTAAGGTAATTCAGAATTATGTAGCAATTTTCAGCCAAATTCATTTGTTGACAGCGAATGTCATTTTCCGGGGGGTTTGGGGGGCGAAGCCCCCCAACAGGAAAGCAACCCGGCGCCCCGAAGGGGCGCCGGGTTGCTTGTTATTCTTAATCCCACGTTACCGAATAATTTATAAAAAAAAGATGATAGAGTTGGCATCAGTGATATGAATCTTTTAAAGCATTAACGCAAAAAAAATCTCTACGATTAATGTACAGAAAATATGATTGCAAAGAGTATGAACCCTAGCGGAGGCCATCCTATGTTTGGTTTTCTGGTTTCGAAGCACCGGTTGACCCAACTAGTGGGTCTAGTGGCAAAAATCCTTCACTGTGATCCTAAAAGAACAGAATTATTCCAAATTTTTCATCAGTGTGGAAAAACGTAACTCTTATTATAAAAATAATCTTTTTTCTCTGGCTGGGCTCTCATAAATTAATTCAACACTTATGATAATTGAGAAATTGATACTATACACATCACAAAACTAAAATGATAAATTCCACAACGTTTTTAGGCATTCACGGTTTGAAATAACGCACAAAATGCCTATTGAATTGGGTCTACATGTGTCTAAATTTTCTGTTTATGGGATGGGACAATTTTACTATAATTTGTACTTATCCATTTATTTCACAGCACATTTTTTAACAGTAACATACATATTCTTGGTATCAAGAGACGCGGTAGAGTCTCGAAGCCAAGTATTAAAAGAAATCAAGAGACGCGGTGGCGTCTCGATGCCAAGTATTAAAAAAAGAAATCTATAATGCCGCCTCACGAGACTCTCACGACGAGACGCTAGGCCTTACTCTATTACAGCACGTTCGTTCTTTTCCGTCTGCTACGAAATTCAAACTGGAATTGTGTCAGTCAACACGTCGCGAACGCCAAACGTGTCAGGTTCAATATTTGTTCTTTTCTTTTTTTTCGAATGAGCCCTCTTTCAATGAAATCGGTGCCCGCTATGCTAATATATCTGGCCACTTACGATTTCGATTCTGTCAAAAACTTTTCGTTTCTGTCCGCATTCACAGAACATTGATGCGAATTTGTCCGACCCATATTATACGTGCATGGCGGGTACCAGCACACTCTCACTTCGTCTGGAACTCTAATTATCTCAGGCAATACATCGCGGACGCTAAATGTGTCAGCGCCAATATTTTTTTCCGCCTTTTGAATTAGACCTGTTGCGATAAAATCGGTTCTCGAAGTGCTGATATCTGGCAAAATTTCACTTTTGTCCGACTCGCACATCGAAACAGATTTGTCCGATCGCATATATGTATGCATCTGTGTGAACGAAAGACGCACACATAATATAACAAGTGGCGCCCGAAGCGGCAGCCCGAAGAAGTTACGGCGACGATCGTCTGCCGACCGGCTCGCTTTCGTCGTCTGACAGAAAAAAGTGACAGGGTCGTATACTCTAGTGTAGTGTAATGCTTCTAATGTAATTATTTATATATCATAATAAAATAATACGTGTAAAGAAAAGACGCGCACACAAGAGCGTCAGTCCCAAAGTCGTGAGATCGCGATGATCATGAATCGTCTAAGCGAACCGGCTTGCTCCCGTCGTGTGACAAAATGTGAGATCGTGCGTGATTATTACACTAATATTTACTATCGAGCAGAGCTGGGCAAAATACATGAAAATACTCAAAATACAAAATACTTCAAGTATTTTAAAATACAATAGTATATCGTGCAACAAGGGTCGAAAGTTGGCGATTGCGCCGAGTATGAGGTTTGCTGCCCGAGCGAAGCGAGGGCTGCAATCTCACGAGTCGCAATTGCCGATTCGACCCGTGTTGCACATCATACTTTTTGTAACGAGTGCACGAATCTGCGGCACTTGGAATGACAGTCGCGCGAGACGAACACTGAAAAGTGAGGTTGTGATTCAAGGGACGAAAGTGAACGAAATGCGAACTGCGCTTTCGCGACTCTGTCATTTCACCACAGATTCGCGACTGACAGACAAACGGCCACTTTCGGCTCGCAAGACTGCCATGGAAAGTGCCGCGATTCGTGCACGTGTTACAAAAAATACTTTGGCACTTAAAATACTTTGGTAATTAAAATACTTTGGCACTTAAAATACTTTGGTAATTAAAATACTTTGGTACTTAAAATACTTTGGTACTTAAAATACTTTGGTACTTAAAATACTTTGGTACTTAAAATACTTTGGTACTTAAAATACTTTGGTACTTAAAATACTTTGGTACTTAAAATACTTTGGTACTTAAAGTACTTTGGTACTTAAAATACTTTGGTACTTAAAATACTTTGGTACTTAAAATACTTTGGTACTTAAAATACTTTGGTACTTAAAATACTTTGGTACTTAAAATACTTTGGTACTTAAAATACTTTGGTACTTAAAATACTTTTCTCCCGACTCCGCTAAAATAACCCCATTTCGTGTCTGCAACGCGGGAGGAAAATCGCTCATTTTTTTACAACTGACTCATGCATGCGCAGTCCGGTTTCATTACCTCCCTAGGGAGGGAATCAGCTCATTTCTGCCCGCGCGGGAGTAATGGAAACCGTACTACGCATGCGTGTCGTCATTTGTCAAAAATGAGCTTATTTTCCGTCCTCGTTGCACACACGAAATGTGGTTATTTTTTAGCGAAATCGGGAGAAAAGTATAGTACGTTACATGGGAGGAGTGCAACTTTTCACCTCGTGTGAAATTTTGCCCTCGCTTCGCTCGGGCATCAATCTTCACACTCGGTGAAAAGTTGCACTTTCCTCCCTTGTAACGTAATGTACTATTGGTACACAAAATACTTTGGTACATAAAATACTTTGGTACTTGAAATACTTTGGTACTTAAAATACTTTGGTACTTAAAATACTTTGGTACTTAAAATACATTTTTAAGTACTTCTCAAAATACTTTGCAAAATACTTTTTAATAAACCTTTAATATTCAATTGTACGGCATTGCGCATATATTGGGATTGGTAATCATTGTTAAATATTGTATAACACACTTCATACATATTTTTTGTTTGTTTATTTAAATAAATTCGATACATAATCATTTTAGAGACGTTTTCGAGACATTTTCGCTTTTACGCTATAACTTTGTTGTTCGTCATTGTTCGTCACTCAAGAGGCGTTCCCGTCTTCAAAAAACTTTTCAGCAGGACGATTCTCTCAAAATTGTTATCCAATGGGGCATAACGCCTCGGTGAATTCGCGATACTCGCGAATGAAAACAATCTTTCGACGGGAGCAGAGGAAGTTGGTGGAGTGTTGTACTTCAAAAACATTGCTTTAACAACGGGATAGTCGGTTAGCATGGAGAGCTTCGTTCTTTTATCGCTCAAGTACGAAAGCAACTGCACTCGGACTGCATCCTTGAAGGGCTCATGGCTATCTTTCGGAGAAACTAGCTTCGCTATCAGTATCAACGCGTTGAGAATCGTAGCAAGTAATCAAAAGGAACGAAGATGTTGATCCCGAATTTTGGTGCTCGTCAATGTCGTGATGAGAGTCGTTTGCGAAAAATCGTACTCCGTCAACCCTGGTGTTCCCGACGACGGTTTGATAACTGTCCAATGACCCTTTCAGCGACGTCGTTCTGGGCCACTCGATTATTTGGTCGAACGACGTCGCTCGTCTAAATTCTGAAACTGTCCGACGACGTTATCGTTAATCGCCGTAACAACTGTTCTGCGACGTTTCTCTGAATTTTCCATTGTTTGGTCGTGGTGACCGTTTTGCATTGTCGAACAAATTTTGCAAAAAAATTTGTCAAAACGAAAATTTCGAAAAATCGATAAAACGTCGCTGATCAGTCGCCACGACAATTACGATTTTCCAAAAATGATTGAAACGTCGTGAGACAGTTTCCGGACGTAGCTGAGCGACGTCGCACAACCAAATATTCGAATGGACCAGAACGACGTCGCCGAAAAGGTCGTTCGACCGTCTTCTGGAACGATAGGGAAGGAACGTGTCTCGTATTGTATCCAATGGCAGTTTGAGCTTATACTGCACATTAGCTTGAGAAAACCACTTCATCTTAAAAAGCGACCGCAGGACGCACTGGCGAAAAAATGGGGAATACCCCTGGCAAACCTTTATACGGTCGTTTATACATCCAATGTCGGCCTAATATGCGATCAAATGTACGCGTATAATTGCTTCTGAACATTTACAGTATATTCACCTACCAATGTTCGGTGACTCAACCTCATACCACACATTGAGTTGTACATTGAACCGAACATTGAAACGGCAAATGAATGGTAACTCAAATCACTTTTAACCATACATTCAGACTGTGCATTTGTGGTCCATTTGCATGGAAAATGTACAGTAACTCATTTGACTCAAACTAAGTTTAATCGCACATTTAACCATACATTTACCCGTACCTTTAACCTTACATTTGACCGATATCATATTCGATGATATAAAGATTTCAATTCAAATATTCTTTTACTCAACTCTATATGTATAAATAAATTTATTTACAATCTCTTTATAATTAAGAGACGCTGTAGCGTCTGGACGACAAGTATTAAAAGAAATCTGTAATACCGCCTTACGAGACTCCTCACGACGAAATACTAGCGCTACTCTTACTTTACAGCACGTTCGTTCTTTTTCGTCTGCTACGAAATTCCAACTGGAGTTATCTGAGTCAATACGTCCCAGACGCCAAATGTGTCACGTTCAATATTTTTTATTCTTTCTTCTCTTTCAAATGAGCCCTGTTTCAACTAAATTGGTGCCCCCAATACTGATATCTGACCAGTTGTAATTTGATTCTATCAAAAATATTTCATCATTTCTTTCCGCACTCGCACATCGACACGATTTTGACAGACGATGTCTGATTCGATATTGTCTCAGGCAACACGTCGCGGGCGTTAAATATATCAGCGCCAATATATATGTTTTTTTTTCTTTTTAATGAGACCTGACGCACTAAAATCGATTCACCAGATGCTGATATCTGGCAAATATTTCAACGCATATACGTGTGCATATACGTGTGACGGAAAGGCGCACACATAGTAGCGATGACAGCGCCGGCCCGAAAAAATCGCGTCGTCGCCTGACGATCGGCTCGCTCGCGTCGTGTGACAGAAAGTGAAATCATGCATGATTATTGTTGTAATCTGATATTTACTATCGAGTGTGATGATTTAATTAATAATAATATCTCTCCTAACGCGAAGTTACCTTTTCACAACCACGAAACGAAAGTATGTATACGTTATCCAGTAAGTAAAAAAATCGACTTTGGAGATTATATTTTGGTCTTTAACATTATTATTACGAATTGTCTCGTTGGAACAATTCCGGGACAATTCAGTACGCATCAAGCTTGTTTAATCACACGATAACAAATCCAAACTCTGAGGGATTTTCCTAGGGAATATCCTGAGGGATTTTCCTGGGGAATATCTCTGAGGGATTTTTCTGAGGCAGGATTCCTGGAAAATAACTCTTTCCGTCTCAAATCGATTTATTAAGAGAGCAAATTATAATATAGTTTTGGGAGTTAAATTGGGTTTCCTTTCTTATTCGTCTTAATCTCATTATTCTCTGATTTTCAAAAAGATGTGAAATAACCGAAAAAATATTTCTTCAAAACAAAAACGGTACGCTAAGTATTAAAAGAGTAGTCACCCCTTGCAAAGAAAATTCACGATAAATACATTTCCTTTAAAAAATAATAAAACACATGCGATATATTAACCAAGTAAAATTTATCATCAGCAGATCATCAGTAGATGATACGCTATAAAAAAAACTTGGTATGCCAGTTGGTGTATCTTTAAAATTTGACGTGTGCTGCAGACGTAACAGATGACCTGGAGTCATCATATTTCAATAAAAAGTGTCGGGTCATCACGAAAGCTCGCCAAATATTAAGCGAGTCGAGTGAAACTTAAAAAAAGAGATATAAAACTATACTGATCAATAAACGCAGTTGCGAATCTCTCTATAAACGATATATTACCCAAACAATTAATTTTCTATTATATACACTAGTTTTATGACACTTCACCATTTAAAAATCGTGAGTTTGTTTTACCTAATATTGAAATGTGAAAATCGTTAAATGTACGCATAAATTTTCGGTTCGAAACTATCTTGAGTTACTGCATTTTCAGATCTGGGAATACGGAAAATGTTCGGTAAATGTACGGAAACTCAACCTGGGGGAAGGGGGGTGACTATCAATAAACGCAGTTGCGAATCTCTCTATAAACGATATATTACCCAAACAATTAATTTTCTATTATATACACTAGTTTTATGACACTTCACCATTTAAAAATCGTGAGTTTGTTTTACCTAATATTGAAATGTGAAAATCGTTAAATGTACGCATAAAATTTCGGTTCGAAACTATCTTGAGTTACTGCATTTTCAGATCTAGGAATACGGAAAATGTTCGGTAAATGTACGGAAACTCAACCTGGGGGAAGGGGGGTGACTCAACCGTACATTCACTTACGAGAAAGCTAAATGTTCCGTAAATGTTCAGAAGCAATTATACGCGTACATTTAACCTATAACAACCGTGTAACGGTTTGCCAGGGACCTCGTGCCGGGGTGTGAGTAGAGCTCAGGCACTGTTTACGTTTCGTACAAAAGACTCCGCAGACACTGTTTACACTATGAAGTACCTTAATACAACGTATGTTGTTGACAGACGAAACGGTCGGCATAGAGAGAGAAATGTATTATTCAAAATATGATATGCTGTCAAGTGTCAACTTTTCTTGATGATTTGGGCTTCAGCTATTCGCACAATCTATTTCAAATTTAACATGAACCTCTTCCAATAATAAAAAATTGTTCCGAATATAGATACGGGCAAAAAATACAAAAAAACAAAAAGTATTTTGTAGTTTCTATTTTATGACACAAAAAGTACTTAAAATACTTGAGAAGTATTTCTGTATTTTAAATATGTATTTTAAATACTCAAAATACATGATGTATTTTAAATGCTGCCCAGCTCTGCTAACGAGTGTAACGATTTAATAATAATCTCCCGTCATAACGCGAAGGTGTCTTTTCAAAACAACAAAATGGCAATATAGAGGATACTTTATCCTGTTGGTAAAAAATCGATGTTTTGATGTTATGTTTTGGGCTTTATTATTACTAATTGTCACCGTGGGATAATTTATTGTAGTATTTTTAGACCGTGTCAGGCTTATTCAATCACACGATAACAAATTCAAATGCTGTATAGTAAGCAACAGCAGTATTCAGGGAAGCTATACAGGAAGTCGACAATGGAATGCTCAATGCCTTTGTTGCGGATAACATTCAGCAGTTTTTGTATTTCCATTTGTCATCCGTGATAGAGCACTAATTATTTGGTGTCTTGTAGAAATAAAGAACGCAGAGGATGGATCTGGTAAAAACGGTTTGTCCACTGGCGGAGTGGCTGAGTATAATAGTGGTATTATGGTACACGATAACAAATCTAAACTCTGAGGCATTTTCCTGAGGATTATCTGAAAATGATGTTGAAAAATAAATTTTCGTACTCTCCCGCGCTCTCTCAGTCCCCATGCGTCTGCGAGCGCAAGATGGCTGCCGAGCGACATGTGATGAACCGCGTTGCGCTGAGCACCGCGATCACCTCCCCGCAGCCGCCGGCACGATAGAACTCGCGCTATAATGCCGACCCGCGAGTTCGGCGCGAATATACGATTCGCCGATCTCTCTCTTTCACTGTATCTTCACTCCAAACTATGTATTTTCAAACATATGTACAGTCTAAGTTCAAACATTTGTTAAACTCGACTCATGTATTTCAGTGTTTCGTTCTTTTGTATTTTCAGCCTATTCGTTAGTCACTTAGGAATAAATTAAAGCCAAGAGGAAGTCCCTGCAATAAAACTGAAGAGCCATGCTGGGCCGGTCTGCGCGTCCGCGCGGGCCTGGTCAGCAGGCGTGCGCACGAGCCCGGTCAGCGGGCGGACGCGAGTCTGTTTTTTGTCAGCCACATTTGGCGACCAAGTGGGTCCCTTTTCGCTCGCTTGTTCTCTTGCCGGGACTTTCTCTAAATTTTCCACTCCTTTTCCCCCGCTTTTCCAGAATCATCCGCGCTTCGAAACGACGCTCGAAGCATCAACAGAAAAATCAGAGCGTCAGTTCGAGAGCAGCCAGCAACAAGCAAGGATCGACTTGTTTCGGCAATATTTCGAGTCGTATCGTTCACTAACTTGCGCTCTCGACTATTCGGTTATTTCTATCATTCATTTCGTGCTATTACTGAACTTATTTTATAACTGTGTCTTATTAGTTTGGTGAATCATATTCGAAGTAAAATTAAAACGTCAGAGTACTACTTAAATAGTGTGTTGCATTAATTTAAAAGTTCCTGGTCCCATTGCGCTATTTCTATAGCTAAAACGGCGACGAATCCCCGACCACTTCTCGGTCCTTGGGCAACCAACCAGCGACGACATCGAAGGTAACCAACCCTGGGACGTAACAGACACGCGCCTAGATCGCCAATTCCGGAACCAGCGGAGTTTGTCCGTCTTCCGTCGTCACCACGAGAACGTGTAAACCACGAGTGAATAAATTAACCAGCAAATCTAAGAACATCGTAGTGGTCCTTTATTTTCCCCTGCAATTCTCACATAGAGAGACTCTCTGTACCAAATGATAGTCATAGATCCGAACAATCCGAGGTAGGATTCCTGGAAAATAACTCTCCACATCGCAAATCTATTTATTAAGGGAGCAAATTATAATATAGTTTCGGGAATGAAATTGGGCTTCCTTTCTTATTCGTCTTTATGTCATTATTCTCCGATTTCCAAAAAGATGTGAAATAAACCAAAGAACGTTTTTTCAAAACACAACCCTAGCAATCTTGACGACCGTCGTTTTCGGCTGATTTACCGTAAAAACTACCGTCAAACCACCGGGTAGTTTTTTGCAACAAAAAAACCGAAAATTGGTCGAAACCACCGTAAAAACGACCGCCTTTCGAATGTTTTGCTCGGTCGTTTTCGCGGTTGTCGATGACGCGAAACCACCGTGAAAACGACCGTCTTTCGAAGGTTTAGCTCGGTCGTTTTCGCGGTAGTCGATGACGAGAAACCGCCGTGAACACGACCGTCTGTCGAATGTTTAGCTCGGTCGTTTTCGCGGTAGTCGACCGGGAAAACGGCTATCGAAACGACCAACTACATAATCAAACTTCAAATAGACAATCAAAAAGTATACCTTTAAAGGTTTGAATAGCCGAGTGGTCTAAAGCGCAACGCAACAGTCGGAAGGTCCCAGGTTCAAATCCGAGTCGTGACAATTTTTTTTTTTTCGAAATTCGATAAAAAAAGGGGTTGTTTCGACAGTTGTTTCTCGGTCTTCACGGAAAAAACGACCGGTTAGAAGTTTTTGAATTGGTCATTTCGACGGTCGTTTTCACGGTGGTTTCTCGTTATCGACTACCGCGAAAACGACCGAGCTAAACATTCGAAAGACGGTTGTTTTCACGGTGGTTTCGCGTCATCGACTACCGCGAAAACGACCGCGCAAAACATTCGAAAGGCGGTCGTTTTTACGGTGGTTTCGACCAATTTTCGTTTTTTTTTTTTGCAAAAAACTTCCCGGTGGTTTGACGGTAGTTTTTACGGTAAATCAGCCGAAAACGACGGTCGTCAAGATTGCTAGGGCTTCAAGAAAAGCGAAAAAACAAGAACCAAAAAAGAAAAAAAATGAGCCTAGTGATGTGAAGATTATTTTTCTTTCTGCCGGGGGGCGGAGCCCCCCGAACCTCCCGCCGGGGCTTCGCCCCGAACGCCACCCGCTCGGTCGCTCTCTCGATCGCTCGCGCGGTAGCTCTCTCGGTCGCTCGCGCGGTCGGTCTCTCGGTCGCTCGCGCATTCGCTTTCTCCCAGACTTAGCGATAAACAATGTCAGCAGTGGTCCCGTCCTTATTTCAATGGACTATGTACGGGAGCAAGTCGCTGGTACGCCAAGTTTTTTTTATGCTAGTGACTAGAGGGATGATGCTTGGCTAATATATTGGATGATTTGATTTATTTTTGTAATTTAATATTTTTGAAAAGATTTATTTTTGAAATTTAAATTTTTGTAAAGATTTATTTTTGAAATTTGATATTTTTGAAAAGATTTATTTTTGAAATCTGATATTTTTGAAAAGATATTTTTTGTAAGTTTTTCGTTTAGAAAGAATTTTTATCAAATGGGATAACTTCGATTTTTATACTTAGCGTAACAAATTAAGTTAACAAACAAGTTAAGTTAACAAACAAATTAAGTTAACAAACAAATTAAGTTAACAATCAAATTAAGTTAACAAACAAATTAAGTTAACAAACAAATTAAGTTAACAAACAAATTAAGTTAACAAACAAATTAAGTTAACAAACAAATTAAGTTAACAAACAAATTAAGTTAACAAACAAATTAAGTTAACAAACAAATTAAGTTAACAAACAAATTAAGTTAACAAACAAATTAAGTTAACAAACAAATTAAGTTAACAAACAAATTAAGTTAACAAACAAATTAAGTTAACAAACAAATTAAGTTAACAAACAAATTAAGTTAACAAACAAATTAAGTTAACAAACAAATTAAGTTAACAAACAAATTAAGTTAACAAACAAATTAAGTTAACAAACAAATTAAGTTAACAAACAAATTAAGTTAACAAACAAATTAAGTTAACAAACAAATTAAGTTAACAAACAAATTAAGTTAACAAACAAATTAAGTTAACAAACAAATTAAGTTAACAAACAAATTAAGTTAACAAACAAATTAAGTTAACAAACAAATTAAGTTAACAAACAAATTAAGTTAACCAACAAATTAAGTTAACAAACAAATTAAGTGAACAAACATTTGAAGTTAACAAACATTTGAAGTTAACAAACAAATTAAGTGAACAAACATTTGAAGTTAACAAACATTTGAAGTTAACAAACATTTGAAGTTTACAAACATTTAAAGTTAACAAACAAATTAATTTTACAAACATTTGAAGTTAACAAACAAATTAAGTTTACAAACATTTGGAATTAACAAACACATTAAGTTTACAAACATTTGGAATTAACAAACAAATTAAGTTTACAAACATTTGAAAATAACAAACAAATTAAGTTTACAAACATTTGAAAATAACAAACAAATTAAGTTTACAAACATTTGAAATTAACAAACAAATTAGTAAGTTTACAAACATTTAAAGTTAACAAACTTTTTTGAGTTTGCTATCTGCTAACAAATCTGTTGGAATGGCGAAAAAGATATTAATTTATTATTATAAAATTATTAAAATAATATTAAGATAATTATTGTTATTCTTAATTATCTTAATATTATCATAATAATTATATGAAGGCAGCTACGTCACGCGCCGCGCGAGCCTCGGGAGAAGAGGGAACGTGTCCGCACATGCGCGAGCCGACTCCCCAGGCGTCGCGCCTGTGTGTGTGCGCTGACGTCACACAGACGTTCACACGGAAAGAGCTGTGAAGAATAGTGTGCGTCGGATAAATCAAGAAAAAATTTTCGCCAAAGATCTCGATCGATCAGATATCAGTGTTGCGGAAACCGACTTCGTCGCCATAGGTCTCATTCGAAAGAGAAAAAAAAATATATATATTGGACCTGATACATTTTTCGTCCGTGAGGCGTCGACAGAGATATAACAAGTTACATTTGAAAGTAACGGAAAAGGCCCCGACTTCGGGATAATAAGAGTAGCGGTAGCGCCTCGTGTCGATCGTGACGAGAGGTCGAGAGGCATTATTAATTTTTTTGTATACTTGGCGTCGAGACGCTACCGCGTCTCTTGACAGGAATTTAATTATTGAGTATTTAAAATGTTGAGACATGACCTTGTGTTGCCCGGACGTGCGAACACGAGTAGCTCTGCATTGAATAGACCGAACACGAGAAGCGCACAAAGCACAACAGAGTACAAAACCGATCTTTAAACCAACGTCCGTACGAATCGTGAAGGGCGACGTTCAAACCGTACGAAGCGCAAAACGCGACATCATCCCAGTGGATGATGACAGAATTTTTTTTTTTTCATCGCAGAGTCGCAGCAGGAAACGTCCTGGGAACGACAGCAGCAGGAGCAGAAAATATCGCGAGAACGACAACAGCAGCAGCAGCAGCAGGAAACACCGCGGGAACGACAGCAGCAGCAGCAGGCAGGAGCAGCAGCAATCGCCGAGCCCGAGAGCTCTTGTGCGGCATCAATCGACGAATGCCTGCTTCGAGAACTACGAGTTCTCGAGAACTCGTAGTTCTCGAGAACTCGTAGTTCTCGAAGCAGACATTCGTAGATTACAATGAAATCGCCGAGCCCTCGAGCTCTAGCGCAATTAACAAATCGCCGAGCCCGCGCGCTCTTGTGCGATTGAAAAATCGCCGAGCCCTCGAGCTCTAGCGCTATTAAAAAATCGCCGAGCCCTCGAGCTTTAGCGCGATTAATAAATAGCTGAGCCCGCGAGCTCTAGCGCGATTAACTAATCGCCGAGTCCGCGCGCTCTAGCGCGATTAATTAATCGCCGAGCCCGCGCGCTTTAGCGCGATTAATTAATCGCCGAGCCCGCGAGCTCTTGTGCGATTAACTAATCGCCGAGCCCGCGCGCTCTTGTGCGATTAACTAATCGCCGAGCCCGCGCGCTCTAGCGCGATTAACAAATCGCCGAGTCCGCAAGATCTCCTGCCATTCCAAAATCGCCGCGCCCGCGAGATCTCCCGCGATTTTTAAATCGCTGAGGCTGTGGATTCTTGTGCGATAAAAGAAATCGCCGAGTTCTGGACTCTTGTGCGATAAAAGAAATCGCCGAGTTCTGGACTCTTGTGCGAAAAAAGATATCGTCGAGTCCACGAGCTCTTGCGCGACAAAAATTCCGCTAATTCGACAGTTTATTGTCGATGCGTGAATTATGGCGACGCCAATTCACGCCAATTGCGACGCCAATGCTGTAGAAATAAGTTTTGGCAGATCCGTTGGGCGACACCTAGCGGCAAACGGCAGAGTTACCGACTCGGTAACCTGCCCTACCGCGGGAGCAGGGCCGCGTCACGTCGTTCTGGCGTGTTTCACATGCCCTTAAGGGTATTTGAAAAATATGCTGTTGGTTTTTCCGTCTGATCTAGCAGTTTGTGAGCTAGCACTGCTCCTATCTCAATTGGCGATGCGTCGTCGGAAAGCACAATCGCTAATTTATTATCGAAATGGATTAAAATTCCCGCGCCGATTAATTGACTTTTCAATTTTTCAAATGCTTTTTGTTCTTGTTCTCCCCATTCGCAGATTGAGTCGGCGCCTAACAGTCGGTGGAGAGGTCCAGCGATTCTTTCTCTATTTTTAATAAATCTTGCATAAAAATGTATTCCCCCCAAGAAGACTTGGATTTCACGCTTATCCTTCGGGGCTTTCATGTTTTTTTTATAGCTGTGACCTTATTTTCCGGTGGCTGCATGCCATCGAGGAGATTTGGTGTCCTAGGAAGTCCATCGATTTCACACCGAATACCAATTTTTCGATGTTGACTCGACAGTTCGATTGTTGTAACCGATGCAACACTCCCCTTAATCGTTGCTCGGGTTCTTCCAGGTCTCGTTCTTGTATCTTTACGTTGTCTAGGTAGATTTGTATCCTTGGTAGATTTTGAGACCGCGTCGGTCGTGCGCCGTAACGCGACTGCCGCGAGCTCTGTGTAAGTCACATAGCTGTCCGGTACGCGACAAACCATATTTTTACAAACTTAATTTTTCGATTTTTTATTAACGTTTTTATTCGAAAAATGGGAGAAAAATCGATTTTTTTGTCAAATCGCCCCACGGAAAAGAAGTTGTTGTATTAATAACACCGATGTTTTTTAAACTAATTTAATTGTTTCAATAGTACTGATAACAGCATGATGGCATATCAGGTTTGTAGTGAAAACCGTGTATAATCGCTTATACAATCGGTTACACTGCAAATACATTTGTTTGAAGGCCACAAGATTTTAAAAAATAGCATTTCTGTTATTGGATATCCGTTGTTATTTCAAACACAAATCCAATCAGATCTAATACATACATAATCGATTATCGGTGAAGTTTCGAATAACACTGTAGCTACTGATCCATATACAAATTTCATCAAACCAGGTAATTATGTTTTCAGCTTAATATACAATTTATTAAAAATTGAACTAATACCATTTTTGAACAAAGTCATTTTGTTTTTGTTGTAAGAAATGTTCAATTAAATATTCATTTGCACCAGTAAAATATGTGTTTCATTGAATTCAAAATAACACCCTGGCATACCCAACCACTGACGAACCATTATTGTAACCACAGCAGTGATTAGTTTCGAAAAAGCGACCGTAATATTTAGCGAAGAACCGACGAAATCACCATAGCAAATTCTCTCGCGTAGTGGTTTTCGTGTTGTACCACTGTCAAACCACCGACAAAACCACCAACTGCAATCTTACTACGGTGATTTGGTAGGTGGTTCGCTAAGGATTGTCGTCGCTTTTTCGGAAATAACCACTGGGTGAAAACCACCGTGAAAACGTAGTGTATTTCATCGTCACTGGACTTGCTAGGGCATTGATCAGCATGGGTGGTGAGATTAATGACAAAATATTTTTATTCAATGTACATGTACAGAAGTTAAAAAAAAAATAGGTTGTGCAATTTCAAAATTCAAAATTCCATAAAACCGGAACCGCTTTACCGATTTCGCTGAAATTCAATACCAAACAACATTGAACGTGTCTTTATTTATGATGAAGTATATAGCTGAATCGTCGAACTTTCACGAAAGTTAGAGCGATCACGCCTTTTTTTTTATTTAAAATTCGATAAAATTTTTATACATGGATATATTTAATTTTAAAAATATGTGAATTACAGAGGATTTAATACTCTACTTGCGTGCCAATTTTTAGCTCGATCCATCACGCCATTCCTGAGTTATGAACAATTGAATGTTCGATGCCTGGACCATACACACACACACACACACACACGCACGCACGCACGCACGCACGCACGCACGCACGCACGCACGCACGCACGCACGCACGCACGCACGCACGCACGCACGCACGCACGCACGCACGCACGCACGCACGCACGCACGCACGCACGCACGCACGCACGCACGCACGCACGCACGCACGCACGCACGCACGCACGCACGCACGCACGCACGCACGCACGCACGCACGCACGCACGCACGCACGCACGCACGCACGCACGCACGCACGCACGCACGCACGCACGCACGCACGCACGCACGCACGCACGCACGCACGCACGCACGCACGCACGCACGCACGCACGCACGCACGCACGCACGCACGCACGCACGCACGCACGCACGCACGCACGCACGCACGCACGCACGCACGCACGCACGCACGCACGCACGCACGCACGCACGCACGCACGCACGCACGCACGCACGCACGCACGCACGCACGCACGCACGCACGCACGCACGCACGCACGCACGCACGCACGCACGCACGCACGCACGCACGCACGCACGCACGCACGCACGCACGCACGCACGCACGCACGCACGCACGCACGCACGCACGCACGCACGCACGCACGCACGCACGCACGCACGCACGCACGCACGCACGCACGCACGCACGCACGCACGCACGCACGCACGCACGCACGCACGCACGCACGCACGCACGCACGCACGCACGCACGCACGCACGCACGCACGCACGCACGCACGCACGCACGCACGCACGCACGCACGCACGCACGCACGCACGCACGCACGCACGCACGCACGCACGCACGCACGCACGCACGCACGCACGCACGCACGCACGCACGCACGCACGCACGCACGCACGCACGCACGCATATTTTCTAGACCACTTTTCTCGACGTTTTAGGTGATTCTGAGTATGTTAACATGAAAATCTCGAAAAAAAAAAAATTCACGAAAACAAAGCTTCCTCTATGAGGAAGCAATAATTGTAAAAAAATGCACAGTAAAAAATTTCCTTTAAAAAATAATAAAACAAATGCAATATATTAGCCAAGAAAAATTTACCATGAGTAGATCATCAGTGGATCATTCGGTACAAAAAACTTGGCATGCCAGTGACTTGGTGTGTCATTAAAAACTTGACGTGTCTCTAGCATGCCAAGTTTTTTGTACCGAATGATCCACTGATGATCTACTCATGGTAAATTTTTCATGGCTAATATATTGCATTTGTTTTATTATTTTTTAAAGGAAATTTTTTACTGTGCATTTTTTTACAAGGGATGGCTACTCTTCTAAATATTTTTTAAAGGAATTTTTTTATTGTGTATTTCTTTTACAACGGATATTGCATTTGTGTTATTATTTTTTAAAGGAAATTTTTTTATTGTGAAATATTTTTGCGAGAGATGGCTACTCTTTTAATACTTGGCGTACAATTTTTGTTTTGAAGAAACATTTTTGGTTTATTTCATATCTTTTTGAAAGCGATCTTCAATGCGTGCATGAGACAACATGGCTCTTTGCGAATGGTCAGGCCGCACTTCTTGCAACTGACATTGTTCACTATTATGCTTCGCCGCTCCGTCAGTGGACAAACCATCTTTACCATGTCCAACCTCTGCATTCTTTATTTCTACAAGACACCAAATAGTTAGTGCTCTATCATGGATGAGTACTGGAAACACTGCTGCATGTTACAGACTGATGAATGTTATGCGCAGCAGGCATCGAGCATTCCATTCGACTTTCTGTATAGCTTCCCTAAAGCAATACAGGATTTGCTATACAGCAATTGGATTCGTTATTGTGTGATTGAACAAGTCTAACGCGTTCCAAAAATACTGAAAAAATTACCCCAACGTGACAATTGGTAATAACAAAGTCCAAAATATAACCTCCAAAAGTCGATTTTTTACCAAGAGGTTAACGTATATTCCATATTTTTATTTATTTGTTTTGAAAAGACACCTTCGCGGTAAGATGCGAGATTATTATTATAAATCATTACACTCGATAGTAAATATTAAAGTAATAATCACGCACGATCTCACTTTTTGTCACACGATGGGAACGAGCCGGTTCGCGCAGACGATTTTTTCATGCTCATCGCGATCTCACGACTTTGAGGTTGTCGCTGCTGTGTGCGCGCCTTTTCCTTCACACGTCACGCGTAAAATATCGATATGGAGCCAAAATGAAAAAAAATTACCGGTATCAGTACTTCGTGAACCGATTCTATTGCGTCAGGTCTCATAAAAAAGAGAAAAAATAATAAAAAATATTGGCGTTGATACAATTAGCGTCCGCGACGTGTTGCCTGACGTAATATCGAATCAGACATCGTCGGACAAATTCGTGTCGACGTGTGAGTTCGGACTTCACACGTATATGCGGTCGAGCCAAAATGAATATTTGCCAGATATCAGCACTTCGAAAACCGATTTTATTGCGTCAGGTCTCATAAAAAAGAGAAAAAAATAACAAATATTGGCATTCATACATTTAGCATCCGCGACATGTTGTCTGACATAATATCGAATCAGACATCATCGGACAAAATCGTGGCGATGTGTGAGTGCGGACAGAGAAACGAAAACTTTTTGACAGAATCGAAATCGTAAGTGACCAGATATTAGCGTTGCGGGCACCGATTTTATTGAAAGGGGGCTCATTGGAAAGAAAGAAAAAAAAAAAAATATTGAACCTGACACATTTGGCGTCCGCGACGTGTTGACTGAGATAATTCCAGTTAGAAGTTCGTAGCAGACGAAAAAGAACGAACGTGCTGTAAAGTAAGAGTAGCGCTAGCGTCTCGTCGTGAGAGTGTCGTGAGGCGGCATTATAGATTTCTTTTAATACTTGGCGTCGAGACGCTACCGCGTCTCTTGATCTAAAAAAGTTGCAAAGTAGAACTTTGCACATTGGTTCCTCATTAATTTCCCTTTTTCACGAAGCCACCTCTATGAAGAAGCTTATTTATTGACTTTGGCTTCCTCATAGAGGAAGCTTTGTGAAAAAGAGAAATTAATAAGGAAGCAATGTGCAAAGTTCTACTTTGCAACTTTTTTTTATTCGAACAAAAGAAAACTCCGTTACAAACAACGTTACATCTAATTTCGATTATCTCCAAATTTTTGTGTTACTTGCCTAACTTTTGTGGAAGTAATAGCGGAAATCTATATTTTTTTTTTATTCAAAATGTCGTAAAATCCCAACGACTTTACCGATCATTTCAGTTCATTTGTTTGTTTCAAGTAGAACATTTCAGTTCATTTGTTTATATTCAACGTGATTTAGGGCGAAATGCATTTTTTTCGTAAAATTCAAAATTCAATCAAATCCGAACCGCTTGAACGATTTCGTCGATATGCAATAGCGAACTCCATTGAAAGTGTCTTTAGTTATGAAGAACTATTTAGGTGAATCGTTGATTTTTTACGAAAGTAAGAGAGTGTACGACATTTTTTTCGAAAAATTAAATATTCTACATATATTGTATTCATGTATACATTTTTTCAAAAATCACAACACTTGAAGAGCAGTTACCACTCTACTTGCATGCCAAATTTGACGCACGCACTCAAATTTCGCGCACGCACGCACGCACGCACACATACGGCCATTTTTTCTAAACCATTTTTCTGGGCGTTTTAGGTGATTCTGAACATACTGACATGAAAATCTCGAAACAAAGCTTCCTCAATGAGGAAGCAAAAATAATCTAAAAAAGTGCCTTTGCGTTAAAGTAATTTAGGAGTATGCAGCAAGTATCAGAATAATTGTCTGACGACTGTAAAGCTTGAGAACGTTACATACATTTCGGTCTGAAAATCTATATCGTGGTAGTTTAAAATTTGTTTTTAAAAAATACCTCTGCGTTAAAGTAAATCAGGAGTACACAGCAAGTTTCAGAAAAATTGTTCCATTGACTGCGAAGAATGTGACTAATACATACATTGCAACCTGAAAAATTGTATCGTGGTATGTTAACACTATTCTAAAAAGTACTTCTGCATTCAATGAATTTAGGAGTACGCAGCACGTATAAGAAAAATGGTTCTGACGACTGCGAAGATTGATACCTATACATACAACTCAACCTGAAAAACTATATTGTGGTAGGTTAAAACTATTTGATAAAAATACCTTTTCGTTAAAGTAAATTAGGAGTACGCAGCAAGTTTCAGAAAAATTGTTCTTGCGACTGCGAAGATTGAGACCTGTACATACATTTTGACCTGAAATACTGTATCGTGGTAGGTTAACACTATTAAAAAATGATCTGGAAAATAATCTAAAAAAAGTGTTTCAGAATTAAGGTAATTCAGAATTATGTAGCAATTTTCAGCCAAATTCATCTGTTGACTGCAAAGAATGTGAGCCGGACACAATTTTAGACTCCAAAATGCCAATTTTCTTGAAATAAACACCTCTATAAAAACAGAGAATAATTTCCATACTTCATGGGCATACTTCACAATGCCAGATTAAAAAATATTCCAAATTTCAACTTGTTCGGTCCATTCAGTCCAGACCCCCTGAGTGATACGGACGTCCGAATAACACAAAATCTAGTCTACGCAGCCAATCATATTTAGTAATGAAATTTCTATATTCTGTTACACCAAGATTATGTATTTTACTATGTTTAAGAAATCTGCTGTAAAAAAAGTAAATAAATTGAAATTATATTAACATTTTCCTATAAAAACGTAATTTAGTCGGTGGAGCGCGAATTCAATAGGCACTTTCTGCGTTTCTTCAAAACGTGAGTGCCTAAAAATGCATTTAATTACAGATGTAGTTAAAGTAATTACTGATGTTGTTGGCAGCCCGTGATTCGGACGTCTTATTGAATCAATGTCGATTTTTTTTTAATAATGACATTTTTTTTCCGTTCGTCATTTTCTTAATTTTGCAGTAATCGAAAAAACCTGCGTCATTCGATGACCAAAGTGATACTGATTAATAATCTGCTCTGAATTTTTGTTTCAAATCAACGGTGTGCCAGTACGAGTGGTAGCCGTTTGCTCCTCCCATTTTGAATGATCGTCTTTAATGACACGACCATTTTTAATTTAACAAAATCAATATACTTTAAAACGTAAATAATAAATAGAAAAAAAAACCGCAGTCGTCTACATGTATTCGTTTCCCCACTAAAAAATAAAATGAGAGCACCTGAAAAATGCTCCAAGGTAGAAAGAAGTCCCTCTTAATAAAAGAAAGAATCTTCCTTGGTTTTTTTTTCAGATTAAAATAAAAAAATAGTTTCATTTTATTTTTTAACTGCAAGAACATATATTCTGACCTTAATATTACACTTCCTATGCGAAAAACGCGACTAAATTTTTTAATGATTTTTTATTTGTGTTTTATTGCAATACAAAGACCTTGATGGAGGCACCTATAAATATTATGTATCAGTGAATTCCTTTGACATAATTGATTGTTAGGTCAACTTCTCGAGCTTAAGCCATGAAGACTAAAAAAAGTGCGACGGTGCTCAGTGAGAAACAGAAATTAAGAAAAAAATTGGCAGTCCTTTTTTTCCGCACGTTTTTATACTATACACTATTCTTCCTGTATATCCGTTTCTGCAGTAAGTATATCCTACAAACGACGTTTCCCACATGCATTTTTTTTAGGTAGTCCCCCTGCTTGCGTTCAATTTCGCATAAATTCGAGAAAATTTTGGTGTTTTTTTATATATGGAAAATTCCAAAATTCAAAGATTACTTAAAAATCGGAAAAAATTCATACGTATTCAGAAACATGAAAGAATCATTTTCATCGAAAAAAAACTTGGGTCACCGAAATATTTGTTAAACAATTTTTTTTTCATCAATTTGTTAATAACATTTTAGACTTATTATTACGCCAAATTAATCTTTTCAGTACCTTTAATGTGCATGAATTTTTTCAGATTTTTAGACCATCGAGAAGTGCTTGCAATTCTCTCTCAATTTTCTCGAATTTATGCGAAATTGAACGCAAGCGGGGCGACTACCTTAACATCATACGAGTTTTACTACACATTTCGATTCTACTCATTTATTGCTATACAATCCGTTCGAACACACTCAGTTTACTGCGCAAACAGATGTACCACATTCTCAAAACAATACAGCCGTTTCTGCACAAACCTCATTTTTCACGCTGTTATTCCCTCACATTTGTATATTTAACGCACTCTTAAGAGGATATGATACTTCGTTCAGAACTTCGTCGCCCAATGTTAAACGCCTATAGGGCTTTCTCTCTCGGAGCTAGCGCTGTCTCTCTCGCACCTTTTTGTTTTTTGTATCTCCTAAACAAACGCCTACGAGTATTGAGGAGCCAGAAGTTCAGTCCAATTCTGCAATACTTCTGCACATTCTTCCAAAATCTATGAGCTCTGTCTGCCGAGTATTTTGGATGAAAATAGGTTTCAACATTTTGAGCTGGGGAGGGGGAAGTATCATTCCCTCTTAACAAGACATTTTGATACTACACATTTCGATCCTACACACTAATTCCAACACAGACGTTATTAACCACACGGCGACCATTGCACAATTTGAATATACACCATGGCTCCCTAGTCTATTTCTGCACGGCAAAACGACCTAAAAACCACCGGTGGTTTCTAAACTTTTTCGCACCGCAGTTCACCACAAAACAACTGATCTTTTTTTCCTTATCATTGGTTGTTTTGCGGTTTTGGTCACCGCAAAATCACCGATGTAAATTTTGAAAAAAATTTAATAAAAAATAATGTACATATTAACGGTTTGTTTGTCTCTCTCAATATTTGAAAATTTGGTTACGAATAAACAATGTCAATTTTCGTGTCATTGGTGGGATTCAAACCCGGGACCTTGTGACTGTTGCACTGCGCCTTAGACCACTCGGCTATTCACACATTTGAAATTACATGTTTTGATTTTCTGTTTGAAGTATAAGAAAAATTTACATATAATATGAGTTCTGACATTTGCATAATTGTATCTAAAATAATATAAAAATGTCCCTGACTTAAAAATGGTTAACTCATGCAAATAATTAAATAATGATAGAAGCTGAAAAAATCTATCCGCTACACTTTGGCCAATTAGTACATGAATTATCGAACATTTCCCCAACCACGGCAGATAATTTCACCCAATTTGTAAAACTTCTGTCATATCTATAGATTAATACTTTTTTGTCGGTATTAAAAAAAAATTGTAGACATCATTAAACGAACGTAAAACTTCATAACCTTTAAAGATTTTTCTTAAACTTCAAATATACAATGAAAACATATGATTCCGAAGATGTGAATAGTCGAGTGGTTTCAAACGCAGTTCAACAATCGCAGAGTTCAATGTTCGAATCCCATCAATGACAAGAACAGTGTACATACTTTTTTTTTTAATCGTGATCAAATCTGTACCAAATTTGGTTAAATATGAAAATAAAAGGGCAAAATGATCCGTTAAATTATTTCAGTCACGGGGATCTTACCCGATAGGGTCGGTCGCATTGCGGTTTCTATCACTGCAAAACCATCGATCTAAAATGCCGAGGAAAAATGTATCGGTTACGTTGCTGTTTCTATCACTGCAAAACCACTGACTCCAAGGAAATAAAGATCGGTTATTTTGCGGTGAATTGCGATGCGAAAAAATTTAGAAACTAACTGTGTTTTTTTTTTGTCGTTTTCCGTTGATTTTGGCCTGAAACCACCGGTGGTGTTACCCATCCCGTCTTATCATGCATGGCGCGGGATTTCCTCAGCATTCCAGCTACCTCAGTTCCCGCCGAGCGCCTTTTCTCCCGAGCTTCACTAATGATCAGGAAACACCGCAATCGACTGAGTAGTGAATCTGCAAAGGCTGATCTGCAAAAGGGAAATTAATGAGGAAGCAATGTGCAAAATTCTACTTTGCACCTTTCTTTATACTCGGGGTCGAAATGCTACCGCGGCTCTTGAAAAAAAGTTTACGTAAAATACCAACATAATGCAAATAAAGAAAAAATATTTCATTCGACAAAAAAAAAAGGGTTTGAGAGAACCAATGATTTTACCAGTGTGGTACGATCATCCAACAGCATATTTAGTGATTACGACTGATTGATGAGTTAATTCAACATCGCACTCACTTATAGATGAAACGTGTGTTGCAGTTACTATTACATTTAGTTCGACTGCGTCCGTTTCATGTAATCAGTTATATCAACTCTTCAAAGATATATTTTTGTTGAAGAAATTGAAATATTTGGTTAAATCGTGTCCAGATGTGTTGTCAAATGTATATAGTGTTCGTGACAAATAATTATTGTTGAAAGTAATAAAATAACTTTGTCAATTCAAATATGTCAGTGCGGTCAACACTGATTTGCACAGATTTGCTTCGAACAAAGTGTTAGATTTACTTGACTTCGCATTCGCATTTTTGTTCCAAATGACATTTTTGTAATAGACCTAAATTTGAAGTCAACAAAATGCATTTCTTTGGATCAACTGAATTTTTTTCTCATTGCAAGACAGAATTTTGCGTTTGTCCATTATCTCCGGGCACTTTTCTCATAAAAAAATTATTTACGAAACGGCAGTTATTTTTGTCATTTTCTTTCAGTTGGCTAGTTCTGGCAACAGATTAAACCGAGTTTACTATACTGTAACGGAACGGCTTACGCCTAACGAGTTTCTCCGAAATGTCGTCACTTTTCGGGGAATTTCGTTGCGGAGCCGAGTATTCAAGCTCCCCACCCCTCGCTTCGCGCTAGGCCTCGACCATCAGAGGCACCGAGCGCTACCTCACTTATCTACTACACCTTGAACCGCACAGATGTGCTCACATTTTTACCTAAAATCCTGTGCGGCTCGCGTGATCGCTCCGCCAGCCACAAAACCTACTGGGATTAGCCCAGATTCACGTCTTGTTTCCGTTTATTGTTATTGAGTCATAAGTGTTTCGATCCTTCAGCCTCCCTCCTTAAAATAACCGTAAAATGTAATTTGTAATCTGTTCACCTATTTCTTTTCCTTTCCGCCTACAGTTCGATGATGATAAGTTTAATTGCACTCGTAGACCGGTGAGAATTAATTTTCTTATTCCGAAGAACGAGGCGAAGGACTTCTGAGGATGCTTCCAAAACACAATAATTTATTCTCAGGTCCAGTACACGATTTCTGTCGCTTCCCGATAGTGGAAATCACTAGAATTAGGATTTCGAGTATCCTAATTCGCGATTTCAACAAAATTAAATTTGATTGAAATCGCGAAACGTTTCAATACCGAATGTATTAAGGTAATACAACGGGTATAGTCCCGCCAAACGTGAGTTTCAGAGAATATTTCGAACACTTCTCAATGGGGTAAAAATCTGAAAAAAATCAAGCATGCTGTAGGTACCGAAAAGATCTATTTTGCATAATAATAATTCGAAAATGTTATTAACAAATAAATGAGAAATTAATTGTTCGACAATTTATCTGGTAACTCAACTTTTTTTTTTGATGAAAATTATTCATTCATTTTTCTGAATACGTATGAATTTTTTCAGAATTTTGTTTACATTTTTTAAAATGCGGTTTTCGCCCCTCATTTTTCTTGAAAAAAAACGCAATTTTGAAAAATTAGACAAAATACTGAAAAAATTCATACGTATTCAGAAGAATGAATGAATAATTTTCATCCGAAAAAAAAGTTGGGTTGCCAGGTAAATTGTCGAACAATTAATTTTTCATTTATTTGTTAATAACATTTTCGAATTATTATTACGCAAAATCGGTCTTTTCGGTACCTACAGCATGCTTGATTTTGTTCAGATTTTTATCCCATTGAGAAGTGTTCGAAATATTCTCTGAAACTCACGTTTGGCGGGACTGTACCCGTCGTATTACCTTAGTCACTGCCAGGAAATGTTTTTCGTGTACGTCGCCTTCCAGCCATCGGGCATTGAAGAAATCATGTTTTTAATTATGCCGCTTCAAAAAATCAGTGGGTAAAATATCTCGCATTTTCAATACTAGCAGCAACGCGCTTGCTTCGCTCGCGCTCCTGACGACATTCAGAAAAAGAAGATTTGTTATCACAACAACCAAAAAAGGTTGATTTAACAAAATGTTCTTATTTAACGACAAAATGCATTGTTGTCGAAATTTTAAAAAATGTTGAATCATTTCGTACGGTGTACAATGGAACTAATTTGAAATTGTTGAGGAACCCAGTCGTCGAGATTCCGGCAATGAACACAGCAGTTACAACAATAAATGTGGTTCTACGCAGTCAATAAAATTGTAATTCCAGTCAAGCTTTTTTCCGCGATGAATGCGAAGAAAATAAGAAAACCGGGCAACAAAATTATTTTCTTATTTCAATTGCATATTATTCCGAACGCATCGTGCATGTCACGGCGTGTTTGAACGCGCGCGCATGGCACTGCTGTGTGGCGAACCACAGCCAATCAGGAGACAAATAAAATGGCTTCACGATTGTCTCGAACTTAGACTTCGAATTGTCCATGTCTTTTTTAATAGAGGATAAGTATTGTTGTCGGTTTATTCGTTCTTTGATTAGCTGTCGGGTTACCTGCAAGTTGCTAACCAACGAGCAGTTTCAGTCGTGTTGTTGTATTTTGACAGAACGGCAGAACTGGCCAACTGGATACAAATTATAAAAATGAGTGCCAGTTTTTAAATAAAAGTAAAAGAAAAAAACGAGGAAAGTGCCTGGAGATAATGTTGGAATGTAATAAAAAAAACAATGTGCCCTATGTTCAGAGCGAACGCAACGGCAACCCTCGCGCCCGAGCTTTGTCAAACATTGCTTCACTTGCCAACTGCTTTCTTTATAGAACACATGGCTGTCACTTTTTCCTCTAATAAATCTAATTAACGAAACTGCGTAAACTGTTTACTGCACCCATTTTCTACAGGTTATAGGCCCAGAAAAAGTGGGATGGTGCGATGATGTAATGATATAATAAAAGCGTTGTGTGAAAGTTGATCAAGTCGGAAACATACATTTTTTTTTTCTGTACGAAGAAAATCTTATCCCGGTTACCATGACTACGATAAAGATGATGACCACCATTACAGATGGAAAATAACGACACATGGAAAATCCACGATAGAGTAATGCTCGTCAAGAACGATGCATGGGTCTACGTAAATGGGAAGAAAACGAAACCCGAAGAAGCCGCTGCCTCTGCAGACTGGGAAATCGCCGATGAAAAAGCAATGGCTAATTTACTTCTCGCCATAAGTGCTGAGGAATTAAAGCACATCAATGGATGCAAGACATCTGCTGAAGTTTGGACAAAATTGAAGAATCTTAACGAACCCGATGGACAATTAATTCGACCTAAGGCGAGTGATTCTCAAGATATAAGAGACTACGTAGCAAATTTCTTCGACACAATCAACAATTTAGAAGCTATGGAAATTAAAATCCCACAAGAACTGATCACTGTCCTCCTACTGTAGAGTTTGCCAGAATCATTCGAGTCTTTTCACGTGGCTATGAAATAACGAAAAGAATTGGTGACCCCGGATGAATTGAAGATAAAAATATTGGACGAGTACCAATTAAAAAGACGAGCAAAGCCTTAGGCGAAAGATGTGAAAACGCATAGAACGTACTTCAGATTCAATGGTTATAACTGTGTCAAAAAGAGCCATATGGCGAAAGACCGTAGGTTTCGAAAATCGGCGGAAACAAAGGGTGACGAGGTTACAAAATGTGCTGAATGTGCTGAAATCGTCATGAAGGCTGTTGCAGACCGCGAAGAACGATGGTGCTTACATCTACACATATGTGCAGCATCGAAAGAAAGTTTGTAAACATAAATGAATCCGCCACGCGTAAACTGAATTTAGCATCAAATGATTCCACTTCCATCGACGGTGTAGGTACAGTAAACATTGATATTGGTCAAAATGTTACAGCTAAACTCGAAGATCACGAGTTTAGCTGTAACAGGACAGAGGACGTTGCACGTCCCTGATCTTCGGCCTAATCTACTATCTATTTTGCCAAGATCACAGATCATGGATTCAGAGTTAATTTTAAGAAGAACGAAGTGTCTGTTATTGATCCAAAAACTAAAGGAAATGTAATAGTTGCAAAAAGAGACGGAAATTTATATTTCCTACAAGAATCAATCGAAGAAGCGGTGATAGCCCGAGCTGGTGTGTCCAATTTACAAAATTGGCATGGCAAGTCTTATCATCTGAACGGAAAAGACCTTAAATAACTAATTCAACAGAAGAAGATTCACGGAATCGATATTGAAGGAGAAGGCGAACTTGGTGTTTGTGAAATTTGCATACAAGATAAACAAGCACAAACTCCATTCAAAGGGTCAAGCACACAATGCGCAGACATTTTTGAGTTAATTCACTCTGACATTTGTGGACCGATGCCATGTGCGTCCCTATCAGATTCGAAATATTTTGTCACCTTTATAGATGACAAATCTTAATGGTACGAGGTCTATTTCCCAAAAGCGAAAAGCGGATTATGCGATAAATTCTTGGAATTCAAAACGAAAGTCGAAAAACAGACCGGAAAGAAAATAAAACCTTAGGTCCGACAATGATGGGGAATATCGCAGTACGAAGCTTGCACACTACCTTAAAAGACATGGAATTCAACATCAACGAACGGTAAAATATACTCCCCGACAAAATGGAGTTGCTGAACGTAAAAATGAATGATTAAACGAACTTACCTAAGTAAAGTTCGATCATGATTGTATGAGCGCCTCTTCCGAAGAGATCATGGTTGTAGTAACCCCCACTTTCCCCAGTGTCACCACAAAGTTTTAAAGCTAGGGAATAACAATTTTCTTACGTTACCAAAACTCCCGTGCGCCGCGCGCGCGTCCCATCTTCATATTTCAAAACTCTGCCGTAACTCCAACAAGCAACCCGGCGCCCCTTCGGGCGCCGGGTTTCCTGTAAAAAAGTAAATAAATTCAAATTATATTAATATTTTCCTATAAAAACGTAATTTAGTCGATGGAGCGCGAATTCAATAGGCACTTTTCTGCGTTTCTTCAAAACGTGAGTGCCTAAGAGGGGTATCTCTAAAGATAAACGGGAGAGAGGGACTGAACTCTTCGGAAGAGGCGCTCATACAATCATGATTAAACTTAGGTAAGTTCGTTTAATCATTCATTGTATTTCGCGCCTCTTCCTGGAGATCATGGTCGTAGCCGTTTAAAGCTAGTTACGGAAGCGGAGAAAACATGTTGTCATGTTCCATTGCTATATTAGAATAAAAATCTCGGAATACATGAACAGCAAACAGACTTACGAAATAGCTTCGCTTACAACATAATAACGCTTATGTTTATTACAGCTCAAAAACCGCGTTCGCAAACGGAATCGACGCATTAACAACCAACCGATCGTAAAAACGCGCGAACGTCTCCGAACTCTTTGTCCAACCCGCTGTTTTTCTTATCAGATCGATGTTAACTTCTGGCCGTTTTGCAGCTGACGTTGCTGCGTGACGCGAAATATACGGCGAAAACCTGTTCACATCGATTCCGCTCTGAGACAGTACCGTCTTTATCCATCGGCTAATTGTTTGCGTAGATACCGCTTTGTGTGGTTTCCTGAAGAATATTAATAGTTTAACTTCGGAGCCACGTAACTCCTTTGTCCGTTCGACGTACGACAGCAACGTTGATGCAACACAGAACGACTTTTCCTGCGCGAAAAAAGGGTTTCGCAAAACTGGTTGCACTCGCTTAGCACCAGAATTCTTAATTCGATCGAGAATTTTAATCTCTATATGAGTTTCCTTTCGCTGATCGATGTTCCGAATATCGATCAACGATAACGTTTGCATCCGATGCGCTGTAGCTAAGGACAACAACAAGGTAACTAACTTCAGAGCGAGATTGTCCAGGCTGATTTCGTTGTTAGGATACCAACTTGACAATCGACTTCACGCGGTCATACGGTCCCAAGTCGAGTCATATCTAGGCGCTGACAGCCCAGTAAACACAAAAATCAGTTTCGTTGCTGCTCAATTACAATGTCCTTCTCAGTAACGTAACTGTTATATTACACCAGTATTATGTACCAGTTACATTACTGAGTAGGAAATTGTAATCGAGCAGCAACGAAACCGATTCTTGTCTTTACGGGGGTCTTAAGCAGGGTGGATACCGTCTTTGCGGGGCAGGCGGCAAGAGGGGAACGCGTATGTTAAACGCAGGAGCTTATACCACGGCTGCCAACCCCAAATAATCAAATTCTCGTTGTGTTAATAAAACGAGTTTTACCAACTAAACATGTCGAATATATTAAATTAGCTGTAAACTAGCTGTTTTTAAGTGTTTTTAATTATTTTTCTATTAATTGAAAGCCAAATACGTGATTACCCACAGTGAAATTTGGCAACTGCGCAATTTCGTTTTCAGCCGCTGCCAGCACTGCGACCGTATCGTGATCGCGATCAGCTGTAGCCGCGATCGGTTGTGTCGCGCTTTGGCGTTCGTGTAAAAGCAGCAATGAGACGGTGGAAAGGAAAAATCCAAAGCGAGAAACAGTACAATCGACAATTAAAACAAGTGGAGAATGGAAAGCAACGAAAGAAAGTGATAGACGAGAAAAATGAGGAAAGCGTGATCGACGGGCGACGCATCATCGATTTGAAGGTTATGTCGGACCACATGCGCTGCACGTTTTGTAAAGAGGATTTATGGCTGAGAAATATTAAGAGCGAAGAAAAACATGGTCTGAGCTCAATCTTTGACGTACTCTGCCAACATTGCCTCTTGATGAACAAGGTACCAACTGGAGCTAAGCATCCTGGAGTGACTACTAAAATGTTGTTCGACGCCAACACAAAATCAGCGCTAGGTAAGTTCTATATTATAATTATGTACAATATATGAAAAATATGTAAATAAATAAATAAATATATAAATAAATAAATAAACATATAAATAAATAAATAAATATATAAATAAATAAATAAATATATAAATAAATAAATATACAATATATGAAAAAATATTAAATATATTGAAACGGTTATCTAAATCCCTCAGGTTTTGATGGTTTTATTTTGGTGTGGGGTTGCAGTGCAGGACCTGAACGCAGGAGAGTTTACTTCGGGGAATTTGGGTATGACCTCAGTTCCGCCTGTTGCGTAAATGCTAAGCGACAATTATCATCATCGGTCAGGATGATAGAGGGAATTGTTTGTGTGGTATTTATATATATATATTTTTTTTTAGAGGATTTACCAACATAGGAGGTAATTTTATTTAATCGAAAATAGTGGTAATGAATTTAATAGAAAATAATAGGCATGAATTTAATAGAAAATAATAGAAATGAATTTATAGGAAACAATAGGGCGAGCTCTGGTGATTTAGAGACGGATGTCGCCAACCACTACAAGCCAGTTGGGCTACCTGCAGTTGGTCGAGATGACACTTGCAGTAGTTCGCGCGAGCGTGCTCGAAATCAGGAGACGGTATTATTTCTCTTTTTCTTCTTGCAACGCGGTCGAAGTCTGTCTTCTTCGTCTATTGTGATATATCTCACTCGATGTGTCTAGACGACTTCTTCACCGGGCAATCTCTAAACGGATTAACATTCCTCTTTTACTTTTCCCCGGGATCCGAATTCTAGGTAACCAGGTGTTTACTTCTCACGATTCCGCAGTGAAATGAGTTGGTTGATGTTGTGGTAGGTCAATGTTGTCGTCTAGCCCCGCGTCACAACATAAGCTATAGTTTGGGCGCGAGACAGAGATTCCGCGGACTAAGAGTATGTTTGTGCCGCGGATATTCTGGAACTGCCACTAGTTCGAGTCGCGAAGATAATTTGATCAGTAATTCTATTGGTCGACCTGAGCTTATCCGGCGGGCGATGCAATGCGCCGCCTTCGCGGCCACGGGCCGAGCGCAGATATACGCCCCGCTCGACCACGAGCTGCCGCTGGGTTTGTTTATGTTTTGTCTATATCTCGTCCCGGGTGTCGAAGCAATATCGAGGCCCGCGCCGAGGTATAGACCGAGTGAATCACTCGAGTATAGGTGTCGTAGCGGTAACGAGGCCTATATGCGAGTGCTCCGTGCTGCTCGTTCGGATTGTTTTGTTTTTTTTTTTTGTTTGGTGGCGGGCTACGTCTGCCTCACTTCGGAAAGGTGTTGTGGCAGTAACAAGGCCGATCCGAGTGAGGCATTATTCGAAATTTCGTGCGATCCTCGGTGTCGGAGCAATAGCGAGGCCGAGGTCCGCGCGAATTTCGGATTGTGCGTGTCTTTTTTTTTATAAAATTAGGAAATGAATCCAGGTGTCACAGCGGTAGTGAGGCCTGGTTATTTTGGGATAGGAAAGAGAAGAAGTACTGTGGGTGTCGCAGCAGTAGCGAGGCCCACAGGAGCTGGGCTGGCTCAAGGGAAAAAAGAAAAACCGTACGTGTTGGAGCGGTACCAAGGCGTACGGGTGAGCTGGGCTGGCTCAAGGAACTCTCGTAAGTGTCGAAGCAATATCGAGGCTTACGAGTGGACGAAATAAATTACGGAGATCCTTTCGGTGGGATAGGTGATTTTGGAGTAAGGTCTCGCTTCCTCGTCGCGCCCGCTTATATAGCTCGCGTCAAGATTCCCCCTCCGGCTGGCAGCGGAGTGGCTGTAGCGCGTCGGTGTGTCTCTCCAACCGCTGTTGGGACGCACCAGCGCGGTGTTTGTGTCTGCACGGAAAGAAATAATTAGTTGACGCAACCAAGAAATTAGTTGGCACAACCAATGGATTATTCTAATTCCCTAACAACTCGGATTAGTTGTGACAACCAAAAGGAATTGGTTGCACGAGCAAAGTTTCGTTGGTAGATGCCATGTTAGTTGCGGCAACCAAACGAATGGTTGATACAACTATTCGAGTAGGCAGGAGCACAAGTTCCGGTTACTTGTCCGTACCAACCGTGTCATTACTTTCCGAAAGCGAATTGCACTACTTGTACTATCCTTATGACAAATTAACGCGAATCGCTTCACAAACGGCACAATTAAAGCTTTAATAATGTCGTCTTTAGGTTATGTACAAAAGCGACTCGCGCCTTGAGCGGCACAATTGTAACTTTAATAATATCGTTTTTAGGTTATGTAGAACAAATCGTGAATAGTTACCACAACCATTCGAAGTGGTTTCGGCAATAAATGTGTAAGTTGCTGCAACTAATCGCAAAAAACTGAGGTACAGCAATGTGAATGATTAGTTGGCACAACCAAACTTTTTTTTCCGTGTGTTCACGAGTTTCTCGTGGGGGGTAAGGCGTTCCGTTACAATATAAAAAATATACTTCCACTTTCTAACGACCAGATTTTGTACGGGGACTCTGCACGCAGGGTTAGGATACACTGCAGTAAACAAATACTTGCAGTGTATGAATATACCAAACATGAGTGCGAAGCCGTACAAACGATACGAGAGAGAGATCGGACCGGTCATCGAGGAAGTCGCGAAGCAAAGCTGTCAGGAAGCCACAGAATTAGAACGTTCTCTAACGAAACAAAATAGGGAGTCGCTGGAAAAATTACTGTAAGTTTTATGGGTATACCCATGAGGGATTTTCGTATACAAAAATCCCTCATAATTAATGAAATGATACTTGTACAATTAAATTCAGTGCGGTAACTCGTATACTGTATTAATAAAAATCCAATGTTTTGTAAATAAAATGTACACCGACAAATAGCATAAATGCAGATATTGCTTGTATCTCCCTCGCGTAATCCTATCACTCCATCCAGTTTTTTCTAATTTACGTATAGGCCTCAAGATCTTCGAAGCGGCTTTCTCGTTCGAAGTAGAGAAGAATCGCAAGAGTCGACTCCGACGACGACAGAAAAAATGGATCAGCACGAACTTCCGGAAGGCTCAGTAAACGCAGACGACATAGAAGATACGCCGATGAACGATTTAGTTAGACTCTTCGTTTCGTACGATATGGGTTGGAGCAAGAGAGGATCCGGACGACAATATGATAGCTTGAATGGCTACGCTGCTATGATTGGCACGCAGTCTGGAAAAGTTCTTGATTTTGCAACGAGAAACAGGCAATGTCGTTTCTGCTCTTTAGGGCACCCAAAAGAAACGCATGACTGTCGTCTGAATTTTTACGGCAGCGCCAAGGCAATGGAGCCCGATACTGCAGCTCAGCTTGCAGCGAACAGCGCGATTTTCAAGTCACAGAATGTACTAGTTGGAGTTTTTATTGGCGACGATGACAGTTCTTGTATCTGCGCTGTCAGAAAAGCATGCAATCACCCCGTCGTGAAGCACTCGGACAAAAACCACACTTCAAGAGGCGTTACGAATATGTTATACAAAATTGACAAGAATGCTGATCCGAACAAAGAGCTCTCGTCAGAAGCGATCAAATATCTGCACAGATGTTTCACGTACGCCGTCTCTCAGAATCCAGGAAATCCGGATAATTTGGCTGCTGCAATCAGAAACATTCCGTTCCATGCTTTTAACAAGCATGATAATTATGGAGACTGGTGCAACTATTCCAAGGACCCGGAAAACTATGTACACACAACGGTTCTCGGCGGCTTTCAAAACGAACGTGTATTCGACGAGCTGATAAAACTTTTTGATAAATTGGCAACTGATGCTGAAAAATTCTCGAGTGGTGCGTCAAGCCAAGCGAACGAAAGCCTAAACAATATAATGTCAAGGAAAGCGCCGAAAGCCGTGTGCTACAGTTTCTCGGAATCAGCTGATTTTAGATATGCAGCCGCGGTCGCCCAGAAGAATGTCGGAGAAAAATACGTACAAGACGTATATGCGACGTATGAATTAAGTCCCGGATCTCATCTGTCGAAACACGTGGAAAAATGCGCGAAATCGGCTCGAGTACGATCGATGTTGGCGAAAACTCCGGCGTTCAAAGCGCGACGCCGAGCGCTCCGAAAACAACGATGTCAGCTACGAAATAGACGCGATCATCTCGAAGGAGAAACGTATATCAGTCACGTCGGTCTATTGAGTATGCCTGCAGTAGAAACTGACCGTGATCCTTCTGCTGAGTTGCAAAAGTTAGCTGATGAATTTGACGACGATAATAACAGCTCAGCTTTGGTCTTTTTCGATTTGGAAACCACGGGGTTAAAAGTGACGTCCCAAGTCCTGCAAATCGCCGTGAAATGTGGGAATGCGAAATTCAACGAATACATCAAACCGAACGACAATATATCTTTAGCTGCTTCTAAAGTCAATCGATTAACGAACGAAGGACAGGATCTGTATTTGCACGGAAAAGAGCGTGCCGGCCAAACCTCTACACGTCGTCGCGAACGAGTTGCTCCTTTTTTTGCGAAGTTTTGGAAAGCCTTGCAAGCTAATTGCACATAATTGTGCATTTGATGGGCCACGACTAATACGTCTGATCGATCAAGCAGGCCTCGTCAAAGAATTTACCGAAGTTATTGATGGTTTCGTAGACACTCTGCCACTATTTAGAAGTAAGTTTCGCGGCGAAAACTGCAGTTTAGTACAGATAGCAGCTCGAAACTTCGCTCTGCACCCGGAAAAGGCTCACGATGCGATGTACGACGTGATTATGCTCCAGAATGCGGCCTTCTGTCACTTCACAGCCGAAGAATTACTTGTTAGTAACGAGAAATACGCCGCAATGTTACAATTCAACGAGAATTTCCAATCTCTTGGACCGCCGACGAATCTTGTTTCCAACGTGTTTCGGCAAAGGAATCGTTCTCGCGGCATAAAATTCGAGCGTGCAAAATATTTCGTCCACGAACTCTCAGCTGACAATTTTCATCAACCTCTCGTATTTAATATTCTCGGAAACATTCGCTCCGACAGCTGAGCAGCGGTTTCGATGCGCTGTTTACATCCGCGCGACAATAGTTGCCTCGCGATCGCCTCGTTCGCACCGATACACGCACACATACACAACATACCATGTACACACTCACACAATTATACTCGCTCTCGCCGAATAACGAGAGCGCTTGACCTACGGTCAGTATCTTCAAGCGAGGCTAACAGTTCGCACGTGTTTTCGGAATAAAAGTGAGTCTCGATTTCTAAAGCGTGTCCTCGGTTATTTCTTGAAGCCTCAGCAGTCGCACCTTTTCCATCTCTCTTCCACTCTCTCCGCAGTACCCTTTTGAGTTCTCCAAACACAACGAAATACGAAAAAGAATGCAAATGCGAGCATTAGCTACGATTTGCTACAACAGGCATACCACCAGGGGAAGGAAAAGCTAATAGCTCTACTCGAAAAAAAAGAGAACGGAAAAAAAAACCGTGATAAAAACCAAAAAAATACTGGATTCAGTGATTAATCATTTCGACGAGTTGCTGAAGTAACGTAATATGTAAGACGATATGAATCTGTGATATGTACTATGTAAGGTAAATTTTAATATTGCTGTTATCACATTTGTAATGTGCTGCGTTATAATTTAATAACATGATAAATATTAAATAATAAAAAATATGTTTAATATGTTTTTCATTAAAAGGTTTCTTATGATTAATAATCAAATTTTTATTCACGTTATATGTTTGTTTATTTTATTCCAAAGAATTACTCTCATTAGTAATGATGGGAAATAATAATATTAATGAGATAATAAAACCGATTTGTATTCAAATTATGGCGCGCATTCATCTTGGCCGACCCAAATGCGACGTTGCCGCGCTCCGTACCGTGCTCGATCGCTTTACACGAAACAAATATCAATATGCGGTTTTCATTCTGCAATTCCTCAATAATTATCTAGACGAGCGACTTCAAACTTCGTTAAGATCATCCTGAAAATGTCAAGTATTATTTGCACGTATTTTCATCCGGCTCTTATCATTTTTTGCATGCTTTCAAGGGTTGAGTTAATGATATAGCCTAACTTTTATCCGATTTCCCTACGTTTCCCGTGTATAAGAGTATAACTTCAGTTATTCATTTCTCGATGACTATCCAGACGATTGAACTGAAATTTTGCATGGAGATGTGAGTTTAATCGACGAACATCCTCAAATAATTTGGGCGTCTGCTTATCATTTTTAGTTGGGTATCCACCCTCCTTAAGGAGGTAGTCTCGCGGAGTATTCAATTTGCATAAATTCAAGAAAAGTGCGAGAGAATTGCAAACACTTCTCGATGGTATAAAACTCTGAAAAAATCCTTGCACATTAAAGATACTGAAAAGATTAATTTTGAATAATAATGATTCTAAAATTTTATTAACAAATTGATAAAAAAAAATAGTTTAACAAATATTTCGGTGACCCAAGCTTTTTTGTGGATGAAAATGATTCCTTCGTTTTTCTGAATACGTATGAATTTTTCCAGATTTTTATCTAATTTTTGAAATTTGTGTCATTTTACATGGAAAATATGTGAAAATTCAAAGTTTACTCTTGTTACGTCCCGTACTTTTTCGAGATGCGTCTCGGAGAAGTGCGGCACGTAACGCGCCATAGCAACAGCGCACCGCTGAGCTGTCACCGGGGTGTGATTACACACCGCGGCTGCACTCGGGTGATGCGCTGCGAAATTCCCCGCGCTACAATATTTCTCCGTGTTGCGACGCGGCGATGATGAGGTGTCGAGTTTCGGCGCGCCGGCGATCGCGATCGTCGTGCGTGTCCGGAATTTTCCACCAGACATTTCGCTGATCGGACTGGCCCCTCTCGCTCTCCGAGGACTCGCGAGTCTTCGGATGGTCGCGAGGGAATCAGATTCCGTATAAACAGCGAAATAAAGATTCTCGGAACAAAAGCGGCAGCGCGCCGCTGGGCTCATCCGCGGTGTGATTTTATACCGCGGTATGATTCCGCGCCGCGGCTGCACTCAGGCGATGCGTCAGCCGCGAGAGCTGATTCCGCGGAATTTGTCTCCTCCCGGCCGACCGAGAATCCGAGGATCCTCGCGAGATCGGGGCGGACAGTCTCTAGACAGCAGCGATCAAAGTTAGATCAGTCTAGAGGTCTCCGCGACAGCGTGTCACCTAGGTCTGTGAATCTTCGTATGTTAACACCCGGTACTGCAACAGAGATAGTTCGCGATAGTATCGGGAACGTGGCGACAAGTGTGTTCCGCCGTGTAGTAAATCGCGTCGTGTTAGAATTAAGGCCCCGAATTGTGTTCACGCCGGTTACGTAAATCTGCGATAGTACACACCCGGTACTGCAACAAGGGTAGCGTGGCTTCGTGAGTGGTACCACAGTGTTGTAAATCAATTCGGATTAAACATAAATCATAACAGTATAAACTATTTAGAGACGCTAGTGTTACTCCGGAAATTGTAGTGTGTAGTTGCGATTACGAACCCCCGCCGGGGCCCACAAATACTGTAAGTACGTGTCTGTATGTATGTAGGAGCGAATGACCGTTACTCAGATCCGCCGGTAACTTAATACTTATCATCCCCTTGTGTTTGAGCCATTCATAATTATTTCTGTTTAATATATATTCTCCTATTGTTCTTAAACCCCACTTCTAATTTATTTCGAGACCCATCCATTTCACAGGTATCAAGAAACCGGGCCCGTACGGGACGGAGCGAAGCAGCCCACGACAAAAATAAATATACCCCCGCGCTTCACGCGGGGAGTTTGTGACGACCGGCGCGCGCTTCACGAGCGCTGGCACGTAACAAATTTGGTGGCAGCGGTGGGATACCCGCTTTGCGTTTTTCTCGATACCGCAAAAGAAAATTCTGACAATTAAAAAAATTTTTTGGAAATTTGGAAAAATACACAAACTAGAATTTTCAATTAAAAATCAAACATTTGAAACCGGAAAATAAAATTGGTTCAGTCCTCGAATTCAGTAGCAATTCGAGTTTGACGGGAACAAATTCTTTAACTTCTTTTATTTTTCAAGAAATTTCTACACTAAATGCTCAAGGAGTAACCGTTTATGTTGAGAATTTGCATTAACTTCGTGTTCTTGTGATCGATTTTCCTGCAAGGTGTTTAACATTTACACACGTTTAATCACTATGTCCCGAGAGAGGTCGAGTGCGACACTGGACTTGTCCGTCACTCTCTCTCACATGGTCGAAGGCTTATCGCTCAGAGATCAAAAGGATCTTATTCCGCACTTCGACGGTACTAACATTCCGTTGAATGATTTTATCCAGGACGTGCGGAATGCTGCTGCGTTTATTCCCGACAGTAGGGAGGCCGAGTTTATAGCCGCGGTCATCGCTAAATTGTCTGGCGACGCACGAAATTGCGTCTATGGACAAGACATTAAAACCGTGGAGGATTTGATAAAAATTTTACGGAAGAGATTGACCCACGGGAAAGATTTTGATTATTATTCCGCAAAAATTTCACAACTCCGTATGAGATCCGATGAGAGCGTAGGGCAGTTCTATGATCGCGTACGAATCCTCATCGATGGCAGCCGGAGCGCTTGGGAATCGGAAAATAACGCCGAGCCCTTGCCGGAGGCAAATGATCCGCTACGTAAAATCGCTCTTCGCGGATTTATAGATGCGCTCCCCACGCGAGTTAGCGAAATCGTGGAGATGCGAGAGCCGAAAACTCTCGAAGACGCGTTCGACATCGCAGAAAGATTCGTTCTTCGCGACGAACGAAAAGAACGCTCCACTCCAGCGCTGCGGCCATCGGTTGACGAGGATTCGGGCTCGGTCGATCGAAAAAGCGAGTAAAAGGATAACAATTGAATCGATTTCTTCTCCTTTCCTACAAAAATTAAATTTACCACAATCTGAACTACAATTGGTATAAAAGGAAAAATAATAATAATAATAATAATAAAATTCATATTCGAAACCCAACCATCATTTCTAGTTTAGTTACGTAAATTTTTGGAACAGAAAAAAAAAATTTTAGAGTCATGATTAAAATTTAAAAGCGATGACAGTCGGAGATCGGGCTGCATGAGGCGGTCCAAACGAGCTATAGGCAATCGACGCGCCGCGCGGCGTGTTACTGTTGAGGAGACGGCGCGCGGCGCGAGAACCAAGTGAGTGAGAGGGACGGAAACACTACAGTCTACCGCAGCCTAAAACTCAACGGCGCGGATGAAATACGTTAAACGCGGAATGTAACATCCCGTGTTATAAAAAGTTATAGAAAATAAAATAAAATTAATAAAATTAATTTTATTTTATTTATTTTATTATAAATTAATGAAATTAATAATAAAAAAAAATCTTGCAGGAAGACCGAGGTTAATAAATTATTGTTCGAACATATTATGCGCGTAGTATGCATGAATTACGGCTAAGTTTTCGTGGAAATCTATTGCGTGCGTTGACGCTCATTCCGACCTGAGGGTCTCGCGTGGCCGACGTTCGCAATTCGCCATAAATCTACGAATTACATTCGCAGTGGGCTAACCGTAGATAGGCCGCAACGCGTGACTTATCACGCCCGGATTGGAGTCAACATCCGCTTACTAAATTGTAAACGCGAGAGAAGTGAGGAATCGGATCGTAATAAAAAAAAAAAAAAAAAAAAATAAATAAATACATAATCACTGTGCAAATGAATTGAGCTGTGAATGAGTCGGAAAATTAGTGTTTCCCGGACATGTTGGGGTGCGTTGTTGCTCATTCCGGGCGCATTAATCTCGCACAGGCGGCGTCTGCAACGCGCCTGTAAACCTATGAATTAAAATTCGTAGTTGGGCCGACCGCGGTTTAGGCCGCTACGCGTGACTTATCGCGCTCGGATTGAAATCGACACTCGCCCGCCACATTGTACGAGGTGCGTGTGAGTGAGTCGATACGTGTGAACTACGTCACCCGCCGTCGGGCAGCTAAGTCACACGGCGCGTAACTTGGTATAGAATGAAAAAGGAAAAGAAAAAAAAAAAAAAACCAGGAAAATAGGATATAAAGCTAACACACGGATAACCGAAGAAATGATAACGGAGTGAAACAAAATTCTAGTATTTTCAGCGTTATTTGGATTTGGTGCACGAGTGAGACATAACATCTTGAGAATAAAAAAATTGTGATTAACACTGGAAAAATTGAAGTTGCAACAATTAAAAATTTAATAATTGGGAAAAACAAAAGAAATCGATAACAATTATAAAAATCGCTAATACGTCACACTCGTGAAGCAAATAACGAAATAAAAAAAAATATATATATATGAAAATATCGTGCGATGCATTGAAAATCGGGCGACGACATATTGTAACGGAATGCCGTGTATGAGAGTTGCATGACTGTGAAACGCCAAGTGAAATAAAGTGATGAAAAAAATAAACCGAAATTTTACGGCCATGCCACACTCGACACGCCGCGCGGTCTCGCGCAGCGAGACCGGCCCGACGTGCGTCAGCACCCCGCATGAAGGTATCAATATCCACCGATAAACGCGCGTATATTTATCGAAGCCCTCGAAGCAATAATGACATCACTATTGCGGGAAGAAAGAGGACCACGCGGAAGAAACAACGTGCGACGCAACAGCAGGACCTTCGAGTCAACGAAACATTGTACGAGACGGAAGAAAGAACTCTCGGCAAGCGAGACACGCCGAACAGAGAAACCGCCTCTCTCTCTCACCGAGTCCCTTGCGTAGGCCAGTATAGCGGCAGGCACTGTACCATACGGGGAAGTATATCGTTACTACGCGCTAACCGGGGCGAGCCTTGAGATGCGGTCATCGAGATCTCAATGCGGCCGAACGACGGCGGCCTAAAGATAAACAACGGCCGCGTCGACAGCCATGAGGTAAGGGTGGAGTTACCGTACGCTCGAGGGAGAATGTTGATATAAACATCACGCTACGCTCTCCACCCCTTCAGGGCCACTATAAGTGATAAGACCAAGGCGCCCAGCGAAGGAGGAGAACCGAGACGGGGACCACGGCTCATTACCGTTTCAATTCCCGTTCGATCCACATCGTCAAAAATAAAAGGAGTCAAAAAAAAAAAAAAAAAAAAAAAAAAAAAAAATGTCGCACCAATCGAGTTCCGTTGAACCCGACAGATCGGAGCTAGTGAAGAACATCGTGAACTTCACCGCTCAGGGTCTGTGCGCTGTGTGCGGGGTGAGAGAGGACAAGTGTCCGAGTGTGACCGCGTGCTTACAGCGACGCGCGCCGCTAAGCACCCCATCAAATTCAGTGATGTGCCCTCTGTGCACCGTGGAAATGCGCGCGCCACAGCACGCCGGACATAGGAGGTGGTGTTTGGAGAAATTCGACCTCATCTTAAAGGAGATGCGCAGCGATCACGCGGCATTCAGGCCTGCGTCTGCGGTGCGCTCCGTGGAAAGGGGTCAAGGGCCCAGCACCAGCCGCGCAGGTCCGTTACCATCATGCGGAGCGGCGCGAAAAATCCCGGACCGCCCGTCGGCCCTGGCAAGGAAGACGACTCCGCCGGTCAAGGCCAAGACCGTCCACTGGGCCCCGGACTCGCAGGACCCACGGCCCCTCACCCCGGTGAGTACGCGCACCATCGGCACGCAGACGCCGAGACTGGAGCTGTGTCCCGACGCTGGCTACAAATTCGTCCAGTGGATTAAGCCTCTCCAGGTGGACGAAGTGTTGGGTGCGATCGGGGCCGAGCCCCTACTGCCTCTCCCGGGTCGCCAACGAGTCGACGACTTGATCGACATCGGGGATGGGCCTGCGGACGCAGCAGCACCCGAGATTGCTAAGCAGCAGGACGCCGCGGAAGCTGCGGCACCCGCCGGTCAGACCGAGTGGCAACAATTTCTCGCCAAACTCGACCCTTTCGCGCCCATCTGCTGTGAAGAGGCAAGGCCAGCCACCCCGGCGGCGAGGACGAGCTGCGACGACACCGAGGTGATCGCCACGCTCGTCCACGAAGCAGCGGCCATCGGCGCCGACGAAGTCAACGAGGTACCGCAAGCCCCGCTGGACACCGTCGTCGGAACCACCGGCAGCATCGACGTTACCGAGGAAGCCCGGGACGAGGCGGCGGCTCCGCGGAGCGCCGTCACGCCCCGCACTCCTGAAGCAGCCGACATCGGCAGCAACGGCAACAAGCAGGACTCCGTCGTGCCCCGCATCGTGACGTCGAGCAGCAGCAGCAGCAGCAGCAGCACCAGCAGCAGCAGCAACGAAGAGGATACCGGACCACTGGCCACCCGCTCGGCTCGGCTGCGGAATTTTCTGTCGCGACAGCAATTCCGTAGCCGCACCCGCAAGATGCCCCACTGCAGTGAGGAAAAGGAAGAGTGAGGAAAAAGTGACCTCTAAAGTGTTGCGTCTAGGGTGTATTGGCGTGAGTGTGAACGAGTGAATGCGAGAGATGCGTGCTAAAGTGTGCCAACGAGGACGTTGTCGAGTTTAAGGGGGGAGGGGTGTTACGTCCCGTACTTTTTCGAGATGCGTCTCGGAGAAGTGCGGCACGTAACGCGCCATAGCAACAGCGCACCGCTGAGCTGTCACCGGGGTGTGATTACACACCGCGGCTGCACTCGGGTGATGCGCTGCGAAATTCCCCGCGCTACAATATTTCTCCGTGTTGCGACGCGGCGATGATGAGGTGTCGAGTTTCGGCGCGCCGGCGATCGCGATCGTCGTGCGTGTCCGGAATTTTCCACCAGACATTTCGCTGATCGGACTGGCCCCTCTCGCTCTCCGAGGACTCGCGAGTCTTCGGATGGTCGCGAGGGAATCAGATTCCGTATAAACAGCGAAATAAAGATTCTCGGAACAAAAGCGGCAGCGCGCCGCTGGGCTCATCCGCGGTGTGATTTTATACCGCGGTATGATTCCGCGCCGCGGCTGCACTCAGGCGATGCGTCAGCCGCGAGAGCTGATTCCGCGGAATTTGTCTCCTCCCGGCCGACCGAGAATCCGAGGATCCTCGCGAGATCGGGGCGGACAGTCTCTAGACAGCAGCGATCAAAGTTAGATCAGTCTAGAGGTCTCCGCGACAGCGTGTCACCTAGGTCTGTGAATCTTCGTATGTTAACACCCGGTACTGCAACAGAGATAGTTCGCGATAGTATCGGGAACGTGGCGACAAGTGTGTTCCGCCGTGTAGTAAATCGCGTCGTGTTAGAATTAAGGCCCCGAATTGTGTTCACGCCGGTTACGTAAATCTGCGATAGTACACACCCGGTACTGCAACAAGGGTAGCGTGGCTTCGTGAGTGGTACCACAGTGTTGTAAATCAATTCGGATTAAACATAAATCATAACAGTATAAACTATTTAGAGACGCTAGTGTTACTCCGGAAATTGTAGTGTGTAGTTGCGATTACGAACCCCCGCCGGGGCCCACAAATACTGTAAGTACGTGTCTGTATGTATGTAGGAGCGAATGACCGTTACTCAGATCCGCCGGTAACTTAATACTTATCATCCCCTTGTGTTTGAGCCATTCATAATTATTTCTGTTTAATATATATTCTCCTATTGTTCTTAAACCCCACTTCTAATTTATTTCGAGACCCATCCATTTCACAGGTATCAAGAAACCGGGCCCGTACGGGACGGAGCGAAGCAGCCCACGACAAAAATAAATATACCCCCGCGCTTCACGCGGGGAGTTTGTGACGACCGGCGCGCGCTTCACGAGCGCTGGCACGTAACACTCTAAAATCTGAAATAATTCATACGTATTCAGAAAGATGAATGAATCATTTTTATCCACAAAAAAACTTGGATCACCGAAATATTTGTTAAACAATTATTTGTTATAACAATTTGTTAATAACACTTTAGAATTATTATTATGCGAAATTAATCTTTTCAGTACCTTTAATGTGCATGCATTTGTTCAGGTTTTTATACCATCGAGAAGTGTTTGCAATTCTCTCTAACCTTTGCTCGAATATATGCGAATGAATACTCATCGAAACAACCACCTTAATTTCGCCACCCCTTTGAAAAGACGCTGAACCTTTTCGTTTTGTCCCAATTCGGGTCCCAATAGCAACGATAACGCAGATCGATAGCAGTTCAGAGAACTGTAGAAAGCGTTTCTTGTAAATTCACCCGTAAGAAACGTTAAGGTGGTTCATGCATTTAGGTAAAATGTAGATAGATCGAGAAATTTGGTATCAAATCTGAGATTAGAGTTTCTAGAAGGTGTCTGAATTGTTTGGCATTTTTTTTCCGTTTGGTTTCGAAGATACATGCCCGTAAATGTAGTCAATTTTACATGGTAAGGATAGGAAAATATAGCTAGATCGCGCGTTCAAACCAAAAGTTCTAGTATTCTAGTACTTGTCGAGTAAATTAAGGAATAAATAACCGCTTAATCGATACCATGAACAATTGCGAAAATACGTTCGCGACACCAGACTGATTAACTGTACCGTTTGAAAGATAAAGCGAAAATTCCGATAAATTTTCGGCAATACTCAACGCGACGAGAGAGTCATGGCGGCCGCCGCTACACTCACGTGGCGACTTGGCAACGTCGCTCGCGTCAATGACGTAGCACGGGTTCCAGTCGGTAACTTACCATTTTCTCATATTTTAATGGAGGTATAATGGGTCTTATAAAGAAACGTACATATTTTTTTAAATATCTGTACTGACCATCTGGGAATTGTTGCAAACTAAATAAGAGAATTTTAGAATATTTAATTAATTACCGTCATCATATTAACGGGACGTTATATTTATTTTTTATCACAGGTTACAGGATTTTAAATCCGATTGATATATATTATCTTCGTTATTAAATATAAATAAATATATTTGTACATTTGGAAATAACATTCGAAATCAGCGTTGGGAAATTTTTAATGTGAAAATAATGCATTATTTAATTTAAAAAAAATGGATAATGGAATTTGAATCCACTACACATTACTTTTTTAATGAGTAATGGAACAGAGATCCATCACCCATTATTTTTTAAATGTTTAATGGAACAGAGATCCATCACCCATTATTTTTTAAATTTTTAATGGAACAGAGATCCAGCAACCATTACTTTTTTAATGTTTAATGGAACATAGATCCAGCACCCATTTTTTTTTTAAATGTTTAATGGAGCAGCGAGGCGGCGCCCATTACTTTTTTAATGTTTAATGGAACAGAGGTCCAGCACCCATTATTTTTTAAATGTTTAATGGAACAGAAAACCAGCATTCATTATTTTTTTAATTTTTAATGGATCAGTGATACAGCTGCCATTACTTTTTTAATGGATAATGGAGCAGAGATCCAGCACACATTATTTTTTTAATGGAGCAGGTATTCATCACCCATTACTTTTTAAATATTGTAACGAATATAGCTGACTACATCTTATGAGACACACGATATAAGTTAGGTTGACAATTGATAAACGAATAGTTGACCGACTTCACTACGATTATGACAGAAGAAAGTCTCGACGGGACTTTGACAGCGAGCAGACGTGCTAAAGATCGCGATCCGAATATCGGAAGCTTTTATAATCAATAATATCCGCCCCACAAACAAATATACGTGTTCTTCATTTGCTCGGCCGTTACATTGGTGTCAGAAGTGGTTGACGACCCCACGGAGGATTATTTTTCGGTTATTCGCGAGTGATAGTGAAACGAAGAAGCGAAATCAAAATTGAGACCTCGATGGCTCACACAACGAAGAAACGCTGTCAAAATTGAGAACCTCGACGGCTCTCACTGGGGAATGGAGAATTAAGAAAATTGAAGTCTCGATGACTTCGCAATAAGAATAATGAAAATAAAAAAAACGAAAATTGCGATCTCGATGACGCTCCATGACGACAAAAAAGAAGTGACAACTCTGGATGGATAGGAGGACGGATTGAGCTGCAAAGGACTCTCACAGGCAAATCAAAATTACGTATTTTTTTTATTCGAGATATTTGGGAAAGTTTTGAGTAGAATGTGAGTGATTCTTCTCTCTCGGATAGATGATCGTTAAGTCGAATCGTAGTTCGGGTAGAATATAATTTGTCTGGAACTTTGGACGGCTTTTTTTTGTGAAAGGCGTCCTGAAGGGTTGCCGGAAAATTGTGTTGATTCGGTAACTGCTGGGTAACAAAGGACCAGAGTTACAGATCGGGGGATTGTTGGCCAATGAGAGGTTTCGAACAGTGACCGATTATTTAGAGTCGTTTTATTGTGGAATCAATCGGGTGAATTGATGTTAAAGTCGAAAATGTCGACGAAAGAATAAAAATGAGAGAAAATAATCATAGAGATTGTATTGTCCTAAGTTTGGCTAGCGATTGCGGAAGTCTACGCGATTAATTTGTATTTCACAGGTATCGTTGAAGATATTGTGAATTGGTCAGAATTCTTCCTGCTCAATTCCGTCCGACAGCCAAAAAAAGTTGGAGAAGAAGAATGAAGACAGAGAAAGAATAATGATTTGAATGAAATATTTATTGATTGATGAGAAATGGGCTTAGTATAGGATAAAATGGAATTATTTAGTTCGGACTGGACTGGTATAGGAAAAAATAAGACTATCTAGCTTTGTGAACACTGTTCTTCCCAAGGTTGTTTGGCCATGTTTTTCCTTGAGGACTTGGACGAATGTCAGAACAGTGTAGGCTAATAAATATTGGACTGATATTAGGATTGTTATACCGCCAAAATCCGTTTTACGGGTTTTGGAAGCGATCTCGGTTAATGACCGAGAATATTTCCGGTAGTGGGTTATATGACCGATCAAGGGTTAGAACCCAAATACACGAACCACGATGGTTATTATAAACCAAATAATTTATTAAAGTCAAACACAAATCAATATTCTCCTGTTACACTTGTTTTACAATAGTTATTAATTACCTTATTTATTGCTAACGATTCCTTGCTCGAATCTTAGCCGAAACCGTACTGCACAGTTCTGTGCCCAAATTGTATCTGCTGGAATGACCACTCTCTGGTTCTTATATATCATTTGAGATTGGTCGCTTCAGCATTTTGCAACTTATCTTTCCTAATATTATGGCCTACTAATTTACCGCCCCAATTCGGTGGTAAAACAGTACCGTGGAGCCGCATGCAGTGGAATGCATCGGGCCCCGAATCTGCTGACTGGGTCTTGCGACATGCGCCTGGCCGCAGCAATGCCCAGCAGTGGCCGCATTCTTTTAGACCGCGCGCGGAGCGCCGCGGTCGCCTCATGCGCGTCCGCGCTATAGCATGCGTCTGATTCGGCAATTTCGTCATCGCGAGCGTGAAGCGCCGCGATGGAAGCGCGAGTCCGCGCGTGTCGCGCGGACACATTACCGGGGTACAACAGGATGATGGACCGTGGCACATCTTAGGGTGGTTTAGGAGTTGCCGGGGCGGCAACTCAAAAGGGAGGGGAGTAGTTTAACGAATATAGCTGACTACATCTTATGAGACACACGATATAAGTTAGGTTGACAATTGATAAACGAATAGTTGACCGACTTCACTACGATTATGACAGAAGAAAGTCTCGACGGGACTTTGACAGCGAGCAGACGTGCTAAAGATCGCGATCCGAATATCGGAAGCTTTTATAATCAATAATATCCGCCCCACAAACAAATATACGTGTTCTTCATTTGCTCGGCCGTTACAATATGTATATATTTCGATGTCCAGGTTGGCTTCCCCATAGTTTTCGATGTCCAGGTTGGTATCTCCATAGTTTTCGATGTCCAGATTGATTTTCCCATACTTTTCGATGTCCAGATTGGTTTCCCCATAGTTTTCGATGTCCAGGTTGGTTTCCCCGTAGTTTTCGATGTCCAGGTTGGTATTGCCATAGTTTTCGATGTCCAGGTTGATGTCCCCATGGTTTTCGATGTCCAGTTTGGTTTCCCCATAGTTTTCGATGTCCAGGTTGATTTCCCCATGGTTTTCGATGTCCAGGTTGATTTCCCCATGGTTTTCGATGTCCAGGTTGATTTCCCCATGGTTTTCGATGTCCAGGTTGATTTCCCCATGGTTTTCGATGTCCAGGTTGGTTTCCCCATACTTTTCGATGTCTATTTTGATTTCCCCATCGTTTTCGATGTCCAGATTGATTTCCCCATGGTTTTCGATGTCCAGGTTGGTTTCCCCATAGTTTTCGATGCCCAGGTTGATTTCCCCATAGTTTTCGATGTCCCGGTTGATTTCCCCATGGTTTTCAATGTCCAGGTTGATTTCCCCATGGTTTTCGATGTCCAGGTTGATTTCCCCATGGTTTTCGATGTCCAGGTTGGTTTCACCATAGTTTTCGATGTCCAGGTGGATTTCCTCATGGTTTTCGATGTTCAGGTTGATTTCCCCATAGTTTTCGATGTCCAGGTGGATTTCCTCATGGTTTTCGATGTTCAGGTTGATTTCCCCATAGTTTTCGATGTTTAGGTTTGTTTCCCCATAGTTTTCGATGTCCAGGTTAATTTTCCCATACTTTTCGATGTCTATTTAATTATCAACCTGGACATCGAAAACTATGGGGAAACCAACCTGGACATCGAAAACTATGGGGAAATCAACCTGGACATCGAAAACTATGGGGAAATCAACCTGGACATCGAAAACCATGGGGAAATCAACCTGGACATCGAAAACTATGGGGAAACCATCCTGGATATCGAAAACTATGGGGAAACGAACCTGGACATCGAAAACTATGGGGAAACCAACCTGGACATCGAAAACCATGGGGAAATCAACCTGGACATCGAAAACCATGGGGAAATCAAAATAGACATCGAAAACCATGGGGAAACCAACCTGGACATCGAAAACCATGGGAAAATCAAAATGGACATCGAAAACCATGGGGAAATCAATCTGGACATCGAAATCTATGGGGAAACCAACCTGGACATCGAAAACCATGGGGAAATGAAAATAGACATCGAAAACCATGGGGAAATCAATCTGGACATCGAAAACCATAGGGAAATCACCCTGGACATCGAAAACTATGGGGAAACTATCCTGGACACCGAAAACCATGGGGAGATCAACCTGGACATCGAAAACCATGGGGAAATCAACCTGGACATCGAAAACCATGGGGAAATCAACCTGGTCATCGAAAACTATGGGGAAACCAACCTGGACATCGAAAACCATGGGGAAATCAACCTGGACATCGAAAACTATGGGGAAATCAACCTGGACATCGAAAACTATGGGGACATCAACCTGGACATCGAAAACTATGGCGATACCAACCTGGACATCGAAAACTACGGGGAAACCAACCTGGACATCGAAAACTATGGGGAAACCAACCTGGACATCGAAAAGTATGGGGAAATCAATCTGGACATCGAAAACTATGGAGATACCAACCTGGACATCGAAATATATACATATTTTAAAAGTAGTGGGTGATGAATTCCTGCCCCATTAAAAAAATAATGTCTGCTGGATCTCTGCTCCATTATCCATTAAAAAAGTAATGGCAGCTGTATCACTGCTCCATTAAAAATTAAAAAAATAATGAGTGCTGGATCTCTGTTCCATTAAACATTTAAAAAATAATGGGTGCTGGATCTCTGTTCCATTAAACATTAGAAAAGTAATGGGAGCTGCATCGCTGCTCCATTAAACATTTAAAAAAAAATGGGTGCTGGATCTATGTTCCATTAAACATTAAAAAAGTAATGGTTGCTGGATCTCTGTTCCATTAAAAATTAAAAAATAATGGGTGATGGATCTCTGTTCCATTAACCATTTAAAAAATAATGGGTGATGGATCTCTGCTCCATTACTCATTAAAAAAGTAATGTGTAGTGGATTCGAATTCCATTATCCATTTTTTAAATAATGGGTTAAAAAAACGGTGATGCATTAAAAAAATAATGCATTGTCCCCAACTCTGATTCGAAATAATGATGACGACACCAAGGCGGCAATCATGGATTGCTTTTCGTGCTTTCGATCGTCTCCTTGACTTTAGAGATAACATTTCGGAGCACCTTTTTATTTTTTGTTACTCTTGGACGTCCTCCAATATCTTCGCCAAGAAGAAGTTCTACTCCCTTATCGTTACCTTTTTGATAAGCACGTTGCAAGAGCTCAAGGGTGATACCTGCTTCAGCCATCTTGCCGATCATCCCGGCTGAGACTGATCCCTGCATACAGTCCATCGTGATCTTATTCGTATTTTTTAAAGCGGACCTTTGTATTGTCTGCACCATAGCAGTGACAGACTTCGAGCGACGCATCAATTCTTCGTGTGTGACTTCTGCTTTGTCGACGATTCTCTGCAGAATTCTCACATCGTTCAACGAATTGTGAGCTTCGGCTGTGACATTCTCGCATAGTAAATCACTCGCCAGATCGATTTGCGTGAATTTGAGTTTCGCTGCCATTCGAGAAGGCAATTTCGCTTTCAGGACGTGAAGAGTATCCGTGAATCCGTAAACGATTGAAGAGAATTCCGCCCATAGATTATAAGCGCGCATATCTCTGATTATAAATCTCGAGTCGAACGCGAATCCATTATGGGCAACCAGAGTAATGTCCTTGCCTATTTGCCTGAGCCATTGCAGAAAGTTCTGCAGAGCAATATCAAACGGAGTCGTTTCGACCTTCTCTCCATGGAGAAACATTTCGCCGGCGCAGACTGACAAACCAGTCACGTCTGCAGCGTTTTTCGAGATAGATTGCAGAGGCACCATATAAGCGCTGAACTCTTGATCGTTGTATCTTGCTGCGATTTGGCAAATTTCGGAATGTTTAATCGAATGACCCGTCGTTTCGAGGTCAAAGTAGACTAAAGGACTCTCTTCAGGTACAGTCCGGCTTACTGTAGGACTATCGATAAGTTCCGCGATCCCTTTGTGTCCACATTCACTCGAATACGTGATTCCTTCCTTTCTCTCGGCACTACTCTTCTTATTCGAATGATGCTTCTGTCTGAAAAGACGTCTTCTCTTCATTTCGGGCTTCATGGCCCGTTCTTTTCGCTTCGCACGTTGGTGATCCTTCTTATTCCGGACTTCTTCCGTTACTTTTCCAGGAGAGAGCCCACGCTTCTTATTTACATCAGCGATATAAGTGGTGCCGATATTCTTCTCGCAAACAGTGGCAGCAACTCGAAAATCAAAAGACTCGGAACCTGCGTAATGGTGAGCTTTCGAACTTTTGGCCGGTACGCTCGAGTTGAACGCCTCGTTCGCCTGACTAGAACCACATGGAGCTAGTTTGTCCGCATTTTTCCAAAAAACGTCGAAGACAGCAGTAAGCGTTTGCCTCATTGTCTGTTCGGTAAGACCTTTGCCTCCAGGAATCCCGCTGTGCGTATAATTATCCGGATCTTTTGCATATCTGCACCATTCGCCACAGTTATCGTGCTCATCGAACGCATGAGGTACGATATTTTTTATTGCTTTTTCTGTAGTCTCGACGTCACCCTTGTTCTTCTTTAGAGCACAACCGAAACAGTATTTCAAAATACTCTATAACGTCCCTCGGTATTTTTTGAGCCCACAACGCCTTGCTTAGCTTCTTCGTAGCGTGATTAAGATCGGACCACTTAGCTACCGGATGGCTGCATTCACGACGAGCAGCCGCGATTGTGGAACTATCGTCGTCGCCAATCAGGGTGCCTAACCTCACGTTGTGCTCCTCGAAGTCTTTATTTTTCGCGACAATTTCGACGGCAATATCAGGCTCCATAGCCTTTGCACTTCCAGTCCAGTTCAGCCGGCAATCGTGATCATCAGGGCAATGCCCGGCTTGACACAGTCGACAGTGCTTCGTACGCGTCCCATATGCAAGGACCTTCCCCGAGTTGGTACCGATGAGAGTTCCAAGAGCTGTAACGAAAAGGAGAAAAGGAACGTGGTTGGAGACAGCAGGATCGGAAATTGGAATCACGCCCTGGATTTAATTTGTCGCAACAAAACGCTTCGGGAATGACCATTTTTATTTCTCCTCAAAACGACGATTACGATAAGAATACATATTTTAAAAAAAAATACATCCTACATAAAAACTTGGAAATGAAAAATTTATTAAATTTGATTAATTGTATATAAGTATAAATAGATTTACAATTCGTGATCGGCGAAATCGTGAAAAAACGGAGCTTCATGATAAAATGTATAGTAAATGTTATTAGACTCTACGTGAATCTAAATTATATCCCGACAACCATTTTTTCGACGTTCAAAAAATGTTAAAAATTCGAAACTGATACGTATGTACGAGCCGTATAAATACTGCAGAAGTTAGGATAAAAGTAGTGGATGTTTTGATCCGTTTTTACATGGAAAATCCATGCCAACACGATGTTCCCCGACATTACGTTTATCCTAAATATCCGAAGTACCTGCTAAGCTATCATATGTATGACCATTCCCTCGTTTTGGCCACGCAGCATCGTAGGAAGCTGCAATGGTCACTGGATTTTCTTCTTGCACAGCATCCGACTTGTAATTAATATTTTCTTTAGTAACTGCGTAGTGTTTCGCAGCGATGAGTGCAAGGCATAACAAATGATGGCTCACGTGTCTATAGAGCGAGAAAGATCCTTTTCCACTATTATCGCCTCGACGCAGTTCTCCTTCGCAGTTGCCTCAATAGCTACTCCGACGGAACGCTCGTATCGTTTCAACGTCGATGAATGGACCGTTGGAATGTTCATTGTTGATAACACCGTGTTTAACTGCGTAACCCCAATGCCTCCATCAATAATGCCTAAAATTCATCGTCTATTAGACAGGGAATCTGGAAACATAGCATTTTTTCACTTACCGATCGCAGCTTTGTAATTGATATCAAACAAACGTTTTCGATTATCGCCAGCGGCACTCGCCCGATTCGACGAAACAACTCTTTTAAGCATTTGTCAATTTTGGCACCGAATATGAAAAATACTCGCCAAACCGAGAATATTTTCATTTTCGACGTGTCGAAATTAGGGATGTGCAGAAGCTCGACTTAACTCGAACAGCTCGCCGTTCGACTCGGCTCGTCGCTGATCGAGCCTGCTCGAGTCAGTTCGATGTGGCTCGGTACTATGTCGAGTTTCGACGTAAGCTCGAGTCATTTGGATGTTCGAGCCGCTCGAGCTTCGACGTAAGCTCGAGTCATTTGGATGCTCGAGCCGCTCGAGCTTTGCGGGCCGCTCGAGCCTCGCGGACCGCTCGAGCCTCACGGGCTGCTCGAGCCTCGCGGGCGGCTTGAGTCTCGGGCCGCTCGAGCCGCGTAGGTTGCGCAGACAGCTGCTCTGATCGCTAGAGACATTATTTTTTAATGTTTAATGGAGCAGTGATACAGCTACCATTACTTTTTTAATGCTGAAGGAGAAGCGTTACAGCTCCCATTAGTTTTTTAATGGATAATGGAGCAGAGATCAAGCACACATTATTTTTTTAATGGAGCAGAGATCAAGCACACATTATTTATTTAATGGAGCAGGAATTCATCACACAGAAATTTTCCCATAGTTTTCGATGTCCAGGTTGATGTTTCCATTGTTTTCGATGTCTAGGTTGATTTCCCCATAGTTTTCGATGTCCAGGTTGATGTTTCCATTGTTTTCGATGTCCAGATTCATTTCTCCATAGTTTTCGATGTCCAGGTTGATTTCTCCATAGTTTTCGATGTCCCGGTTGATTTTTCCATAGTTTTCGATGTCCAGGTTGGTTTCTCCATAGTCTTCGATGTCCAGGTTGATTTTCCCATACTTTTCGATGTCCAGCTTGATTTCTCCATAGTTTTCGATGTCCAAGTTGATGTTTCCATTGTTTTCGATGTCCAGATTCATTTTTCCATAGTTTTCGATGTCCAGGTTGATGTCTCCATAGTTTTCGATATCCCGGTTGATTTTTCCACAGTTTTCGATGTCCAGGTTGGTTTCTCCATAGTTTTGGTTGTCCCTGTTGATTTTTCCATAGTTTTCGATGTCCAGGTTGGTTTCTCCATAGTTTTCGATGTCCAGGTTGATTTTACCATACTTTTCGATTTCCAGGTTGATTTCTCCATAGTTTTCGATGTCCACGTTGATTCCTCCATATTTTCGGTGTCTAGGTTAATTTCCGCATAGTTCTTGATGTCCAGGTTGATTTTGGCCATCGAAAGCATGGAAAAATCAACCTGGACATCGAAAACTATGGAGAAATCAACCTGGACATCGAAAACAATGGAAACATCAACTTGGACATCGAAAACAATGGAAACATCAACCTGGATATCGAAAACTATGGGGAAATCAACCTGGACATCGAAAACTATGGGGAAATCAACCGGGATATCGAAAACTATGGAGAAATCAACCTGGACATCTAAAATTATGGGGAAACCAACCTAGACATCGAAAACTATGGATAAATCAACCTGGACATCGAAAACTATGGAGAAATCAATCTGGACATCGAAAAGTATGGTAAGATCAACTTAGACATCGAAAAGTATGGGGAAACTAACCTGGACATCGAAATAGAAAGTAATGGGTGATGAATTCCTGCTCCATTAAAATAATAATGTGTGCTGGATCTCTGCTCCATTACTCATTAAAAAAGTAATGTGTGGTGGATTCGAATTCCATTATCCATTTTTAAATAATGGGTTAAAAAAAACGGTGATGCATTAAAAAAATTATGCATTGTCCCCAACTCTGGTTGCGGCGACAGCTACTCGGTACTGTACTCGAAAAGGTACTGAAAAAATTAATTTACCATAATAATAATTGTAACTGATCGAACCTGCTCGAGTCAGCTCGATGTGGGTCGGTACTATGTCGAGCTTCGACGTAAGCTCGAGTCATTTGGATGCTCGAGCTGCGCCGGCAGCTGGAGCCGCTCGATCCTCTCGGGCGGCTCGAGCCTCGGTGGGCTCGAGCAACTCGAACGGCCCGAGTAGCTCGAGTAGCCCGAGCGGCTCGAGTAGATCGAGCGGTTCGGATTGTTCGATGCAGCGCCTTGCTCGATGCAAAGCTCGAACAGGTGCCGAGCTTCACGGGCATGCATCGAGCGTGTTCGAACGAGCTCGTGCACATCCCTAGTCGAAATGAAAGCGTTGCGTTACGCGATTGACACCACATATCGTCGGCGAGTCTCTTGATGTTCATTATTCGCTGGCCGTCTACTTTCGCGATATAATCAACATTTTCTTCGCGAAATAATTTTCTTCTTTTAGCCCCCGCGGTGACATTTTCGTTCCACTGAATTTTTTTCTTCGTTTCGAAACGACCTTTTCGCCGAGGCTGTTCGCTCACGTTTACACACTAAAAGTTAGGTTACGGCGGTACAGCGAACGCTCCGCGAGCCATTGAAATTGCGGCGATGTCAAGTTGTGCTTCTTCGTACAAACATATGGCTGCAACTCTAGTCAAACTCGAAACTTTGCACCGAGATTTCCATTTTATGGCAACGGTCCAATAACGGAAAAATGTTACGTATAATTAATCAAAGCCCATAATTAATTTTAAGACAAAAATCAATTATATTTGAAAGCATTAGCAATAGTCACTGGCGTGACTTCAAAGTACTGCATGAACCACCTTAAAACGTTGTTCGTCAAACCCACGAACGGGTTGATAGCGATACGCGCACAAAAAGTCCACCACTTTTTAAGAGCACAGTGATATTGCCGAAGCAACGATTCTGATAGAGAAGATATCACGATATCCAGCGTAAGACGATGCCATATTGGATGCGGTTCTATGCTAGAAGAGTGCAACAGATTAATACTCGGTCTAAACAAAATAGGTTCGGCGTCAACGAGTGATAAAAATAAGAGAAACCACGGTTGCCCTTCCCCATACGGAACTACAAGAAGTCCACTCGAATGTTCGCCTTTAATCTTTCGTAATACCCTCAAGATAACCGAAAATGGAGGGAACGCATAGAATAGTATATTGTGCAACAAGGGTCGAAAGTTGGCGATTGCGACGAGTGTCCAATCACACGAGTCGCAATTGCCAATTCGACCCGTGTTGCACATGATACTTTTTGTAACGAGTGCACGAATCTGCGGCACTTGGAATGACAGTCGCGCGAGACGAACTCTGAAAAGTGAGGTTGTGATTCATGGGACGAAAGTGAACGATAGAAACTCCCAAGAGACGAAATTGAACGAAATGCGAACTGCGCATGCGGGACTTTGTCATTTCACCACAGGTTCGCGACTGACAGGCAAACAGCCACTTTCGGCTCGCAAGACTGCATGGAAAGTGCCGCGATTCGTGCACGTGTTACAAAATAGTACATTACGTTACAAGGGTGAAAAGGTGCACTCCTCCCATGTAACGTACTATACTTTTCTCCCGATTTCGCTAAAAAATAACCACATTTCGTGTGTGCAACGAGGACGGAAAATAAGCTCATTAAGAGAAATTAAGAGAAAATAAGCGCGGGCAGAAATGAGCTGATTTCCTCCCTAGGGAGGTAATGAAACCGGACTGCGCATGCGTGAGTCAGTTGTCAAAAAATGAGCGATTTTCCGCCCGCGTTGCGGACACGAAATGGGGTTATTTTAGCGGACTCGGGAGAAAAAAAAATTTTTCCCACTCCAAAGTAAAAACATCGATGGCGATTGACCCGGGGTCTCGTTGCCACGACACGTATTGATCGCATTCTGCATCTGTCCGGGAGGCAAATTAATCGATTTCTGGACTACCAAGGATCTGAATGATCTTTCTAAACGCCCTATCAGAAAGCTCGAATTCGGTTTCAGGTTGAAGTCTTCGCGACTCGCGATCTGCTTCCACGTTATCGCTGGATCGAATGTATGACGCCGTGATCCTGATTCCCCTGTCTTCGCACCACTGCTAAATTTCTCTGGCTAGGGAGCTGAGACTCTCATAAAGACTATCTCTCATCCGATTAATGTACGCGATAGCTGTTGTATTGTCGATTCGCAGCAAAATAGTACTACCGCGCCTGTCATTCGCAAAACACTTCAAGCCAAAAAAACACCGCCATTAATTCCAAAGCATTAATGTGTGCATTTAAATCGTTCTCATTCCAGTAACCATGGCTGCGTTGACCTTCGCAGTACACGCCCCAACCCGTGCGAGACGCGTCAGAAAAACATTCGAAATCGTTCACAAGCTCGTTCATTGACGTCCGGGCGTGACGAATGTGTGTTTTCCACCATGCAAGATCTTCCTCAAGATCGCTCCAAAGCAACATCGTTGCGTCAAAATTATTATCGTTCGTTTCCAATAGCTCGTTCTCTTTCGAAGCGTCGAACATGTATCATCCCATACTTTAAAGCCGGACAGCGCGAAACAAGTGTACCGACAAAAACCGCAAATTCTCTGATCGAACAACGCGTGATTCGACTAAATTGATCTAACAATTTCACGGTTCGTTGTACCTTGTCGTCTGGCAATTCCATAGACATACTTTGCGAGTCAAATATAAATCCTAAAAATCTGCAACGGCGGGTAGGGACGGTGAGGCTTTTCTTTTCGTTAATGATAAAATCAAGCTCTTAGACAAGCGAATGCGTCTCGTGCATATTTTCCAAACTCGCTTCGTATGATTCTCCAATAAGCAACTTGACGTCTAGGTAAAGAACAGAACTAAAACCGCGTTTTCTCAGGAAAGCCGCCACGAGTTTGAGAATTTTTGTAAATACAAACGGTGCTACATTCAATCCGAAAGGCAGAAAAGTGAATTCGAAATATTCACCTCCGTACCTGAACCGTAAAAACTTTCTACCGCTCTTTGCTATAGACACGAGGTAATACGCGTCTTTTAGATCCAATGTGATCATCCAGTCGCACGAACCGACTAAACGTTTCGCGATCTTCCAGTCGCGATCTTCGGCCTTAAAATGCTCTGTCGCGATAAACTCGTTGAGTTATTTAAGGTTGAGAATCGATTTAGACGTCCCATCCGGCTTCGGGACCAAAAAAATGGTTGAAAAAATTGGTCTTCCGACGGTGAACATTTTTCGATTGCTCCCTTACTAAGTAACATACGAATTTGTTCATCAACCAATTTTTGCTCCTGACAAGACCACGCAGTCTCGCCCGGAGGTCGTTCCTATCTCGGTCTCGAAGAAAATGGAATGACGTACCCCTCGATCCATTAAAAAATTACAGGGTCGTGAGTCACTTTTGACCAGGCGCTAACAAAAAAACCTTAGCCTGCCGGCTGGTCTACCTTACATCGGTCGAAGTCGGTCCTATCGTTTCTTGTAGCGGCGCGTCTCCTTGCACGGACAAAACGACTTGGTTAGATTAACGAAAAAAGTAGTTGGACCCAGCCAAGCGACTTAGTGCTCTGAGAGACAGACGATTTATTGGTTCGGTCAACTATTTTCAGGTCGTTGGCTCTGTATCGCTGCTCGAACTAAGTAGTTAGTTCGAGCAACGACTAGCGACATTGTTCGGTTAACCATGTTCCGTACTACCCGAAATTATCAAGCATTATCAGGGAAATCGTATTAGCAAGTCAGCAGATGCAGAGACTTTAAAGTTATGTAGCTTGTAGTACAATTTTTATTCGAGTTCAAGGACTTTTATAGTAGTAATGCACAGAAAATATTTCATCTTTAATTAGGAAAGCACAGAATAAGATGCTCCGAGATCTTACACTGATAAATTTGATATCTCATAAGTTATAACATCAAGCAGGACGATTAGCTGAAAAAAATTCTAAGTGAAATTATAAATTTGTCGACAAATTTTATATTTGTTGACGCAAGGTTTGAGCTTTGAAGTCTGGACCTTCCATTTGACAAATTTGATATCAAATTTCTTAGTCAGGACCTTGCGTGGACAAATATAAAATTTGACTCAGCTTCGCAGTCTGGTCCTTCCGTTGACCAAATTTCATATGAAACTTGGCGAAGAGAAGGATCAAACTGCGAAGCCAAGTCAAATTTTATATTTGTCAATGTAAGGGACAAATATAAAATTTGACTTGGCTTCGCCCAAATTGGCCAAATTTCATATGAAACTTGGCGAAGAGATGGATCAGACTGCGAAGCCAAGTCAAATTTTATATTTGTCAATGTAAGGGACAAATATAAAATTTGACTTGGTTTCGCAGTCTGATCCTTCTCTTCGCCAAGTTTCATATGAAATTTGGTCAATGGAAGGACCAGACTGCGAAGCTGAGTCAAATTTTATATTTGTCCACGCAAGGTCCTGACTATGAAATTTGATATCAAATTTGTCGAACGGAAGGTCTAGACTTCAAAGCTCAGTGCCCTGCATGACAAATATAAATAAAATTTGTCAACAAATTAAATATTTCACTTAGAATTCTCCCAATTTTCAAACCTAAGAACAGATGCACAGGTGTGAATAAAAAATCGCACATACAATAGTATATTGTGCAACAAGGGTCGAAAGTTGGCAATTGCGGCGAGTGTGAGGTTTGCTGCCCGAGCGAAGCGAGGGCTGCAATCACACGAGTCGCAATTGCCAATTCGACCCGTGTTGCACATCATACTTTTTGTAACGAGTGCACGAATCTGCGGCACTTGGAATGGCAGTCGCGCGAGACGAACACTGAAAAGTGAGGTTGTGATTGAAGGGACGAAAGTGAATGACAGAAACTCCCAAGGGACGAAAGTGAACGAAATGCGAACTGCGCATGCGTGACTCTGTCATTTCACCACAGGTTCGCGACTGACAGGGAAACGGCCACTTTCGGCTCGCAAGACTGCCATGGAAAGTGCCGCGATTCGTGCACGTGTTACAAAAAGACAGTTCTTTCATTTAAAACAAAAAAAACCACAATGGCGGATAACGCGCGAATTGGCACGGCAACGATTTTCCGTGGTTATGCGACATGCGCGCCACCGTTCGTTGGTTCCAACTATTTTACTTATTTGGAATAGGAATCGAATTCGTTGCGTGAACTATTTAAGTCAACTAACTCGAAATAGTAAATGAAACTAAAACCACGTAGTTACACCGACCAACCCGATGGTTGTGACAAGCAATTTCCACTCAACTAATAAAAAATTAGTTGGCCCAGCTACACCGTTTTTTCCGTGTGTGGAAGGGCGTTTTCTTCGACTCCGATGTGTTTGACGACTGTCGATGATACGTGCCCGACGTCGCTGGTCGACTCTTGAATGATGACCGACGACGGGCCCTTCCAGTTTTTTGTGCTCTTCGATTGCTGTGGTTTCGCCGGCGGCCTGAGGTCTTTCGACGTTCGTTCGAGCGTTTTGGCCGACTTGATTTTGTCCTCCAGATTGACGCCAAAGAGCCATTCGGCAACTGTTGTGTTAGAGAGCGTCGTCTTTAACGATGAATTTAGATTGGCCAAGACCAGACTTTGTCTCTCCAACGATTCCTCCCGATGCAAAGAAGCGAGGAGCCTACCTCCTTCATTTAGACTCTCGAGAAGCTCGATCTTTTCCGAATCCTCAATTTTTAGTGAAATCGAGATAGCTTTCCCCAAGACTGCAAGGCAAGCTGCTAAGCGCTCTTGCTTTTCGACAATACGTTTGCCTCTCTTTATCGCCGAGTCCTGTATCGCCTCGATAATTTCGTCGTTCAACTTGGGGACGGAAATAAAAGTACAATTTACTGGAGGCGGGGACTTTTCTAACAATTTCTTGACCTTTTCGAGTGGAAGTCCGTGTCTCAAAATCTCTGCCCAGCGAAGCGCGACGTCTTTATGGACAGCAGGCGAACCTCTTGTTGAAGTTCGACTTCGTGTTCCGGTACGACGACGGCATGTGTAGGGACGAGAGGCGTACGTCGTGTGCTATCCCCTGGTACTCGTGCGTCCGTCGATGCGGGCTTCGGTATTGCCACGTCATCGATGCGTTCGTTACCCTTGGTCTGAATTTCATTGTTGTTTTCGGATTGCGCCGAAACACGTTTGCCCGAAGAGCGACGTTCCTCGTTCCGTCTCGACGAACTTTTTCTCGATTCACGCGACGCTGATCGATTGACTGAACTCTGCCTTGAAATTCTCGACGGCGCTTCACTCGACGCATGACGCGCTGAATATCGTGATCTCGATCGACTCTGAACGCGCCTCGTTGAATTTCGCACTCGAGTCCGACTTCGAGAGCGATGGGTTGAGATTCGGTGTCTACGTCGATTGGGCGAATGACGCCTTGAGTCTTCCGATGACGATCTACGTGGCGAACGACGCCTTGACCTTCTCACTTGAGTTTCTTTCTGCAAGCGACGACACGAGTATCTCGATAGAGATCTCCTCGTGGAACGACGCCTGGAAAGCTCTCTCGGCGGACGACTCCTGGAACTTCTCTGCGAGGACCTGCGCGATGAGGCTCTATGCGACGAAATCTTACCTGCACAAAGAATTATACGAATGCAATGTTCGGTCTCATCTCATCGGTAATCACAGTCCACTATAAAATAGGGATGTGATTGAGGTTAGCTTAAATGATCCCTAGCGGACCCGAGTGACCGTCACTTTATGGTTTCTTGATGGTCACTTACAGGTTACTGTCATTCTGAGGTTCCGTTTTGGTAACTTTTTGGTTGTTTTACCGTAAAAGAACCGTAAAAGATCACCAAAATGTCAGCTCTATAAAGTTGACCATACAACTTTAAGGAAAAAATCTTTAAAAAATACTAGTCGATTGCGGTCGTTTGGTGGTGATTGGTAGATCAATTTCATCGTTTGGAGATCAATTGTTTAATTACAATAATTGTAACGGTCGCATAGCGCTATCGCTCCCTCGAACCGTGAGACTGCTTACCTCAGCAGTCCCACGGTATGGACCCAGAGCCGCGCAGCCACCGAGCGCGCAACGGCCGCCCTTATCAGCGCGCCTTAACACTCCCGCGGGGACCAAGGGCCCCGAGAGCGTAGGAGAACTCTTCAGTTCTTCCTCGACCACCCACTCAGTCACTTCGTCTATTATATAACTCGCTTTCTCCAATAAATACATTCTTTGTCAAAACACATATTATTATTCGGCATCCTCAACACCAGCACCCGTTACATAATCAAAAAACTAAACAAGGCCCAAAGTTAGCCAAACATTTTTTGTCTCCAAATCGACTCTACTAGGGCTCATTCCATGCCACTGTGGTCATTTTGTGGTTATTTGACGATCTCCAACTAGCGTTTGCGTTACTCGACCTAGTGGTAACGCTAAATGAACCATGAGGAGAACATTCAACTGGGGTTATTTTGTGGTTACTTGACAGTCTCCAAGTAGCTTCTGCGTTACTCGACCTAACAGTAACCGCAAACGAACCATGGTGAGAACGTTCTAGTAGGGTCACTTTGCGGTTATCCGACGGTCAATAAGTTGCTTCCGCGTTACTTGACCTAATGGTAACGAGAAACGCACCATGAAGAAGAATCGACACCATACAAGATGTGGTTAGGAAAAATACCAATTGTCGTATACTTCAAAAAATTTGGAGTTAAGGCGTACGTAGTGGACAAAACGGCGAAAGGAAAATTCTATTCAAGAGCGATTGAATGCATTTTTGTGAGTTATAGAACGGAAAGCAAATCTTATAAACTCTGGGATCCAAAATCGAGAAAAATCAGAATAAGTCCAGACGTTAAATTTATAGAGAATTCCCAGGGCCCTGAGAAACCTGAAGCCTCAACGAAAGAAATCGATTTTTTTTACCGCTGCAACGAAATCGCGCGGAGATCCCAGCAGAAATACGACAAGAAAATGGAGAAAATGATAAAGAGAATCAGCTAGAAGCCGATTAAGATGACGATGAATCAGAAAGAAATTGTGATGATCAACAGGAAAATAATCAAGAAAATGGACGAGAATACGTTGAAGAAAATGCACCGGAGATTACTTGTGAGCAAAGTGAGGAAATCGAACCGAGAATGAAAATCAGACTAGGACGACCAAAAATACTGCGAACTGGGTGTAGAGGTCGTCCACGGAAATTGTACAATGGTCGGAGAGGATGACTCAAAGACAATAAGAGAAGCATTGTCATCTCAATACGCTGACGAATGGAAGGAAGCAATCTTACGAGAATATGATGCTTTATTAAAAATGGTACTTAGGTTCTCGTAGATTACCCGAAAGGAAGAAAAATCGTCGGATTAAAATGGGTACTGAGGACCAAATTCCGGTCTGACAAAACAATTTATCGTCGAAAAGTTCATTTAGTAGCTAAGGGTTTTACGCAGGAACGTTAAGTGGACTATCACGAAATATTTGCCCCAGTTACTCGAGCCAGTTCATTTGGTACTGTTATGGGAGTGGTAGCGGAATTCGGCCTTGAAATCCAGCAACTGAATTTCATTATTGCGTACCTGAATGGCCAACTCGAAGAGGAAATTTTTATGGATTTTCCTGAAGGTTTATCGACGATCTTTGAGTCACAAGATCTACCGAAAAACAAGGTATGCCTTTTAAAAAAATCTATTTATGAATTAAAAGAATCGGGGCGACAATGGTACAAAAAACTGGATCTGCACTTTTCACCGAGTGTGAACCCACTAAACACAAAAACCGGTTTCGTTGATGCTCAATTACAATTTCCTACTCAGCATTGTAATGTTAAATAACACTGGTGTTACATAACAGTTACCGTTGCTGAGTCGGAAATTGTAATTGAGCAGCAACGAAACCGATTCTTATGTTTACTGGGTTAAGTACGAAACATATTTTGTACTTTGTATCTTAAGTACAAAAAATATTATGTATTTTGTTTGTTAAGTACGAAAAATATTTTGTACTTTGTATGTTAAGTACAAAAAGTACTTTGTATTTTGTATTTTAAGTATTTTCGAGTATTTCGCCCAGCTCTGGTTCCACTTTGCAACTTTTTTCATTAGCATCGAGTTCAAAGAAATTCCAATCGTATAATGCGGGCAAATGAGGCGAATAATGCAGTGAGTAGATACCCAGGATTTAATTAATTTTCAACCGTATTGTATTTTTCATGTCGCTCTTTCCCTTGTCAAAGTCCGTTGTCATTACATTGTTATAAACATATACGTATTGCGACGAGATCGTGATAACAATGCGTGAGTAATTGTACAAAGTCAACATAACAATATCACAAGACCATGTCGTGTTTGTTGTTGTTATTTTTATTCGTTTTTTCTCTTCTCGCGGGAGGAATTTCGCGAGTCGGTAGAATCGTGACAATGTCGTCGTCGTCGTCCTCGGGCTTAATGAATAGTCGAGCATGGCGGGCGCGAGATGTCGTGGTCATCTCTTCCCGCGAGACACACGTGTCTCCTTCTATTAGCTACGATTGTCGAGTCATCTGGGAAATCCCCTGCAAGCCCATTATTATTTTTTTCATGCGCACAACATACACACGAGACCGGATATTTCGGCGAGTCACTCGCATCCCCGTTGCTCGAACTCGAATTAATCGCGATCACATAAATCTTCTATTTTCATATAATTCTTATATATTTACAACAGTCGTTAAAAATATCCCGCAATTAACCCGGCATACAGTGTTACGATTTTTCTTATATTCAAAATTAATTAACATCTAGTGTATTTGTTTTTTCGTTTTTTTTACTAACTCACTTGATGGACTCGCGTAACCGATATCCAACACTTGCAGTTTTATAAAAACCTGTCGGTTTTTTCACCGACTGGGGGCTCAATTTTCCCGACAACTCACCGATGATCCGTCCTTTTCGTCGAATATTGTTATTCTAGAGTAGAAAAAATGAATGAACGAGTAACGAAGCTTCGAACGTTCTACGAACGTCGTCAAATATTGAAATTTATTTTAAAAAATGATATATATATGTGAGAGAGAGAGAGAGAGAGAGAGAGAGAGAGAGAGACGCATCGTCGAGGTCAACGTCACGATAAATACGACAGTAATAACTAGTCCGTTCGTCGTCTTTGTAGCGTATCGACCTATTTTTCTTAACGACAGTTTTTCTCCGCCGGCTTATGGGGGACGGGTCAATCAAAAAATATTTTTACTTCACTCGGTGTTGTAAAGAACGTATTACGCACGCGCAGCATTCGTAATACGTCCATTTCTCACCTTGTGAAGTAAAATTTCGTACAATATTCGGCAGAAAACCTTTTTCTCAACTCGTGTAGTAACGTACTGTTTTTGTTATAAGGTCAATTTTTTCCTCATCGATGAAAAAATTGAAATAATTACATTCATAAAGAATCGCAGGGATGGATTTTTTGTCGCTTGAGAAGATGAAATAAAAACAATTTTACCAAAATAAAAAACTTGACTAAAAAGAAAAACAAACGATTAAGAAACAAATTGGGTGCGCAAAAAATGGTGAAATAATTAAATAACCATTCGCCTATAGTCGGGAGATTTTCATATCTAATAACGAAAAAAAACCTCCTGATTTTATACGAACGGTTATTTAATTATTTTACAATTTTTTCTGTTCCCAGTTTGTTAATTAATTAAGCTCTTTTTAGTCGGGTGTTTTTTAATTTTGGTAAAATTATTTTTTTGTCATTAAACCCGATTAGATCAACCAGTTGTTTCGAAACCAGAAATGGAATTTCACTCTGCGCATAGTCCAGAGAAAGCCAATCGTCGGGTTGGCCTCCGCTAGGGCTCAAACCCTCTGCAATCACATTTCCTATAGATTAAGTGTAGCGATTTTTGTTTAATGTAATGCTTTAAAAGATCTATGTTGCTGATGCCAACTTTATCATCTCTTTTTATAAATTATTCTGTATCTAGGGTTTACGAACCCTATATAATAAAAAAAAAATTAATCCCTACAATTAACTTATAGGAAATGTGATTGCAAAGAAGCTGAACCCTAGCGGCGGCCAATCCAACAATTGGTTTCCTCTTGACTATGCGCCAAGTGAAAAATCCATATCCTCTATTAAAAAAGATCTAGACAATCGAAGTCAAAGTTCGAGATAATCGTGAAGCCATTTTATTCGTCTCCTGATTAGCTGTGGTTTGCCACCTAACTACACGCCAGTCCCAAGCACGCGTGTTCAAACGCGCGGTGACATGCTCAATGCGTTCGAAAAACCATACAGTTGAAATAACCAATAGTACATTACGTTACAAGGCAGGAAAGTGCAACTTTTCACTGAGTGTCAAGTTTGATGCCCGAGCGAAGCGAGGGCAGAAATTCACACGAGGTGAAAAATTGCACTCCTCCCATGTAGCGTACTATACTTTTCTCCCGATTTCGCTAAAAAAATAACCGCATTTCGTTAATGCAACGAGGATGGAAAATAAGCTTTTTTTTCATCGGCACTATCATGTAATGTTCATGCTTAACCGCAAGATACGTCGGTTAAAATTTGAGACCCGTAAAAAATAATTTAGTGGTGCCTCAACGACGTTTTAGATTTTCCATTTGATTAACACGTAGATGAATGCGAGGCTTAACAAATGGATGTCAGGTTTCTCAGCGGCTCATTTCTCAGGAATCTCTACCTTCTTTCCTTTAAATATAGGTAATTTAGAAGAGAAAAAGTGATAACACACTTGTCGGTCGAAGTTATAGTTTCCGAGTTATGCATTTTTTTAAATCTTTCTCACTTTCATGAAACGATATTTAACGCGTTCAGCGTCAACTGAGTCATTTCTTTCAAGATTTGCAGGCAAATATCTCCAAAAATACAAGATTTCGAAATTCCAAAATTTAAAAATTTAAAAATTCAGAAATTTAAAAATTCATATTTCAGAAAATAAAAAAATCAGGATAACCAGGAAATCCAGATTGCGAATTATTTAAATATTACATATTCTTTAATATAAATTCTATATGGTGAGTCACCATATACAAATAATTTGGAAATCTGGATTTCCGGATTTTTAACATTTTTGAATTTTTGAATTTTTTAATGTTTGAATTTTGAAATCTCGAAATTTTGTATCTGTGGAGATATTTGCCAGCAAATCTTGAAAGAAATGACTCAGTTGACGCTGAATGCGTTAAATATCGTTTTTTAAAAGTGGGAAAGGTTTTCAAAAATTCATAACTCGGTAACTATAATATCGACCGACAAGTGTGTCAGCACTTTTTCTCTTCTAAATTACCTATATTTAAAGGAAAAAAGGTTGAGACCCCTGGGAAATCAGCCGCTGAGAAACCTGACATCCATTTGCTAAGCCTCGTATTCGTCTACGTGTTAATCAAATGGAAAATCTAAAACGTCGTTGAGGCACCTCTAAATTATTTTTTACGGGTCTCAAATTTTAACTGACATATTTTGAGGTTCAGCATGAACATTTCATGATAGTGCCGATGAAAAAAAAAAGTTTTTTTTTCGACACACCCTAATGCGTATAGTCCGCTTCCATTACCTCCCTATGAAGGTAATCAGCTTATTCCTGCCCGCGCGGGAGTAATGGAAACCGTACTACGCATGCGTGTCGTCACATCTCAAAAATGAGCTTATTTTCCGTCCTGGTTGCACACACGAAATGTGGTTATTTTTTTAGCAAAATCGGGAGTAAAGTATAATACGCTACATGGGAGGAGTGGGGGGAGGAATTTCTGCCCTCGCTTCGCTCGGGCACCAAACTTCACACTAGGTGAATAGTTGCACTTTCCTCCCTTGTAATGTAATGTACTATTATGAAATCCTATGAGAATAGAATTATTCGAATTTTTTTCATCGGCGAGGAAAAAAGTGGAACTTATAATAAAAATAAAATGCTTTGACTGACGCGTCCCCCTTGTGCTCTGCTCTGCTCTGTAGGTCGTGATAAGCACCTAAGACACGCGCACGCACATACATACCGCGAAACGAGCGAACACGATCGATCACTCGATGTCGCTGGATAATATCGTACGGCAATTAAAAGATATAACATACCCACAAACATCTCGTTAGACCAATTTTCTTTAATATATATTTTGTGTATATATATAAATGATAATGAAAAACGCGTTTTGTATACATCTATTTAATGTTTAACAACGATAGCCTGCCCGCGTCGCTTTTCCTTGATCGTCAATATCACTGTTCCGCGCTTATTTCACTATATATACGCTGTCATTTGGCCTCCTTAATCGTACAATCCTGGGTGACAGTATTTTCATCTGTATACTGATGTTCTCTTGTCAACTGATGTTCATACGCGACCAGAATTTATTCTGGTCAGTAGACAAATATTTAGAGGACTCTCCACCTATTTTCAATGAATTTTATTAACTACCGTTTTTTAACTAGAATTTCGGACTAAAATTTGTCGAAATGATAGAAGTTGCTAAATAGAACTTTGCCCATTGCTTCCTCCTTAATTTCCATTTTTCACGGAGACATCTATTTGTTGAAGTTTATTTATCATTGTTGACTTCCTCATTGTGGATACTTTGTGAAAAATGGAGATGAATGAGAATGCAAAGTGCAAAATTCGACTTTTTACTTTAATCTAGGAGAACATGCTTAATATAATGTTTAACTTTTTTTTATTATTTAAATATTAAACTATGTTACAAGATGAAAAAATTGGTCATATTGTTTTTGGCGATATCATATTTTTAATAGGAATTAGAATTTTCCTAATTTGTAATTTAGATTTTCGTATAAATCAAGAATGGCTTGAAACGGAGCCCTAATAAAAATCAACAATATTTGCTCAGTGATACCAACGAGGAATATTGGAAAAATGTGGTATCAACGTTTATAAGACGTTGAGTAATCTCTAAATATTCGTTTACCGACGACATCGATTCCCGATGATGAAGAATACAATTCGAGACTGAGAATTAATCAAATATGGGTAAAAATATTGTCGCCCTAGTATATTCACTGGCCAAACCCACCAGATACGCGCGCATGCAATCCAGTCGCGTTGCTCGGTCATCGATGGATATAGATATATCATTTATCGCTACATCGGGTCTATAAATATCAATCGTGAGAATACCAAGAAAACAGTCTGACCGGATGTGCGCAAGTCTCAGATAAAAGAAATTCGCTACGTCAATTGTGCGTCTCGAGCTGCGATCGAGAGCGGGCACCATGTGACTGGACTTTCCGTATAAATTCCATATAACATTCACCCGCCCAAAAAAAAAAAAAAAAATGTTCCACATCTTTCTAAAAATCGGACTCAGTGATTAATAGCCGAATTTAAATAAATAAAAAATGGCCGGAATATGCCAACTTTTCATCTAATCTGTAATATCTCGGAAACGATTAATCATATAGAAATCATTAAAAACCGGAAATGTGCGTTTTGACATGACCAAAAAGAAAAAACCGGTAACGGCCCAGTAAACACGATTTCGAGGCAATTTGTCTGATGACGAAATCAGAAATCCTACTATTTGAAAAAAAGATATATATTTTCGTTGTTTTTGCCATAAATTGTGGTCTGAAATTACACAATCAATTTTCAATACATTTTTTTCTTGTTATTTTTAAATCTGGTGAATCTATTGAAGCCACTGATCCTCATTTTTAGAAACATTCGGAGAATCTTTTTATTGTGGGCGACGAACTTCGTATGGAATGCCTCATATACGAGAGACATCGCGCGTTTGATTTCTTTCTCTTGCCGTTCACTTTCGCGTTGCAGGCTACACTAGACATTTTGTCATCGACTTTACTGCCTTTTCTTTGTTTATCTTTCCTTCATCTCCTCTTTCTCTTCCTTATCTTCTTTCATCGCTTTCTATCTATTCAATTGTGATTTTTAAACCTCAGCTGCTCGTCGTATTAGCACTCGGCAGATATTTTTCATTCATTTCAACTTTGATGCATCTATATTTCATTTTTATACAGCCCGTTTCACCGAATATTGCTAAGCAATTAAAGGGCAGCATGCAACAATGAATTGTTTTGATTTTGGGCACTATTTTCATAGTCAGGTTAGCAGATCTTAGAGCCTATGCAATGTTAAGCCGCAATGAGTGATTTATGAAACAATTTTTGTTTCCATCAAATTGTTAATAACACTTTCGAATTATTACTATGCAAAATCAATATTTCCAGCATCTTGAATATGCTTAATTTTTCCAGATTTTCATACCATCGAGAAGTGTTCGAAATTTTGTGGACGATTCAGTGAAAAAAGTTCCTTTGTATTATAAGGACTAGGGTTAAACAGCCACGGGCGCTACAGCGCTGCGGCGCCCGTGTCTCTTTATGTGGGTTTTGACATTTGACATAAACAAAAAATATCAATACATCATCAGTGTATCTGACGACACCACCAACTAACCGCAGTACGAATAGAACGGTGACAATGCCTGCGATTTTTTGTTCCACCAACTTTTTAAAGGTAGAATTTTATCTTTTAACTTAACTCCATCCTTTTAGGATTGCAGGGAAGAATTTTTTTATGACTATACCCATCATTTGGGTCAAACGTTTGCATCAAAATCGTATATGACACTATGTTTTACACTCATAGCAATTACATTGTGCACCTTTTCATTGGAACGATTTTTTGTAAGGCCCTTAAAGCAGAGCTATGAACAAATTTACGAAATGTAAAAATATTGTTGACAATCGAGTCATGGATCTTTTAACGTTTTATTTTGAAAAAAATCGCGGCAGTTGAAAGGTACGCATTAATTGCGACGAGAATGAAATGTACAGAATGCGATTCCTTCGAGCAGGGTTTTATTGATCACGTGCAGAGTGCAAAAACCTCATACAAGATTTCGATGCAGCATATCGACCAAACCGGTGGCTTCAATGACAAAAAATCCTTCGCTGTGATCCGAACAGAGTTATGTCCAATTTTTCCATCTATGTGGAAAAAAGAAGTCTTTATAATAAAAATAATTTTTTTTTACTGACTCGATCACCGTAAGGTTACGCAGCAATTGTATTTTAAAGGGTTACATTCACCTAGAAACCCGAAAAAAGGTCGAAGTTTGTTTTTTCTAAAGAAAGTATTGGCGGAACTAAACAAATGTTTTTTTATTTGTGAAAATAAATAATGTAGTTTTATAAGAAAAAATCATCAAAAAATGGATACGTAAAGAAATATGGCCGCCGGCTGATGATGGAATTATTTTTTCTTTTTTTTTTTCAAAAGGGCAGCGGATTAAAACTCAAGCATAGAATAGCGGATAGACAAAATAGTAATTTTTACGTAATTATTCAAGAAGAAAGATCGATAAGAAAGCTATAATCGTCAACGGTGTCTATAAATGTTTCTTAGTGTATTTTGGGTAAGTTTGAATACAACCTATCTAGCGGTTCTCAAGATACGATATCCATCGCGAAAACAATATCATCTGCTGGCGGCCACTTTTAAAAATTTTTATATATTTTTTTCTTATCAAAATACATTCTTTTAGTTTATCAACAACAAAAAAAAGTTTAGTTCCGCCAATATTTTCTAAAAAAAAAACAAATTTAAGAATGTACGAGCGGTACAGTCCCGCCAAACGTGAGTTTCAGAGAAGATTTCGTAGGAGTTTTTTAGTTTTTTTATGAAAATGATTAATTGTTTTTTTCTGAATATGTACGAATTTTTTTAGAATACTAACTTTTGAAAACCGTTTTTTAATTTTTTTATTTTGAAAAAAAAAGTGAAAAGTTACGTATTTTGGATATGTGTATTTCGTATAACTACCCATTGCACCAACAAAGTGTCCGGACAATTGATTAAGCAGATTTGCAAATACAGCTCAAACATGTTCAAAAAATGAAATTTTCAAAAATTAGACAATTCTGAAAAAAATTGTACATATTTTAAAAAATGTCCAAGTCATTTTCAATTGAAAAAAAAGTTATGTTAATGAGTGAATTGGTAAACAACTTTTATTGGTCAATTTGTTAATAACATTTTGGAATAATTATTATGCAAAATTAATCTTTTCGGCACCTTCAACATGTTTGCCTTTTTTCAGAATTTTATTCCATCGAGAAGTGTTGGAAATTTTCTCTGGAAAACACGTTGGCGGGACTATACCGCTCGTACATCCTTAAGAGGAAGTGGCAGTTCCCCCACTCCAGCTTGAATTCGACAGATAGAGCGCAGATATTGATAGAATGTGCGGAAGTATTGCAGAATTGGGCTGATCTTCTGGCTCCTCGATACTCGCAGCCGTTTAGTCAGGAGACTCGATAAACATTAAGGTGCGAGAGAGACAGCGCTAGGTGCGAGAGAGACAGCTTTATAGGCGTTTAATTGGGCGACAAAGTTCCGAGCAAAGTATCATATCCTCTTAAGGCGAGGTAAAACCACCATGAGTGCAAGAGAGATAAAAATAATTTTCGGAGCAACAATACACGGAAACTAGACACATGCCAGGAAAAATAAAAGTTTTATACCAAGTAGAATCGAAAGAGGAATGGTATAAAACTTTTCTTTTTCTCTGGAAACGTTGGGCATTGTCGGAATAATTGGTTACAGTTTTTATTACTTTTATTGCGACTGGGTAGGTTTTGCCTCGCATTAAGAGTCAGTGATATTTCCCCCTCCACTACTCAACATTTTGAAACCTGTTTTCTTTCCAAAATACTCGGCAGACAGAGCTCAGATTTTGCGAGAATGTGCGGAAGCATCGCAGAAGATCGAGGAGCCAGAAGCTAAGCTTCTGGCTCCTCGATCCTCGAAGCCGATTGTTCAGGAAAATCAATAAACGAAGTATCGCTGCTCCTGAAGAGGTATCATAGCCTCTTAAGTATCATAGCTTCTTAAGGAGGTAGTCTCGCTGAGTATTCATTCGCATAAATTCGAGCAAAAGTTAGAGAGTATTGCAAACACTTCCCGATAGTATGAAAATCTGAATTTTGCATAATAATGATTCGAAAATGTTATTAATGATAAATGTTATAATACATATGAATTATTTCAGATTTTTATCTAATCTTTGAAATTTATGTTATTTTCCATGTAAAATAACCCAAATTTCAAAGATTAGATAAAAATCTGAAAAAATTCATACGTATTCAGAAAAACGAAGGAATCATTTCCATCCACAAAAAACTTGGGTCACCGAAATACTTGTTAAACAATTTTGTTTTGATCAATTTGTTAATAACATTTTAGAATTATTATTAGTCAAAATTAATCTTTTCATTACCTTTAATGTGCATGCATTTTTTCAGATTATTATATCATCGAGAAGTGTTTGCAATTCTCTCGCACTTTTCTCGAATTTATGCGAATTGAATACTCCGCGAGTCTACCTCCTTAAGAGGCAGATACGAAGTATCGGATGATACCAGGTTCCGAGCGAAGTATCATTTCCTCTTAAGAGGAGATGAAGTATCATATGCTCTTAAGAGGCAGTGATACTTCGCTCGGAACTTCGTCTCCCAATGCTAAACGCCTATAGGGCTGTCTCTCTCGCACCTAGCGCTGTCTCACTCGCACCTTTTTGTTTATCGGGTCTCCTGAGCAAACGGCTGCGAGTATCGAGGAGCCCGAAGATCAGCCCAATTCTGCAATACTTCCGCACATTCTATCAAAATCTGAGCTCTATCCGTCGAATAGTTTAGGAAGAATTAGCTTTAAAAAATTCTGGAGTGGGGAAAGTGCCACTGCCTCTTAAGAGGATATGATACTATTCGCTCGGAACTTCATCATCCAATGTTAAACGCCTATAGGGCCGTCTCTCTCGCACCTAGCGCTGTCTCTCTCGCACCTTTCTGTTTTTTTATTCTCCTGAACAAACGGCTTCGAAGATTGAGGAGCCAGAAGCTTAGCCCAATTCTGCGATACTTCCGCACATTCTCACAAAATCTAAGCTTTATCTGTCGAGTATTTTGAATGAAAATAGGTTTTACAATTTTTAGCAGTGGAGGGGGAAGTATGAATGCTTCTTAAGCAGTTTCAGATCACACAAGGCTGCTTGTCCACTTCCGCACGATTGCGTACAATTCTAAGCTGGATTGTGCCACTATAAAAATAGTCCCCCAAATCAGCTCACCTAAGCATCACCACATATTGCCCTCTAATTCGTTTGCTCGTCCTTTTCTCGCTACACACGTATTACAAATATCGACTCTCGCATCGAATCCACACACCGTCCTACAGGCTGACCTCGTTACGTCGTACGACAATGAGATATCAATCAATGTAATGCTTATACGATAAAGATACGAAACGCACGATTTACGTAAGTCGTTCAGGACCCATTTGAATTATTATAGTCTTTTTTATCGATTACGCTTTTGCACTCGGCAACGCGTGATACTCCGACTATCTTAATATATCAGACCTTCGATTCTCACGACGGAGAGCGGTATAATGCAGAGTTGTAAATCCGCGTTAGTTCAATAAATAAATGTTACAGTACGGTTTGCTTTGCAGATGCAGTTAATAATAATAACCTGCGGCGATTGCAAAATGATGTGTAAACTTCTGAATAGCTGCGTAGGTAGCTCGTCGTCAATTAAGAAAATGCTGAGCAGTTATGAGAAAAGAGGTAGAGCACGCCCTCCATTCCTTTCGTAATGCATCCCTAGCAACCATGATAACTTTGACTTTTCTCCCAAAAACAACGATCAAAATGAAAAAAAAATAATGCTAAGAAGAATTTGTTTTCTGCACAGAAGAAACATTCAGAAATTGTCAAAATAACTTTCGAAAGAACCAAACAAAAGCAAATTTTTAAGTTATTTCTCCGGCGTCCGAACCAATGAGTCGCCGCGAAAACAAGCTTCCTGGAAACTCCGGGAAAGTTATTTTTTACTTTTAACCGATGTAAATTTCAAAAGACAATTGTTTTCACGTTTCATTTAACAGGTTGTTTTGTTCTTTTAATTGTATATTATGCGTATGGATTAATAATGTTTAAATCGTTAGCATTTTTATATAGTTTTAGACACAATTACACAATTGTAAAAACTCATAATATGATTCGATTTTTTTGGTACTCGACAAAAAAACTATTTGGTTTTTTTCGACCGACAATCGGAACGTATATCACTAAAGGTGTGAATAGCCGAGTGGTTTAAGGTCGATGGCAACAGTTACAAGATCCCAGGTTCGAATCATACCAGTGACAAAAAATGTACATTTTTTATTCATGTTCAAACACGTATCAAATTGTTGAACAAAGTCGAATATGCAGTTAAATGAGCAGAATAACCGGTTAAATTGATTTTATTCACTCATTGCTTCCAGCGACGGAAAAACAACTTTCAAGTTTTTTATTTGATTGTTTCGAAAGCCGTTCTAGCCATTACCGAAAGCTTTTTCGATGCAAAAAACAACTTTGACCTGCGTTATTTTTTTGTCACTTTGACAGTTGTGATTTCTAGAGATTCGCCGCATTTCTCCATTGTTCAGGAAAATCACTGTGAAATTTTATCGAAAACAAATATTATTTGCAGCTATTAAAATGCACACATTATATTATAATTATCCCACGGTTATTATTATTAATTAATAATTACAAAATCAATTGTACCATCAACTTCAATTCTAAAAATGTCGGGATTTACAACTCTGGTATAAACAGACAGAGAGTGGGACGGAAAGAGAAAGAGATATAGAGAGAGAGAGAGAGAGAGAGAGAGGGGGGGGGGGAGTGGGGGAAAGATTCGTAGTAATAGTAGTAGTTGTAGTAATTGATAGTTCTTAGTACGCATATTGTTATTATAATTGACGTTTGCGACGCTCTATCCGGCATATAATAGAACAACGGATCCTCGTTATTCCGCATTTATCTCGTTCAGTCGATCGTTGTGCCGGTAGCGCTCCTGGAGAAAGTCGTCCTCGCGGGAAACGTTACGTTACGATTATAATTAATATCGTCAGCCATACGAGTTGCCCCTAGATATAGGCACCTTCCACTACTTTCAAATACCCTCTTTTCGTTATTTATCCTATTACTTATTGATTATTAAATATTTAATAACATTAACCTCCGTAGTGGACAACTGAGTACTTAAACTTTGCACAGAATTCTTAAGGCGATTCCAGCGCTACAACTCCGTAAAACGTAAGTTTCAGTGAAAATTTCCAACATTTTTTATTATGCAAAATATTAATTTTGCATAATATGCAAAATTAGTAAATACGTAAGTAAAATTAGTAAAATTAGTAAAATTAGTAAATTAGAATATACTAATTTTGCATAATATGCAAAATTAGTATTAGTATTAGTAATGCAAAATACTAATTTTGCATAATAATAATTCCAAAATGTTATTAACGAATTGATGAAAAAACTTCTTCTTTTTCAAATTAAAATGATTCCTGATTCTTTTTCAAATGAAAATGATTCCTGAATTTGTTTTCAAATGAAAATGATTCCTGATTTTTTTTTTTTTTTCAAATGAAAATGATCCCTGATTTTTTTTTTCAAATGACCATGATTCCTGAATTTGTGTTCAAATGATAATGATTCCTGAATTTGTTTTAAAATGATTCCTGAATTTTTGTCAATACGTACGAATTTTTTCACAATTTTGGCAATTTTTGAAAAATTATGTTATTTTTTAAATGTGACAGACGCATATCCCAAAATCACGATTTTTGGATATGCATCTGTCATAAAATCACCCATTATACCCACAAAGTGTCCGAACAATTGACCAAGTATAATTGCAAATACAGCTTAAATATTCACGAAAAATGCAGTATTCAATAATTAGAAAAAATTCTGAATAAATGTATACGTATTCGAAAAAATTGACAAATCATTTTCACTTGAAAAATAAGTTAGATTGACGAATGATTTATTAAACAATTTTTTTGTTGTTCACAAATTTCTTAATAACATTTTTGAATTATTATTATGCAAAATCAATCTTTTCGACATCTCGAATACGCTTGAATTTTTTAAGATTTCTATCCGATCCGAAATTTTCTTTGAAACTTAGAGAAAAGAATTGCAACGATTCACGTTTGACGGACCTGTAGCGCTACAGCCACCTTAACTTCACAGGAAATCCTTAAAAATCATTTTTTCCAAAGGTTTTTACGAAAAAAATCGGAAAACAAATGTATCAAGTAACGAACAAACAGCCATTTACTTTTTCTCGTTACACCTACATTTGATTATTTTTCTGACGACGTTTGTGGCGAAAAAATGTGTTGAAAGGACTCTAATCAAGAGCTCGAACTTGCCGTTCCGCTCGGGTGAATTCTTTACCAAATATTTAACGATCGACAAAGCATACGATAAACGAAAAGAAAGCGCGTATTTCAACGCGAACGAAAAGTCCTCGTCTCGGGTCGTCCCTCGTGAGTTGTCGCCAAACGATTTCGCGCTGTTTCGCCGATTTCGGAACGTTATAGATACTCGACGATATCGCACTTTATCGAGATGTTCGGACAGCTGGCGATGCTCGCGCCGTAACCGCCTCTCGTGTCGCTTTTGTGACGCTCGGTGAGGAGCTTCTGAAATATCGGCAGAATCTCGAGGTCCAAAAGTTCACCGTCCGATACGGCGCTGTACATTTTCGAGAGATTCGCGGTCGAACCGCCTGCAACGTTGCCGGATTTCCCGGTTACACCGGGAGCTCCGCCGGCGATGCCGCCGGTTCTGTGACTCCCAGCGCCCCGGCCACTGCCGCCTCCGCCCCGCGGGTTCGCGCTCCCGAATTTACTGTTGTGTATCGTCGCGACGTTCGGCGTGCTCTGCACGTACTCGAGGCGCGCCTGCTGGCGTAGCTTCGACTCGGTGTGTCTGCACTCGCGGATCTTTCGAGCCTGGACCCTGTGACGACACTCGCCCGACGAACCCGAGGCCTGGTGACCCGAGGATCCTCGCGGTCTCATGCACTTTTCCCGCGATCGCTCCGAAACCGAACGCTGGATTATCGTCGCCATCGTGTCCTCGTATTTTTCTAAAAACACGCATAAAAAAGCGATTATTTTCGAAGCTGTTGAGTCGTGGCGAATAACGATGCAGTGCAATTTTCGTATTGTCACGTACGACGCAATTCTCAATATTCTTTTTCACTTTCAACCTGATGTGTTTAATGTTGCCTCTTTCACTGCACAAGCGATACTGCCGGTCTTGTTAACACCATTGACCGATCAACCAGTAAAAGCGCATCACGCTAAAAACATAAGCCCCACCCATTACCATTTAAGTCCACGTCGACATCAGGAACAGGGACATCGATTCTGCACGTGGTAAACAATAGAAATCCCGGAAATAGAGCATTCTTTTCTGGTTTCGAGAAGATCCATTTTTAACACTCTTTCCACGTGCAAACGATCGACCTCCCGCACTCTTGAAGTCCATAAAACACGAAATAAGCAATAGCGCCGAAAAGAGCACAAGTGTATCCCTGTAAACAAGTGTAATCTGAGTAGACCTCAGCCGCCTCTACGGCACTAGCGGCAGCGCACTGTCTAGGACTACGAACTGTCAGCGCGGCAGAAGAGACATCGTAAATATCACATATTATTACGCATCGGCTCCGCCTACCGAAACGAGCTAGATTCTTCTCACCTACTACGCAGACTACACTTGGCCCTACACTAAAGAGACATATTTTTAAAACTGCATTCTTGGAATCTCTGACATCACGAGCGTAGATTCTAGGCTACTATTATTGTAAACCCCTTCTCTAGTGAACATCCAACGCGTGCCCTTATTTGTGAAAACCATCCCCTGCTGTGCGAATTTTCCAGTATAAAAACCCGAGGAACCAAGCCTCAGAGAGTTCAGTCTCCGGGAGAGTTCAGTCTCCGGGAGAGTTCGTCTACGAGTAGATCTGCGGATCTACAAGTCGGGAGACCGATCTTCGTTTGGTCTACATATCGCGACGCGCGGCTTCACCGTTAGCTGAGTGCGAGTAGAACCATCCTATTTTTTCCAAGTTATTATATAGAGCTCAGTCTTCGAGATAGTCTCTGGGATATCGCGACGCGCGGCTTCACCGTTAGCTGAGTGCGATTGAGACTATTTTCTTTCTCTAAGACTTACGGAAATTGTGAATATACTCAAAGTACTAAAGAGTTAAATTGTAATAATCAAAGAATAACTTCTACGAAACAGTAGACGAAACGAACAGAACATTGTAACTGCGAATCTCCTGCGTGAGACCTCTTCGTGCTACCGAAGGCACCGAACTATTGAAAGGTATTTACTATTATTTAAGTTGTGTACTATTGCATCGAGTTTTCATTTTAATAAACCACAAGTGCATCAAAGATCACTTAACTTATTTAACCAACCAGTCACAAAACAAGATTTCTCGAGATCTTCAGCGTTCCCCACTACCCCTTTACCTCGGTCCACTACCTAGTCCTTGGTAATAACAAGAGTCGCGTTAACCGCTCGGCGCGATTCGCTCTTTCTCCCTAACGTCTCCGGACGTTACAGAAATTTTGGTGACAGCGGTGGGATAGCGCTGTACGTTTTTCTGACTAATATTGGTTCAACAAACTAAGCAAAAATGGGTGAAGAAATTGCAAATCTCACTCACCATCAAAATATTACTGACGCCATGCTTACGAGCATGGGTGAATGTATGGCATTACAGCAAGCATTGCTTCATGTGCCGAATTTCAATGGCAAAAATATGCCGTTAAAAACTTTTATTCAAGACGTTGAAAGTGGGTATACATACGTACCCGAAGGTCTACGTGACTCCTTCTTCAAAGGAGTTGTTTCAAAATTAAAAGAAACTGCCCGTGACGCAGTCACTGACAAAACAATCAATTCAATTGAAACTTTGTCAAATATACTAAAAGAGTATTTTTCTCCCAAAAAGTCTTATCCATATTATTGTGCGGAAATTCAAGCTGTTCGTCTTCGGCGAGATGAAACCGTATTAGATTATTACACAAGGATAAAACAATTACGAGCAAGTGCAGTTGCGGCACTCAAAGATAAATTTACCGCTCCCCAAGTCGCACAAATGGAGCCAATGCTAGACGGATTAGCACTAGAATCATTCAAAAGAGGCTTATCAGATGATCTGATATACGCTTTTAGCGTCCAAAATCCCGATAACCTCGAAGATGCATTTAAAATTATTCAACGCATAGAGAGAGATATGCAAGGCGCAACCGCCAGAAATTCAAACTCGTTACGATACGCTCAATCAGACGTTGGTCAACAAAATCCACCACCGTCCTCCTCTCCTCGCGTATCCTTCCAAAATCCTGAACGCAGAATTTTAAACGACGACTATTCAAACTTTCCTCGCGATAATCATTTTAAAACGTTTCTACACCGGGAAAATACCCCGCCACACGAAAACAGAAATAATTTCGATCAATCTCCGCGTCGTCAGTACAATAGAAACCTGGCGCGACAAAATTTCGATTATCCACCTCCTGGATTCTACCCACCAATGCATTACATGACATATATGTATCCGCCGTATTATCCATACGAATCGTACTTCCCGCATTCAATGTACAAAGAAACGTTCAATGATCGAGAAGAATTCACGGATTATAATTATCCTCAGAACGAAACGAGTACTATACATTCCAACTACCCTCAACCCGCAAAGAATCCAGAATCTTTAAACTCTTAAGAGGCTCGTCGAGCCGACACATCGACGAGCCACTTTTTAAGCATGCACGCAGCGGCCATGAAAAATCTACTAACGGCAAACATATCGCATGGATTCCGGGGCAAAGACAGTCGCTAGTACTAACTCTACGCGCCCCCGAACTTCTAAATGGATACGGACGATTTCTTATAGATACCGGAATTAATATTAATGTAATAAAAATGCATGCGTTAAAACGAGATTGTGTAATTGCCGTTCATGATTCGTTATGCATAACAGGCATTACTTCTGAAAATATTAATACTGTGGGCTCCACGAAGATAACGTTTTTCAATAAGGCAGAAAAATTTCAAATTCTGCCGTGCAACACAACTATTCCTGTTGACGGTATAATAGGAATGGACTTTCTAATAAAAGAGCAAGTAAAGATATCATTCTATTACAATACAATAACGTTTGCTTCTCAACCGTTAATTCCTATACCATTAGAAGGCGAATCCGTCAACGAAAATGTACGAGATAACGAACACTATCGAGAATTACCCTACAATGAATCAAAGAAAAATAACAGTCCATCTGTTTGCACCCTGAAGGATCGCTATCAGGCTGAGATACCGAATAAGCGAAAATGGACGAACTTAGACACGCCAAAGCCTTATAACAAAAATGCTGACGTATCATTGCAAAGTCGCTATTCTCCGAAAATTACAATGTTTTCCAAATCCTTATCATCAAGGGTAATGCTCGCAATAAAAAGTCTTCGAGTGATTACTTCATCAAAACCAATCATCAGATCTAAAAATCCCTTCAGCAACAAAGTGAAATCCTTGCAGAACATAATAGGAAAATCTAACATCTACGGACTAACTATTGACAACAGACCAATGAATCGTGTGAATGTTTTGGAACATCCTCAGCGCGCACAGATAAATCCAGTGATAAAACAACCACTAATCAAAAATTAATCACGCTCATTAAACGCAGTAAATACGCATAGAACTCATCTTTGCAGGTTCTGATTAAAGGCATGTTGTCTTGTAGAGAAATAAATATATAATGTCCGATTCTTCTCTTCTCTTTCACTTCTCTTTTATTCTAATAAACAAAACTATTAAAAAAAAAACACCGTATGTAGATCGGTTTACAAAACGTTTTCGATAAATGAAATTCAGAAACATGATAAAGCATGTCACTCTAACATGCTTTATACTCTAAACATCAATTTAAAAAAAAATATCACAAACAAATAAACATTAAAAGAAGAATGAACAAAACTCGATAATCATAACATTGAACACTACCGTAGAAATTTCATGGATGTGATATTATACAGAAAACCAAGGCTCTGAAGCGCACCATGAAGTAATACGAAATCTAGAACCCCATAATGACTAACTATATGTATGCCTAACACTAAAACATTAATACCTAACGCATATTCAGATTGGTCATTAATTCATTTTATATTAAAGGTGCCAATTTGATTTAGTATGCACCACATAATTAAAATGCTAAAAATATTTGAAATCTTTAACGATATCTCAACGTAATATTACAACGTCCTTAAAGAGTAAAGCATTTAATTTGGTTTTAATATACCATCACGAAATGTTTTTCTTCTCACATTGAATTTGATGCCATATTCTCGGTAATACATAATTTATTTTCGGTTTTCATATTTCAAAATAGTTGGCGATGCACTTACAAATTTATAACAGAAAGATTTCAATACTCTCTGTAAAATTCAATATCAGTGTAACTTCTTTGCAAAAGAAAAGAAAAAAATATATATATTCGGCGATGATGACGAAAGATACGGCGACTGCAGCTGATACGACATCACATTTATAAAAGGGAGATACAAATATCACATTTGATATTCTCTACCTCCCGAATGAATAACTTACTGCAATGGAATACTACTATTGGAAATGAAGGAGCATTCATCCCTAAGGGGTCACGGAAACCAACAATCGTCAATATCGTCACTGCTCATTAAAGTGATACCCAACGTTGCCACCTCTCAACTGATGATGTTCATCGCCGATATAATGGTCGTCTGGTGCAGTATCTGAACACCAAACGCCGAGGATTATTAATCAATTACAAATCCTTGCTCCATGGATCATCAACACTACTGTTTCAACGTAGTCCAATCAAACTACCAGAGAGAAGAATTTGACTCATGGACGACCGTCTTCCTTAAAGAAGCTTCTTCGATCATCTTCTGAGTACATTGTGCATCACTGGACGGACATACTACAACTCGATCCTGAGTTTACAAATCCAGCATCTCCACCAAGGCCACCCAGAATCCTACATCACCGGCTCCGACATCAATATCAACACCAAGTAAGAGGACTTCCAAGAAGAATAGAATAATAACATCAAGACAATCACACCAGTCAACACCAACGTAGTGAACCGACAAAAAGTGACATAAGACAATAAAGCGCAATTACTAACGTAGATTTATAACCAAACGTGTGCCCAAAAGAAAGACATTACTAATATAGACTACTACCAATATAGACAAAGTAAATGTTAAATCTAAAAATGCACGACAAATCATTTCAGAATTTAAAATAGGACGCTAGATTCGTGCAATATATTTTAAAAAAATACCCAAATTAAACATAACGTTAGAACGCCATTAGACCGAGGTTACTTCAAATTAAACATAAATTCAACAAAATTGATATAATACTTAGAACTCAGTTCTCTCAGTGTATCAACAAAATAAGAGGATCCCTCATAATATGAAGAAATCAAACAACAAATAATCAGAATGGACAGCCTTGATTTCGCCTTAACACCTCAACAGATTGACTGGAAGAGAATTAGGCTCAAATCGAACAAATCAACTCGATATATTCCAACTAGGAATAAAACAAGCCGTTCCTCCAGCAATTATTTCCTTCATAAAAAAAAAAATGAAAGGAAAGTCGCGTTTTGGTGCGCGAAAACTCAAATGAGCTCGTCCCAGGATTTCTTCTATTTTTCATAAAAAAAGGGAGAGGGAGAAGGAAACATGCATTCAGAGAACTGCTACATTAAAACCTATTTGCACATATTCAATATTTTCATATTATAAATATGCACAAATTTGAAGTCACCGAGGACGATGACTAATCTAAGTGGGGAGGTGTCACGTACGACGCAATTCTCAATATTCTTTTTCACTTTCAACCTGATGTGTTTAATGTTGCCTCTTTCACTGCACAAGCGATACTGCCGGTCTTGTTAACACCATTGACCGATCAACCAGTAAAAGCGCATCACGCTAAAAACATAAGCCCCACCCATTACCATTTAAGTCCACGTCGACATCAGGAACAGGGACATCGATTCTGCACGTGGTAAACAATAGAAATCCCGGAAATAGAGCATTCTTTTCTGGTTTCGAGAAGATCCATTTTTAACACTCTTTCCACGTGCAAACGATCGACCTCCCGCACTCTTGAAGTCCATAAAACACGAAATAAGCAATAGCGCCGAAAAGAGCACAAGTGTATCCCTGTAAACAAGTGTAATCTGAGTAGACCTCAGCCGCCTCTACGGCACTAGCGGCAGCGCACTGTCTAGGACTACGAACTGTCAGCGCGGCAGAAGAGACATCGTAAATATCACATATTATTACGCATCGGCTCCGCCTACCGAAACGAGCTAGATTCTTCTCACCTACTACGCAGACTACACTTGGCCCTACACTAAAGAGACATATTTTTAAAACTGCATTCTTGGAATCTCTGACATCACGAGCGTAGATTCTAGGCTACTATTATTGTAAACCCCTTCTCTAGTGAACATCCAACGCGTGCCCTTATTTGTGAAAACCATCCCCTGCTGTGCGAATTTTCCAGTATAAAAACCCGAGGAACCAAGCCTCAGAGAGTTCAGTCTCCGGGAGAGTTCAGTCTCCGGGAGAGTTCGTCTACGAGTAGATCTGCGGATCTACAAGTCGGGAGACCGATCTTCGTTTGGTCTACATATCGCGACGCGCGGCTTCACCGTTAGCTGAGTGCGAGTAGAACCATCCTATTTTTTCCAAGTTATTATATAGAGCTCAGTCTTCGAGATAGTCTCTGGGATATCGCGACGCGCGGCTTCACCGTTAGCTGAGTGCGATTGAGACTATTTTCTTTCTCTAAGACTTACGGAAATTGTGAATATACTCAAAGTACTAAAGAGTTAAATTGTAATAATCAAAGAATAACTTCTACGAAACAGTAGACGAAACGAACAGAACATTGTAACTGCGAATCTCCTGCGTGAGACCTCTTCGTGCTACCGAAGGCACCGAACTATTGAAAGGTATTTACTATTATTTAAGTTGTGTACTATTGCATCGAGTTTTCATTTTAATAAACCACAAGTGCATCAAAGATCACTTAACTTATTTAACCAACCAGTCACAAAACAAGATTTCTCGAGATCTTCAGCGTTCCCCACTACCCCTTTACCTCGGTCCACTACCTAGTCCTTGGTAATAACAAGAGTCGCGTTAACCGCTCGGCGCGATTCGCTCTTTCTCCCTAACGTCTCCGGACGTTACAGTATATAAAAAGGCAGTCCTTAAGAGGCAGTGATACACCGGTGGGAACTTCGACGACGTCGGTAATGTAGGGTTCTGTAATCCTAGTTAAAATGAATTTTTTTTTTTGAATTTCGAAACGCCAAAAGCTTATGCCCTTTTTGCCATCATTGTCTATTTGTGTTTCAAAGTTCATCGCGATCCGACGCACCGTTTCGGAGAAAACACGTTTCAAAGTTCTGAAGCGATGAGGGGGGTGAGGGCGCGGGGGTCGCGGGGGGGGGGAGGGGAGTATCACTGCCTCTTAAGAGGCAGTGATACTCCCCTCCTCCCTCAGGGGAGTATCACTGCCTCTTAAGGGCATGTGAAACACGTACCACGTGACACGTGAGTGCGAGAGAGATAGACGCAATTTTTGAATGAACGCCATTTAAAAACTATTCTTATTCTGGATAAAAGCAAAATATCATCGGACGGAGAATTAAAATACGCTTCCGTTGATGTTTTTCTTTGCCTCAGAATATTTTCGGTATCTCCATACGATTGATTACAGTTTTTGTTACCGACTGAGTAGGTTTCACATGCCCTTAAGAGGCAGTGATACTCCCCCCCTCCCCGCGACCCCCGCGCCCTCGCCCCCCTCATCGCTTCAGAACTTTGAAACGTGTTTTCTCCGAAACGGTGCGTCGGATCGCGATGAAATTTGAAACACAAATAGACAATGATGGCAAAAAGGGCATAAGCTTTTGGCGTTTCGAAATTCCAAAAAAAAATTCATTTTAACTAGGATTACAGAACCCTACATTACCGACGTCGTCGAAGTTCCCACCGGTGTATCACTGCCTCTTAAACGAGGGATTTTTTTATAACAATGAAAATGTGGTGTTTTTTTCACTTAAATTTTGTCGATCGCTTTCGATCGATGAGCATTTTTTAAAAAATCATTATTTTATTGAATACTTCGATTAGAGACTAGATAAAACGATAGAAAAACTAAATCGATATGGTTTTATGAATTCAGATGATTTGTTTCCGAGCAGCAGTGGTCACCGCGGGGGACCTTTTTTAAACGGTGGTCTGCAAATTTTATTGTACCTCTCACATTTACGAATGTTCTTTAAGTAAAAAATTGTGAAACATACTTCAAATTATACGCTTTTCTCTGAAAAAAGATAAACCAGCAACCATTTTCTTAAAAAAAAATTCACGAAAACACCCTTTTTTGGCCGCGAAATTGATGTAAGCCCTTAAGGAAGCAAAAAGAGAAATATACCTGTGTCGGAGTAACTGGCGTTAACCATAGCTGGCACACTCGGAGAGCTCGAGTTTCGTCCATCGTCGTAGTGATTTGGATGCTTGCGCGGCGTCTCGGCGGCACCATTGGACATCGATATCGCGTGGCTGTGGCCTCCGTGTTTACCACCCCCATGTTTCTCGCACCTGTATCCCGTCCCTGTAAACGGTCTTCTGTGGCCGCATTCACCGATTAGGTACGCTCGCTCGAACGTATCGAGGGACTCTTCGATTGCCTCCGCTCTCGAAACATTCTCCGTCGAAATGTAACTTATCGTGTTTGCCGGAACACTCGTCCTACGCTTCTCAAAGAGCTCGTGGTGAGAGTGCGTCAGCCCGTTGTTTTTTACCGAGGATCTCCGCTTCGAGGAGATTTGATGCGCCCCTCCTAGGCTCACGGATCCTGGTGTCGGAGTTCAATATTCCATTATTATCGTTGATAAAACGATTCAAAATAGACTCTTGTATACATATACGGACCGCTTGATATTATCAATGACATAAAAAATTAGGAGAACATTGGAAGAAATAGTATATTGTGCAACAAGGGTCGAAAGTTGGCGATTGCGACGAGTGTGAGGTTTGCTGCCCGAGCGAAGCGAAGGCTGCAATCACACGAGTCGCAATTGCCAATTCGACCCGTGTTGCACATCATATTTTTTCGAACGAGTGCACGAATCTGCGGCACTTGGAATGGCAGTCGCGCGAGACGAACACTGGAAAGTGAGGTTATCATTCAAGGCACGAAAGCGAACGAAATGCGAACTGCGCATGCGCGACTCTGTCATTTCACCACAGATTCGTGACTGACAGGCAAACGGCCACTTTCGACTCGCAAGACTGCCATGGAAAGTGCCGCGATTCGTGCACGTGTTACAAAAAAAGAATTAATGAGTGAATACGGGAAAATATATCGATTGTAACAAACTTAGAAAAAAAAGTCTAACGTTTATCGTTTTTAGTGAAGAAAACGAGAAATTCCTGCAAAGGCCGTAAGGATGCAAGTTCGACAACACCTATAAAAACCTCCAAAGTAGAAAACCTTGCACATTGCTTCTTCAGTATTTTACAGTTTTAACGAAGCTATCTCTATGAGGAAGTATCAATTTTGGCTTCCTCATGTCAAAAGTGAACAATTCACTGACAAATAATATTGACAGGTGCCTCAATCGAGGTCTTTGTATTACAACAAATATCAAATAAAAAAAATCAACCATAACAAATTTTGGGCGCTTTTTCCGCATAGGAGGTGTATATTAAGATCAGAATACATATTTCTGCAGTAAAAGAAAATAACTCGATTGGACTAACCGGTGTGACGATGTTTCGGTACGAATTGCAATGGCGGTGGGAGTATCGTCTGCTCGAGGTAGCTCTGCTCCTGAAGTTGGCCGAAGGACACGTTCTTGACGGGTGGTGGAGTCGGCAGCCGCGCTCGCCGATTTCCCGGCGATTCGACTTTCGTTCTCTGATTCTTGTCGTCGCGCGGTATCTCAGTCTCCTCGAGGACGACCGACTCCTCGGACTCGTCGACCGTTTCCGGCACAAAGTCAATGTTCGTCTTGCCACCTTCCGATCTCCGATCCGGGCTGTGTTCGAGCAGCGGTTCGCTTTCGCGGCCTCCGTCGTTCGATCGCCATTTCCTGCGGTCACGAGTGGCTATGACGTTGCCCGTCTCAGGAGCGCTCGACGTCGACTGGCTACCCGATCCGGCCGACGGTGGAACCGCTCTGCTCGCTTCCGGTACCAGAGGCACTCGCTCGCTGTCGATCGCGATCGCGGGGATCTTCCCAAAGGGTCCTTTGCTCCTGAAATACCAAAAACCCGACTGTCTGAGGATTGACGGTTCGATCTCGCATTCCGGATTTACGTTCCAGTTTCTCTCGGATTCTTTTCGTCGCGGCTACTTAAGGTAGTCCTTGCATCTAGTACTCATTCAGCATAAATTCGAGAAAATGTGTGAGAGAATTGCAAACACTTCTCGATGGTCTAAAAATCTGAAAAAATGCATGCATATTAAAGGTACTGAAAAGATTAAGTTTGCATAATAATAATTCTAAAATGTTATTAACAAATTGATGAAAAAAAGCTGTTCGTCGAATTACCTGTCAAATTACTTTTTTTCAAATGAAAATAATTGGAATTTTTTTGGTAATGTGCACGAATTTTTTCAGAATTTTGGCTAATTTTTGAGAATTGCATTTTTTAAATATGATTGGGCTGTATTTGCGAATCTACTTAATCAAATTTCCGGACACTTTGTAGGTGCAATGGGTAATTATATGAAAGACACATATCCAAAATTCGTGACTTTACACACATCCTTCAAAATTAAAAGTTAAAAAACATTTTTTACAAAAATCAGAAGAAATTCTGAAAAAAAGTCGTACATATTTAGAAAAAATAATAAATCATTTTTATTTGAAAAAAAAGTTACGTTGACGGGTGGTTGTTTAACAGTTCTCTTTTCCTCAAGTCATTAATACAATTTTGAAATTTTTGTTATGGAAAATCAAGATTTCTCAATACAGTTCTGTTTTCCTCAAGTCATTAATATAATTTTGAAGTTTTTGTTATGGAAAATCAATGTTTTCAGCACCTTGAATACGCTTGATTTCTTTTCAAATTTTGATCCCATCGAGATGCAATTGAAATGTCGTCTGAAACTCATGTTTGGCGGGACCACCGCTAGAGCTAACTTAAAGAGTAACCTCTGTCGAACGGGTCTCCTTTCGCGCACGTCTCGGCCAAGGAAAAACGAAAGCTCATACACTAGGGTGACAATATTCTGATTTGTATTTGCTTGTTTTTAACCTTAACCCAGAATTATTTTCTTTGTTGTTATGAAGTAGATCTCCCAGAAGATACAATCGCTAAACAAAACATCGATCATAGCTTTGTGTTCAACATGGAATAAGGTTTACGAATCAGTAGACAGAAAATGATTTCGACAATTTTCTAGAATATAATTTTTTCTAGGCTGAAAGACCGATCTAGGCTAGATCGATGGCCAATTGGCAATGTACAGTATGGACAATCAGAAATGATAATTTATAGGGTACAGAAAAAATGGGACAATCCGTACCAACTGTAGGGTAGAGTCACCAGTAAATGAACAGCTAAGCAGAACGACTTATTTATCACGGGTTTCTTATAAAATCTAATATTTTCAGACTGTACGCGGGAATGTCAACGAATGAACAAAACTTTGCATTATGTGATGGAGCGAAAAAATTCTCGTATTTTTATCGCAAAATGTATAAAAATAAATACTAAAAGCCAAAAATTCAAAAATACCAGTAAATGAACGGGCCAGTCTAATCTACACGTTTAAGGTGGGTCGATCACCAGAGGCTTTTCAAGATAGGAATCTATATTTTTAATATCTTATAAAACTGCATCAGCTTGACCAACCTGTAAAATTTGAAGGAGGCCAACCGTATAGTTTTTAAGATATAAAATCGTAAAGTTGAAACTTTTTATGTGAATTACCATAGTTGCGTCGGGAAATTAGCCTAGGATCTCACAAATGCACATATTTACATGCCCGAGATCCAAGATAGACGTTCGAAAAACAGAAATTTATATATATTGAATGTTTCTGAAGACGACAGAATTAAGAAAACATGACTTTACCGCAGATTAAGGGCCGAAACATCGGTTTTAAGTTGTCATAACGCTCCGCAATAGTAGACGGGTTGTTCTGTATCTTAGCGTCGGCTGCTCGAAGCACAGTCGTTTGGCAACGTCGCGTTCACGGACACAATACACATACACAATCAGCTGTGCCTCTTTATAACCTCTTACATTTTAGATATTTAAAAAAAATTCGGTCACGGCATTGTCCATATTATTATATTGTCCACAGGAAAAAATAGATGAGTAGAATTAGAAATAACCAAAAATGTTTTTGGAAAGGACAATTTTGTTTTTATACATTTAACTAAAAGATTTTGTGGATATTTGTGAACAATTTTTGGTGAAAAGTATAACGATGCCAATTTAATTTTTACTGTGTACATAAATAAATTATAAAAACGAGCTTTGACAATTATAGAAATAATAAGTCAACATAATACACCACCTACGGATTTATTATATATAGGTCACGTAAACATAGATTTTTGTTTCAATTAGAAAATGTTACGGGGTATTCAACGCTTTCAATTTCTCGGCGAGTGCTGTAATGACGCGCTTACAGGTTGTTACTCGTGCACCCTTCTCACCTATATTTTGACTCAAAAGGATCCTAATGCCTTCTATTCCTGCGCTTGAATACGTTTGCTGAAGATTTTCGAGGCGGATTCCTGCTTTTGCAATTTTGGAAATCATGCCCGCGGATATCCCGGGAGTGGTACGATTTGAAACACCGTCTTTCGAACCTTTCAGGATTTCCAGTGAACTTACATTTTGTCTCAACTTTGCCGCGTCAGTTTCTGCGTTTATAATGGACTGAACCGTAGTTGCGTTATGAATGAGTTCACTCGTTGATATATTTATTCGATCGTGGCTCAGAAGTTGTTGTAAGACATGAACGTCAACTGCAGCGTTATGTGCTCCTTCGATAGCCATTGGACCGATGTAGTCAGATGCGAGAGCAGCTTGTGAAAAACTTTTCTTAGCAGCTTTTCGATCCAGCAATTTCGTCCTCAACACAGTCAAAGTGTCGACAAATCCGTCAACTATATTGACGAATTCGTTGAGTAGACCCAGTTGCTGCACCAATCGCATAATCATAGGCGCATCGAATCTGGTACCGTTATGAGCAGCCAATACAACGCTTGAACCAACAGAGCGCAGGAACGCGATAAAACCTCTCATTGCACTGTTCGGAGATACCGTAGAAACAGGAATCATATTCATGCACATTTTTCCGTCGTGAATTTCGAGCCCTGTAACAGCTGACGCACTTGCAGTAAAGTTTCGACTTGGCATTATGTACGCACTGTACGTTTGTACATCCATCTTCGCGTCAATCTGAACTATCACGTCCGTTTTCTTCAAACCAGTAGTTTCGACATCAAAGTAAACAACCTTGGTATGTTCACCCACAGCAGGACTGTACATGGTTCGTCGAGAAAGTCTACTCCAATGTCTATTCCACAGTTGGGTTGATATGAAATCCCTTCTTTATTTTCAGCTCTTACTGTTTTCGTTTGTCGAGACTTGAATAGAGCGCGACGTCTCTTCTTGAAGTGTGCGGACTTGATTCTAACGCTCTTACGTTGTCTTGCTTTATCTCTATCATTTCTGTACTTCAGCGCTTGCTTCTTCAATGGAGACATATTCAATCTTGCGACTACCGTATCGACGTACACCGTACTCATGTTTATTTGGCATATCGCGGCAGCCACTCTAAAATCGTTCGAACTTGAGCTGCCGTAATGGATGGATTTTGGTGCTTTATGCGAAACAGCCATCTTTGCATTCTCGTTGATTTGACTGGAACCGCATGTTGCTAATTTTTCCGCGTTGTCGGCAAACTGTTGAAAAATCTTTGAGATTGATGATTTTAGATCCTCGCCAACCAACGGCTTTCCAGCAGGAAGATATTTGTGCTTGAAATTTTCCTTGTCCGTCTTATAGGTACACCAAGATCCGCACTTATTGTGTTCGCCAAACGAATGCGGCACGATATTCAATAGAGCATTTCTTGTGGCCACCGCATCATTCTTGTTCATTTCAAGTGCGCAACCAAAGCAGTTCCTGAAATATTCTACGACGGGCGTCGACAATTTCGGTACTGAATACAGGAATTTCACCAGCTTCTTAGCAGCATGATTTTTGTCAGTCCATTTCTCGATCGTCAGATTTGATTCTCTGCGTAGACTTGCCATTGTCGATGAGTCTTCGTCGCCTATCAGCGTCTTCAAGAATACATTTTCTGTCACGAAATGTTTATTTTTCGTAAAAATTTCGACTGCCTTGTGTGGTTCCATGGCTTTAGAGCTACCCGAGAAATTCAGACGACAATCGTGACTCCCTTTATCCTTTCCAGAATTACATATTCTGCAGCTCTTGTTTCGCGTAGTATAGGCAATGCATTTACGACTGTAACGTCCGAATGCAGTTCCCTGTCCTGTAAGGCTGTTATAAGAACGCCCCGAACCCTTTTTTTGCCATCCTGCATCGTAGGAAGCGGTGATACCAATGGGCTCTTCAAGATTAGAATTAGTTGACGGCTGAATATGCGTCGAAGACGCGCTAGTCGAGGGCAAAACTTCAACGACGGCATTATTACTTTCTTCGGAATTTTCGGAAGCAGGACATTCTTTATCGAGGGCGTCAAGGGTGAGGAAGTATGGGGCAGGAATGACCGAGGGAATATTCTCAACATCAATTTCACATGGATTCCTATGATAGAAGGATATTTATAATTTTTTATATTTTTATATTCATTATACGGGCCGTATCCCATTTGTTGCTTCGTTGCACCCACAAATACCAGCCATCACGAGCGAGATTTTTACCAGAACTGTACGAAGAGATTGATGCGAGATGGTGATACTCGTGGTTATGTGCGATGCGGCTGTGGCCGACTTAAGATTGCGATAGAAACACTCGCATTCGCCTAAGACGTAGGGAAACCACAGAAAACCTACGTCGAGTGTAGCCGGCTAGGTCTATTCCTCGCCGTGCTCCAATGTTTACTCGGACAGCGTGACGCGTCTTACGGCAGTATACATTGTATACCCGGCACGCTGCTGCTCGAGAAAAACATTTTTGCCCTCGGCGGGAATCGAACCCGAACCTCCCAGTCGTCGGCAGTACTGGGCTAGTACCTAACCACTAGGCCACCGACGCTGGTAAATATAATATTTTTAAAAACTCAAAAATATCAAAAGTTTCAGTTCGTTTATAATTTAAATCCGTAGTAACAATTAAATGATAGCCATCGCCGAATCGCCCTAACATTGCTCGAGAATATCTGCAACGAAAACGTATACTGACTAACTCTTCTTCAAACGAGTGTATGTGCTTTCAATGTGTTATTTATTACCTTTCATTAGCAATAGTCAGGGCTTTTTCGGTTTTCAAAGCTACAAGACAGCTGTCTTTAGCTGTGTCTTCTACGACAGGGCCCACAATTCTTTCGTACCGCTTTAGCAAATTATGATTTATGGTAGGTATATTAAGAGCGGAGAAGATCGTGTTCAGATGCATTTCACCAATTCCACCATCTATCATTCCTATAAGAATATAATATTGATATATTTTCTAAATAAAATGATATAAACAAATAAACAACAAAATCGATGCAGCATCCCACATACGGCATAAACCAAGACTTACCGAGAGCTAGCTTTAAATTCACGTGGAATCTGGGGTACTTATTCTGAACGTCATAAGCTGAGCTTCGCACTTGATAAGTATTTCCGCATTGAAAGCATCTGACATGGAAAATGCTACCGAGGCCTATTATATCTTCCTTTATCAAGTACCGAAAGGAAAGTGGTAATTCATACGTAGAGCACCACAATTCGCGTGCCAGTACTCCTGTGTCCACAACTCGTCGTCCATTCACCGATGCCTTCTTCTCGATACATCTTCTCTTATTCGCTGTCGCGATATTCGCTCGCCATTCTGCGATTCTTTTTCGCCCAAATCAACCGTTTGGTAAACGAAATTGTGTTTCTTCCTCAGCCATACTCTTCTTTAGCGTCTAACCCGACTTTCGTCTGTCACAGACGAGTCCTGTCAACTCGTCGGATTCATCGCACGCTGACCGCGACGTTGCCACATACTTTTTCCGCTTATATTCACGCTAGTCAAATCAAATTCTCAATACGATTTTTTATAATTTTAGCACGCTCAATATTTGTTTAAATCTTCATATTAAGTTCTGTAAAATATTCATCTTTTTAATGATTAACTCTGTGTCGTTTATTGTGTTGTCAAATTATAGTTGCACATTTGATTACTACGGTGGTGATCGAGCTACCTTAATCGAAAATGAGCTCCTGCGGCGAAGTAATTAAAGTACATAGCTAAATAATAAACAAATTAAGAATCTAATGTTCACCCAAGTCGTCGGAACTTCTCATGAATTCGCAAAAAGCTGTTGTTCATTCACTGGTGACTGTTCAATTACTGGTGCATTCATCCTATCAACGGCAAAACCTCGTCTTCCCGAATCTGGCTCGCAATTTTTCATGTTATTCTTTGACAAAAATAAGTATGTACATTTTCTTCAGATCTTTTTAGAAAAAATCTGATAAATGCCACGAGAAAAAACTAAATTTCTAGTCGACAAGCAAAAGTGGACCAAATATTTCTAATACTTTTTAATATTTTATGATGTTTTTATACGTCCCTAAAAAACATCAAATACGAAAAAGGTAGACAAAAATATTGTTTTCTCCCGACTCCGCTAAAATAACCCCATTTCGTGTCCGCAACGCGGGCGGAAAATCGCTCATTTTTTTACAACTGACTCACGCATGCGCAGTCCGGTTTCATTACCTCCCTAGGGAGGAAATCAGCTCATTTCTGCCCGCGCGGGAGTAATGGAAACCGTACTACGCATGCGTGTCGTCATTTGTCAAAAATGAGCTTATTTTCTGTCCTCGTTGCACACACGAAATGTGGTTATTTTTTAGCGAAATCGGGAGAAAAGTATAGTACGTTACATGGGAGGAGTGCAACTTTTCACCCTTGTAACGTAATGTACTATTTACTTTCGCATGTCGACCAAAAATTTCCGTTTTTGTCATAGTCTTTTTCAGATTTTTAAAAAATGACTTTTTTTCCCGACTGCGCTGAAATGGCGTGTTTTCTCCCCTGAAAAGCGGGAGGAAAATAGTCGATTTCTGACTTCGAGCAGTGCGCATGCGCAGCGGGCAGAAATAGCGGCCAAAGCTCCCTAGGGCATCTTGCCCACTTTTTTTGACCCGCTCACAGTTCTCAGCGTGACCACCGCAGCGCTCGCAACGACTAAGAGAGACGCCATTAGGCAACGGGCGGGAAACGCTTAGACGTGTATGATTGAGCGACTGGAGGTTAAGTGTCATTAAAAAAATTGTTGTGTCTTCAGTGGGGGGGCTTCGCCCCCCCAACCCCCCACCGGGGCTTCGCCCCGGACCCCACCAGGGGCTTCGCCCCTGGACCCCACCAGGGGCTTCGCCCCTGGACCCCCCCCCGGCCGCCCTCCGCCACCGGTTCCCGCATTTCAGCTTAGTCGGAAAAAAAGTATCGTATGCTACGCGGGAGGGAGCGCCATTTTCACCTCGTGCTCGTGCTGCCCTCGCTCCGCTCGGGCAGCAAACCTCGCACTCGGTGAAAATAGCGCTCTTCCCTCCCTTGTAGCATAATGTACTATTGTTTGCCTTTAAATATTAATAACAAAAAAGTTGATTAACAATATCTGATTAAATGTCTACATGCATTTTCTTGTTGAAGAATAGAAGACTTCTGCCGTTGGTACAATTGGTATGGATTGCTCCGTATATGTATATCGTCAATAAATCACGATTACGACTACTGCTAATTTGTTCTACCTTAGAAGTTATATTCATAAGAAAAGATTTGCTACAACCGCCGCAAAGTTCGTGAAAAATCATTAAAAAGATCACCCGCGAAATCAACTCGAGTCAACATACAAGATCAAAAAAGAGGGTGGCCACCTTCAAATTGTCACCCTGTATATTTTTTTTATCAACATCGAAAACTTATCAGGCTGTGAGTAACCTCCAAATATTTCATTGCCGCCGGCAAGATATTTTAGAAGCTCCATTGAATAGCGACAAGAAACAAAATTCTGAAGCGAAATTAGGAATAAAAAATGTAGGTCGAAGTATTGCAACCCTACACGAACATTGAAACAGTTGAAATAATGGATACTGGATATATATTGCACCTTGCGGGAATGCGCGGAGAGAGAGAGAGAGGTGGATGGCAATCGTTGAATTGACTTAGTTTCAGGATTCCAGGATATTAGCACGAATGGTCCATCATTTGCATTGTTTGTTTTTCAACTTACTTTGCTATCTCGGCTTTTTGCACATCTATTCGGATTCTACGAGTTAGACGTACGGAGCGATTATAAACACGGCTCATTTAGCTTTCGAATCTACCCACTTTGTGGCTTTCTGCTGATCGCTGATGGCACTGACGTTGACGTATTCGCCCTCCGGCTGAGAAACAGTCATTGAATTTAGGCTGCACATGGACATCGAGACGTCTGTCGTTTCCGTGGTCATCGATGGACCTGTAACAACAATATTGCTCCATTTAATCCCACGTTTAAGTCAAATCTGGACATGAACGTTTTAGGCACTCGGTTCGATTATTTCAAATTCAATGGTGTACACCGAACTCGATAAATCCGTGCTTTGGCATCAGACTCAGTAAAAGACAAGCGTGGACTGTTAAAAATGTTCGCGAATTTACATTACTGGAAATTTGATTCATCAGCTGATATATTAAATTTAATACACGTGTGTAGTAAAATTCCCAATTTTTATACTCAATTTCTTAACTTCCTCATTCAATTTTCTAATTTGTATATAATTCAGTGATAAAATACTGTAATTTTCCGCTTCCCTTGCATGTCGAATTTAACATACCAATTTATGTAAACAGGCTTATTTAACCCTAGTAATCACGATAACTTTCATATTTTCCCAAAAGCAACTGTAAAAATTACCAAAAAAGAATGTTGAGTAGAACTTGTTTTCTGTGCAAAAGAACTTTCGGAAATTGTCAAAATGACTTTCGTAACAACCAAACAAAAATTAATCTGAAAGTTGTTTTTCCGCCGCTGGAGTCATCGTGAAAACAAGCTTCCTGCAAATTCCAGGGAAGTTGTTTTTGACTCGGTGGTTGCCGTCAAAACAATTGATGTGAATTTCAAAAAGAAAATTGGTTTTTACGTTTAATTTAACGGGTTATTTTGCTCTTTTAATTGTAATATACTTGAATGAATAAATCATTTTTAAGCCGCAAGTGATGTTATATGATTTTAGACACAATTACACAATTGTAAAAAATCATAATACGATTCGATTATTTTGCACCACAAATCGACAATCGAAACATATATTCCTAAAGGTGTGAATAGCCGAATGATCTAAGGCGCATGGCAAAACTCACAAGGTCCCAGGTTCGAATCCTACCAGTGAGAAAAAATGTACATTCTTTATTCAAACACATATCAAATTGTTGTTTCATCGATGTTTCGACGGTCGTTCGTCGGTCACGAGTATCCCGAAATGCAACCTTCCCGATGTTTACGGGAAGGTCGTTTTGACGGCCACTCATTGATTCCAGCGATGGAAAAACAACATCCAGATTTTTGTTGTTGTTTCGAAAGTCATTTTGACCATTACCGAAAGTATTTTCTGTGCATAAAACAACTTTTATCAGCGTTGTTTTTTTGGTCACTTACGCGAAGTATTTTTAACAGTGTTGAGACATTTCATTATAGGCTACTAAATTTATGTAGGATGAAAACTGGGCTCGCGGTAATGTGAAAACTGTCAAAATAAACAACCATAACGAGTCGAAGCTACCGGCTCATCAAAGTTTTTTCACTACGCTGTACTTTTCATTCGTGCTTATCGAAACTTTCTCCGTTCGACATGCTAATTATGCGACTAATACGCGAACACAGCAGAAACATATGGATAAATTCGTTGAATCGACAATATAAATTGTAGCTACGAACGATCACCACACAGCGTGAAAAACGAAGCTGTACGTGGATCTGAAACTATTAGGCAATTAATTTCTCATGCGTCACTCTCGTGACTCGGTTTATTTACACTGACCTTTCAGATTTTGTGTACCATGCCGCTGGACAGTGGGCTCTAACACAGAGTGTGAATGTGAGAAAAGCACTCAACATCAGAGTTGTAAGCACCCCGTTGCTTCAATAAATAAACATTATTGTACAATCCGTTTCATTATCGTGATTTTATCAAATAAATTACAGTGAATACATAATGACGTGTCAGTTTTTGAATAGATGAAAAGAATCTCAACAAAACTTCGACAGAACTGATCTAGAAAAACGTCCATATGATTTTATTCGAACGTCCATAACTCCCGGGTGATGGGTCGAGCTCAAATTTTGTATTCACATATGAAACATTCTCTGTCGATTCAGCCACTTTTTTCGACCCTCTTCGATCTGCCCCATAATTGCATATATATCAAATTACCACTAAAAAGCACACCATGCGAATTTTTTCAGATTTTTTATCCGACATTTTCGAGAATGCCGTTATTTTGTCCAATTCACCATATCGCGGAAACTTTGTCGACTGAAACTTAATTTTTTTAAATTAAGTTTCCGTCGAAATAATGTTCAGCCGAAAAAAAATCCTTTTTGTAATGAAAAAGTCATTTCTCCGTTTTTCGGTATAGAATCAGTGTTACCGAAACGTGAAAATTATTTTATATATTCCGTTTGAAAGCTAACAAAAAATGACAACTTTTATGTGCAAACTTTTTTTCAGTAACTTTCCGAGATATGTTAACTTGGAAAAAGTAACGGCATTTTCTAAAATGTTGGATAAAAAAATCTGAAAAAATGTACATGGTGTGCTTCTTAGTGGTACTTTGATATATCAAATTATATAGTGCAGCTCGGAAAAGGTTGAATAAAAAGTGGCTGAATCGGCAGAGAATGCTTCATATACAGATTTCAATGAATTTTTACTTTTTTGGAAAAAGAGTGCGACCGCTTTACCTTTCGTAAAAGTTCGACGAATCAGCTAAATAATTCTTCATAAGTGTGGTTACGTTGAGTGTTATTTGGTATCCAATTTCAGTAGGATCGGTAAAATGGTTCGGAATTGACGTCATTTTTAATTTTTCAAAAATAGAAGTACACTCTCGCTTTAGCTTCTGCAAAAATTAATCAAGTAAACCAAAGCTTTGTACGTAATGAAAATATGATGCAACGATATTTATTACAGCACTTCTTGACCATGTATAATGTCGTTTATTTTGTATAAATTCTACATTTTTATTTTAATGACCTGTTCAAAATGTTATACGTCATTTGTCAATACTGCATGTCAATATTATAAAATCATAATCACAACCCGAATTGTAACATGAATTTTATTTCTAGAAGTAACGGCGATTTACAACGCTGCTCAACATCAACTCCATTGACAAGCAACAACCGTTCAAGAGACGAAATTATTAACTTTCATTAGACGAGACACCAATATTTTGGTGTCGCGATCGGTACAATATTTATTTTCTCCCGACTCCGCTAAAATAACCCCATTTCGTGTCCGCAATGCGGGCGGAAAATCCCTTATTTTTGACGCGTGACTTACGCATGCGCAGTCCGCTTTCATTACCTCCCTAGGGAGGTAATCAGCTCATTCCTGCCCGCGCGGGAGTAATGGGAAGCGTACTACGCATGCGTGTCGTCACTTGTCAAAAATGAGGTTATTTTCCGTCCGCGTTGCACACACGAAATGTGGTTATTTTTTAGCGAAATCGGGAGAAAAGTATAGTACGTTACATGGGAGGAGTGCAACTTTTCACCTCGTGTGAATTTCTGCCCTCGCTTCGCTCGGGCATCAAACTTCACACTCGGTGAAAAGTTGCACTTTCCTCCCTTGTAACGTAATGTACTATTTCAATTCGGTTTTTTTGATCAGGTACAGAATGAAACTGTAATTATTACCTTCTCGCTTGATGAGAGTCTCGTTTCGTGGCACCGCCAGTTTGTTGATGGCTTCTTGCGTGTCGCTTAACGTTTCATCGCCAAGTCTTCTTAAGAACATCTGGAAGCAAATATCAAGTAAAATTATTGATGGCGGACTATCGATAAAACACGGGAGGAAAACTAAATGTCACAAAGTAATAGAAAATTACTGCGTACGGGAACAGCACTAATTATTAAAAATCGGTGACTTTAATTTTTGTTTTGATTAGAAAAAATGGCGTGAAAAATCGATGCAAACGTTTGCCCACTCTGGGTCACAGCACAAACATGTTTAGATCTAACACGGGATTTTCTAGAATAATTTCAAATTTTTTAATTAGAGCGATCATATTTTATTTTAAAAATTCATGGGAAAAGTATGAATAAAACAAATCTGGAAAGAATGTTATGAGTTTTTTCGAGGATCTAGCATAGTATACAAAATTATGGAGCGAATTCAATGGGGTCAAAATTGAATGCTTGCTGAGTTGGCCAGGAATACTTCATCTACATAGATACAATTAGCATCAATTGTTTTACTAAATTGGATTGTTAAAACCGTAATATCTACTTTCGTCGTCTACATATAGAAAAAAAGATAAGTCTCACTTGAAGTTCGGATTCACGTTCGTTAAGTTGCTTCCGGAATTTCTGATTCGCAGTAGTAGCGTCTTTGAGACGTTCCTCGAGTTCACTGACCGTGGAGTCTCTGCGCGTTTTAGACATGGGCCTCAAGGTCGCTCGTGTCTTTTTGTCGATAGCGCCTTGAGGGTTTCTCCGCAATTCGATTAGCTGTAATGTCAAATTATGCGAAATATTTACATCGAAGAATCACTCATTTATGAGGATTAGTCTAGGATAGGAGGTGTGCGAATATTTAACATTTTGAATTATTCATCACGAATTAATCAGGTTGCTTCCACGAAGAAGCAACATGATTAATTGATATGTTGGATTCCGTGTTTTCACGGAATATAAATATTACATGTGGTTTTCATGTTACTGTTATGTAACAAAAATGATGTAATCGTTATGTAACATGCTTGTAACATTTTAACATAACTTGCGTGATACTCAGGTAATGTTAAAGAGATGTGACGTTGTAATATTGCACTAATGTAAGACAGATATGAGGCATTCTCCACCAACTCAGCCACTTTTTTCTAGACCCTCTCGGATTTGTTTAATAATTGGTCATATATTAGTACTACTTGAAGGCAATCTCTGTGTGTCCCAACTTCTCGCGAATGTCAGATGACTTTGATCAAAGTAAAAACACGGTTTTTAGAAATGAGAGATGTTCATTGCGGATCGATTCTAACCACGTCTGTCTCCTTCAACCCGATCGACCAAACTCCTCTTTGTTTATTATTTACAAAGCAATATCGCTGTTTAGCAATAGTGTAACTATACAGAAAGATCATACATATATTATATATACTAGGGGGCTGCGCCCCCTGCGCGCTTCGCGCGCTCCCCTCCCCCTCAGCGCCTTAAACCTATCTAACCTAACCCAGATTAACTTAACCCTACCTAACTTAACCCTACCTAGCTCTTAACTCTACCTAACTTAACCCTATCTAACTGAACCCTACTTAACTAAACACTACTTAACTTAACCCTACTTAATTTAATTCGCCCTAACTCGGGACCCCCATCCCTCAGAACCTCTATCTCTCGGGACGTCCCTCCCATCCCTCAGAATACATATCTCTCGGGTCCCCCCATCTCTCAAAACCCCTATCCCTTGGGACTCCCATACTTGAAATACATATCCCTCGGGACCTCCATCCCTCAGAACCCCTATCCCTCGGGACATCCCTCCCATCCCTCAGAATCCATATCCCTCGGGACCCCTCATCTCTCAAAACCCCTATCCCTCGGGACTCCCATACTTGAAATACATATCCCTCGGGACCCCCATACTCGGAACCCCTATCCCTCGGGAACTCCGTTACGCGGAAGGGTTAAGTTAGGTAGGGTTAACTTGTCCCTCGGGATATCCCATCTCTCGGGAATCTCCATACTCGGGAACTCCCATACTCCGAACCCCTATGCCTCGGGAACTCCCATACTCCAACCATTATGCCTCGGGAACTCTCGTACTCGGAACTCCTGTCCCTCGGAAACCCCTGTATTCGGAACCCCTATCCCTCGGGAACCCTGATGGGGCTTAGAAAAATTCTACCTCCAGAGTGTCATTTGACCCCGGCCTTCACGAAAAACTCGCTGGAAATTCCATGGCCTACTTGATACCACTCTTCAAAAATTCCATGACCATCTTGATACCACTCGCCCACAATGTCATGGCCAACTGGATGCAATTCGTTGAAAATTCCATGGCCAACTTGATACCACTCGCTGAAAAGTCCATGTCCAACTTGATACCACTCGCTGAAAATTCCATGGCCAACTTGATACCACTCGCTGAAAATGCTATGGCCAACTTGGTACCACTCGCTGAAAATTCCATGGCCAACTTGATACCACTCGTTGAAAATGCAATGGAATCGTTACCATGGCAATGGTTGCCATGGTAGCGGTTGCTAAGGCAATGGTTGCCATGGTAACGGTTGCCATGGAAACGGTTGCTATGGCAACGGTTGCCATGGAAACGGTTACTATGGCAACGGTTGCCATGGAAACGGTTACTATGGTCCACCCCGGGGGGGGGGGGGGGGGGGGGGGGGGGGGAGGAACCGGGGCATGCTGACCCCCCCCCCCCCCCCCCGGTTGCTGACCCCCCCTCGATTCTTGACACGGCGACGGCGGCGGCGGCGGCGAGATCTTTTTATAATATAGAGAGATTTGGGGGCTGCGCCCCCTGCGCGCTTCGCGCGCCCCCCCCCTCCCCCCCTTGACGCCGTAAACCTGATTAACTTAACCCTACCTATCTTAATTCCACCTAATTTAATCCTACCTAACTTAACCCTACCTAACTTAGCTCTACCTAACTTAACCCTACCTAACTTAACCCTACCTAACTTAACCCTACCTAACTTAACCCTATCTAACTTAACCCTACCTAACTTAACCCTACCTAACTTAACCCTACCTAACTTAACCCTACCTAACTTAACCCTACGTAACTTAACCCTACCTAACTTAACCCTACCTAACTTAACCCTACCTAACTTAACCCTACCTAACTTAACCCTACCTAACTTAACCCTACCTAACTTAACCCTACCTAACTTAACCCTACCTAACTTAACCCTATCTAACTTAACCCTACCTAACTTAACCCTACCTAACTTAACCCTACCTAACTTAACCCTACCTAACTTAACCCTATCTAACTTAACCCTACCTAACTTAACCCTACCTAACTTAACCCTACCTAACTTAACCCTATCTAACTTAACCCTACCTAACTTAACCCTACCTAACTTAACCCTACCTAACTTAACCCTACCTAACTTAACCCTACCTAACTTAACCCTACCTAACTTAACCCTACCTAACTTAACCCTACCTAACTTAACCCTACCTAACTTAACCCTACCTAACTTAACCCTACCTAACTTAACCCTACCTAACTTAACCCTACCTAACTTAACCCTACCTAACTTAAAAATATCTAACTTAACCCTACCTAACTTGACGCTACCTAACTTAACCCTACCGAACTTAACCCTACCTAACTTAACCCTATCTAACTTAACCCTACCTAGCTTAACCCTACATAATTTAATCCTACCTATCACGGGACCCACATCCCTCAGAACCTCTATCCCTCGGGACGTCCCTCCCATCGCTCAGAATCCATATCCATCGGGACCCCCCTTCCGTTCCTCAGATCCCCTATCCCTCGTTCGCGCGCTCACATGTCCGTATTTCATTTTCCAAAACCATAAATCCCCCAAGGCCTGATTTTTCTAAGGCCTTTTCCAAAAACATAGGCCCCCAAGCGCGGATCTTTCCATTGCCTTTTTCAAAAATATAGACTCCGAAATACCAGATTTTTCTTAGTGCTTTTCCAAAAACATAGGCCCGCCAAGTCCCTTGGGGGACTTAGAAAAAAAAACAGCCCCTTGAGGAACTTAGTCAAAAAGAGCCCAAATCCCTTGAGGGACTTAGAACAATTCAGGCCCAAGGACCCCTTGGGTGTGTCATTTGACCCCGGCCAGCCTCGACCACCCCGGGGGGGGGGGGGTCAACAACCGGGGCATGCTGACCCCCCCCCCCCCCTCGATTCTTGACACGGCGGCGGCGGCGGCGAGATCTTTTTATAATATCGAGATCTTTTTATAATATAGAGATAATATATCTGGGTATTTTATAATACCCAGAATAGGGGGCCTTAAGGGACTTATAAAAATTCAGGCCCCAGGGCCCCTTAAAGGACTTAGAAAAAATGATCCGAAGTCCCTTCCCAGGTCACCTTCACCGTGCGGTTTGGTGAAGCTGACCCCCCCCCCCCCCCCCCCCCCTCGATTATCCTACACGGCGGCAGCGGCGGCAGCGGCGGCGGCGGCGGCGGCGGCTATATATATTATTTGCTATATATATATATAGCAAATAAGTTCAATCGAAATATGCTTCATGTGAATTTGTTCCGGTTTGTAAATTCACTCGTTTCGGTAATGATTTTACTTTCTCACAGAGGAAGCTTTGTTTTCACGAAAAAAAAAAAAATTCGCGATTTTCATACCAGTATGCTTAGAATTGCCTAAAATGTCGAGAAAAGTGGTCTAGAAGAAATGTCCATATGTATGTGTGTGCGTGTGTGTGTGTGTTTGTGCAGGGCTTCGAAAATTCAATTGCCTCTCACTCAGTAACTGTTTGAGCGATCTGGCTCATATTTAGCACTCAAGTAGACTAGTCGTCCCCCTTTAAATGTTGCGATTTTCGAATAAATATATACAGTAATTAAGATTTTATGTAGTTTTGAATTTGTTGAAAAAAGGGCATGTTCGCTCTAACTTTCGTAAAAGTTCGTTGATTTAGCTAAATTGTTCTTCATAACTGGAGATACGTTTAATGTTGTATGCACGGGAAAAAAATATCATTGAGTCAATAAAACCGTGGATTGCGGGCTGCCTAAAACAATGTTTTTAAATGAACTCCAGTTTTTGTTATCACAATGCGATTTAAAGTTGAAACAATAAAATATTCTTTTGCCTATTTTGGAGTTATCGTTTCAATATCATACGAAATTGTAGGAACTAGAAGTGATATTGATTTGACTACACTTGTTTTTGGCAGCCCACAATCCACGGTTTTATTGAATCAATGATATTTTGTTCCGTGTAGTATTGAATGTCGACGAAATCTGTAAAGCGGTTCAGATTTTATAGAATTTTGAATTTTTTTAAAGAACATTATTTTGCTCTAAATCACGTCGAATTTTAACAATTGAACCGAAATTTTGTATAGTCGAAAAATAACATACAGGGCTGCCACGTATCAAATATGGTGATGATCGGTAAAGTGGTTCGGATTTTACACCTTTTGAATTTTTCAAAAAAATGTAGATTTTCGCTATAACTTCCGCAAAAGTTAAGAAAGTAAGACAAAACTTTGTATCTAATCAAAATTATGATGTTTGTAACGGAGTTTTCTTTTGCTCAAATAAAAAAACGTTGCAAAGTAAAACTTTGCACATTGCTTCCACATTAATTTTCGTTTTTCACAAAGCTTCCTCTATGAGGAAGCCAAAGTGTTAAATAAACAAGCTTCTTCATAGAGGTGGCTTAATGAAAAAGGGAAATTAATGAGGAAGCAATGTGCAAAGTTCTACTTTGCAACTTTTTTTTATTTGAACAAAAGAAAACTCCGTTACAAACATCATAATTTTGATTAGATACAAAGTTTTGTCGAACTTTCTTAACTTTTGCAGAAGTTATAACGAAAATCGACTTTTTTTTAAATTCAAAATGGTGTAAATTCCGAACGACTTTACCGATCATCACCAAATTTCGTGCGTAGCAGGCCTGTATGTTGTTTTTTCACTATACAACCATTCGATTCATTTGTTAAAATTCGACGTGATTTAGAGCAAAATATTTTTTTTTTCGAAAAATTCAAAATTCTATAAAATCTGAACCGCTTTACCGATTTCGCCGAAATTCAATACCATAGAACATTAAACGTATCTCCAGTTACGAAGAACTATTTAGCTAAATCGGCGAAGTTTTACGAAAGTTAGAGCGACCACGCTCTTTTTCAACAAATTCAAAACTACATAAAATCTTAATTACTATATACATTTTATCAAAAATCGCGCCATTCAAAGAAGGGCGACTACTCTACTTATGTGCCAAATTTGAGCCCGATCGCTCGAAAGGTTACTGAGTGAGAGGCAATTGAATTTTCGAAACCCAGAACACGCACACGCACGCACGCACGCACGCACGCACGCACGCACGCACGCACGCACGCACGCACGCACGCACACACACACACATACACATACATACATACGGACATTTTTTCTAAACTATTTTTCTCGACGTTTTAGGCGATTCTAAGCATACTGGAATGAAAATCTTGAAAAAAAATGTTTGCATGAAAACAAACCTTCCTCTATGAGGAAGCAAAAATTTGATTGACTTTGAAGACAAAAAACGTGAATAATACAGGAAGCGCCTATTTCAAAATACACAGTTAATATAACTCATACGATTCTATTATTTTAAAAACTGCGCGTTTTCTAAAACAGCTATTTTCTATTAGGCTAGGCTGTTATTGGTTTATAAGTGAACAGAGCGACTTGGCAATACCGCATGCAAGTTTCATACGAGATGCCGCTCGAAAGCCATTTCGATCGAACTCGTGAATACCATTTTTTCGTTTCGTTTGAGTCGATCATTCGAACATCTCGAGCGCTCGACCGAATCTCGAGCGAACTCGAGAATTGGGCTCCAGTTGGTATCAAAAACTGTAATGAACGTTTTTGACGCATACTTTAGCTGTAAATTCAAATATACGTAAAAAAACGTTCATTACAGTTTTTATTACCGCAGTCGGTATGTCACATGCTCTTACGACCCTTGACTTTTAACATTACATATATCGTGTAAATTCCTGATAATTACATTTGTTTTACCGTACACCTATTTTTCATCACTGTATATTCAACGTATTTTTAGTCGAAATGCTCAGACGCTATATTCGCACATCCCCTGTGTCAGACGCAAAAACAATTAAATGTAAACCTTTGGCACGAAGACGAGGCACAAGGTGGCTGTGCTGCAAAAAATTATGAAAAGTGACAGCATAATGAACATGGTGTCCTGTTTATCAGCGAGTACGAAGCTGATGGCGGCTCCCATGACGCACATTATCACGACGTTGTAGACACTCATGCCAACGTATTTGCTGTCGTTCAACGCTGGTATACTAACATGTCTCGTCTCCCACGCGAGAAAAGCACCGAAAATCTGCAGACAAAAGAATAAATAAGCACAAGTTCGTTGTGGAGAACCGTCGCCTATGGGGCATTATAAGCCAATCGGATCACCTTTCACCACGACCATCATCTATATTGTTAATTATATTTTTAGTCATTCACTGCAATGGATGAAGAACGCTTCACTTTATCACATTTTTTATTGTGTTTTTCGTGTACTTGTGAATTTTTTAAAATTCCTTCAGAAATAGCATTTAAAAACTTTCCAACACGGGTATCTTCTTGGGTATAACCCGGATATAATTGGATATCCTTTTTATACAAATTTTGTAACAAAATGTAAAAAAAATGGTTCTACTCTTATTTTTGTTCCACAGTGAGGCCATTTCTTCCAATAATTTATGAGTTTTAACTTCTGTTTCATTATTTGGTATATCATTTAAAAAATTGAAAAAAAGATTTCTCGCTTTGTACTTAGCTGTAAGCTTTGTAGCTTAGCTTAGTTTTGTTTTAGCTGTATGTCTCGCTATGTGTTTCTCGCTTGTACTTAAAATGTTAGTCTTTATGAGCTAGTATTTTAGAGATTTTTTCGGAAGAAATAAAAGATGTCCAAGTTTTTGAAAAACTGATTCTTATGTTTATTAAATAGAACGCTGTTCATTCATTACTCGACGCTTCGGAAAAGATGAAGAATTTAAAAAATGAATTTACATAAAAGTATACTTTAATATAAAGAACTGATATATACGTTTGTTTTTACGATACGGATTATATCCAGGAAAATACGCGCATTCGAAAGCTCTTAAAGACAATTTGTAGGGCGATTTTTTTTTATTCACAGGTGCGCGGAATGTACGATGAAAAATTTGAAAAAAACAAACAAACAAAAATGGTGAGTGTTCCATCTATTGAGGTGAATGACCAGAAAAATAATCAACTATATCAACGATAGCTGTGGTCAAAGGTGGCGCGATGTGTGTATAACATTTCCCATGTTTCAATTGTCCCGTTGCACCGTTCGACTCACCATCAATAGACCTTTGTAAGCGTAAATACATCCCAGGTACACGGTCATTCTATTGCTTTGGCAGTACTCGTTTTCAGGAATCATCATAATGTCCTCACTTGATGGATGAGGCTGCGCAACGTAAAATGTTAGAAATTGTTCTTACGAAAATATCGATACTTCAAATAAAACATACTGGCCCCTTCATTCGGCGAAAAAAAATCCTTACGTTCCTTGAGTCAATTTTTTCTTATTGTAGTTTCTAATGTGTATATTGGGAATTAAGCAGGCTAAACAAATTGGAGCGGCCGCTTCAATTTTTCAAAACATAAGAAATCTTATTAAATTCGAACACATATCTTTTCAACTTCATTCTCAAAAATTCTCAATTGATGTCATGTTTGCGTACAGTTTCAGGTCGACCGCTACACATGAGGTATCCCTCGCCACCTGAGTAAGCGTTTGACCCCCACCCCTCCAATTCGTTCCATATTCAAGCGTAATCCAACGTTCCATCGTGGAAGAACAGTTGGTTGATGATTGGATGTGATAAATTTACAAATCGAGAGTTAAAAATGTCTCACTTCATTTTCTATATCAACGACTCATTACTTCGTACATGATTTTTTATATCGAAAAAATAGCTTCATAACAATTCTAAAATAATCTTGCGTTATGTATCAAATGTTTACGAAACAACCGACCATGAACTGACATTTCGTTTTATGTCTACTCATTTTTAACGCCTTTATTTCGAAAAAATGTACAGGATTTTCGAGAATACTTTATTTGAATTTTTTTAATAAGAGAAAAAACTTACAATAACAAAATTCATGAAGAAAAGTTTCAGTAGAAAAAATGTAGAAAAAACTGAAAGTATTTTTTCGAGCATATAGAATAATATAAAAAATTATTATGCGAATCGGAAGGTGTCAGGGTTGAATGCTTATTGAGTTGGCCATGAATTCCTCACTAAAATGAGAATACCCAAAGACACTTCAAACATAAAAAAATCACCGTCCTAAAGTGTGAGCACTCAATTATCTGTACCTCAAATTTCTATGAGTTGGTTACAGAGGTTTTCCAATTGCTAAATCTGAGATTCTTAAACGTCGAATCTTTCTTGTTCTCGCTACAGCAGCTTCTGTTATGCGGAAAAAGTTTGTGAGGACTATCTTAGGCAGTTTTCTGTATAACCTTTCCATTTATTTCTTGATTTTTTAGCCACGATTCCTTTTTCTCAGACAAACTTTTAGTTTTTTTGTTTCCTCGATTACACTTTCACTTGCTCAACGTTAACTCTTTCCCTGACCGTGGCCACCATGGAAACTCGTTCACTTACGTATGGTTCCATTTGCTTCGTTTCCCTGTAAAATGGATCGGCAACCTGCCAAGTGGTCATGATTGCTAAATCAATAACAAGCAGTACCCCCACCACCATGAAGAGCTGATAGTCCTTGATAACCTATTGGAAAAAGCGTGGTAGTAAAGTGTCGATTGTGGCGATTCATTGTACTCAGTGAAAATCGTGATGATTGTGGGAATTATAAAGTGACAACCTGACAACTATCAATTGTTCTATGCACTGTTAAAAAAGATTGCAAGTTTTCATTCGTATAAACTGGTGAATTAAATGTAATTTACAATTAATTTACAGTCATTTGTGTGAAAAAAAGTACTTTTATAGTAAAAATGAAGCAAATGATAAAAATGTAATGGCTTTTACACCAAAACTAAAGTAAATGATAAAAATAACTATGCCATAACTTAATTTTGGATTGCACTGGTATATGAAATTTAGTATACCAGTTGATGCATAATAACTTTCAGTGCTGAACATTAAGTTTCAAGTAGATTTATTTATAGTATAGCTGTGGTAACTATCTTATAGTTACCGTATCTTGAAAAATATGTCACTTTACAGTTACCGAAATTAGATTTTTCTTTCAATTTAGCCAGTTTCATTCAACTTACTTTTTTATTTAATTTAACATCAGTGAATATCGAGTGAACTCGCCACGTTTTCGAGAACATGGCGCCAAACGCGAGAGAAAACCCAGCCATCAATAGCCACGCCCGAGCGGTGCAAATGTAGGGAAAAGCTGTTACGCTCGACAACTGCGAATCCAGACCGAGCACGATGACACTACTGTAGGTCAACACGCATCCTATGATAATCAGGTTGTTCAGATGCGGCGACGACATTTTGATGTATCTAGGAAATGATTTATTCTCGTCAGTAGTGGTACTGTAACAATATTATGCCGCAAAGAGAACAGAATGGGTAAGAAAAATGATAAATAGGAAGAAAACGGAGTGTGTAGGAAACAGAGAATTTAAGAAATAAATGTTACAGTACGGGTTATTTCGCAGGTGTGATTTTATAAGCATAACGCGCAGCGATTGCAAAATGATGTGTGAACTTCTCAATAGCTGCGTGGATACCTCATTGTCGATAAAAAATTGTGAGCAATCACGAGAAAAATAGAAGAGCTCAACCGTCCATCACTTTTGTAATGCATTAACTGTATTTTTCCATGTTTTCAGGGAAATTGCCATGACATTTTATTGCGAATAAATATTCTTTGCGACCATTAAAAATGTACGCATTATATCATAATTACTTCGTGTTACTATTATTAACTAAACATTAGAAAACGAATTGTATCGTCAACTTTATTTCGGAAAGATTTAGGGATTTACAAGTCTGGTAGAGAAATACGCTGCTAATATAACGAATACTTGATTGAAACTAAAATGTAGCTCTAGCGGTACAGTCCCGTTGGACGTGAGTTTCAGAGAATATTTACTACACTTTCCCGATGAGATAAAAATTTGAAAAAATTAAACGTATTGAAGGCGCCGAAAAACTATAATTTTGCATAATAATAATTCTAAAATGTAACTAACAAACTGACGAAAAAAAAATTGTTTAACAAGTCACTTGACAACTTAACTTTTTTTTATAAAAATGACTTGTCAATTTTTTTGAATACGTATAAATTTCTTCGAATTTTTTAATAAGTTTCGAAAACTCCATCTTTTTAAAATGTTTGAACTGTATTTGCGAATCTGCTTGATCCATTGTCCGGACACTTTTTGTGGGTAATGGGTAGTTTTATAGCAGATGCATATAAAACAATCGTGACTTTACACATATTATTTAAAAAAGTGTTAACATAATTTTTAAAAATTAACGCAAATTCTGAAAATGTTGTATATGCTCCAAAAAATTGAAAAATCATTTTTATGTTTAAATAAAAGTTAGGTTGACGGGTGGTTGATTGAATAATTTATTTTTGTTCATGAATTTGTTAATAACATTTTGGAATCATTATTATGCAAAATCAATCTTTTCAACAAAATTCAAGCATTTTTGAATATGCTTGAATTTTTTCAGTTTTTACCTTATTGAGAAGTGTTTGAAATTGTTCTCTGGAACTCACGTTTGGCGGGACTGTAGCAAGAGGTGATGCGATGCCTTGAGGATCTCGTTTTACAAGCTCACAGGCAACACAAGAAGCAGCAGAATGTTAATCGAAAAAGGCCACAGATGTAAGAAATAAAGAAGCTCAAGTGCGTGCTCGACGTCTGTACGTGCCACAGATTATATCGGGCATTCCACCCCGATTCGACCTGGATTTGACCTCGACCTCTCTGATTTGGCTCATTAAAAATTATAGCCGATACAAAATTATAGGCTTAATTGGACCCTCAACTGCACAAACATTTTTGTTTTGTTTTTTTATTGCCATTTACGTTTGTTTAATACATTTTTAAATCGACATATAAAACACCATAATTTAAATATCTGATAACATTCTGAAAAATACTTTATTCAATAACAAAATTATCTAGCTTATAGCCAAAGTGGGGATGACTTTTTTCTAATAATTTTTACGAAGATTGATCTTCTTTCCATTTTTTAATAATTTTTGGAATAAAAATATCTTTAAAACTGTGAGAAGAAAGATCTTCCCCACTTCGGCTGTAAGCTAGATAATTTTGTTGTTGAACAAAGTATTTTTCGGAATTTTATCAGATTTTAAAATTATGGAGTCACGTTATTTATGTCACGTTAAAAATATATTTAAAAAATTTGCATAATTCGGGAAAATCTGAAAAAGGTCCTAGAAATCTGAAAAAATGCTGAAAAATCCGATTTTACATAAATAAACATTTGACTAATCGTCTGTAGTAGATTCATTATGTTTTATAATTTTATTAATAAAAAAAGCTTAAAAACTGTGAGAAGAAAAAACGTTCCCACTTTGGCTATAAGCTAGATAATTTTGTCATTGAACAAAGTATTTTTCAAAATTTTATCAGATTTTTAAATTATGGGGTTTTATGTCACTTTAAAAATGTATTAAACGAACAAAAATAGCAATGCATTTTTTTAAAATCTTTTTGTGCAGTTGATGGTCCGAGCCTATAAAAAAATAATGAACCAAATCGAAGAGGTCGAGGTCAAATCCAGGTCGAAACGGGGTGGAAGGCCCCATATGCAAAATATATGTTGTACATTAGGGTGACGATAATTGACTTACATTTGTTTATTCTTTGTTATTCTCAAACCAGCATATTCGGCTTTGTCGTCATAGAATAGAGCTCCCAAAAGATCCAATTGGTAGAAATAGTGTAGTGTGTGTCAGGGTCAGAAAGTTGGTGATTTTGAATTTAGTTTCATCGTGCGAATCACACGTCAGTCATACGATTCATGAATTACCAATTTCTGCCCGTGTCACGTGTGTTTTGTGCAATTAATACGAGAAAAATGAAAAAATCTACGTACGATTTTTTTAAGCTTTGGTGAATTTAAAAAATGTTAACGTTATTATTTATGGTTGCGTTTCAATATCTAGTCTTCGTGCGAAAGAATGCATTTTTGTTGTCTTCGAGCACTGCGTTCATCAAAGCCTATAATTCTCATAGTCAGGATTAAGGGAACCGAGTCAGTCAAAAAAGTTTGTTTTTATTAAAAGTGCTACTTTTCTCCTCACCAATAAAAAATTTGAAATAATTCTATTCTTTTAGGATCGCAGCGAAGAATTTTTTCGTCACTAGACCCACGGGTTGGGTCGTCTGGGTGCTTCGAATCCAGAAATATGAATTTTTCATTCTGTGCGTTGTCCAGAGAAAACCAAACGAAAGAGGATTGGTCTCTGCTAGGGCTCACTCTCTTCGCAATCACATTTCATATAGATTAATTGTAGGGATTTCTATTTAAGTTGTTGCTTACATCCATGTCACTGGATGTTTAAAATGCCAACTTAAAGTGCCAACTTTACCGTCACTTTCTATAAATTATTCTTTAACTTAGTTATTGCAAAGGATGCGGGAGAGGTCCCCTGCGTGATAATCGTGCTCATTGCCCCATCTGCAATGCCCCATTCCACATTTCATGTGTTGACGAATATTCGAAAGCATCACACGGTGGATTGGAACGCGATCAGACGCAAAGTGCTGTGGTTCGCGGCCACCTAAGGTTTTCACGTTACACCCTGATGACATTGATTGGCCTACGAATGTCCTTACAAAGGAAGATCTACATGCAGCGCTGGCTATATTCTTCGATAAATTTTAGAGACATGCCTGTTCAACAGCAGCAACTCCGCGACTCTTTTGAGATTAATGCAACGGCGGTCTCTGCACGCCTTGTAGCGTCGGACGTTAAACACGATGATCTTCAGGTCGCCCTTGCAGGTATGCGAGTTGATCTCGAGAATTTTCCACACATCGGAAACGAAGTTACAGCATGAAGACGGCTATGAACGAACTGAAGATCCTAGTTGACCAACTGCGCGCGTCTGGTGCGTCGAATGGATCACTTCTCGCGAAGCTCGAAGACCGGAATAGGAGATGTGCGCATGTAAATTTGTTTGCAACGCATGCGTGAGAAGTGCTACTTCTCGTGCCTGCCGCGCGTGGCGTAAGTGGCGCTTTATAGCCAGTGACGTCATTTTACTTCTCGCACTGGAAACACTTCTCACACGCACTTCTCGCACGCGCGCGGCATTATACTCGGTAGCACTTCTCACGCATTTGTTACAAAAAGTATTATGCGATACAGAGCGAGACAGCGACCATCATACGACGGTTATGAAATTGATCGCACGAGCCCCACGAGTTGCTTCCCAACCTGCGGCGAGCAACTTCCCAACCTGCGTATAATGGTCGCTTTCTCGCCCTTGTATCGCAAAGTACTATTATAACATCCTGGAAGTACCGGAGCAGGATCACCTGAGCGTGTTGCTTCTCTATGTTTCGACGGGTGCCCTGCGTGTAAGTCAGTTGGGTCGAGCATCGGCCGCTGGTTCAAATCGGGAGCCTCGTCTCTTAGTTGTTACCCTCAGTTCTAGTGCCGATGCTTTCCACGTGCTGAAGAATAGGCAAGAGCTCAAATTTGGATATCAGCCTATTCCTGTTAAGAGCGACCAGACGGAATGCCAACGGAATCAAGTTATCACAGCGAGAGCTGGCCTTCAGGCGCATAAATGGCAAGGCGACAATGTCTGAACGATTAAGTTCGTTAAATGTGTACCTACAGTGGTCATGAAAAGTGAGCCGCCAAAAAAGGGAACTGACTATTTATCTCCGATTTATTATCAGAGCGTGCGAGGGCTTAGAAACAAACTGTTTGATCTCGTGACTTTGCTAACGATGCGCACAAGAGCGTATGTAATTATCGCTTTCTGATATGGGCCTAACCCTTTCGCAATTCAATGCCGTTATCTAGCCTTACAACCAATAATCAACACCGGTCGAAATCAACAGTAACAATTAAGTCAACTGGCATTAAACCGAGGATGGACTTCTTCAAGAACATCAGATTGCACATCGGAATGGGCACTTATATCCCCTTCAAGACTTGGAAGAAACTCAGCGAAAGGGGACTACGACTACGTGAGCAGTATAAACTTCTCGTTCACTGTAGGTAAAACGGTCTCGTACCCAAACGTTTGGAGCTAGCGATAAGTAACAAACCGATTATAATTAATAAGAAAAATCAGGATAAACTACACAAGATTTTTAACTTACTCCATTGCCAAAACCCTTGCGACCAATAATCAACAACGGTCGAAATCAGCAGCAACAATAAAGTTATCTACCGTTTGCTGGACACAAATAGCCTGTACATATGCTCATTATCTCTTTTTATGTACAATATTTTTCTTAGGAGTAAGTTTGCTAGTGTAAGCGTTAATTTGTTTCTATACCCATATTTTACTTGTGTGGTTAATTTTTTGTTTATTGAAGCTGTTGCCATTGTCTTTTGCTTGGTGGGTGCAGGGCTAAACCCTCACCGCGGAATTGCCCGTTTACCCGTTTGTAAGAGTAAATAAACTTGGGTTTAAGGTACCATTAACAAATTCATAAATTAATCTATAGGAAATGCGATTGCGAACAGATTGAGCGCTAGCGAAGGCTAGCGGAGGCCTTTGACAGATTTTTTCTGGATTATGCGCAGATTGAAAAAACCCATATTTCTTGTTTCGAAGCAGATGGTTGACCCAACCAATGGGTCTAGTGACATAAAATCCTTCGCTGTGGTCTTAAAAGAATATAATTATTTAAAATTTGTTCATTGGTGAGGACAAAAGGTTTTCGTATATTAAAAATAAACTTTTTTGACTGACGCAGTCCGCTTAAGTTGCATAAAGACACTTGTTCAGTCTGTGGACTAATATAAATGGGTCATTCCGCGGTATTTTATTTACGCCTTTTACCTAAAAAAAAGTACTATTTCACTCATTTGGAGCCCTTCGATTTCAATGCAAAAAATCACGAATATACGACATTCAGTGCAAACACGTTAAGCGTAAACCCAAGGTGGAGAAATGAATCCTTCCATTTTATTTACGATTTCTCGTGATCGAATTTTTTTTCTTCCAATGCTTAATTCTTTATGTTATTGTCAATATCAAAAGTAGCATATGTGGATTTTTTCATAATTTTATTTAAAGATGCATTCGAATTACAAAATTTAAAATTATTATAAAAATTCAACTCCAAGTGGAAAAATCATATTGACAAAAACAACCAGGTCAATTCAACGCTTTTCGTAATTCAACGCAGTTTACCACAAAAATACTCCGAATTAAAAAAAATTGTATTTTACCTAAATACAATAATATTTTTAATGGTACCTTTTTTAGGTAAAAGGCGCAAATAAAATACAGAAATTACAATACAAAAATTCGGAGGATTTTTATCGTAAACTCTGTGGAATTAAGAACAAATTGACCTGTTTGTTTTTGTCAATATGATTTTTCCACTTGGAGTTGAATTTTTATAAATGTTTAAAATTTTTTTAATTTTATAAATCGATGCGTCTATAACATGAAAAAAATCACATTTGCTCCGTTTGATATTATCAATAACATAAAAAATCAAGGAGAACATTGGAATGGAAAGAAGGAAAAGAAAATCGATCACGAGAAACCGTAAAAAAAGGAAGAATTACATTTTTCCATTTAATTAAATTAAATTCCGTTTAAATTCTTCCATTCTTCTATTAAGTACACCATCTTGGGTTTACGCTTAAAGTGTTTGCCACTGAATGTAGTAATTTCGTGATTTCTTGCATTGAAATCGAAGGGGTTGAAATTAGTGAAATGGTACTGTGAAATACCGTGGAATGACCTCATATACGATTCCCATAATCAAGGAACCGCGACCGTGTAGATAATAGTATTTTACCCTGAAATTGTGCACACTGTAATGTATTTGGAGCAGGAAAAGATATGGAACGTGAGACATGATAAGACGAAGAAAAAAAAAAATGTTTCTCTCTCATTTATCGTTGAAACTTTTTTGGAGTTCAATTCCATGACGACAACGAAAAAAAAATTTGATAAGAGACAAAAAAGATGAAATATAGGTGAAAATATTATCATCCCAATTTACATAGGAAGAGCTTGAGAGGGAGAGAGAAAAGTGTGTAGAAGTTTAGTTACCTCTGATTTCTGTATCTGATGTTAATGGCGAGAAAAACAGCCGCTATAACGATACCGACACTCGCGGCTGACACGAGTATCGAATATATAGTGATGTTTACCGTCGAGTGTTGAATCACATGAACCGTGCGGTCCTTGGGGGGTGATCGGCCACGCCAGACCAGCGGCTGGCCTCTGCTCAGGTCCAGCGTGCCCGTAACACCGTCGTATTCACCGACTTTGACCTCGCTGCCGCCTGAAATCAATTACCGACTTGTCACCGCTACTATACAGCTACCACTCGATCTGTATTCTTCTACCCTACACCGATTGTGGCAATGATTTTTCGACGAAACCACTGGCAACCTACGAACGCATTCATCGGTGCTTCCCAATATTTTTCATTATCTCGGGATACTTACTTTGAAATTGCTTTAGGAGGATATAGGCCTTTCTTTCGTTGTCGTAAAAACGCACCGGGCCCTGAAACATTAACATTTTCGCTCCATGTTTAGCAACGTGTGTGTGTGATATTGTTCGAATGGCCTTTCGAAGGGAAATGTTTTGGCGAAACAAGAACAACCCAATCGCGACAGAGAAACGTATGGGGCGAAATACGTCATCTTGGCCACCCCAATTGTTCATGTCAATAAAACGTTCTCAAATTTCTTCAGGATGTTGATCTGGTCGAATCAGTCTAGTAATACGGGCTTTAGAATTTTTTTACATATACAGTCTCAACCGTGTTGAACGCGTTAGCTATCGGGAATCTCGGATATCCCAATAGCTACAGCATTCGTTTTCGCCCCACCCTGGCCAAAAAAATCACTCCGAATTCCTCCGACATTCTCTCAGCATATCTCATTCTGATATTTTCTGAATAACTCAGATAAATTTCTCAGATTTTCGTCGCACTTTTGCAATCTTCGTAAAAATTGGCCGAACAATCCCTCGGTTTTAAGAATGAGGAGTTAGGCACGCATAAAAAATCGGTGACTTTTCAGATCTGAAAAGTTCGGAAAAAATATATATATTTTCTCCGAATCACTTATATTGTGTAATTAAACCATATTTTTTCCAGATGTAAAGATTCCTGAGGAATCGACGGTTCGTAATAAATCGAAGCAAGCATTAAACTAACCCTTTGAGCGGCATTGACGCCATATGACGTCATGCGATTCTTTTTTGATTGGTTCGAACGATTTTTGCGAAATTTGGTACCCGGGGATTTTCGTGGTCGCTGATTACGAATCTGTCCTCAAAAATCGGGAATTCAAAATGGCGGATCCAATATGGAGGGCCAAAATACAAAAATTTACTTGATTCGCATAAAAATTGCTATTAGGGGGTCTTCGAGGATGCTGATTACGAATCTGCCCTCAAAATTCAGAAATTCAAAATGGCCTGGGAAAAGTTGTCCGAAGATCGTAGACACCTGGGGCTTGGCAAACACGTTCGGGAGTTTTTAACATAATTTATATAACCAAAATCAGCATTGCATTCGTTCTCAAAATAAAATTTCATCGTTTTTAATATTTAGAGGTTGCGCCAACGTTGCGTTGCGCCAACGTTGCGAACTTTAGTGATATAAGGGTTTCGGAAAGCAATGATAGAGAAACTGAAAAATTATCGGGAATTTCGGAGTAATAAATGCGGCGAGTTCGGAGAAATCTGTCCGATCTTCTCCTCTTCAAGTTCAGAGAAGTCAATTTGATCTTCTCCGAGTCAAATTCGAGTCTTCTTCTTCGAGTCTTATTCGAGTTCAGAGAAATGTCCGATCTCTCCCGATTTGGGTTCGGAGAAATATATCCGATTTCCTCCGATCCGAGTCCGGAGCAATGTAAGCGATTTTCTCGGATGCAAGTTCGGAGAGAAATATCCGATCTCCTCCGATCCAGGTTTGGAGTAATATAATCGATTTTGTTATACGTTTCTTCGGAAATTCATAGGAAAATATGAACAAATCTGAAGAATGTTGAACAAATTCTCACTAGCACTGGAAAAGAAGGTCTGAGAAATTGTGAAAATAGGTATGTTCGGAAAATGTTCGATTTAGTCATCGATGCCCAAAAACGTGCAGGAATTCTGAGAAAGTTTCTGAGAAAATCTGAGATAAAATCGGAGGAATTTAATGAGTAATTTTTCCACCAGGGCAAACACTCGAAATTCGTTTATATGACGACGTGAATGCGTGAAAATGTGGTTGAAATCAGATGTTTGCAGTAAGAAAACTTTGGAGCGTCTCGTCTTGGTCAGTATGGAAGACGTAAACGTAGGAGAAAGCGGGGCAAAATGGGACAGTGTTTTCTTTAGTTTCGATTATTTTGCGAGGCAAAATAAGACAAACCCACATTCCGGGAGAATTACGTCTATACGACACATTTCTACGTAACTGATCGAAATATATCGTTTCTATTAACCATCCTGAGTATTTGAAGCAATCTGGTTTTTAAATTCAAATTTCAAGAACGGAGCAAAACACCCCATTCCGATTTTTGTTCACTACGTTTTTCAATTTAATTTTTAACAAAATGATGTTGAGTATCGTCAAGTTAAAAAAAACATGCATTGCCGAATTTGGGGTAGAGTCCTATTTTGACCAGCCTTTTTTTTCGACGCTCAAACTTAATGATTGGAATCGAATTTTTTTAGTGAATAGCAATGAAAGTACGCTTTGGGCATCGTTATAAAACCATTTTTCGCTTATGCGTCCCATTCTGTCCCATTTACACCTACTTGTCTCGAGACGCTGCCGCGTCTCTTAATGAATGGATTTATTTTGCATTTTACATGGCCATGTGAGTCGATCTAATAATTGATTAATAAAAACGCAAAAGATTCATACTTTGATTAATCGATTTTAAAACCGTACCCTAGCTTACGACGAGTGGACGGAGAGAATAACTCACGGTAACTCCTTCGAAGCTCGTGTTTCTCAGTGCCTCGAGAAAGAGCCTCTCCCAGAGGTCGTCCCTGTACTTGAAGTCGGCGACAGTCTGGTTTCTCCGAAAGTGGCGTATCCGCCTTGCAACGTGCTGTATTGCGAGCGCCACTGCCCATATACCATCGTACGTGTATCCGTGAAACCTCGAGTACTCGCTACCCCTCATAGCGTTGTACTCGTCTCGATACTCGTCCGGAGTCTGCGAAAATATCGGACGCGAACATTAAGTATCGAGGAAATAAATATATTCCACAACTTGCAACCCCGATCCCCGTATGTACTAAAATTATGATTTAACAGTTTCCTGTAAATTATATTAATAAATTACAATTTATCAGGACACTGTAAATTATGTTATGAAATCATAATTTATCAATTTACTGTAAAGTATATTATAACATTATAATTTATCAGTTTCCTGTACAATTATAATTATTAGTAACTGATAAATTATAATTTCAGTACAGCGGTGGTTATATAAATGAAATATATTTAATGTAAACATTAAATTTCAATGTAAACATTTTAAAATAGCGTTTAAATATGTCATAGAAGTTAGCAACGTTGCTGCAACGAAATAGTTGTTTAATTTTCTCCTGAAACGTGGTTTTTCTGTTTGCTATGACACCAGAGAAGTTACTGAACTTATTTCGCTTTGATTTAATGTGCGGAACTCCTGAGTCTTTTCTTTTCTTTTCTCCTGAGTCCGCTGAGGGCCTCTGTTAGCTGAATCCTTTTTTATCTATCTTCAATGACTTGACCAGACCATTAAAATGTCAGAACCTTTGAAAGTTTGCTGATACCAGTAGTTTAAATCTAACATCCAAACTGAGTGAGGCGGGGTTGAAGTCTAGAAAGATAATTATGCAACGGTCCAAAATTTCGAATTGCATATCTCACATGAAATATTTAACAACGTGTAATCCCATGAAATGTTCACATAACAGATAAAAACAAACTTAGAATGGTGCTAGAAACAAAAACAAATTATGCGAAATTGAATCTCTATATAGTACACCATTGCCGAATGCTTATAAGAACGACAAGTTTGTTTCGGAAGAGCTAGAAATACAATATTCCTGATTGCAACAGATAGAATTCAAATAAATATATGATCTAGAAATTTTATTCAAAGAACAGCTAATCGAACGAAGGACAGAATGAGGGACATGTGCAACGCAAAAATAAATTCCAGCTTAAAAAGTTAAGAATGCCAGAATAGGATTCTCTGAAGGGGGAAAGCTCCGAAACGTGATATTTCAAAAATGCATGTCTTCGAAAAAAGGTGTCCCGAAATGGAAAAATTTCGAACGCAGTTCATCCGACAAACCACGAATTCGACAATCAATTGTCCGAAAGGTCATAATTCCGAAAAAAATGTGTTGCCGTGATAATTTTTACTCTCGTGAGTTTAGAGCAGCACCCTGCAGTCGTGAGCTTAGAACCAGCAGCAGCGCGTGCGCGGTTGACCACTTTCATATTTCCTCAACTACCTATTATGAATCCACCTTCAAAAGTGCAGTATCAATGATAAGTGTTTTTCGTTTCTACTAATAATGTGATTTATGATGGTACGGTGCAGCGATATTATCGGGACGAGTGGATTTTCATCCCTTATATCAAAATGTACTATTCCGTTCAGAAAAATCTGTTACCCCGAGTAAAAATGTCCCGTTGTTGTTTTAGCGAAGGGACAATACTTCATTTCAGCACTAAAGAATCGACAAATCGGCGATCGACTATCGTGTGTTGATGTTTTTTCTGTGTATCTCAATTTCATTTACGGGCCTTAAATATCTCTAACAAAACTAGTCTAGGGTACTAGAATCGGGTCACGTAGTCGTAATAAAGAATTCTTTGAAAACAAATCCTCTCTTAAAAAGTACATGACACATCGAAAGTCGAATTATCGAAACTTGATGCCGTTATAAGGACCAATCGCGAGCGCTCTTGTGCCAACCAAGCGTTCTGGTTGGTCGGCAGCGGCTTCGATATATACAGTCGATTTCGAACTGTCATGGCCGCTGAAGAGTTACGTATCGCGCGCATTTCGCGCATAAATTACGCGCATAAATGAAAAGCAAGGAGTGCGAGCGAAGCGAGCACGTTGTTGCTAGTGTCTACAAAGTAGTGGAAAGTGAGAGCGTCTGATTTCAACAACGGAATTCGTTGGGACCCGGGGAAAACATTAAAAGGTAAGTATGAGCTAAGATTGTTTTTTCAATTGAAGTATCAATGAATTTCCCTGCATATGCAACTAAGAATTGGTCTCACTATATGTTCAACTGCTTTGCCCGACTACTGAATAATAATTGAGTGATCGAACTGTGTTCACAAATCATCTGTTCTATCAGATTCCACTAGTTTGAGCAGCATTGTACTATTTATATTGAAATGTGTAAGCTGTAAAAAATTAGAGGGGTCGCGACCACCTGCGAAGTATTTTCAGCGGACCCTTTGTGTCCGTTAATCGCAAACCTATCAACACCGACCAAATTAAGTTTGACGTTTTAAATTTGGAATAGAAAAAATGTGAGACACAAAGAAAGAGCTATCGAATAACGTTATCCAAAACAGCAGTGACATAATAAATTATTTATAAATGAGGTAATATTTCTTACAATACGTCTAGAGGATAAGCTGTGTAAAATCGTTTAAGAAACGCGATGCGTACGAGGCGCCCTAGACGATGAATAGCTCGGTGACGACTAGAAGAAAGAGGCTACACTGAAAAAAAAACGAAAAAACATCCGCAAAATGAAAAAACCCCTCGAGTAGAGTTGGCCAACAGAATAAACTGTTGATTTCACCACTCGTGCCATCATGTCAAACGAATTATAATCAACATTTCACACGGGTCTATATTGACAATTTCGCGAGAAGTACTGACAAATTGTATGAAAAGTGGGCAAAAAATCTACGTTCCTCGGCGCTAGAGAATGCAGCGTTAGGTTTCTGTCGCAACGCAATTGTCTATAGAACGATTTCGGTATCGGATGATTTAATTCGATAAATTTAATGACATTGGTTTACGTTTTTCTGTTTACGCTCTATAATGGTTTTTTTAATTCAAATAGATAATACGTAAATAACAGAAGAAATGTAACTTGGTATTAAATACATTATCATTATCTAATTAGTTTCTTTCAATCAAATCATACTGACATTTTTAACGAATATATTAATTGAGCTCGAATATCAGTAAATGTGAGAACGAACGGTCTTTGTTGATGCGTGCAAAAACATTGTCGACATTTCAGAAAATCGCTTGTCCGTTACCAATGCCTTGTACCTTGGTCGTGCCATCCCCAAAGAGCAAGCGCGCCGCGTCTCTTGTAACAGCAGCAGTAGTGTCATGGAGGTCACGGTAAAAGTTTTTCGTACGACATTTGTCGTCAAAATGTCGTGATTCACGCGTTAATCTTACCGATAATCAGCGATTTTTTCAAATTTAAAAGATCCTAATCAATCAATCAATAATCAATGTTAGGCTGTTAGAATTTTTCTTTATAATCGGGTTAATTGTTCCGCGTGTGTACTGCACCTTCTAAAACGCTGCGTACAAACAAGTCGACGACTCTGTGTCGCGCATCATGTGATTTCAATGTAAAAACAGTCGATATAATAACAATGGCAGAATGACGAGATCCGAACGTTCTCCTGCCTCAGAGCTCGCGTATCAAAGATGGACGGATATTTCAAGTCAGCAACAGGAAGAAACACGTGGTGTAAGAGGTTTTTTACGTCATTTTTTATTTTTATTTTTACTTTTCTCGTGTAATTTTTCGATATACTCGTTCAGTCGGGCAAATTCATCCGGATTATTCTCCACGATCCTTTTAGAACCCGTGACATTTCCTAATTTTTTTTTTTATTAACTCGAAGCGCTTCGACGTGGTCGCTCTTTTATCCTCGTTTATCTCGTTCGTCTTCTCGAATGTTGTTACCGCAACAAAGTTAGTTCTCGTTAAAAAAATATCACCGTGTAGCGAAATATCAGGTCGTCTCGGCGACGATTCCAATTGGACAATAATTTTTTATGAATATTTGATAACGTGAAACGAACGTCTGTGGGGAGCCGACCAGCAGCGAGTTTTTTTTTACGGAACGTGCGCTCACGCAATCACCTCGACTTCCGGTGCAATAAATTGTACGGAATACGGTTTGTTTGGTTCATTGTCAGTTGTAAATTGAAACCAAGATTCGGTAGTGGGAGTGTGAAATATCGATTATGCATCCAGGTAATGTTACTAGTTTACGTCATACATTTGATAACCATGTTTTTTCATTAACTATCCACATAATCTTAAAACGGGAAGTAATCAGAAGAATTTGAGGCACTGTTATAAAATTTAGTCATTATCTGTGGCAGTTTCGTTTGTTGTTTGGCACAGTAATTTAATTCCAATCATACTTCCGTTGCGTAGTCGATTAAAAAAGTTTTACATCGCATATCTCCCACAAATTTTCTGATTAATCCATCGTGATAGACTAACCTAAAAATTCAAGAAGAAATTCAGTTAAATTTCTGTGCCATCCATCAAATTTTAATTCGTAGTGTGAAACCAATTACACAGCATACGTTTGCTATCGTTCAAGTAGAGTGGATTCGTGTACTTATAACCGCTGTTTTCGGAGCGAGGATGCAGACGATCATATTCTTGTTAACCTTCAACGTTTGAAGATCGGTGCCTCTGTTGTTTCTCTAACTCTTCAGATACAGTATAAGAATGAACAATATGAACCATGCATATGATTTTCGAATGTCACGTTGCAAGGTAATAAAAATGACTGTCACCACTCCTTAACTCATCATTCGAGTTTGGGTATGTCGTACGCATGCAGCGATGCAGTCGAGAGCACGCGTCTGTTATACGTTAGTGGACTGTGTGCTCTTGCCCAAAGTTTCCGGATCTTGGATGCGGATGATCACGTTCATACTACGGTTGATGATTTAAGTATAATATCTGTTTTGACCATGATCAGTATCATTATCCATACGTTTACATTTTGTATGATACCTTGCAACTTGATATAAATTACGTTCATCACTTTCGAATCGGCAATTAAGTTTGAATGTGTCGTATGCATGTAGCGATGCAGCCGAGAGCACGCGTCTGCTACACGTTAGTGGATTGTGTGCTCTTGCCCATGGTTTCCGGATCTTGGATGCGGACGAACATGTTCAAAATACGGTTGACGATTTAGAGTGTAAAATCTGCCCTAAAAGTCTTATGCAGTTCATATTTCAGTCAACTTAACTATAATATGTAATACACAGTATGACATAGACTAATTGTTTTTTCTTTTCCAGCCGCACAATGTGTCGCGTGGTTGGCGAACGAGATCAGCCACGTATTCATCCCTTGCGGACACCATTGTTGCTGCGAACGGTGTGCGACAACTATTGCCAACGGACCGAACGTGCAGTGCCCAATATGCCGCAGCGACGTTCAGCTCATCAACCGTGTTTATAAAGAATAATCAACCTAGTGTTAACGTATTTTTTCTGTCCAAATAAATAAGCGTTTAAAATGATTATTTATGTTGAATCGTGATTTTATATGCCTTATCGATATGCTTTACCGAATTGGCGTATATGAAACTGAATAATATTTCGATTTCATTAGTTCTGTTTCAAAGCTTCGCTGCGATGAGAATGTTCGACCGATTTACGGTTTTCTTACGCAGAAAGGTTTGTAAACATCAGTTAAATTAAACCATATGAGAACAGAATATGTAAGCAATGTGATTAACGTGGTATCGAAGACCAAACACACGCTTGGACTTCGGCAAAGGGATCTTTTTCTTACGTGCTTTTCTCGGCGTTTCAGGTAGCGAATGTTTCAGCGCCGTTGTATGTTAGGCGTCGTGTCTAGTCCTTAAATTATTTTGCAGTTCTACCAAAACCCATATCGACAATCAGAATGACACAGTGTATTCCACGTAAAATGGACTTTCGGATTTTTTAGCTGTCGCTGTTTTGGTTTTCGATGTTATTAAATGTCGCCTTTATCTTTTCGGAATTTTAAACCGTTGATTCTGAACGGGCAGACTTTTGAGTTTTCAATCTTTTACCTTTCGGAATTTGGAACTGTCAATTGTTTTTATTTTTACTCCTGAATTTCTGAATTTTCGACTGACGATAATTTCAATCGTCGGCCTTTCAGATATTTGGATATTTACGCTTTCTCGCGGTTTATTTCTACACTTTGGGTTATTGAAAATCGAATTTCTGCGCATCTATTTTAATGCAAGGAACCATTCACGAATTAGTATTTACTGAACTACAATGTCAAAATTCTAAGCTCTCCCTGCGCGGATATTTGGAAGGCGTTTTGTAGTTCAACTCATTGTCGACACTGTTCCGATCTATCTCTTAGTTCCCATAGCATTTAGACTTTCGTGTTGGACTATTTTAGGATATTGTCTTTTTTGTTTTAAATATGTTGATCATAAGGAATTAGGTGAATATTTGATAGTTTAACAAAAAATCGGAGTTATATGCCTTTGAATATTAATCATTCGGAACTTCAACCCCGCCTCACTATAACAAGATTTCGCCGCCGCTGCCGTGTCAAGAATCGAGACTGGTCGGGGTTAAATGACACACCCATGGCTTCCATGGCCACCGTTACCGTGGCAGTCATACCATAGCAACCGTTACCATGGCAGCCATACCATAGCAACCGTTACCATGGCAGCCATACCATAGCAACCGTTACCATGGCAGCCATACCATGGCAACCGTTACCATGGCAGCCATACCATAGCAACCGTTACCATGGCAGCCATACCATAGCAACTGTTACCTTGGCAACCATTACCATCGCAACCGTTAGATTGTCAACCATTAGCATAACAATCGTTACCATGGCAACCATTAGCACAGCAACCATTACCAAGACCATACCAATACCATGGCTTGATTGCCAAGGTAACTCACGGCAACGCAAGCGCGCGAGCCATATATATGTTCATATATGTATCATAACAGGTTACATCTGATTACGTACAGTATCATATAGGATCATATCTGATATCGTATCTGTTCATATAAGATCATATCTCCTTAAGTACCTTTGAATATCTGACCATATATGAATACATGTTGATACCTGATCATACATGATGACATGTGACAATAAATGAACCTATATGGATGTATGTGATTTCATGTATCGTCAAATACTGCTCCATGTGTGATCAGATATGATCCCATATGAGCAGATGTATCTAGATAAGTATCCATATGTGAGCATATATGATCACAGTTTGTACGTGTTGTATCATATCTAATCATACATGAGATCATATATGCACATGTCTGCTCATGCGTGACCATATATAAACGCATATATACCCGTATATCTTATCATATCTGCCCATGCAACATTATATCTGACCACATATGAACAAAACCTCGTCGTATTTGTTCGTATCTAAATATATCTGCTTATAGGTGATCATTTTGATTAGTCATGACCAGTGTTGTGAAATTGTTAATGTAAAAGTAATGCATTTTTTAATTTGAAAAACCTGCAAACTAGCCCTAGCAGGTCGGATCACGGCTGAAATCACGGGGAGAATCACGCGTGAGTTTTAACACCGAAAATCACGGCAGACATCACGGCAGAAATCACGGACCCTCTACTACCGTTTCAGCTTTCGAGCTTGCAGACCGTGATTTCATAAAAAGTAACGGTAGCAATCACGACTCGAATCAATGGGCGATATAATGGCTGAAATCACGTCACGGCAACAATAAAAAAGCGATTGTTTTTGCGCTTAATTTAACGGGTAATTAGGCTCCTATAATCTCACATTTGACAATTTGGTTCGTATTTGATCATGTATAAGGAATGAATTTTTTTTGTCTTTGATAGGATTCGAACCCGGGATCTTTTGATCGTTGCTCCGAGCCTTAGACCACTCGGCTATTTGCACCTTTTGAAAGCATATGCTGTGATTATCTATTTGAAGTATAAGAAAAATCTAAACATGTCATTTTTTACATTTGTATAATCATGTCTAAAATAATATAAAGATACCCCTGTTATTAACTTGAAACTGGTTAATCCATAATAGTAATTGAATAATTGTAGAAGCTGTGTAAAATTATCCGCTACAGTTGGAGAATGCGAATATGTACACAAATCCAACAGATGTATCCACGATCACAGCGGAGACTGTTTCCTAGTCTGTGAAATTATTTAATTAGTTTTATAAATGAGCAGTTTTTCAATCGGGGTTTTTTTTATATAATGTAACGAACGTCGCCGCTTAGTCTCGAGTTGGGGTTTTGGACCGAGCGCGGCTCACTTGACAACCGGCATGACAACGGACGAACGTTGACAACGACGAACAAACAGTCTCGGTTGACTGCTCACAGCGAATGGACGTGTCGACCGAATTACTAAACCGCGATATCTGAATAAACCCTGCTGATTTTCTAATACGTCGTTTCATTGACGTAACAATAATTGATAAGAATTAGTTATCGCATTTTGAAGTTGGCAGCGCTGCTACTCTACAGAGTATAGCCGAAGATAGTCGGAGATCTTCGAGCTCCCTCGCGAGCGTAGCAACAGGCGAGCAGCTCGTCAGTCTGCCTCGACTTGTCGATTACGCACCACGTCAAGAGAAAATAAAGTTACATTTATATTGTCTACCAGTTTATCATTTCTAAACCTTTTCCAACTCCAATACTGTCTCCATCGTAATGTTTCAATAGGTTATGGGCCCAGTACCGTACCTGAAACAGTAGTTTTCTGGAGTTGGAAAGTGTTTTTCGTTTCGAGTCGGAGTGTGCTGCCACGTGGTCGTGAGATTCGGCCATTGTGAATTTTCTCCCAGAGTGTCGTGACTAAGCCGCGTGTGCTAGAGTTTTGCATCCGCGATGTCCGTCGGCATCTCACCCCCATGGAAAAAAAGTATATTCGAAAATATATTGAAAAGTATATTTTTTTACACCATGTATACTTGCGCGAAAAATGGTATATTTGGGATATAACTTTCAGTATACTTTATAAGTATAGATGGCAATATACTTGTACATATATATATTTGATATACTCCTTATACATGCATTTATGTATGAATTTATGTATATATACAGAAAATATACCGTACGTATGTTCGTCAGATATACATAGGAATATACAAAAAAGTATACTGCACGTATATTCGCCCGGATATACGTTCGCGCGAAATATGTGATATTGCCGAATATATAAAAAGTATACAAAAAAGTATGTGATTATTATACCACGTACATTATTTATATATTTTTCGATATATCGAAAAATACACTTTTCTTGTATACTTTTTTCCATGGGGGCAAGTAAGGGGATAAAAAGCTTCGATGGAACGAACTTCCAAGGATGGAAGGCGCAAATAAACCATTATTTTTTATGAACGATGTTCTTGACGTGGTGGACGGGACAAGTACATTGCCGAGTGATGACACTGAAAACATGGCGGCGCGGAAAAAGTTTGTGAAAGACAATGCGACCGCGAGATTCATTATGCTGTCAGCAATGGAGGAGGCTCAACAAGTGTGTGTCTTGTCGTGCGTCAGTGCGAAGGAAATGTGGGAAAAACTCTGTTTAATCCACGAACAAAAGTCGACGACGAATAAACTCGGTTTGCTGCAAAAGTTTCACGCTTACAAAATGGCCGAGGGAGACACAGCGGTGCAACACGTGGCCCGGGTGGTGAACATGGCGAGTCAGCTGAGTGATGTTGGCGAGAAATTAACGGACGTGACGGTGATCGCGAAAATTCTTGCAAGCTTGACATCACGCTACGGAATGCTGCAAATCGCCTGCGACAGCGTGGACCCAGATCGCCAAACGCTGGAAAATCTGCAGGAGAGGCTCATCAGGGAGGACGCTCGACTGTGCGCCGATGATGAGACAACGAGTGCTCTTGCTGCAATGAAGAAAAAGAAAGAAAAGGACAAAGAGGACAAAAAAGAAAAGAAAGAGGACATTGAGTGCTTCAAGTGTCACGAGTTCGGACATTTCGCGCGGGAGTGCAAACAAAAATCATCGAAAAGAAAAGATGGCGGCAATACGTCGAAGGAAAAAACGCATGATTGTGCGTTCATCGTCGAGACGGAGTGCAGTGCCGCGAGTGCTCGAGTGGAGTCAACGGGGAGTCAGATACGCGATATAATGAATGCGGATCAGAGTGAGGTCTGGCTCATAGACAGTGGGGCTTCGCGACATCTGACCTACCGACGTGAGTGGCTAGTTGATTTTCGACCGAAACCGCGAGACGAAACGATTGTACTTGGCGACAACGAGGTGTGCGACATCACCGGCGAAGGAACAGTGGTGATAAAGAAGCTCGTCGACGGGTTGTGGAAAGATTCGCGTATCGAAAATGTCCTTCTCGTTCCGAAGTTGAGAAAGAACCTGTTCTCAGTCGGTGTTTGCACGAGAAAAGACTTTGAGGTAGTTTTTCGGGGCAAAATCGTGCACATCACGAGAGACGACGAAGTGATCGCGAGTGACATAAAGCAAACAAACGGAGTTTGTTGAAAACCGGAAGCGTCGACGAAGCAAATGTTGCGGCAACGAATTTAAAGTGTGGCACGAGAGACTAGGTCACGTCGGCGAGCGTGCGATTCACGAGCTAGTGAATAAAGGTCTAGTGACAGGAGTAACCTTGTCGGAGAAAAGTTCGATCTTCTGCGAATCGTGCAAAATTGGGAAATCACACAGACTGCCGTTCAACCGAAAGTCGGAAAAAGTGTCAACCGCGCCGGGAGAAATTTTTCACACACATGTGTGCGGCCCGATGTCGGAAAATTCACCAGCCGGTTCGAGATACTTTTTAACGTTTAAAGACGACGCGAGTGGTTATCGGAGTGTTTATTTCCTGAAAAACAAGTCAAAAGTATTTTCGAAATTCAAAATGTTCGAAAAACTGGTTGCAAACAAATTAAATCGTCCAATGAAAAGTGTGCGTTCGGATAACGGTCGAGAGTTTTGCAACAGTGAAATGAGTGAGTACATGAAATCGCGCGGGATCACTCACGAAACGACGGCGCCGTATACGCCACAACAAAATGGAAGAGCGGAACGCGATAATCGTACGATAGTCGAGAGTGCGCGAACGATGATACACGCGAAAAACTTGCCCTTAAATCTGTGGGCAGAGGCAATAAATTGCGCAGTTTACGTTCTGAACCGAACCGTGTGGGCAACGAACGGAATTACCCCGTATGAGAAGTGGGTTGGAAAACCGCCAAATTTGCAGCACCTGCGAATCTTCGGCTCAGTCGCGTATGTGAACATTCCGAAGCAATTTACGAGAAAGTTTGACGCGCGCGCGAAAAAGGTAATCTTTGTCGGATACAAAGAAAACTCTCCGAACTTTCGACTCTACGATCCGGTGACGCGAAAAGTGAGCGAGGCACGAGATGTTGTTTTCAACGAGAAAATTGGCAATGTTGATACAAAAACAACAGAAGACGTCAACGAAAACGAAATAATTCTTCTGTGGAACGTCGTACGCGAAGAAGACGGAAACGACGAAGAAAAGGACGCGGAAGAAGAAGAAGAAGAAGCTCCAGAGGATACGGACGACGACGGAGTTTTCGACAACGCGGAAGAGGCAACCGCCATTCCTGTGGGTGAAACTCCCCGAACAGCGCGTCAGGGACTCCGAGATCGAGCAAGAATACGTCCACCAAGCAGGTACGAGGTGGATTACGCTGAGTATGTAATCCCAAATAATTTTGAAGAAGCAAAACACAGCACGGAAGCCACGCACTGGGCAGATGCCATAAAAAAAGAACTCGAAGCACACGAGAAAAATCACACGTGGTCGATTGTTCCGAGGACTCCGAACATGAGACCGATTGATTCTAAATGGGTTTTTCGAGTAAAACCAGAGGAAGGTGGAAAAACCCATCGCTTCAAAGCTCGATTATGCGCGAGAGGGTTTCTTCAACAAGAGGGCATTGATTTCAACGAAACGTTTGCTCCCGTAATTCGGTACTGTTGGCTAGCAACAGAGATGAATTGGTAGTGGTGTTGGCTACACAGTCACAGTGACACATTCGAGTCATAGAAGTGGGGATAAAGTCAATCGATTTCTGGCGCGTGCTCTCGCCGCATCGATAGCGTTGGGCCCGGCGCTGTGGATGGTGGGGGGAGTGCTCACGCCGAGACGAGAAGAAACAAAAGGGTTTCTTTTTAGAAGCGTTTAAGATTTCGAACTGGGCAGACGTGTTATAGTGAGTGTTGTGAGCAGAGCGGTCAAAGGGAAACGTTTGGTGTGTGACAGAGAGAGGACCCTTGACGTGGACACGGATCCAGTAAGGGCGAAATCCTCGGAATTAACGGAAGAGAGGACCCTTGACGTGGGCGCGGACCCAGTTAGGGCGAAAACTTCGGTGGTTAACGGTTGGGAGGGCCCCACGACCCGGCCTAGTCCCGGCGAGGGTGAGAGCGAGTTGGGAGGGCCCCACGACCCGAGCCTGGTCTCGGAGAGGGTGAGAGCGTTTGGGAGATAACGGAGGACCCTCATTGTCACGGGCCCGGTCCCGGTGAGGTCGGAAAAACCTCCAAGTGTTGTGAATACTGTGAAAACAAATTGTGTGGGGTTTTTTATGCCAATGGCTATTTCCCCAAAATTGAGCCAATAAACGTAACAATCGTGAGGCTCAAACGAGCATTTTTTATTTCTGGTGTATTCTACCTGTGTTCCAACCAACATCCTATCCAACAATACCGGGACGACTTCGCGTTGAAGGAGTTTCGACGATACAGGTACGACTCACTGAGAGTTCTCCTGGCGATGATAACGGAGGACGACCTGGAAATGAAGCAGTTCGACGTGAAAACGGCATTTCTGTATGGACAACTGAAGGAAGAAATTTTCATGAAGATTCCGGAGGGGCTCGAGGTGAAAGGAAGTGCAAACAGTGTGGTGTGCAAACTCGAAAAATCTCTGTATGGTTTAAAACAAGCGCCTAGGTGCTGGAATCAAAGATTCACGCGATTCCTTAAAGAATTCGAGTTTGTGGAGTGTGAAGCCGACAAGTGCATCTTTGTCGGTAAAATCAAAGACGAGACAGTGTATCTCGGACTGTTTGTCGACGACGGACTCATCGCGTCAAAAAGCATAGAGACACTAAAATTAATCCTGCATAGATTAAGCGAAACGTTTGATATAACGACTAGTGATTCGAGCGTATTTGTGGGTATTCAGATGCAACGCAATCGTGTCGAGAAAACCCTGTTGATTCACCAAACGGCGTACACGAAAAAGATAATCGAAAAATTCGGGATGATGGACGCGAAACCGTTGAGTGTACCCGCGGACCCTCACACGAAGCTGCAAGCAGTCGATGAGGGAGACGAAAAGTCGAGTAATGTTCCATATCGCGAAGCCGTCGGTTCATTAGTTTTCCTCACGGCGGTCACACGCCCTGACATTGCGTTTGCGGTTAACGCAGTCAGTAAATTCACTAACGAACATACGGCAGAACACTGGAAAGCTGTAAAAAGAATTTTCGCATACCTTACCGGTACAGTAAATCTCGGAATCGAGTACAAAAGCGGCGGTAGCGAACCGAGGCTCTTAGGTTTTTCAGATGCAGATTTCGCGGGAGATCTTGAAACGAGGAGATCAACAACAGGCTACATTTTTTTCTTGGCGAACGGAGCGATAACGTGGAGCTCCAAAAGACAAAAACTTGTTACCTTAAGCACGACGGAGGCGGAATACGTAGCCGCATCAACAGCAACGAGAGAGTTGGTCTGGCTACGAAAACTCCTATCTGATATTGGATGTCCACGCAACGGCGCAACAACTCTGTTTGTTGACAACCAGAGTGCAATAAAATTAGTCAAAAACCATGTATTCCACAAGAGAACTAAGCACATAGACATCCACTATCATTTCATACGAGAGAAGCTTGACGAAAAGCTTGTAGAAGTAAAATATATTTCATCCGAGGAACAACGCGCTGATATATTAACCAAGGCTGTAACTAGAGATCGTTTCAAAGGGCTACGAGAGAAAATAAATATGAGAGTCACTGAAACGAAACGCTCAAACGGCGGCAGTGATAAGAATTAGTTATCGCATTTCGAAGTTGGCAGCGCTGCTACTCTTCCAAGTATAGCCGAAGATAGTCGGAGATCTTCGAGCTCCCTCGCGAGCGTAGCAACAGGCGGGCAGCTCGTCAGTCTGCTTCGACTTGTCGATTACGCACCACGTCAAGAGAAAATAAAGTTACATTTATATTGTCTACCAGTTTATCATTTCTAAACCTTTTCCAACTCCAATACTGTCTCCATCGTAATGTTTCAATAATAATTTTAGCCATAATTATACAATTGTAAACTCTCACAACATGTTTAGACTTTTCTTATACTTCAAATAGACGATCACAATATATGCTTCCAAACGTGTGAGTAGCCGAGTGGTCTAAGGCGCTGAGCAAAAGTCAGAACGTTCCAGGTTCGAATCCTACCAATGACAAAAAAGTTTTCATTTCACATTTGTCATCGCAAGTATGGGCCAATGTCATATATGAAATTATACGAGTATAATAACCCGTTACATTGCACGCAAAAATAATCACTTTTTTATTGTTGCCATGCCGTGATTTCAACCGTGATATCGTCTATGATCACGAGAGAATTTACGCCAAGACGAATCACAACAACGTAATTTCAGCCGTGATTCAGGCTGTGATGCTTCAAAACACCACGGTACAGCAAAGTCCGGCGAGCCGTGATTCGAGCCGTGATTCTTACCGTTATTTTTTGTAAAATCACGGTCCGCAAGCTCGAAAGCTCAAATGGTAAGAGAGGGCCCGTGATTTCTACCGTGATGTTTACCGTGATTTTCGGTGTCAAAACGAACGTGTGATTTTCACCGTAGTTTTGAGCGTGAATTCCGGGTGTGACTTGACCTGCTAGGAAGAACCTTGCAAATTGTTTCGTCAGTATTTTACACTTTCAACGAAGCTACCTCTATGAGGAATTTTGGCTTCCTCATAGAGGAAGCATAAAAAACGGAGCATCAAAAGAGGGAGCGTTAAAAGTGTAAAATACTGAGGAAGCAATTTGTAAGGTTCTACAGTGCAGGTTTTTTCGGCAGTTTTTTTATAAATAAATCAAAATGTAAGATTTTAACCACTGAACCGATTTGTCTCAAATTTGTACCCAACCCTTGTTTCATCATAGTCAATGTGTGGACCAAATTAGAAACGGGTATCTCGTAATCTGTATGATCCAGGGCGAGAACGAGATTTTTCAAAATATTCAAAATGCTAATCCAACCAAATTTCTGAACCAAATTTGAGATAATCCTGCAAACATTATTTCCCCATTTTTTCGTGTCGGCTTTTTTTATTTTACATGTCGCAAATTCGAAACTTACCAACATAATGACCGTTTCCTTGACGAAACTCATCATTAAGGTGGGTCGATCACCACCGTAGTAATCAAATGTGCAACTATAATTTGACAACACAATAAACGACACAGAGTTAATCATTCAAAAGATAAATATTTTACAGAACTTGATATGAAGATTTAAACAAATATTGAGCGTGCTAAAATTATAAAAAATCGTATTGAGAATTTGATTTGACTAGCGTGAATAGAAGCGGAGAAAGTATGTGGCAACGTCGCGGTCAGCGGGCGATGAATCCGGTGAGTTGACAGGACTCGTCTGAGACAGACGAAAGTCGGGTTAGACGCTAAAGAAGAGTATGGCTGAGGAAGAAACACAATTCCGTTTACCAAACGGTCGATTTGGGCGAAAAAGAATCGCAGAATGGCGAGCGAATATCGGAACAGCGAATAAGAGAAGATGTATCGAGAAGAAGGCATCGGTGAATGGACGACGAGTTGTGGACACAGGAGTACTGGCACGCGAATTGTGGTGCTCTACGTGTAAATTACAACTTTTCTTTTGGTACTTGATAAAGGAAGATATAATAGGCCTCGGTAACATTTTTCATGTCAGATGCTTTCAATGCGGAAATACTTATCAAGTGCGAAGCTCAGCTTATGACGTTCAGAATAAGTACCCCAGATTCCACGTGAATTTAAAGCTAGCTCTCGGTAAGTCTTGGTTTATGCCGTATGTGGGATGCTGCTTCGATATTTGTTTATATCATTTTATTTAGAAAATATATCAATATTATATTCTTATAGGAATGATAGATGGTGGAATTGGTGAAATACATCTGAACACGATCTTCTACGCTCTTAATATACCTACCATAAATCATAATTTTCTAAAGCGGTACGAAAGAATTGTGGGCATTGTCGTAGAAGACACAACTAAAGACAGCTGTCTTGTAGCTCTGAAAACCGAAAAAGCCCTGACTATTGCTAATGAAAGGTAATAAATAACACATTGAAAGCACATACACTCGTTTGAAGAAGAGTTAGTCAGTATACGTTTTCGTTGCAGATATTCTCGAGCAATGTTAGGGCGATTCGGCGATGGCTATCATTTAATTGTTACTACGGATTTAAATTATAAACGAACTGAAACTTTTGATATTTTTGGGTTTTTGAAAATATTATAAATATCCTTCTATCATAGGAATCCATGTGAAATTGATGTTGAGAATGTTCCCTCGGTCATTCCTGCTCCATACTTCCTCACCCTTGACGCCCTCGATAAAGAATGTCCTGCTTCCGAAAATTCCGAAGAAAGTAATAATGCCGTCGTTGAAGTTTTGCCCTCGACTAGCGCGTCTTCGACGCATATTCAGCTGTCAACTGATTCTAATTTTGAAGAGCCCATTGGTATCACCGCTTCCTACGATGCAGGATGGCAAAAAAGGGTTCGGGGCGTTCTTATAACAGCCCTACAGGACAGGGAACTGCATTCGGACGTTACAGTCGTAAATGCATTGCCTATACTACGCGAAACAAGAGCTGCAGAATATGTAATTCTGGAAAGGATAAAGGGAGTCACGATTGTCGTCTGAATTTCTCGGGTAGCTCTAAAGCCATGGAACCACACATGGCAGTCGAAATTTTTACGACAAATAAACATTTCGTGACAGAAAACGTATTCTTGAAGACGCTGATAGGCGACGAAGACTCATCGACAATGGCAAGTCTACGCAGAGAATCAAATCTGACGATCGAGAAATGGACTGACAAAAATCATGCTGCTAAGAAGCTGGTGAAATTCCTGTATTCAGTACCGAAATTGTCAACGCCCGCCGTAGAATATTTCAGGAACTGCTTTGGTTGCGCACTTGAAATGAACAAGAATGATGCGGTGGCCACAAGAAATGCTCTATTGAATACCGTGCCGCATTCGTTTGGCGAACACAATAAGTGCGGATCTTGGTGTACCTATAAGACGGACAAGGAAAATTTCAAGCACAAATATCTTCTTGGTGGAAAGCCGTTGGTTGGCGAGGATCTAAAATCATCAATCTCACAGATTTTTCAACAGTTTGCCGACAACGCGGAAAAATTAGCACCATGCGGTTCCAGTCAAATCAACGAGAATGCAAACATGGCTGTTTCGCATAAAGCACCAAAATCCATCCATTACGGCAGCTCAAGTTCGAACGATTTTAGAGTGGCTGCCGCGATATGCCAAATAAACATGAGTACGGTGTACGTCGATACGGTAGTCGCAAGATTGAATATGTCTCCATTGAAGAAGCAAGCGCTGAAGTACAGAAATGATAGAGATAAAGCAAGACAACGTAAGAGCGTTAGAATCAAGTCCGCACACTTCAAGAAGAGACATCGCGCTCTATTCAAGTCTCGACAAACGAAAACAGTAAGAGCTGAAAATAAAGAAGGGATTTCATATCAACCCAACTGTGGAATAGACATTGGAGTAGACTTTCTCGACGAACCATGTACACGTCCTGCTGTGGGTGAACATACCAAGGTTGTTTACTTTGATGTCGAAACTACTGGTTTGAAGAAAACGGACGTAATAGTTCAGATTGACGCGAAGATGGATGTACAAACGTACAGTGCGTACATAATGCCAAGTCGAAACTTTACTGCAAGTGCGTCAGCTGTTACAGGGCTCGAAATTCACGACGGAAAAATGTGCATGAATATGATTCCTGTTTCTACGGTATCTCCGAACAGTGCAATGAGAGGTTTTATCGCGTTCCTGCGCTCTGTTGGTTCAAGCGTTGTATTGGCTGCTCATAACGGTACCAGATTCGATGCGCCTATGATTATGCGATTGGTGCAGCAACTGGGTCTACTCAACGAATTCGTCAATATAGTTGACGGATTTGTCGACACTTTGACTGTGTTGAGGACGAAATTGGTGGATGGAAAAGCTGCTAAGAAAAGTTTTTCACAAGCTGCTCTCGCATCTGACTACATCGGTCCAATGGCTATCGAAGGAGCACATAACGCTGCAGTTGACGTTCATGTCTTACAACAACATCTGAGCCACGATCGAATAAATATATCAACGAGTGAACTCATTGATAACGCAACTACGGTTCAGTCCATTATAAACGCAGAAACTGACGCGGCAAAGTTGAGACAAAATGTAAGTTCACTGGAAATCCTGAAAGGTTCGAAAGACGGTGTTTCAAATCGTACCACTCCCGGGATATCCGCGGGCATGATTTCCAAAATTGCGAAAGCAGGAATCCGCCTCGAAAATCTTCAGCAAACGTATTCAAGCGCAGGAATAGAAGGCATTAGGATCCTTTTGAGCCAAAATATAGGTGATAAGGGTGCACGAGTAACAACCTGTAAACGCGTCATTACAGCACTCGCCGAGAAATTGAAAGCGTTGAATACCTCGTAACATTTTCTAATTGAAACAAAAATTTATGTTTACGTGACCTATATATAATAAATCCGTAGGTGGTGTATTATGTTGACTTATTATTTCTATAATCGTCAAAGCTCGTTTTTATAATTTATTTATGTACTCAGTAAAAATTAAATTTTCATCGTTATACTTTTCACCAAAAATTGTTCACAAATATCCACAAAATCTTTTAGTTAAATGTATAAAAACAAAATTGTCCTTTCCAAAAACATTTTTGGTTATTTCTAATTCTACTCATCTATTTTTTACTGTGGACAATATAATAATATGGACAATGCCGTGACCGAATTTTTTTTAAATATCTAAAATGTAAGAGGTTATAAAGAGGCACAGCTGATTGTGTATGTGTATCGTGTCCGTGAACGCGACGTTGCCAAACGACTGTGCTTCGAGCAGCCGACGCTAAGATACAGCATAACCCGTCTACTATTGCGGAGCGTAATGACAACTTGAAACCGATATTTCGGCCCTTAATCTGCGGTAAAGTCATGTTTTCTTAATTTTGTCGTCTTCAGAAACGTTCAAAATATATAAATTTCTGTTTTTCGAACGTCTATCTTGGATCTCGGGCATGTAAATATGTGCATTTCTGAGATCCTAGGCTAATTTCCCGACGCAACTATGGTAATTCACATAAAAAGTCTCAACTTTACGATTTTATATCTTAAAACTATACGGTTGGCCTCCTTCAAATTTTACAGGTTGGTCAAGCTGATGCAGTTTTATAAGATATTAAAGATATAGATTCCTATCTTCAAAAGCCTCTGGTGATCGACCCACTTTAATAATCACTAAACGTAATGACATGTTCGAAGTTGCAATCGGATGTCTCATAATGTAGAGGAGCTGAAGTACTTACGGACATTAGAAAAAAAATGAAATTGCAATAACATTAGAACCGATTTACCGATTTTCGCCAAACTTGGTAAAGATCACGTTTTGATGGTAGTCAATTTACTTACAGAATTGCGACCCGATATCTCTCAATTTACGGACGTTACAGCGTGAAAACGATTTTTTGAATAATCAATCTGGACATAGAAAACCATGCGGAAATCAACCTGTACATCGAAAACTATGCTGACTCGAGCAGGGTCGAGCAGGCTCAATTAGCGAC